>BSBN01000916.1:11442500-12642500 GCA_027924645.1 Cunninghamia lanceolata | reverse complement strand
AGAATTCACATAGGGTTTCTAGATGACATTAGTTAGATAAAGCCATAACATCACTTCACTAGGAACTAAGATCACAATATAAACTTCATCATGTGAAGTAGTTCAAATTAGGGTTTTGATGATTCTCTCATTCCCCCATTAGTAATTTAATCCTGCACATTCATCACAACATTAATATGTCCAAATAAACATAGCTGAGGCAACTTAATCATGAGTTATCATACTCATTTCTATTTGCATAAAAATCACAAATTCACATCTCAACACACAAAAACTCATAAAGCTCGTGTCCTACTTAAATCACTATAGAAATTGAATCATCATTCCTAGAATATTATAATTATAGGAGTTAGATTTAACACCACATTATCCTGCCTAATTTATTCTAAAATAATTACATAGTATAAAGGTTATTACCAACAAGATACTTGAGGTACATAACTTACCAAATCTATTTACCTGAGTTCCTCCTTTGACATGACTATCATTGATAACTATAGAGCCACTTTGACAATCTGAAAGATCTTAGTTCCACTCATGGATGTTCTTCTCATCAAGAAGCATAATGCATTAGTAATTCATCAAACTAAATATTAGTACAAATATCATCCTTTACTTCCTGTTTGAATTAAGATCACTTATTGAAAAAAAACTATTACCTTAAAAACTAAACTCAATCACTCGAGATTGAAGGTATAAAATTACCAAATTATATAATCACCCTTTAAATATGATAGAATCAACAACTAATATGACTTAAGATAAAAAAAAAAAGTTAAGAGATCCAATTCATAATTCACATTCCATCAGGTGTGACAATAATATTAGATGAACTAATGTGATTAGTGTTAAAATAACACAAGGTCTCCTATCATAATAAATCTAGGGGCAACATTCAAATCATATCCTAAGCACACCCATTTACAACACGATGTCTAGAGAATCATCCAAAAAGGGTTCTCCAAGGTTGGTTATATCAATACCATACTAGGATTAAAGTCATAGGTTTCTTTAAATAATTCCACTAAATAAAAAAATTAGGTCCACGACAATGGCCAAGGGTGTCACAATAGCCACAAGTAAGATGAGGCCTTGCACATTCCCTTACAATTCCCTTCCCCTAGCTTATATCCCCTATCCTGTATATCTCCCCCATCACATCCCTATGGTCTATGCTTTTGTATAACCCTCCATCATCCATTTATCCATCCATAATCCACATCATGATCCACCATCCACTCCATTTCCATCTCATACAATCATCTACCAACTTCCATGCACATAATGACACTTGACATGGTCCATGTGTGACAACTATCCACAATGGGACACTACTACCTTGCTACGGAAATAGACTCTCAAGTCCCCATCCACCTCCAAACCCCTTTATCCCTTCATCCAAAATGCATCCTATCCCCTTCTATTCCAATTACATAAAATAAAAAATAAAAAATAAAAATAAAAAAATCCGTCCAATAGTGAAAACCACCTCGGTGGTGCCTTGGGCTACAAAAGAAATCAAAATAGTAAAGAGAAATCATTTGTCCTGGTGGTACCCACCTGGGTTTAGGGTTTTAGGTCTATTTCAGAAGTATTTTTCATTATCCTATAAAAGCCTAAAATCCTATGGTCTCTTTTTCACTTTACGTCATATTATGTTGTTGACCGCTTGCTGCAAGTTCCCAGTTGCTTAAGTTATAATTTGAGGCCTTTTAAATCATTCGGTGACCGGACCCCTTTGCCTAGCATTACCTCTTATTCCTTGTTGCATTTTAAAAAGGTTAAGTCCTTAAGCCTTCTAAGGGGTCGAGGGTGCCACATATATGAATTTTGCACTATTGCACAACATCTTTGATGACATCATCATCCCCTACATGACCATGATAAGGCACCAACTATCAGAGAATGTGGCTTACAGTCATTAAATCAAAGAACCCAAATCAATGAATCAAATTTTGCCAGGTGTCAAGGCGAGGAGAGATCTATAAGAGGGCCAAAATCAAATCAAATGGTTGCACTAGTGCCCAAGAGGATCTTGCCAGAGAAGAATATTCATCACATGGCTGCAACGAGGTGACACGTGGCCTCATCTTAGCAAAGAAGTGAAAAGAAAATGAAAAGGGGACACATGGAGGCTCTTGCTTGATTCCCTAGAGCCAAAAGGGAAATGGCTCACTCTCTACCTCTCGGTCATGGATTGATGACACATGTTTGTGAAATAAAGGAATATTAAAGTGCAATGGATAATGATGGAATGCTTGGCAACCATCGATCTAACCTAAAGGCAATTCTCATCTATGGTTGAGATTAAAACTTGAGGCAGTTGTTTGTCAGTGCCATTCCCACACATTCCCACTCTATGGTTAATGAATATTCAATATGGCCATGAGCAAAATATCAAATCTTCCCATCTAATCAAGGTCGAGGTTGCTTCACTGGTGGATTTTCTTCAAAAAATATGACTGCTTCAACTACTCTATTAATTGAGGATCTGATTGTTTCATCAAAAAATCTGTAAGGATCTGATTGTTTCATTTAAAGTTTGTCAGAATGTAGGTGTCCATGAGCTTATTGTGCCTTTAAAAAGGGATTCAAGGCCATTTTATGGGGTTGTTGAAGATTTAGGAAATTTTGGAGAAGGAATGAAAGACACTTCAACTGGGCTGTTCTATCTCTTTGTTGTGAGTTTATGAGTTATATGTTGAATGTATGTCTGCATATATGTTTTTAGTTTCATGTTGATGTTATATGAGTAATGCTTCATTGCATGTATTCAGCTATCTATCTCCAAGTTATCTGTGTTTTTCTTTTAAATTTGAATAGCTAAGGGTTATTTTAGATTCTGGGATATGGGTTTTTTCTGTATTGAATGTTTAATCTTTTACTTCTACTTAAGGAGCAGACTAAATGTTTTAGCTTAAACATTGGGAAAAACATATTGCAATAAGGATAGATGTAAGTAGAGATAGCTCAATACTCAGTCTTGGGTGGTGTTTGTAAGGCAAATGCCAATCTAACCCCTTGAAACTTGAATGTTAGTTGAGTTTGTGTAAATCGTTCATATATATATATATATATATATATATATATATATATATATATATATCTAGTTGACTCCTTGCCCTGAGATAGGCCCCAGTCTGTCCTTGTGTTGAAGTTATGATTCAAAACCCCTGTCTTGCATCCAAGTATAGAAACAAAATCATTTCTAAATCATCAATCTATTAGTTTATAGGAGTAGATTAGGATCTTGCATGCTCTCATCCTCAACTAGTGAGATATGTCCAAGAACATTGTCAGCGTTGTGATTTATCCAACAGATCTTGGTCCATACATAGAGCATTCTGCCTGATATTGAAAAGATAAATCTTTTGTTCTAGGTGAGTCAAAGTTAAATATTTTGTTTAAGGGATACCCCCTTGGTGCGGCAAAACCAAAAGTGAAGGGGAGGCATGTTCACACAACCTCCCGCCTTTGTTGGCTGAATCTGTTGAGTATAGGAAGTGGCAAACCCTTTTCTGATTTGGGAACTGTAGATTAGGTAATGCAAACAAGGTAAAATGCTAACTAAATACAATAAATACAAAGTTATACCTCACATGAAGACCCAATCTCATCAAGGGAGGAGGAAGCTTGCACCCAAGAGCTCCTAGATTAGATAACCATGTTTGATTCAAATGTGGATTGCTCTTGCTTTCAACACAAATGTAGATGAAGGATTAGAGGATAGATAGATTAGAGATTTGAGAGAAATTTGAGCATGGTTTTGATGCAAGAAGAAGTTGTTCTGAATGGCTTGGGTGAGGGTTTCATTTATAGATTTTTGAAAAAGAATGGAGGGTGAGGATCAAAAGGTGAGATCAATGGCTCTCATTTTTTGTGAATCTTTAAATCATAATGGATGAATTAAAAATTCTTTTTTGAGAAGAGTGGCTTATGACAATTGAATTAAGAATTCAATAGTGGAGGATAGTGGGTTATGACAATTGAATTAAGAATTCAATAGTGGAGGATAGTGGGGGACAATTGAATTAAGAATTCAATAGTGGATGATAGTGGGGAATAATTGAATTAAGAATTCAATAGTGGAGGATAGTGAGGAATAATTGAATTAAGAATTCAATAGTGGAGGATAGTGGGGGACAATTGAATTAAGAATTCAATAGTGGATGATAGTGGGGAATAATTGAATTAAGAATTCAATAGTGGATGATAATTTAATTAAAGATTCATTTTTGGATAATGGAGGAGATTATCTAATTAAATATTAAGAATATTTAATTATATGTGCAACATAGTGAGGTGGAAGAGATGAGGTGGAAAGATGAGGTGGATTGATGAGGTGGATTTTGTGAGGTGGATTTAGGACTTAGGATAGAGGGAAATTGAAATAATAAATATTGTATATTTATTAAATCAATTGACTAAGGTTTTAGACTATTGAATTAATGAAATTAATTCAATTTTGAGGATAATATGATGGAAAATAAGGTAATGAAGGGATAATTGGCAAAGGTTTTAGACTATTGAATTAATGAAATTAATTCAATTTTGGGGATAATATGATGGAAAATAGGGTAATGAAGGGATAATTAATTAAATAAAAATTTAATTAATTGGTTAGGAGGGAAATTGACATGTTTAGAGATGTTAGGAGTCGGTTCGATGGTAGAAGACATTTTTAGGTGTCTACAGGAACCAACATGTCCAATGGTGAAAACCACTCCTTGTGGTGCCTTGGATAAGTACCATGATGAAAACCTAGCAAATAGGTGTCATGTGTAGATAGATTGTCTATGAGCCTTACACTTGGTGGCATGTTGTCTCATCTACCCATCCTATCATTTCCATCCTATCACACTCATCCACTATATCTGCATACATATTCCATTGATCGAACCCATCATCCCCTCCTACTTTTGATCTTGATAAGGACAGGGGAAAAAATGTTAAAATTTTTTTGGACAACTTTTGATAGACCCAATCTTTCCCACCCAATCTCACCTTTATCCATCATAAGAATTGTCACGACAAATCATGCATATAATACCTAGAGTAGGACATGTTATTCCTATGAGAAATATAGTCCTTGGAGATCACATCTTGAACCCCCCAATCCATCCATTATAAACCTCCTGTTGGTTTTTTCCCAGACTGGATGCTTATTCCCAGATTTCCCTACAAGGTAGCCATCAATGATTAACAGGATCTCTGGGCCAGGGGCCAACAGTGTAGGAGATAGACTCTATATTTTATCTCCTCTTCTTCTTCAGGCTCTGCAAAACCTAGGGGGGTATTCCCTACTCAACATCCATGAGGATATACATACAAAGGCTGGGATGTTGACAGAAAGCAGATAAGTCCTCCTGTAAGTAGACCAAAACTGAAAGATAAGAGCAAAGGGGCTAGCTTTGGGCCTATTTGTAGTTGTAGACAGAGGACTGAGGATCCTAAAACTAATTCTAATGTCCTAAAGATTGCTTTAGATTTTGATTTTGATTCTAAGTTTGGATGCAAAGATGGACATGGTTGTAACACAAACACAAAGCAAGATTGGTGCCTATCTAGGGCCTGGAGTCAGTAGACATACACCTGTGAATGATTAGCATGAACAGCTAAAACTAGATTTTAGGGGGACATATGTGATACCTGCCTTACAGATATCTCCCAATACAGGGTGTTAAGCTATCTATACTTATGGCATCCCTACTGCAGTATACCCTTCCCAATGTTCAATCTGAAAATAGTTTAATCTACCACTTGAGTAGAAGTTAAAAGATCAGACATTCAACACAGGAATTCTATGTTCTAGAGTCTCAAACATTCCTCAAATATCTAGACTCAGAAGAAAGATACATGCAATACTGGAGACAGAATTAACAAAACACATGCCAACATAGCATTTCTCATATAAAATTAACCATGAAATCAGTGGATTCATGCAAAAACATACAACAAGAGATACATAGACTCACAAGTTTTTATGGACAGAGCAGCCAAAACCAACTGTATTGTATCACAGAGCCAAAATGTTCAACTTTCAACAACCTAAAATGAGTAACACTTCCTGCTTATAATAGCCAAGTAGTGTACCATAATCAATTAATTACATGGCTTTGACAAAAATTCCACTAGATACAGTCCTCAGAAGGAATGGCACTCAGAAAATATTAATGCAGCAGACAAAGGGGGGCCTCGAGCCATGCGCCACCATCTGGGGTCTTTATTCAAAAATTGGGTGACCTGACCATGTGTACCATTGCCCACATCCTTGCATAGTCGCCATTAAGGGTCTCAACCACCCGCGGCCACTTGAAAACTGTCGCTGCATTCAAAAAGGATTTCCTGCCAAAACATGCTTCTTCGCAGGTTAAAATTACACAGGGGAATAATCCCACATGCACGGTGAAGAGATCATTTTATTAGTTTAAAAACAGGGCCGCAAGCATACTAAGTGTCAAGCGCTTTTGCCACGCTCGACACACAAGCCCTCGCCAAAAGCCCATCACCAAGACTAACACCACCGGCTCGACCCAAAAATCTCTCACCGACCTTAGAAGTCTCCCTGACCGCTACATTACATTCCCCTGTCGGTAAGACCAACACTATCGGCCAACCTGAAAATCCTCCCGCCGACACCCTTAGTCACACCGACAAACACCTTCTGAAAGCCTCTGACTTCTACATTGGCCAGAGAAGAACCATCGGCCAACTCCACAAATCTCCTGCTGACCTCAAAGGTTATGCCGACGCCTATTTCACATTCCTTGTCTGTCGGTGAGACCAAAACCATCGGCGATCAACAAAATACCTACGCCGATGTGAAAAGTTACGTTGATGGCCATCCAAAACATCGTCAAGTCGTTCCCTCGGCGAGACATTTACCCGTCGGAGCAACAAGAAACTCCTCCGCTGATCAAAATAGTCTCGCCGATGGTCAAACAAAACACACCCTCTGTCGGTGAGACCCACGCCGATGACACCTCATCGGCCAAACATTACACATCGGCCGAACAGAAATGAAGCCCGCTGATGAACAATATCATACCGATGAACACAAACATACCTCAAATTACCATCGGCCAGACATACATCATCGGAACAATAGAAAAAACACGGGCTGATACTTCATGTCACATCGACGAAGGCATAAAACATACTCCGTCAGGGAGACCCACCGCATCAGTGGAACTAAAAAAAACTCCAACCGATAGGCCAAGCTCACGCCGATGAAGAGGAAAACCTAGGGTTTGAATGAAGAAACCCTCCATATGCAAGCTCAATCTCTAGGCCAAAATAAGCACCAACACTAGCTCCGAATGGGGACATGTAGGTGAAAACCTGCAGCAAGAACCAGATCTCCGGGTAGACCAGGCAAAAAAAGCCAAAAAAAGCACGAACTGTACAAGACATTTACAATATATACATATTTTTACACATGTGCACAGAGACAAGTCATCTATGCAAAAAAAAACTTAAGGAATTGGCCATGCATAGGCAATTCCAGAACTTCACCATCTAGGGCCTGGAGGAAATAAGAGTCCTCCCCACGAGTGCTGCAAATCTGATATGGGCCCATCCATAAGGGTTCAAATTTACCATGTTTACCCTTTTCTTGACCTTTTGCATTCCAGATGAGCACCAGATCATTGACTTGAAACTTCCTTTTTGTAGCTCTCCTGTCAAATTGATATTTCACATCTTGTTATCTCTTGAGGTTGATCTGGTGTGCTTTCCTTCTATTCTCATCTAGTGCAACCAGCTGGTTCACTCTTTCTGTCATGGAGTCTTCAATCTCCTCATCATTTTCCTGGATGAATCTGTAAATTGGTAGGAGATTGTTTATGGGCAATCTGGCTGATGCACCATATACTAGCTCAAAGGGTGACATTCCAATAGCCTTTTTTACTGTCACTCTGTCAGCCCATATTGGTAACTTTAATTTTGAGTCCCAAGCTCTCTTGTTCTTGTCGAGTATCCTCTTGATAATTTTCACGATGCTTTTATTGCTTGATTCTGCTTGACCATTTCCTTGTGGGTGGTATGGTGATGCATATGATAGATTGATCCCATATTTGTTGCAAAAATCAATAAATTCACCTGATCTGAAGCACATAGCATTATCAGTGACTATCTTGAATGGTACTCCAAACCTGATGATAACATTTTCCAGTATGAAATCTGTCACCACCTTACTCGTAGCTCTCTTAGTTGGAATGGCCTCAATCCATTTGGTAAAGTAATCAGTGCCACTAAAGTCCAACTGTGTCCCCCACTTGACTTGTCTGCAATTTCACCTATGAAGTCAATTCCCCATTGCTGAAATGGAGCATCCACAGTTACAGTTCTGAGAGGTAAAGCACCATCATATCTCAATTTTCTTGAGAATCTTTGGCAAGGGTCACACTTCCTCACTAACCTTTGTGCATCTAAAAAGAGAGTGGGCCACCAATATCCTACTCTGAGAGTCTTATGAGCTGTTGTTTGGGCAGTATAATGTCCACCACACAATCCTTTATGCATATCAATCAAAACATTGTTAGCCATATCCTCATCCACACATCTCAGTAGCACACCATTAGGGTATTTCCAGTATAGCTCACCTTGAACAATAACATACCTGATTGCATGTAACTTTAAAGTCCTCTTTTGACTGTCACTGAAATGGGAAGGACAATTCAGATTTTGCAAGTAGTAGATAATATCCTTGTACCATTCAGATCTTGATACATTTACATTCTCATTTTGGACTACATTAACTTGGCATGCTTCCAAGTTTGTCTGTGCCATCATCTTAGCTAATCCTTGTCCTCTTACCAACTTGGTAATTTGTATGTCTATGTTGAACTCTTGCAGTTTGTTTATCCATCTACACCTTCTTCCAGTCACCTCCTGCTGAGTGAATATGTCTTTGACTACTGCATGTGGTACATATGCAATTACATGTGATCCTACCAGGTATGGTCTGAAACTTTTGATGGCTCTGACTAGTGCATATGCCTATTTTTCCATAATATCATACTTCAACTCAAAAGCCTGCAAGGACATACTGAAGAAAGCTATGGGCTTTTCAAAACCATCTTCATTTTTCTGTAGCAAACACGCAGCAACAGTGTGAAAGGAAACAAATGAAAATACTTGGAATGGCCTAGAAAAATCAGGAGATTTAAGAACAGGGGCCATCTTGATTGCCTCTTTGATACTCTGAAATGATTCTATTGCTTCACTTTCCCAGTTGATAGTTGCATCCTTCTTCATCATCTTGGAAATGTTCCTTGTGGTTTTTGCAAAGTTTGGAACAAATCTCCTAACAAAATTTATCTGTCCAAAGAAGGACTGAACTCCTTTTACAGTTTTTGGCATTTGAATTCTGTCAATAGCAGCCACTCTCTTTGGATCTATCCTGACTCCATCCCTGGAAACAATGTGTCCCAGGAGCTTTCCTTCAACTACCCCAAAAGCACACTTCTTTGGATTTAAAGAAATGCCATACTCTAGTGCTCTTATGAAAATCTGCTCTAGATGCAAACAATGCTGCTCTTCCTTCTTTGAATATGCAGTCAAGTCATCCTGATATATAGCCAGGATTGAATCAATCAACCCTACAAAAGCAACATCCATTACTCTTTGAAATGTAGCACCTGCATTTGTTAGTTCGAAGGGCATTCTAACATACACATAAGTTCCCCATGGAGTGGTGAAGGCAGTCTTATACTGTTCTGATTCCTTTACCTTCACCTGATTATAACCTAAAAATCCATCCATCATGGATAAGAGTTCACAACCAGTCACTCTCTACAACATAGTTTCCATATTAGGCAGTGGATAGTTATCCTTTAAAGAGGATACATTCAAGTTCCTGAAATCAACGCAAAGCCTAATATCACCGTTCTTTTTTCTGACTGGGACAAGGTTAGACACCCAAGTTGAATGTTTGATCGGCACAATTATTCTAGCTTCCCTAAGCTTTTTAAGTTCTTCTTGCATCTTTGGAGCTAAGGTAGGATTAATAGGTCTTTGCCTCTGTTTGAATGGCTTAGCTCCAGGCTTCAATGGAATCTCATGCTGGAATAAATCTTCTATATAGGCTTTTAGGTCCTCATATGACCAAGCAAAAACATGTTTATACCTTTTCAGTAATGCAATCAGCATAATCTTGATGTGTGGTTTGAGCTGCTTACCAATGTATACCTTCTTGGGGGCCTGAGATGTCCCCAAATTTATCTCTTCTAAATCTTCCTTATTTGTGGGAGATGTCCTTGTGACCAATTTGTCTCTACTGTCAAAAGCTCTTTCCAAAGCTACTAACCCTCTAGGGATTTTATTAGTCTTCAATTGAATTATCTCTTTCCCCACAAGAGTTTCTTTTCCATCTATAGTCTCTACAAAAGCTTGGAAATCAATTTCTTGATTCTCAAATTCATCTATGCAGTGCAAAAATTTTAACAAGTCCTTATCATCATTAAACACTTGCCAACTGCATATGTTTTTTGGTACTGCAGGCCTAATTTTAACTTCTACATTTGTAACATCTGACAGAGTGATGTCATCTGGCCTTATTACAATATTAGCTAAGAAATCAGCCCTAACATTCTTTGATCTCTCTACCCAGCCTATTGAAAATGCATCAAATAGTTCAATGGTATCCCACACAGCATGCTTGTATTGTTTCAATCTTTTGTTTTTTGAAGCATACCTATCTCTAATTTGGGATACAATCAGCTCAGAATCCCCAAATGCTCTCAGCATTTTGATTCCATGTTTGAGAGCTATATTTAGGCCTAAGATTAAAGCCTCATATTCTGCAATGTTGTTTGTGCAAACAAACCTCAGCAAGAAAGAAAATTTGAGGAGCTTACCAGTTGGAGACAGGAAAACAACTCCAGCTCCAAAGCCTTCTTTTGCACAAGCTCCATCAAAATACATGGTCCACAGACCCTGGTGGTCTAGCTCTTCACTGCAGACATTTTTCTCTTTATCTTCTCTATCATCTGAGACAACCTTGAAGTTATCACAGTCAGTGTTTACAAAGCATATCTGTTCCTCTGCTTCTTGGTCTTCCACTGTCTCTGATGATCTTTGTTCTCTGATTAGCTTAACATCCCTGCCATTCATTGGAATCATGGCATATGACAGGTCCAGCTGCATACTTCCACCAATTAGTGCTGCCCATCTTCTTGACAACAACATACCATACTGTGGCTTGATGTCAACCACTGTTATATTCATTTTATATCTCTTTTCAGGAAATGCTGCCAGTTTGAAATCTACATCCTTCATGACTCCAATAACTTGTACCTCTCTGGCATCCATAGCATAACATTTTCCACATGCCTTGTCAATTTTCAATCTAGCTTGTTGCATGATGGCCAAAGGCATGACATTTGTAGATGCTCCAGAGTCAAGCATACAATTTCTGATTATTTTTCCATTTATAACCAGGGATACATAAAATGGTTCCACTTGTGAAGGACACTTTGTCATAGTCACTCCTAAATAGACTTCAGGAGCCTCATCTTCTTCATTATACATGACATGTTTCTCACCTTGGGTCTGAACATTTTGTTTAGCTTGAAAAGGCACCCCTGAAATTAGGGATATTGTCCTATTCTTGATCTCTTCAACCTTCATCAGTTCCATAAGTGGAACAGAGACTTTTACCTAGGAGAGGACTTGAGCTATATCAAATGGAGCATAATTTTGTATAACAGTTGTAGCTTGCTCCACAATCTTGTTTTTATCCTGAACTGATTTAGCTTTTACTTTCATAGTTCCCTGATCATCATTCTTGTCTTGGGAACCTTTACTTTGATCTTCAGCCTGAGGAATTCTGTTTTCTGGTCCTTGGGATTCATGACCTGTTCTATGTCTAAAATTCTATTTATTATTACCCCACTACCTTTTTTGTGGTTCAATTCCTTTATGACCATGCACTGGCTGACCTGCAGAAACATCTTCTGGCTGATGTGGGCTGCTTACTTGATTTTTACCTCTGAGATTGTAGTTGCTCTTGACTTGAGCAACTGTTGCAGCTGTGAAGGCCCTAATTTCCTCATCAGAAGGTCGTTGTAAGTTACTTAGAAAATTGTGCGAGCTTTGAGCATACACATAGCTCTCTTCATTACCTTCATCATAAAAGTCCTGTTGACAGGCCCGAATTCCATTATCTGTACTCTCATCAGCATCATAAAGAGGGTATCCATTGCTTATGGACATCATATTAACATCATCATCTTGCACATAATGTGGCTCATTGCATTCATTACAAGATGCAGCATTATCATACAAGGATTGAGCAATCATACACTGTGACTGTGAATGTGGCATCTAACAAATTATACACCATGGAGTATCATCAACAATATTTATAGCTTTCTTTAGAGGATCAAGAGTTTCTTTGACATATTGGGCTCTCTGATTTGTGTTGTTATGTGGGAATATAGGCTTACCATTATGCCAATTGGTATTATAAGGCATATCATGCAATGATGGCCTCTTTTCCTGCCTTTGATAGACTTGCCTATCAGGACCTATCCCTTTTTCACTTCTAGCTAGTCTGTAACTTAGGTCCTTAACAACATTTGCCAATTTGTCTATCTTATCTTCAGGGGCAGATGTATTACCTTGAGTGTTCTGAGGCTTGTTTGGATTCTGTAGAATTTTCACATCATCCCTTCTATTAGTCTTGCCTGATGCTTTCCTGTTGTTCTCAATGTTTACTGCAATTCTGAAAGCATCCCTGATAGTACCAGGACTTTTATCTCTTAATCCATATACAGTTTTTGCATCAAAGGCATTGATATACAATATTATGCACATAGGTTCATTTGGCCTCATGTGATGTGGCAACTTGTTTAACACTTTAGTAAATCTTGCATTAAAATCTGCAACCTACTCATTTGACCCTTTAGTGATACTAGTAAACTCATTTACAAAAAAGCTAGGGTTAGTTTTGTCACCATATTGCTCCTTGAACATCCTTTTAAAATCATCCCATGATGAAATACTCTGGTCAGGTAGATTCTTATACCATTCCCTTGCCTCATCTACTAAAGATTGCATGAATGACTTCATGAAAACATCCTCATGTTCAACCTCAAAGTTATCCATGACATTTTGAAAGACCTTTAGATGATCTTCTCCTGACACTGTGTTGTTTCCTGAAAATTTAGGCACTTGCAGCCTCAGATGCTTGTCAATGGGGTTAGGATACCCAGGAATACCATCAAACACCAGCTGCCTGAATCTATCTAACTGCATGGGCTGTCTGTCAAACTGATTAATATTAATATTTCTGTTTGCATTCTAGTTTCTTACATTGTTCAGTGGTATCCTAGCATCATTCACATTTTGTCTTTCATCATTATGTTGATGTTGCACTTCATTTCTCTATTGATGTCTCTACACATTTGCATTCTCAAGGGTAGGAATTGAATTATTTTGGGCAGCCCTTAAAGCTTGCACTTTCTTCCTCAAGTCATCTCTGATTGTTATTGCCTACTGATATTCTAGTTCTTCTCTCAAATTTCTGATTTCTTCAGCTAACTCTTCCTCACTAGGCCTAGAGGTAGATGGTCTCATACCATTCTGGTCATCATCTTCATCATCCCTCAGAGACTCTGCCTCTTCAAATCTTTCACTAGGGTCTAGAAATGGGCATTCTTGGAACACCTCAAGAAATTGGCGACTCTACTGGGGAGTGGTGATTTGAAAATTGTTATTTTTGTCCTTCCTGGTGAAATATCTATGTGCCCATCCGAGTCACCAACAGAAATTGGCGACTCTGCTGGGGAGTTTGTGAAAGAACCCTGATTTACAAAAGAAAACAGTTCCTAGTAATAGGTAGCGACTCCGAAGTAATCTCCCAACCGGTCAAAGTAAAACTTATATGCAGGGGAGAAGATCCCAACAAAATCCTTTATTTGAAGAGTTACCAGTAACAAGAAGAATGATGTACAGAAGAAAGGGAGCTGTCTCAGTCAATCATGAGGGTTCCCCCAGAAAAAATGATGATATGCAAGATAACCCTAGGCCATCAAGACAGCATGTGCCTTACTTTTCAAATGCAGAAGCTGATATTCAGGGTGCATATGAGAGGCAACAGGGTGGTAGCATGAGAATGAGGTCAGAGGTGTTCTAAGAACGCCCATTTCTAGACCCTAGTGAAAGATTTGAAGAGGCAGAGTCTCTGAGGGATGATGAAGATGATGACCAGAATGGTATGAGACCATCTACCTCTAGGCCTAGCGAGGAAGAGTTAGCTGAAGAAATCAGAAATTTGAGAGCAGAACTAGAATATCAGCAGGCAATAACAATCAGAGATGACCTGAGGAAGAAAGTGCAAGCTTTAAGGGCTGCCCAAAATAATTCAATTCCTACCCTTGAGAATGCAAATGTGCAGAGACATCAATAGAGAAATGAAGTGCAACATCAGCATAATGATGAAAGACAAAATGTGAATGATGCTAGGATACCACTGAACAATGTAAGAAACCATAATGCAAATAGAAATATTAATATTAATCAGTTTGACAGACAACCCATGCAGTTAGATAGATTCAGGCAGCTGGTGTTTGATGGTATTCCTGGGTATCCTAACCCCATTGACAAGCATCTGAGGCTGCAAGTGCCTAAATTTTCAGGAAACAACACAGTGTCAGGAGAAGATCATCTAAAGGTCTTTCAAAATGCCATGGATAACTTTGAGGTTGAACATGAGGATGTTTTCATGAAGTCATTCATGCAATCTTTAGTAGATGAGGCAAGGGAATGGTATAAGAATCTGCCTAACTGGAGTATTTCATCATGGGATGATTTTAAAAGGATGTTCAAGGAGCAATATGGTGACAAAACTGACCCTAGCTTTTTTGTAAATGAGTTTACCAGTATCACTAAAGGGTCAAATGAGCAGGTTGTAGATTTTAATGCAAGATTTACTAAAGTGTTAAACAAGTTGCCACATCACATGAGGCCAAATGAACCTATGTGCATAATATTGTATATCAATGCCTTTGATGCAAAAACTGCATATGGATTAAGAGATAAAAGTCCTGGTACTATCAGGGATGCTTTCAGAATTGCAATAAACATTGAGAACAACAGGAAAGCATCAGGCAAGACTAATAGAAGGGATGATGTGAAAATTCTGCAGAATCCAAACAAGCCTCAGAACACTCAAGGTAATACATCTGCCCCTGAAGATAAGATAGACAAATTGGCAAATGTTGTTAAGGACCTAAGTTACAGACTAGCTAGAAGTGAAAAAGGGATAGGTCCTGATAGGCAAGTCTATCAAAGGCAGGAAAAGAGGCCATCATTGCATGATATGCCTTATAATACCAATTGGCATAATGGTAAGCCTATATTCCCACATAACAACACAAATCAGAGAGCCCAATATGTCAAAGAAACTCTTGATCCTCTAAAGAAAGCTATAAATATTGTTGATGATACTCCATGGTGTATAATTTGTCAGATGCCACATTCACAGTCACAGTGTATGATTGCTCAATCCTTGTATGATAATGCTGCATCTTGTAATGAATGCAATGAGCCACATTATGTGCAAGATGATGATGTTAATATGATGTCCATAAGCAATGGATACCCTCTTTATGATGCTGATGAGAGTACAGATAATGGAATTCGGGCCTGTCAACAGGACTTTTATGATAAAGGTAATGAAGAGAGCTATGTGTATGCTCAGAGCTCGCACAATTTTCTAAGTAACTTACAACGACCTTCTGATGAGGAAATTAGGGCCTTCACAGCTGCAGCAGTTGCTCAAGTCAAGAGCAACTACAATCTCAGAGGTAAAAATCAAGTAAGCAGCCCACATCAGCCAGAAGATGTTTCTGCAGGTCAGCCAGTGCATGGTCATAAAGGAATTGAACCACAAAAAAGGCAGTGGGGTAATAATAAATAGAATTTTAGACATAGAACAGGTCATGAATCCCAAGGACCAGAAAACAGAATTCCTCGGGCTGAAGATCAAAGTAAAGGTTCCCAAGACAAGAATGATGATCAGGGAACTATGAAAGTAAAAGCTAAATCAGTTCAGGATAAAAACAAGATTGTGGAGCAAGCTACAACTATTATACAAAATTATGCTCCATTTGATATAGCTCAAGTCCTCTCCCAGGTAAAAGTCTCTGTTCCACTTATGGAACTGATGAAGGTTGAAGAGATCAAGAATAGGACAATATCCCTAATTTCAGGGGTGCCTTTTCAAGCTAAACAAAATGTTCAGACCCAGGGTGAGAAACATGTCATGTATAATGAAGAAGATGAGGCTCCTGAAGTCTATTTAGGAGTGACTATGACAAAGTGTCCTTCACAAGTGGAACCATTTTATGTATCCCTGGTTATAAATGGAAAAATAATCAGAAATTGTATGCTTGACTCTGGAGCATCTACAAATGTCATGCCTTTGGCCATCATGCAACAAGCTGGATTGAAAATTGACAAGGCATGTGGAAAATGTTATGCTATGGATGCCAGAGAGGTACCAATTATTGGAGTCATGAAGGATGTAGATTTCAAACTGGTAGCATTTCCTGAAAAGAGATATAAAATGAATATAATAGTGGTTGACATCAAGCCACAGTAGGGTATGTTGTTGTCAAGAAGATGGGCAGCACTAATTGGTGGAAGTATGCAGCTGGACCTGTCATATGCCATGATTCCAATGAATGGCAGGGATGTTAAGCTAATCAGAGAACAAAGATCATCAGAGACAGTGGAAGACCAAGAAGCAGAGGAATAGATATGCTTTGTAAACACTGACTGTGATAACTTCAAGGTTGTCTCAGATGATAGAAAAGATAAAGAGAAAAATGTATGCAGTGAAGAGCTGGACCAACAGGGTCTGTGGGCCATGTATTTTGATGGAGCTTGTGCAAAAGAAGGCTCTGGAGCTGGAGTTGTTTTCCTGTCTCCAACTGGTAAGCTCCTCAAATTTTCTTTCTTGTTGAGGTTTGTTTGCACAAACAACATTGCAGAATATGAGGCTTTAATCTTAGGCCTAAATATAGCTCTCAAACATGGAATCAAAATGCTGAGAGTATTTGGGGATTCTGAGCTGATTGTATCCCAAATTAGAGATAGGTATGCTTCAAAAAACAAAAGATTGAAACAATACAAGCATGCTGTTTGGGATACCATTGAACTATTTGATGCATTTTCAATAGGCTGGGTAGAGAGATCAAAGAATGTTAGGGCTGATTTCTTAGCTAATGTTGCAATAAGGCCAAATGACATCACTCTGTCAGATGTTACAAATGTAGAAGTTAAAATCAGGCCTGCAGTACCGGAAAACATATGCAGTTGGCAAGTGTTTAATGATGATAAGGACTTGTTAAAATTTTTGCACTGCATAGATGAATTTGAGAATCAAGAAATTGATTTCCAAGCTTTTGTAGAGACTATAGATGGAAAAGAAACTCTTGTGTGGAAAGAGATAATTCAATTAAAGACTAATAAAATACCTAGAGGGTTAGTAGCTTTGGAAAGAGCTTTTGACAGTAGAGACAAATTGGTCACAAGGACATCTCCCACAAATAAGGAAGATTTAGAAGAGATAAATTTGGGGACATCTCAGGCCCCCAAGAAGGTATACATTGGTAAGCAGCTCAAACCACACATCAGGAGTGTGCTGATTGTATTACTGAAAAGGTATAAACATGTTTTTGCTTGGTCATATGAGGACCTAAAAGCCTATAGGGAAGATTTATTCCAGCATGAGATCCCATTGAAGCCTGGAGCTAAGCCATTCAGACAAAGGCAAAGACCTATTAATCTTACCTTAGCTCCAAAGATGCAAGAAGAACTTAAAAAGCTTAGGGAAGCTAGAATAATTGTGCCGATCAAACATTCAACTTGGGTGTCTAACCTTGTCCCAGTCAGAAAAAAGAACGGTGATATTAGGCTTTGTGTTGATTTCAGGAACTTGAATGTATCCTCTTTAAAGGATAACTATCCACTGCCTAATATGGAAGCTATGTTGCAGAGAGTGACTGGTTGTGAACTCTTATCCATGATGGATGGATTTTTAGGTTATAATCAGGTGAAGGTAAAGGAATCAAAACAGTATAAGACTGCCTTCACCACTCCATGGGGAACTTATGTGTATGTTAGAATGCCCTTCAGACTAACAAATGCAGGTGCTACATTTCAAAGAGCAATGGATGTTGCTTTTGCAGGGTTGATTGATTCAATCCTGGCTATATATCAGGATGACTTGACTGCATATTCAAAGAAGGAAGAGCAGCATTGTTTGCATCTAGAGCAGATTTTCATAAGAGCACTAGAGTATGGCATTTCTTTAAATCCAAAGAAGTGTGCTTTTGGGGTAGTTGAAGGAAAGCTCCTGGGACACATTGTTTCCAAGGATGGAGTCAGGATAGATCCAGAGAGAGTGGCTGCTATTGACAGAATTCAAATGCCAAAAACTGTAAAAGGAGTTCAGTCCTTCTTTGGATAGATAAATTTTGTTAGGAGATTTGTTCCCAACTTTGCAGAAACCACAAGGAACATTTCCAAGATGATGAAGAAGGATGCAACTATCAACTGGGAAAGTGAAGCAATAGAATCATTTCAGAGTATCAAAGAGGCAATCAAGATGGCCCCTGTTCTTAAATCTCCTGATTTTTCTAGGCCATTCCAAGTATTTTCATTTTCTTCCTTTCACACTGTTGCTGCGTGTTTGCTACAGAAAAATGAAGATGGTTTGAACAGCCCATAGCTTTCTTCAGTATGTCCTTGCAGGCTTCTGAGTTGAAGTATGATATTATGGAAAAACAGGCATATGCACTAGTTAGAGCCATCAAAAGTTTCAGACCATACCTGGTAGGATCACATGTAATTGCATATGTACCACATGCAGCAGTCAAAGACATATTCACTCAGCAGGAGGTGACTGGAAGAAGGTGTAGATGGATAAACAAACTGCAAGAGTTCAACATAGACATACAAATTACCAAGTTGGTAAGAGGACAAGGATTAGCCAAGATGATGGCATAGTCAAACTTGGAAGCATGCCAAGTTAATGTAGTCCAAAATGAGAATGTAAATGTATCAAGATCTGAATGGTACAAGGATATTATCTACTACTTGCAAAATCTAAATTGTCCTTCCCATTTCAGTGACAGTCAAAAAAGGACTTTAAAGTTACATGCAATCAGGTATGTTATTGTTCAAGGTGAGCTATACTGGAAAAACCCTGATGGTGTGCTGCTAAGATGTGTGGATGAGGATATGGCTAACAATGTTTTGATTGATATGCATAAAGGATTGTGTGGTGGACATTATACTACCCAAACAACAGCTCATAAGACTCTCAGAGCAGGATATTGGTGGCCCACTCTCTTTTCAGATGAACAAAGGTTAGTGAGGAAGTGTGACCCTTGCCAAAGATTCTCAGGAAAATTGAGATATGATGGTGCTTTACCTCTCAGAACTGTAACTGTGGATGCTCCATTTCAGCAATGGGGAATTGACTTCATAGGTGAAATTGCAGACAAGTCAAGTGGGGGACACAGTTGGATTTTAGTGGCAACTGATTACTTTACCAAATGGATTGAGGCCATTCCAACTAAGAGAGCTACGAGTAAGGTGGTGACAGATTTCATACTGGAAAATGTTATCATCAGGTTTGGAGTACCATTCAAGATAGTCACTGATAATGCTATGTGCTTCAGATCAGGTGAATTTGTTGATTTTTGCAACAAATATGGGATCAATCTATCATATGCATCACCATACCACCCACAAGGAAATGGTCAAGCAGAATCAAGCAATAAAAGCATCGTGCAAATTATCAAGAGGATACTAGACAAGAACAAGAGAGCTTGGGACTCAAAATTAATGTTAGCAATATGGGCTGACAGAGTGACAGTAAAAAAGGCTATTGGAATGTCACCCTTTGAGCTAGTATATGGTGCATCAGCCAGATTGCCCATAAAAAATCTCCTACTAGTTTACAGATTCATCTAGGAAAATGATGAGGAGATTGAAGACTCCATGACAGAAAGAGTGAACCAGCTAGTTGCACTGGATGAGAATAGAAGGAAAGCACACCAGATCAACCTCAAGAGACAACAAGATGTGAAATATCAGTTTGACAGGAGAGCTACAAAAAGGAAGTTTTAAGTCAATGATTTGGTGCTCATCTGGAATGCAAAAGGTCAAGAAAAGGGTAAACATGGTAAATTCAAACCCTTATGGATGGGCCCATATCAGATTTGCAGCACTCATGGGGAGGACTCTTATTTCCTCCAGGCCCTAGATGGTGAAGTTCTGGAATTGCCTGTGCATGGCTAATTCCTTAAGTTCTATTTTGCATAGATGACTTGTCTCTGTGCACATGTGTAAAAATATGTATATATTGTAAATGTCTTGTACAGTTCATGTTTTTTTGGCTTTTTTTGCCTGGTCTGCCCAGAGATCTGGTTCTCGCTGCAGGTTTTCACCTGCACATCCCCATTCGGAGCCAGTGTTGGTGCTCATTTTGGCCTGGAGATTGAGCTTGCATATGGAGGGTTTCTTCATTCAAACCCTAGGTTTCCCTCTTCATCGGCGTGAACTTGGCCTATCGGTTGGAGTTTTTTTCAGTTCCACCGATGCGGTGGGTTTCCTCGACGGAATATGTTTTATGCCTTCGTCGATGTGACATGAAGTATCAGCCCGTGTTTTTTCTGTTGTTCCGATGATGTATGTCTGGCCGATGGTAATTCGAGGTATGTTTGTGTTCATCAGTATGATATTGTTCATCGGCAGGCTTCATTTCTGTTTGGCCGATGTGTAATGTTTGGCCGATGAGGTGTCATCGGCGTGGGTCTCACCGACAGAGGGTGTGTTTTGTTTGACCATCGGCGAGACTATTGTGATCGACGGAGGAGTTTCTTGTTGCTCCGATGGGTAAATGTCTCACCAAGGGAACGACTTGACGATGTTTTGGATGGCCATCGGCATAACTTTTCACATCGGCGTAGGTATTTTGTTGATCGCCGATGGTTTTGGTCTCACCGACAGACAAGGAATGTGAAATAGGCATCGGCATAACCTTTGAGGTCGGCAGGAGATTTGTGGAGCTGGCCGATGGTTCTTCTCTGGCTGATGTAGAAGTCAGAGGCTTTCAGGAGGTGTTTATCTTTGTGACTAAGGGTGTCGGCAGGAGGATTTTCAAGTTGGCCAATAGTGTTGGTTTTACCGACAGGGGAATGTAATGTAGCGGTTGGGGAGACTTCCGAGGTCGGTGAGAGATTTTTGGGTCAGGCCAGCGGTGTTAGTCTTGGCAATGGGCTTTTGGCGAGGGCTTGTGTGTCGAGCGTGGCAAAAGCGCTCGACACTTAGTATGCTTGCGGCCCCGTTTTTAAACTAATAAAATGATCTCTTCACCGTGCATGTGGGATTATTCCCCTGTGTAATTTTAACCTGCGAAGAAGCATGTTTTGGCGGGAAATCCTTTTTGAATGCAGCAACAGTTTTCAAGTGGCCACGGGTGGTTGAGACCCTTAATAGCGACGATGCAGGGATGTGGGCAATGGTACACATGGTCAGGTCGCCCGATTTTTGAATGAAGACCCCAGATGGTGGCGCATGGCTCGAGGCCCCCCTTTGTCTGCTGCATTAATATTTTCTGAGCGCCATTCCTTCTGAGGACTGTATCTGGCAGAATTTTTGTCAAAGCCATGTAATTAATTGCTTATGGTACACTACCTGGCTGTTATAAGCAGGAAGTGTTACTCATTTTAGGTTGTTGAAAGTTAAACATTTTGGCTCTGTGATACAATACAGTTGGTTTTGGTTGCTCTGTCCATAAAAACTTGTGAGTCTGTGTATCTCTTGTTGTATGTTTTTGCATGAATCCACTGATTTCATGGTTAATTTTATATGAGAAATGCTATGTTGGCATGTGTTTTGTTAATTCTGTCTCCAGTATTGCATGTAGCTTTCTTTTGAGTCTAGATATTTGAGGAATGTTTGAGACTCTAGAACATAGAATTCCTGTGTTGAATGTCTGATCTTTTAACTTCTTCTCAAGTGGTAGATTAAACTATTTTCAGATTGAACATTGGGAAGGGTATACTGCAGTAGGGATGCCATAAGTATAGATAGCTTAACACTCTGTATTGGGAGATATCTGTAAGGCAGGTATCACATATGTCCCCCTGAAATCTAGTTTTAGCTGTTCATGCTAATCATTCACAGGTGTATGTCTACTGACTCCAAGCCCTGGATAGGAACCAATCTTGCTTTGTGTTTGTGTTACAACCATGTCCATCTTTACATCCAAACTTAGAATCAAAATCAAAATCTAAAGCAATCTTTAGGACATTAGAATTAGTTTTAGGATCCTCAGTCCTCTGTCTACAACTGCAAATAGGCCCAAAGCTAGCCCCTTTGCTCTTATCTTTCAGTTTTGGTCTACTTACAGAAGGACTTATCTACTTTCTGTCAGCATCCCAGCCTTTGTATGTATATCCTCATGGATGTTGAGTAGGGAATACCCCCCTAGGTTTTGCAGAGCCTGAAGAAGAAGAGGAGATAAAATATAGAGTCTATCTCCTACACTGTTGGCCCCTGGCCCAGAGATCCTGTTGATCATTGATGGCTACCTTGTAGGGAAATCTGGGAATAAGCATCCAGTCTGGGAAAAAACCAACACCTCCCATCCCTCCCATCCCTTATCACCAACCCTTTTATCCATCCATCCCTTCTAACCATTCTATCACACATCCTAATAAGCAGATCATCTCTCCTTGTCATCATTGACACATATCTACAATGGCACATATAATTCCTATAGGAAGTACTCCTTGGAGAATACCCTAATGCACACCACCCAATTATCCTACATTCTCTCTTCCTCATATCCACAATCATTACACCCCCCATCTATCACCTTACCCCAATCCACCATCCTTTGACTAGGTTTTTCCCTTGTCATTGGTATCCAACAAAGGGGCTCTCCAACTATACTCCAATGCAACCATTTCCTAAACAAATCCACCCATCGTATCCTAAACTAATAACTCACCTTAAATCTCTCAAAAATCCAAAAAATTGAAAAAAAAAATCTCAAAATCCAAAAAAATCAAAACACCTCAAAAATCCAAAAAAAATTAAAACATCTCCAAAATCTAAAAAAATCAAAACATCTCCAAAATCTAAAAAATTAAAACATCTCAAAAACCAAAACATCTCAAAAAAAAAAAAATCCAAAACAATCCAAGCAATAAACCCATTGCAAGCCAATCCTTAATCCATATCAATGTAGTCAAGCAACCTAGCCAATCGTTCAAAAGTATCTAATGGTTTTATTTTTAGCCTTGCTACAAACTTGATCAATCAATCCATCAAACCTAATCAACTCTTGCTTAAGAACGTAAGACTATCTTAAGTATAGAGATTTCTCTTCATTATCTTTCAATCCTTGTGTTTCTGCTGTGATATATAATTCCCACAAAACTATCCTTGATCCAATCCTCGTCAATACAATCAATCCAATCAATCAATCAATCATTGGTTTTCAGCTTGACAGGGGCAACAACCTTGTTTATTTTTCTATCATTTGTGCATGCTTGCTTGCTTGCTTGTGTGTGTTATCATTTTATCCTGCATTTGCATCAAGTCCTTGCAACATATTGCTACAAATGAAAAATATCATAGTTCCCTAAGGCATATGTTTGCTTGCAACCTTTGTTTTTTGAGTTAATCCCTTATGCATGAGACACATTGTGACTCTAATCTTTATACCTTGGTGCATAACGTCCAGTGCTATATCAAAATCCAAGATTGATCTACTCAAGTTAGCATAACTAATCCTCATAATAAATCCATCAATTATCTATCCCACATATTATTCATTAACCCCTATCATTTTTATCTCATCCTAAAGCATTCTATTTTTTCATCTCACCATCTAACCTATTTTGTTATCCTACTAATTATTCCCTCCATCCTAACACTCATGACAAAAAACAAAAGCATATTCAACTCTTCAAACATTCCTATCATCCAATTCATCCATCCCTTATATTTCCTCCATCTCCTTAACCAATCTATTTCATCCATTTCGAGAGCATATCCATGTTCTTCCAACCCACCTATCCTCTCGAGGGGGCATCCCTTTCTTATATCCATTTCTCCTCATAATGCATCTAAGTGGTTGAGTCATAATTATCTCTAATCCAACCATATTAATCTAAACCAAAATTTTCTTCTATCCAACCCAACACTATATTTTAAACTTATTTGAAATGATGTTACTTTGCAACAACATCTCAAAGAGGGTCAAAATGGAGACACTAGAAAATGACTAACGCATTTTCTCCATTTCATCAGACTCCATCTTTAGATCATCCATTCATTATTATATTTCCTTTATTCATATTAATTAAATATTTTTTAATTATTTATTTAATATACCAACACTTCATCTATGTGTTAATTAAACAAATTTATATATTTTATTTAATTAATCACACTAATTCTCATTCCTCTTCCCACAAATAAATAAAATTTATATTTTGTTTATTTTCCTTGTTTTTCATCCTCGCGTGAATTAAATAAATTATTTTATTTAATTCCCATGATTCTCTTCACTAATTTCTCTCAATCAAATGACGCAACTAATCAATCAAATGACACAACTAATCAATCAAATGACACAAATGAGTTAACTAATTAATCAATTTCGGTTAACTCCCCCATCAATTCTCCTCAACTAATTTCAACCATTGATCTTGTAATCCATCCTCCAACATTAATTATTATTTTCAAGAATCTATAAATTCATCCTCATTCAAGACATGAATAACACATCCATTTTGCACACTTACTCTATCAATTTATCTTTGATAAATCACATCCTTTTATCTATGGTTATGTTGATTTGTTAAAGCAATCCATATACACTCATATTTGCAATTCATCCATGAGCATAGCTAGTAGGACTTTGTGTTATTCCTCTTTCGTCACTTTTCTTGTCCTTCAGAAAACATAAATGAGACTGACATTTTGTTACTTGCTAATAATATAAGAACCTATTTTAGTAGAAGTATTGGTAGATCTACTAATTGTAGCATTATTGTTAATAATTTGGATAAGGCATTACAGTGTTATAAACTTGCTGAGATGGATATATAGCCATAATAAATATTATAATGTCAGTTACAAGTTTGGAACCTTCAAAGTTGAAAAGGAAAATAGATGTACTAAGCACCCTGATATATTATTTTATGAAATAGCTATAGTTCATTAAGCAATCTCTGAGGGAAATAAATTTTGTCATTGCATCTTATATAGTAGATATTAGGATATTATGCATACTGAAATGATCATACTTAAGACATCACTACATAGTGTATATTGATGTCCTTAACTTGTAGTGTATGGCTATTATACTGGCATGCCTTATCTATATATTATTGTTGATCTTAATATTCTAATACATTGTTACTAGGCCCATTTTTATATGCTAGTATTGATCATTAAGTGCTAATGATACTAGAGATCATTAAATACTAAGACTATTGATATCACTAGACATGAAGGTCATGCTATTTTTGTGTAATTGATTATGATAAAAATGCTTCCTTATAGTTGAATAAATTGCACCATAGTTTAGATGGTGTATTTATCTTGAAGGAGACTATTCTATAGACTATGATACAAGTTTCTTACCATGCTTACTAACAATAGTTATAGGATAATGATATATGATATGAAATTTAGTTTTATAAGTTTGAGTATAAGATTAGTGAATGAGTTTTAAACATCAGTTCCCTATAATTGGTAATTATATCAAAGAACATTACATGATATGCTTGGTATCCTAGCATGTTGGTACCTAAATTTTCAAGAAGTATTAATGTGTCATTTTGGATTTAGGATGGTTTGGGTTAAAGTAGGAAGGATAATCTAGTATATACTAAGATATATCTAGAAACCTTCTTGATATTCGTGTAAAAAAACATCAATTGTTATGACTAAGGAATTGATGGAGTGACAAACATTGTTGCCATCTAGCATAAGAGATACTGGAACTACCAATTTAACTAGTAAAGGGTAGGTGCATAAAATTTTTCTTGGCATGGCTATGTAAGGAATGACTATTACATGATGATAATCTTACATTAGATATGATGGGTTTAATTTAATTACCTCGGGTTAAACTTTGACATAATATTGATTTATACCATACATGATTATCTACTAATTGGTGTTCTAACTTGAAAATTGTGATGCATGGAAAATTAAACGTTGTGTTGATTTCTATTAACTCTATGACTATTGTTCATTAAACCCTATCTAGTAGGACGTAATCATGGGTTATTATGAATATTAGGTTGTACCATAAGGGAAATAAAGTCATAAAGTTAAGAATGTTATTATTCTTATTAAACTTGTATATCTTCCTTTGATGATCTAATGGATATAGTGTTTCCATCTATCTTGAGTATGACTTGGATTTTAATCATGGTTAAGGCATATTTATAATTATGGTTGTAAGTCTTTAAAAGTTTAGATGATTGTTCCTTGTTGATGCATGTTGTGTTTCTGATCAAGAAGGATGTTATAATATAATATAGTTTTGATACTTGATATCATTGAATCCTACATGCTAGGACATCATTTAGGGCCATATCAAGGCTTTGTGAAACTATTGCATCTTGAAGATATTTTGATTTCTACTGACCTATGTTCATAAATTACTGGACTTATTTTAAATGTTGATTATGTTAAGATTATTTTTATGTAGGAATTTGATTATTGGAATATTAGTAAGTGTTGGTACAAAATTGGGATGACAATGAAACCCTAAGGGTAGGAACCTATGTGTTTAGCCCTTGAGAGATTAAGTGAGGAGAACTACATGTGACTTCGACCCCATTTGGAAGTGGGTATGTAAGAAGTTCTTGGGTAAAGGATGCCCCTTGACCCCAAGTTCATAGTAAGGGATGGGTTTAGGAAATTTGTTCCAAGATAGGGGTGTTCCTAAACTTGATCAACCCTCCCTCCTCAATAGGTTTCATCTTGAGGATAAACTTGCATTAGGTGGTTGTGAACTCACCTCACAATTATAATGTCCTAACTACATAGGCCTAAGTTGATAAATGGAACTCCGTTATCATTAAGCTTATCTACTCTGAGGTTTGTGGAGTTTGGCTTCCACCATCTACTCCAACCTTGGATGAAATTTTAGAGCCACTGTCATCATGGTTCATCTCTAAGGTGAAGGTATAAGAGTGCCTTAGAACTTGCCTATCTAAAGTTATTAGAGTTGTGTGTGTTGAACACTATGGCATTATGTGTGGGCTCAGTAATAAGTATAGGAAGGTATATGCTAGCCTCAATAGCTTAGAAAGGTCTATTCTTCTAAGAAATAAGGGAATGATAAACTCGTCCATGATAGGGTTATGAATGTGTTAAGGAAACTTGCTAACATTGCATTTAATGTTGTTGTTAAGCTAAGCCATTATGACAGGATGGTGTGAACAAATCTTAATATGTGTGAATAATTTTTCTATTCTAAATATGTGCCTAGATCTGTGTTGAGTGGGGATAGAATTCCTTATGATTATCTTTGCCAAATGCAAGCAAATAACAATAAGTATTATCATTTATATGGTATGTTTGTTTACCTTTATAACTATTGGTGGGTAATTGTATGTTAAGATTTATGATTGGTAATATGTAAATGGTACGTACTTAGAAGTAGAATGTTGGATAATACTACTAATGTGGGTTTGATTTTTTGTCTAATGAATATTGTGTTTGTAAGTAACAATGGAATGATGTGAATGACCTTTGAGATTACTCTATTGAATTGGTGGTGTTATGTCTATGTGACCCAACTCACAAGGGTTCTATGTGTTACTTGTGTGTTGACTAGAAATTTAGACCCCTAGACCTATAAGACCATGTGTATAGGTTTATAGATCCTTATGTGGTAATGTAATAGGTTGAACCAGTTTAAGGTGTGAATTGTTGGGACAATATGTTTTAGATCAATGTTCTTATACCTTTCAATTGTTAGAATGCCAAACTGAGATTCATACATGAGTTGACTTCTTAGAGTCACATGATGGTTAGACTAAGGGCTCCTCAAGGGCATAGGTAGAAGAAATGCAATACCTCCTATAATATAGCTTGTTCATCTCCTTCTATGGTGATCATTGACATTATAAATCCTATGACCCACATTAAAAGTATGTAGTCAGGGAGCGTTCTCTGCCTAAAGAAGTATTTGGTTGTATCATAGGGTTAGTAGGATTTCACTAGTAGCATGTGGGTGATAGGTGCCATGAGCTACCAAATTTCATAGGGATTAGTAGGATTTCACCAGCAGTATGCAGGTGAGAGATTCTAGGAGCTACTTGATTTCATAGGGTTTAGATAGGCTTTCACTAGTGGCATGCAAGCGAGAGATGCTAGTACTAGTCTAGCTTTCACTAGTGGTATGCAGATGATGATTCTAGTATCTACTTGTCTTAGGATTTTAGTATTGGCATTTAGGTATTGGAATGATTGTATGTGCTTGTTATGTTGTTTCTTCTTGAGGTATGGTTCTCAAGGTTTCAGTTGTAAAATTTAGTCCAAGTGATGAATAGTACAGGCACTAATCTTAATTGAGGTAAAACCATAAGATACCATGAATATGTTTATTTGGTTATAAGATGACTTAGATGCTTAGTGGGCTATGGAAATATTATTAGTGGTCTCAGGTCATCCCACAATATTGGGTTACACTTTTTTGCCAAACTTGACATTGAAATCAACATTTTGAACTAAATCTTCACTTTTTGACACCTATAGCCGCTAAACCGTTAGGAATTTGAAGATGATGCGAACTAGTGATTTGTGAGATTTTGTCTATATATTCTAAAAATAGTTTTTTAAAAAAATTGAAGTTAAATTTTAAATTTTTTTGTGTCTCCTTTGATAACTAGTTTTTAATAACAAACAACATTTTTTTAAAGTGATGCGTACTCCATAGCACATAACTTTTTTTCTACAAAGGATAAAATTCTGATTCTTTTGAATTTAGATTGGTAACACTGATGTCTAGGGCATGCATTTGATTTCATAATGTTTGTTGAATTTTGTTTTAATTAAGTTTTGAAGTCAAACCAATTATAATTTGGATGTAGGCATATTCCATAAAACATAACTTTTTCTGTATGTATCAAAATTCATTTTTTTTTTGAAACAAGGACATTAATACCTAGAGTATACATATTTTTTAGAATTTTTTTCACTAATTTATTTTCCATGTGTGTAGAACAGAGAACTTGATGTTCAGTGAAAAACCTATGTTTAGTAAAACTAAAAAAAAAAATCATAATAAAATCAAAAATATATCAAAACTATACTCGTTGGAAAGCTCATTTTGAGGACTACGATCCTCTAATTTGGTTTGGAAAGGTGAATCCATTTGGACCTTCAATTGGGCTTTGGAAGCCAAAATTTTGCAGAAGAAAGGGGAAGGGAAGGAGGGAAGATGGCAAGTGGCGGTCTTCATTGGAAGATCCCCGTGAATGAAGGTGGGTGACGTCCTTTGTTCGAAGCCTAGACTCCTTTGAACAAAGGTCCAAACGTGGTGCACACATCCCCGTAATGACCACCTTTGTTCGAAGGTGCCCTGCATTAATTTTTTTTTTTTTAATGATCGACCTTCATTCGAAGGCAATACCGACTTGTTTTTTTAAATGTTTTAATTTTTCGTATTGCATATAAATAGGATGTTTTTTTTTCATTTTTACAAATCATTGTAACAAGATAAATTTGCATTTTTATTCTGCAAGGG
Organism: Cunninghamia lanceolata; assembly: GCA_027924645.1. Taxonomy (NCBI): domain Eukaryota; kingdom Viridiplantae; phylum Streptophyta; class Pinopsida; order Cupressales; family Cupressaceae; genus Cunninghamia; species Cunninghamia lanceolata. The sequence continues at coordinate 12,612,688 of BSBN01000916.1, read as the reverse complement.
AGGAGGAAATCTTTGAGAGAAGAATTTTCAAGTCATATTCTACAAGGAAGGAGATGGGAAACAAAAAGAAAAGACAAAATAAGACTACATGAAAGTATCCTGCAGAAACTATAGAAAGATTGAATGAAGAAAGATTGCAAAAATATCATAAACAAAACAAGGTATGCATACATTTTCTTTTCTATTTTTAATCTAGGTCATTTATTTATGCTTAAATATATACATGTATTGATGAATCATGTAAAAGGGTGTCATTTAATCTAGGTCACTTGATTTATGCTTGAATATATACGCATTGATTTCATGTATTGATAGGATGTCATTTAGTGTAAGTCATTCCTAATTCTTGGCTATAATCCCCACCCTTCTACCTAGAGATAACTACCTCTCTCTCTCTCTGTCCACCACTCTCTCTCTCTCTCTCTCTCAAGTTGCCCACTCTCTTTATCTCTACCTCTCCCTCACTGGGGCCTCCCTAGATATCTCTCTTCGTCTCTCCAACCTTCTCTCTCTTCTTCTTTTTATAGTATTTTTCTCACCTCTATCTTTAACAAGTGGGTTATGTGTTAGTAATGTTGGCCTCAGTTGTTGTCCTTGATGTCAAAGACACAATCTCTCTTAGTTGGACATGGTACCTTGACATGCATAGTATCTATATCATGACAATTGGTTGAATGGTGTTTACTTCTGGTCTTGGTCTTATGATGGTATCATCATTGCTGGCATATATTGTTGACATGTTGGCATTGTGACATTATGTTGATTGGCATATATGATGTTGACAAATACAAATTGTGGCGATATGTCCTGAGTTTGGCATATAGTTTCTTATCATTATCAATGGCATTTGATACAGAGGTAACGGTGGCGTTTGGCAGTAACATTGGTATATGTATCAGACTATATGATGGTTTGACATACAAGAGCACATTGATAATGATTGTTATTCTAGTTGCCATATGTTTGTGTGGTATCTTTTTGGTGGTATCCTTGGTATGGTATTCTTATGATATCAGTTAATGATTTATACTCTATAGGACAATAGTTTTTGGCTTTGATTTTTACAGGTGGCTCATGTAGTTGACACATATCACTTGGCATGGTAAAATGATATGATGGTTCATGATCATAGTCAGCTGAATTTGCTTAGTTGATATTGATATGGTTTCAGTTGATATTGATATGATTTGATCAGCTGCTATATGCTCTATGCTCAGTTAATATTATTATGGTGATGGTTGTTGTTTAGTTGTAAAAGAGATTAAAGGGTGTTTGATGCTCAAGAGCTGTCTTGAGTCTTCACAGTTGTAGGAGGTGCCTTGGGTCTTCACTTCTTTGTCCTTCCTTGATTACTGTTTGCAAAATGATGTATACATTTATGCATCGTTGAAGAGACAAGGGTATTCACTTTGACACCATTTGATTTAAATTATTGATTTCATTAGATTTAATTACATATGGAAAAAGGCATACACAGGCACACCTTTTATCACATGAAGACTATGCTTATAGAAGGAGGAGGATATTTGTCTTATTGTTATAAGGGGATCATAATTCCTTGCATTGTAATGTGTTAAAGTGTTCACCATGGATTGTATTTTACATGAGGCCATATTGAATTTCCTAGTGAACTTCATACTTTGCAAAAGTTTCATATCGGGCATGTTAAGTGGTTTACCTGCCAGGCAAGTTGTCATCGGGTGGAACAGGTTTCAAAGAAGTTTTATTGATATATTTGACTAGCCCTTGTAGGGCACACCAAAAGTTCAAGTCATTGGGTAAAAAGACCTTATCTTAGATCATTATGCACAGTTTTATCTTGTGTTATGAGGCTTCGAGCTAGGGTTTGATGTTTCAATGTTAATCATGAAAATGCATGGGTATCTCTGCATAAGTTTGAGGGGGATCTTGAGGATTTGACAATGCAACTTGCTCATTCTTGACTGAATCTTTGACAGTACTGATTACGGAAGGAACTTCGTTTTTGAAGGCTTCCAAAGCATGATTTAAATAGGTGACTTCATTTCTTTAGGGGTTGTTTCTTGCATTAGTTTATCTGTATCTTTTTTCTTTCAGTAAGAATAATGCAAACATGTTTAAGGATTTACTCATGCAAACATAGTTAAAGATTTGTGACAGACTAGTGGTTAAAATGTGGTCATATTTTGTCAAGAGTTTCAAAGATGACAAAGGCTATGATTTTAGTTCTTTTCTTTTGTAAAATGACAAGTTATGTTAAAACCCACTTATGGGTATGCAATATTTTGATGAAACTTTGTTGTGCTAGAAATCTATCGAGGGTTTTTTCACTCTGTCTCCTTGACAGTCGAAACAAAGTCATACAAGTTGATTTTGTCTTTGTGGGTATATGAAATCTTGACACATTCAGTTATACTCAATTGAAAATTCAGTTGGTTATAGTTACCTATTCAGTTCTGTACGGGTATACTTGGTAGTTTTGAAAAAGAGCCTTCTTTAACTCTATGCACAATTTGAACATTACTTTATCATGGTTAAAGAAGCAGTTAAATAGTTACACTAATATAGTTATGTTTTTCAAACTGTTTGTAGAGAGAAAGAAGTGCTTGAACTGAGAATGTAATTGATATATATATCTGATGTAATGTGAAGGATACATGTGTGAGAGAACATTATTGTTGATATTATAATAGAGATAGCATGGTTCAGTGAAATAGAGTGTCCCTCTATATTTGATTTACATATTTCATTGTAATGATTGTAAAAATCTAGTGAGGCAATGATCTTGATAAGCCAGTGAGGCCTATAATCAATGAGATTCATTTATAAGCCAGTGAGGCACATAAACAACCAGTGAGGCAGAAATAATTATAAGCTAGTGAGGCATAAATGATTGTACCTAGTGAGGCAAGTTTATTACATAAACCAGTGAGGCATTTCATTGAGTGGTTTTCTACCCCAGAGGGTTTCCACTCCTAAAAATCTTTGTGTTATGCTATTTGTCCTCTGCTTCATAGTGTTATTTTGTTAATTTTTATTTGATTCATATGTTCATAGTAAATGATCACTTATCTATTTAACACACTGGTTCATGCATGGATGAGTATTGAAAATAACATTCATGTCTGATGTTCAAATCGATATTAAAGTGTGAAAATTTGATTTGTTTTCTGTAACACTGATTCACTCCCCCCCCCCTCTCAGTGTTACCAAGTACTCCAACAAGTAAACCTAGGAAGTGTGTCATGCTTCTAATTTCCAAACATTACCAAAAGGAACCTTTTGCTTGTGGTAGCTTAGATTTTGTCACCATATAAATTATAGTCAAACCTCTTTAACAAGTAGCTACTAGATTAATTATCTTCTAAACTAGAACTCCATTTAGAGCCAAAGGTTAGTCCTTAAAATTCTAGTCTCATCATTCTTTTCATTAGTTAGTTCTCTAGAAAAAAATGTATAGGAAAATTTTCTTCTGGTGCTCATCTTTAATGGATATGATAGTACTTGTTGCACTAACTTGGAAAGATCTATTTCTTTTATCTCATTTGATTTTCCTTGAATTCAAATTAAGCTCAATGAACTTCACTACCTTCAATCCATGGTGGGGTTTCTCTTCGCTTTAATCTTAGGCCTATTTTGCTACATTATGTTACTACTTATATAAGCCCTATCTTTTCTTTACAATTATTCTTATTTCATTTTGATCTTAAATATATTCCAACAAAGGATTGTGTGCTTTGTTAAATCATTCAAGTCTCTAAGAGTTATCTTACCATATTATGTATAGGAGATTTCATATATATCAAACTGCACATCTTACTTGAATATTTGTATGCACATTTACATACTTATCCTAAATGATATAACTACCTAGATGTATCTTGTACTCATATTTTCCACTTGTGTGCATGAGTCCATATATATCACTTGTGGTCATAAATATTAGTTATTATATGTACATGTGTATATTAATTTTTATGGTAATTTGATCATATGGAGGCTCTTTAAAATATATCAAGACTTGGTTCACTAAATTAAATAAGTTTTCTTTAATATGTATTTCCTTATTGTGTGATATAGAAATTGGAGCAAACATTGGTGAAGAACACATAGTTGATGTTAGCCCAGAGGAGGCCCAAGTGCAAATAGTGGATGTTGGAGAGGGGTCAGGATCGCTTCCTTTGACTGGTATAGATGAGCATATTAATCTAGCTAAAGAGGTGAAGGGAAGATTTTCTTATAGAAATTTAGATCATTTACTTAAAATGGATATTGAGAAATTGAAACATTATGTTGGACAACCTAGACATACTAATAGGAGGTCAATGAATAAATATACAAAGGAAATAATTGCTCATTTCGATAATCTTGATACACTTGACCGAACCCAATTGTTATCAATTGTACTTCTTAGTAAGGAGCTAAATGAGCTATTACAATTATTGGATGTAGATTTGTCATTGAAAAGGGGGAAAGGTTCACACCTAGAAAAAGATATTGTTGAAAATGTTAAAGAAGGTATGGCTTCCATTAGGAAACAATCTCGATCTATGGATAAGTCCATTTCAAGAAGAGTGATGTTGATAGGTATTTTAAGTGAAAAAAATTCTAAAAAAAGACAATTGTCTTCAATTTCAACTGAGATTGGTTTCAGTAGAAAGGCAGTAATAAAATATGTGAGAAGGAGAAAATTATTGGATGATAGTACCTCGGAAGGCAATTGGGCAATTATGTGTAGAGCTCCTCGATCTGACAGGATTCAAGATGTTGTTAGGAACTTGATCTCAACCTTTTGGAATGATAATACTCGTGCTTCATCAAATAGTAGAGATGTTATCAAACACAGAATTAGGCCCAATAGTTATGAACTACATACAAAACATTGGCTAGACATAACACAACATGAGATGTATGTGAACTTTTGTAATTCAAATCTAAATATAAAGATTGAGAAAACAATGTTTGAAAGGTTAAGGCCATATTATGTGAAGACAAACAAGGTTTTTGAAACTTTTTGTTGTCATTATCATATTGAATTTGATCTCTACTATCAAGTGTTTCAAAGGATTTGTGAAGACAGTGATGGTTTTGTAAATGCACCTCCTAAATAGGCAAGTCAGTTCATAGCATCCATCTTATGTGATAAATCAGATGATGATAATGGAACTGGTCAAATAAATTGCATAAAAGGTCTTTGTGAAACATGTGGAAATTTGGCTAAAATGCCTTTGAGAAATGAAGATATCGACCCAATAAAGTTGGTAAATTGTAAGAGTTACAAGTACATAAAGTTTCAAACAAAAAAGGGAAAGAATCCATAAGGTTAGATTATGTAGAAGAGGAGATACCTATTGTAACATTTATGGAATTCTTTTGTAAATTGATACAACCATACATACATCATGCTTTTTTTGCTAAGTGGCAAGCACAATAGTTTCAAATAGTAAGATATACTTTCCCACCTGGAACAGTTTTATTAGTAGTCGACTTTGCAGAAAATTACTCTTTTGTACATCAAAAAAAGATTCAATCACAATATTACTTTTCAGAGCATATCACTATTATGGTGTATTTGTGTTATCAGCATGCACAATTAGAATTGGATGGTGTTGAAAGTACATTTGAAGCATAAGTCATTAAGAAAGAATATCACTTTTATATTAGTGATGATAAAGAGCATGACACACATTTTGTACAACATTGCTTTAAGATTTTTGTTGGATATTTGGCAAGTAGGGGTGTAGATTTTGAAGAGCATTTTGTATGGTCAGATGGATGTGCATCACAATTCAAATCATCAAGGCCATTTTATGCATGATGTAGATATCATCAAAATGACAATATACCAAATGTTTGGAGTTTCTTTGAGAGTGGGCATGGAAAGGGTGGACATGATGGCGCAAGAGCTTGCATCAAACATGCTCTAAGAAAACATCAAATGAATTATGAGGGAGATTGTATGAATGATGCACATGATGCTTTTGAATGGTGTAAGTCACACTTTGCACCAAATGAGGTCGGCGCATCTTCAAAAATAAACCAATACATTCCACATAGAGTGTTTTGGGAGATATCATGTATGTATTGGGTAAATGCAAGAAGTTGTGTCCACTTAAGGTGGAATTTTCGGAGTTAGAAAAAAATCCAAAATTGTGTTAACCAAAACGGGATCCCGCTTTTTATGAAACGGGATCCCGCTTTGCTTTGGAATCCCTAGCCAAAAGCGGGATCCCGTTTTCTAGAAACGGGATCCCGTTTTGAGTTCCATAAAAGGTTAATATTTTAACCTTTATGAAACGGGATCCTGTTTTGAAACAGGATCCCATTTTGAAAAGGGATCCCATTTTAAAACGAGATCCCGTTTCATAAAGGTTAAAATATTAACCTTTTATGAAACGGGATCCCGTTATTTAAAATTTGAATTTTAAGCTCGGGTTTTGCTTTGTAACCCGGTTCAAGAAATGCTTTAGGGACCCAAACCTGACCTCTAGACCTGGTTTGACCTGCAACTTGAAGCTCCTTAAAGGTCCTATCAATGTCACAACAAAATAGTGACTTTGGGCATATATCTGAAGGTCTATTTTGCAGAATATTTTGACAAAATTAAAACCCATTATAGATGAGACAGTCTAGATTCTAAATATATAATTTTTTTTTACAATTGGATTAATTTTTCTATTTTTTAATTAATTTCTAATGAAATAGGTCCATAAACTTGAATTATCATGGTTTTTTAGTATTTTAATAACTTTTTATAAAAATATTTTTTTGTAAAAAAAATTGTAGAAAAATGTACTTTAGACAATTCTTTTCAATTTAAAAAATAAAAATAAAAATGTTAAGTTTAGGTCATCTTATGCGTGACGTACACGATGATTTTTTAAAAGACCAAAAATGGCCAATAAAAAATTAATAAAAAAAAATATTCAATAAAAAATTACAAAAAAAATAGAAAACGTGCTTCAGTGAGTTACAAATATTTTCCCAGAAGGATTTTGAAAAATATGATTATTTAGGTCACAATATGGATGACGTACACGTACATGGTATAGTAAAAAAAGTGATTTTTAAATAGTGGTTTTTAGAAACGCCTATTCAAAATCAATTTCTATCCTCTGGGTATTGAAAAAAATTACATATTTAGAAACTAGACTCTGAGTACTACATTTCATATTTAGTGACTTTTTCCAAGACTCCACATTTAAGTGCTTCAAATTTTTAGGTCAAATGTGACAAATTCTGAAAATCAGGGAAAACACTTCCACTTTTTGGCCAATAAGTGGACACAACTTCTTGCACACACCCTATTGTTTAAAACTTTAATGTACTTTAAATATATATTCATATATGATATGTGTACATGAGTTTGTTTATTTTAGTTTGAATTTAATTATTTCTATTATATTCTTAATGTACAATATAATAAATTTGTAGGTGTGGATAGAAGATCAATGCATGGATGCAAGAGGGTAGAGAAAACAAGATCTTTGCATTGTGTCATGAGTACAGATAGCTAGACATGGACGTTGCACACTAGGGATTACTCTTGTTTTTGTTATAAGTGTGTGTTGAGAGATTTTGAGAATTGTAAGAACCAACAATGTGGATATGTCAGTGAATAGGAAAACGTGCCACTAGTTGTTACCAACACATACAATGAAGATGAGGATGAAAGATTTGAAGACATTCCTTTGATTTCAACTGATTATAACCATATTTCAGGATTGATTAAAAAAGTTATGTGTGTACATATATATATATATATATAAATTATATAAGGTATCTCTAAATTTTTTAAGTTACAAATTTTAGACATGTAAATTTGGTGCAAGAGATATTTTTGTAGTCATAGAAGAGGCTAGAAATATAGAAGACACTAGTTGTTATTATTTATTGTGTTGCACAGAAGAGAGACAAAAGCTAATAAATCTAGAAACAAGTGATGGAATGTTGTTTCCCATAGGTTTAATTTTATTTAATATATTTTTAAATAATTTTGAATTTGTTACATATGTACATGTCAAGTACCTCAAGAGTGATTTAAACATTCAATTTATATTATAATTTATGTTATGTCTTACCGAGCAATGATAATGTTATACATGTTCATAGATGTAGGTTGTACATTTACCTTGAAAATGTTATGTCTTACCATGGACTATTGTTTTCCACAAGTTCAGTTGTAGTGCAAGGGACATATCTCAAACAAGTTAAGATTGTTCAACATGGGATTCACTTTATTGATTATCAACCTAAGAACAAGGTATATCAGTATAGCCACCTAGTAATTGCTACAGGCCTATCTCTTCATACAGTTTCAAACACACATGGACGTCGTAAGTGGAGACTAGATAGTGATGATCATCAGAGAATATTAGATGTCATTGAAGAGCGAGCTAAACCACTTGATGTGGTATGAAAAATATGGATGAAGAACTTACAATTTTTAATGTTTTCAAGACCTAAATTCACTATCTAGATCTATGTTCATGTATTAATTGTTTTACAATTTATGCAAGTTAAATTAATTGTTCTTTCGTTGAAAAAATTTTAAATTTCAACTTGAGATTCTTAATGTACAAATGATCTCTCTATTACAAGTCATGTAGAGAATGCCCTAGATTCTTATTCAAGCATGCACGATATCATAATTTTTGAATGCTTTTATTTAATGCTATATATGCTCATTGAACATGCTACAATACATACATATGCACTAGAGATGTCACAATATAAATTAAATTAAAATCAAAGTTTTCAACATCAATGCACAAATCATCACTACACAAGTGAAAGTATCAACTTGTCATGTGATGACCTCACCATGACAGCCATACAAGAGGGTAGAGTTACCTCTAACCATGGTGATTGGGTATTATACCACAATTGCCTTCTCTCATGAATTAAAACCCCTATGGAAAACTCTTAGAAAAAATGTTGTCGAAGATGCTTATTGATAGTTTATGTTTTTATTTCATGATTGAACCTATGCAACTTTTTTAGCTTCACTAATTTCATAAGTTAAGTTTGAATAACAAGTTATTATTTTAGGTTCAATTTTATGAGTGAATTTAGTGAGTATATGCAAATTGATTAAATACACATCTTTTGATATCTAGGTTATGTTTATTGTAAATTATTTTTAATAAGATGTGGTTATATGATTAAATGTGGTTGGGTTGGTGTCAGATTTTGATATTACGATGCAATTTCAAGATGTCCAGTAATTCCTTGTTTAATTACATGTTTGGTTGGGTTTTATATGTTGTGCTTCTTGACTATCTTGTATTGTGTAAATACACCTAATGTGTTAATTGAGTGTGTAGGCATATGTTTCCCAATGGTAATTAATCAGGAGATGGTCAATTTGGGTAATTGTGTTTATGCTGTATAGGTCTTGTCTCACTCAATTTGAGTTCAGAGCTGAGTCCTTGTGTAACCTTATGCAAGCATGATCTAAATTAATGTTGATTCTAGATCCATGTGTCATGAGTAAACTTGTAAAGTGTGAGGTTTATTTGCATGCATGTTTATTTGACTCTTATTGTACTTGTATTTAATTAGTTTTTGAAATTCTTGATTTGAGAACATCGTAGAATATCTATCATTCTTGAGTTGAAAGAATTTATTATTATGGCTTAGTAAAAAGGTCTTGTGCATTTATACATGTGCAGACATGCTGATTCCATTGGATATACTAGTGAAAGTTTCATGGTCATTAAGTACATAGAAATTTATCAAATTACTCTACTCCAATTTATAATTTATTTTATGTGACATATATCTATTTACACTTTTCATTTCCAAAAACATAAATTTACTATTTAGATTATATTTACTTACAAATTTGTTTTCTATCTTTGGAATAAATTTATTCTATACATTAGTAATTAAAAAGGAAAGAAAATTTAACTATATTAAATTATGAAAACCAACTTATAGGTAGTTCAAAAATTTAAATCTTTTAGTAAAAAAAAGATCCAAGTCAAAGTTACAAACTAGATTTTTAGAAAAATTAAATGATCTACCACCTATTGGTAGCTAGATACATACTACAAACACAACTAACATGGTAATACATAAGTGACTAGATATAGAAGTCAACAAATAGATACTATATACTTAACAACTAGATATTGCATGAACAACTACATGTTATGTTCAACAATTAAGATGGTACTACACTCAACAACTAGATATTGAATAAGCATGTGATAGTCCCTCTAACCATATCAAAGTATATCTCATGTCAAACATATAAAAATTTATTTCCATGATATATAAATGTATTGAATCATTTGAACATGTAATCAATTCCATTTTAAGTTATGTATCATCATTTAACATAAATCATGTCCACAAAAGTATAATCAAACATGCAAATATCTACAAACATGTGGACATAAATATATATAATCATCAAACACGTGCAAATGTAGATAGAAATGTCCACAAACATGTGCCGCAAATGTAGATAGAAATGTCTACAAACATGTAGAAATGTCCACAAACATGTGTAGATAGAAATGTAGATGAAAACATCTAGATCTAGAGAAATGCCTGAAAAAATATGTAGATAGAAATGTCCTCAAACATGTATAAATGCCCACAAACACACATGTGTAAATGTATGTATAGAAATGTCCATGTAAACAAGTACAGATAGAAATGTTTAAAAACAAATATATCTGGAGAAATATCTAGAGAAACATATCTAGGTAGTGCTACCAATAGCCTGGTCATCATGTCAGCTGCAAGTTGAGCGACCCGAGTTTGAGTGAACATCCTAATCTAATGGATGCACTAAGCCCTAAAAATAGTACAACACATGTACATAAAAGTGTACAAATTATGTTAAATTAGAATAATGTTATAAATATATATACACACACATGCACATGTACAGATTATATGCATTTACATATAAGTACATGATTTAAAAATTTAAAACTCACCTATCCACTAACATTACTACCATTAGCTAAATCATGCCTGCGTACATGGTCCGTCCCCAGACTAGGTGTGACATGAACTAACCTCTACAATATATATATATACAACATTAGGACTCTATCTATTAAAGTAATTTAACTTAATTTAATTTAAGTTCAAGTTTAAATCATGCATGCATGCACATATGCATGTACATACCTGTGTATCAAGTGTTGTAGGATCTGCTGCAATGATCGTATCTGATGCTTCCTTGGCTAGCTCAAGTAATGAAGAGTGAAGTGGACTATGCAGGTGAGTTGGCATCAAAGAGCCTAAATGTAGAAGCATATCCACATAACCTGATGATCCCATCTATAAAGTCTACAACTCTTCAAGTGAATCTAGGGAGGGTTGAGATGTCTGATGCTCAACACGAGGGGTAGGTGTATTTGCCTCTGTAGCAGCCAAATGATCTGTGGGTGGATCAGGATGTGGAGTACTACCAGGCACCTAATGAGAATGTCTCATAACTGGATCATGACCTAGTCTATGAATGGCAAGCTCTACCCACATGTGTTCTAACCCCATGTAAAGGGATACAAAGCTCTGATGCAATAAAAGCATATGACTCCAATAGGTCCTCAGAAAGACAACTCGCTGTAGTTCGAAGCATATGGTCTCCTATAAGACTATCTATGTCTATGAGTGAAGGGACACCCGTGATAACATAAGGATTAGTAGCATGATCTGATGGTCTAGATCATCTAGGATGACTCATCAAATATCTTTTGACATGATCAGAAGATATAATAGATGTGGCAGCTACAATATCACCAACATTGTCAATTGCTTCCCTTTGGGAAGCAATGACAACTTGATCAGCAACAGGGGCTAGGGCTGGGGAGATAGCAGGCATCCTCTCCCCAACCAAGGCCCTATAAATTGGAGCCTGTCGATATGGTCGATGATAGGCATCTCTATCAGCAACCTGGCCCCCTAACCAAAATATGCTGGCAAATCCAAGTAGTTGACCTTGAGGCTCTTATGAACCTCTCCATATAACTGTTGTGCAAAATATAAAGGAATTTGGTCATTATTGGGATAACGACCATGAGCAGCAAGAAAATATGAATATATCAATGGGGCCATAAGAGGGTCTACACATCTAGTCACTTGGTAGCCCCTCACATTAGGCCTACCAACATAATATGGGAAACATTGGTATTTGATAGTCTCTTTCGAGACACGAAGCTGAATAAAAGAAAGAGAAACATCACTAGTAACCTCTTGCCGCATCTGGGCAAGAATAGCAGTAAGAGTATTACCTGAATAAGCATGGGTATCTCCTAGACTATATCTAATGTGCTGCAAGCTAGATAAAATTGATTGACATGTGTCCCTATAAACCCCTGTTGTGTTGGGGTTAGAAAGAACACCTATCAATCTCTAAACCTTAGTATCTGTATGCATAAATATAGAAGGTCCAGGAGGTGGTGGCGCATGTGCCATGATATATATATCAACCTAAATTTTGTACACAAAAATAAATTACTTATTCCAATGTACATGTGTGCACATTTAGTACTATGTATCTAAATTAATTTTTAAATTTAACATCCAAGCTAGGAACATACATTCTAGTTCACTAAGTGAAAAATTTAAAATTTACATGTTTGAAATGTAAGTGATAAAATGAAAAGAAAGTGCAATAACTTAAAGGACCACTTCAAGAAGGAAATAATGATGGAGCCTTGCTGATCACAAGATGGAATGCAAGTTGAACCTGGGGACTCAAGATCATTGCTTCCCACAATAATGATAGGAAGTTCAGGACTCCAAATCATTCACTTTATCTTCTCTTTTGATTAGCATGCCCCTTATATCTTGAACTATTTTTGGATAAAAATTCTCTAAAGACCTTTTGATTAAAATTTTGTATGTGTGCAACAAACTATACCACTTTAGCACTCTAACAATGTGAGTTTTATTTGTACCCATCAACCCCACTACCCCTCTACAGATATTTCCATGTACTAATTATAAATGTATCTCCCAATACTCTATTTAACTAAATTATTGTAGGTAAACTCTAGATGCACCAACATAATATATAACTATTTGGGATGATCTCTTATCAAATATTCCATGAATTATCTAGTATTTGTAAGAGATTATACAATCCATAATCTTGAATTCCCCTTTACCAAACCAATAAACTTGATATTTCTATATAGTCCTTTGTATTTTAACTCTCATTTATGACCAATAATTTCTTCCTCAAAAGAGTCAATGTCTTGTCCACTCTAATGTCTCTATCCATCCCTCCAATAGGATTTTCTCTAATCAAACTCTCTTGCATTGACCCTTACGATAAACATAAATATTATATCTTTAACAACAACCCATGTCAAAAATGAAGTAGTCCACTCACTACATCCTATCTTGACTGGAACTATATTTTAACATGCCTCCCCAAAATTGATAATATGTTAAATAAAATTTCATCTTTTTAAATCTTATAACTTTAACTCTCATCTATGTGATCACAATGCATTTCTCTTTCTCAACATATCTACTATGTAGTTGTATTTACTACTCCTATGATTCAACACAAATTGGTAACTCTACAAAAATTGAAACCATTTTATGTGCTTTTAGTTCAAAATTTACATTGATTCTTGATAAATTATGATGCCTAATGACCAATATACAAAAAAAAAACTTATTTGGCAACAATTAATACATCCACTTATTCAATTTGCATATATTTAATAGCATAAATTTATAATCATAAATTGAATATTTGTTCTTTATGTCAATTAGCTTTCCAATAAAGTGCTTGACCACTAGTAGATCCCCTCTTGGCTTAACATTGCTCTAGTTGTTTTATTGCTATATTAATCTAATGAATTATTTGAGAATGAAAATGGATTTAGTGTGGTCACAAGCCTTTATTTAATTAAAGACTTATGAAGAGTTGCTTCTTAAATACTCATTGCAGGTGGTTGGGTTGAGATAAACCATTCCAAATTAATAGTTGTTTAGGTTAAATCCCTCAAAGGTTGAGTTACACTTGTTATGAGCCTTGTTGAAGTCTTGGACTTGTCTTGTGTGGAACCCACATTGGTTCATGAGATAACTATTATATAAAATTGATTGAATTCACATTGGCCACCCTTAGCGCTATGAGGCAATTAGTACATGATTGAGTTGAGGTTAACATTTCATTGCAATAATAATGATGTTGCACACTTAAAGCACTCTTGGGGTCATGAGGATTGATCTAGTTCTCAAACATTTACAAATTCCTAAAGACTCATTTCCAAGTTGTTTTATCATTGCAACCTTTTACTACAACATATAGATGCTAATCACTCAACATGTATTTGTTTCATCATGAGATGATTTGACCATATGTTTATGTATGGTTCACTAGGTTCTAGTGGTTAACCCTATCTAGGTAATTGGCATGTAAATTGAACTAGTCCTAGCCAAAGTAAAATCATAAGACACTTTAATGTAGCATTAGATTTGATCAACATCATCAACATCAAATTATCGTCGATAACATTATTAATAACAATTGCATGTCTACATGTTGTTAGAAGTTTTTGGAAATGGATTTATATATATCTTTAAATTATTTTTAGCAAGTGCCACCAATGGATTTCTATTGTCATATAACATGAAATAATTAAAATAAGATAAGGGATTTTGATACCTGGCACATAGCAAGATGAACATGATACATCTAAACTGCATACAGTAGTTACAAATTTTGAACTGGTTTTTTGCCTTCAAGTGCAAAAACAGAGATTGGTTGTGTGGCTATAGACGTCTCAATGCATTGAATATAAGTAATTCTCTTGTAATTTGTTACGTAATTTAAGAGGCATGATTTCATAAATAATAAATGAGTTTTTTTTTACAAAGTTGTGAGCTATTGAATGGAATCAGAGTCTTTTAGCTATAGTCATCCATAGTTGCATAGAGCTCAAGAGTACTTTTTGTGGCAAATAGATTCTTTTTTTATAACATGGTTCTCTATTATCTGTTATCCAAATAGAGAGAACAAGTTATATGGTTGAGAAGGTGGTATGAAAAAACCCTACTTTTGATGGAGATAGAAATTCATGTGGATGTTGTATATGGTCTTGAATTTATAGTTCTAATTCAAACCTTGTTGGTTTAAAAAGACTTGTTATTATTGAGAGTCATATTTGACTTGTTCATGTCTTTGCATTTATAGTTGAATTAGAAATTAAAAACTAAAAATTCCCTAATTCACCTAGAAATACCATACAAAGTAACCATGAAGATCAATGAAACCAAACATGCTCCTAAAGTGAGGGGAAAAGAGAATATGAAATAGAATAAGTACCAATGAAGCTAAACATTCTCCCCAAGTTCAAGGGAAGAGTAAGCAAAAGAATACAAACCTTAGTTTGACAAATTAGGGTGACAAACTTTGACAAACCCTAGTTTGCCAAATTAGGGTGACAAACTAAATTCATCTTTTCAAACTTCGATATTCTTTTCAAACTAGGGTTTGTCAAATTAGGGTGACAAACTAAATTCATCTTTTCAAACTTTGACATTCTTTTGAAACTAGGGTTTGATAGTTCTTTAACTATCTCAAGCAAATTTTCTATATTTCATGGAATTTTTCTGTATTTTATTGACTGTAATGACAAACCCTAGTTTGCCAAACTAGGGTTTGACAAACCCCAGGTTGGCAAACTAGGGTTTGATAGTTCTTTAACTGTCTCAAGCAATTTTTCTGTATTTTATTGACTGCAATGGAATGACATTTTTTCTAATGGAAGCCCCTGTTGGCAAGCATATGGGGTCATGAAATGTTGGCAAGCATATACATGAGTTCACGACAAGCATCCATGGCTTTCAAATGGCACTTGCATATACATAGAAATGGTGGTAAATTTATGCACCTGTGGGCTCGACGTGTATGCTGATGTGGGGTCTTCGCCTGTCGCAGAGCTTCCACCTGTCCCCTTTGAATCTATCAACTTCGTCTGGGTTCCCTGTTGCCTTCATTCGCAGGTACCTATTACCTTTGTCTGTGGGTTCCTTTCATAGCTGCACTCTCAAATGGCAAAAAAATTGTCATTTGAGAGTTTGAACCTATTTAAAAAAAAAACAATAAAATAATGCCTTCAATCGAAGACCCTCTTCGATCGAAGGCATTATTTTATTATTTTAATTTAGCGCTCATTTGTCTTCATTCAAATACATCCTTTGAATGAAGGTTCTATTAATTTAAGTTCTTATAAGGCTGACAGGGCCTAGGGCCTTCATTCGAAGGAAAGACCTTCATTCAAAGGTGCCTACTAGAGATTTTTTGGCACCTTCAATTTTTCTTCGTCCACAAAAGTGTAACCCACTATTGTGGGTTGACCCTCTCGTGTGTGTTGTGTGATTATAAACTTACACCTTAGCCAGTGATGACAACAAGTAGTATGAGATGATTGTTTGTAATTACAATTGGCAATGAATTGGAAAAGGATGGGACCCATGGTGTAGCATGAGATGCATCGACATTTCCTATTCTAGCGGGGATGCATTTAAGGGATTATGTGTTAGCGAACTAGGTAAAGGGATGATGTTGCAATCATTTCCTTTTGCTAACTGTTTCCTAAGTATACTGATAATGTGTGCATGAATTAGTCACATTATGTATATGTGATATATGCATGAGCTAGTCAAACTATGTACATTTGGCGAATATATGTGATGTATGTGTGAACTAAACACATTGTGTATATATGTGGTATGCATGAGCCATTTCCACGGTGTATGTGTGACACATGCATGAGTTAGTCATATTGTGTATATGTGATGTATGCTTAAACCAATTACTATGTGGATTGTGTGTTCATATATTGATGTTGGCATTGAACCAATATTTGACTAGAGTGCATTTGCTAACACACTATTGTGTATGCACTAAATTAAAGTCATAAGATTCACTTAATGACTATGATTTAAAAGTGAGATCAAAGATCTCATATCAAGGAGAGGATGAAGTCTCTCTATTATTGGTGTACGAATTACAAAGCCTCTAATTCCCATAAGGGCTTATGTATGCAGGCCCATTACAAATGAACCCTTGAGGTTTAGGTCTAGGTCTAGGGATGACCTTGACAATTGGGAACTTATGTTTAATGTGAGCATATGAGTAGTGGCAGAATTGTTGCATTGAATATGGATGTGAAGTCTACGAAGTTGACACTTCTAAATTAGATAAAAGTTGTTTGGTCGATTAAGTTAGTACCTGAGATGTAATGGTATGTGATGAAAAAAAATTAGAAGTAACCAAGGTGGTTATTATAGAGAATTAAACAAATAGGTATGTCATAAGTTCTTAGAATATGAGTGCTTCTCAAATCTGTAATTTTGTTTCCTAGTAAAGTTTTATACCTACCCATTAAAGCTTTTGATTTGTAAGTTCTATAGGAACTATAGTAAACTAGCGAGTTTCATTTTTTGAGTTGAATTATATCAATTGTTTGATCTATTGTACTCGAGAATATGAAATGATCCATTTGGGAGGACATAAGTCATTCACTTCATTTTCTTAGTTTACAGGAGTAAAGCTTTAGATCTAATATCTAAATGTTTCTTTGATGTTAGGTTTAATTTTAGAATGATTTAAATAAATCTTATGGATTATAAAACAATCTTAAAATATTATAAAATATATAAAAAGAAATCTTCAAAATTATAATTTTAAAAATAGTTTTAATTAAATAATTTGGTTTATATTAAAGAGTTGTATTTTAATTTGTTGAGTATAATTGGTGAGGGTGATGGTATGTTTCTTGATTGTGTCATCCGCCAAAGTTCAAATCTTTGCAATAAATAATAAATGAAATTGTGATCGGTTAATTTGGTGGAATGGATACCTCTCACTTTTTGGCTCTAAGCTTAAATGAGTCAATTATCAGTGCAGCTTAAACACGTATTCCCAATACCAACCAACTTGAAATTGTTATAAAACTTCTCAACCAATTAAAAAAATTCTAATTTATTTTAGATTGTGTGGTTCACAAATAAACCCACCAAAAATCAAAATTTCCTGCCTGCATTGCACGCCATCATAAATAAATAAGGACCCTCTAAAATCTTTCAACTACCTATATTTTACCAACTAAAAAAAAAACCCTGCATTTTTGTTAACTTTCGTTTTAGATTGGAGAGGGTGGTAGTTGGTACCAGCTTGAGGTGGACCCAAACCTGCCTTCAGTTCAAATTCAGTATTAACCTCCAGCATCAATGTGTCATGTTGGAGGTGACTTGTCTGTCATTGGCACCTGGGTGGATAGAATTGTTGAAGAAATACCTATTATTTCCATCTTTTATTTTTGTTTGGATCTTTAAACCAGAGGAAAATCCTCACCAACAACCAGTTAAAACTTAAGAGTATCAAAGTCATTGTAACTTGAAACACAGGGATCAACCAAGGACAGTGATCACATCCCAAAGATAGTGATCACATCCCCATCAATGTGAAACAGCTGTTGTAAGTCTACTTCCTTATAAACTTGAGCCGTACCTTACTGTTTGTTTTCATTTACCAGTAAAAGCAACCCATAATAATGGTGGTCCACGCCCTCCCAGATCATGCCAGTCAAGGCAAACATTTATTACAAATTATTAAATACAGAGGGGTCAGTAGTTGTACTATAAAAGTCTGTGGATCCAAACTGTAAAGGAATTTTCTATTCTCTATCATCAAGATGAAGAGATCAAAACACATGATTATTATTTAATAAGTGGTGTCTTATCTATGTGTAATGGTCTCATTTTCAAATTCTCTAAAATAATAATTTTCTTGACTTGTGTGTATAAAACTTAAAATGTGCTCGTTGTGTAGGAATATTTTATATCAAGATATGACATATTTATATACATGAATTGTGTGTTATATCAAGACCGACATATTTATGACGTATTTATTTACATGAATTAACACTTGGGGAGGGTTACCTAGTATTGGATATAAGTAATTTTGGATTTTTAAATGTGTAGTCACTGTGATTGTAGTAACTTTTATCATTAAGGTTTTATATCACTCTCTATGATCTATCATTAGGATGAAGAGAGTAAGAGTGAAGCCAATATTGAGGGCCTAGTAGTTGAGCAATTTCCAAATTTGTAGGTGAAATTTTTAAAGTGTTTATTTTCATTATTATTTAATGATTAAATAATTTTTAAAAAAACTTATAGTAAAAGAGTAATAAATCATATTTGAAAAGTGATTTTGGTAGTGTCATTTTCAAAAAAAAAAAAAAAAGTAGGGGAAAGGACACAATAGATGAGCATGCACCAATAGGTTCCACTATGGTGCTGGACACGTAGGCCCCCAGTTAAATATATCAAAAGACTTAATAGTTGAGAAATAATATACTCGTAAAAATTTAATAAGGAACAAATACATATGTAACTATACCCTTCACAAGTCACATCAAAGAAACAACCAATCACATGTTGACACATAAGGCTATCGTTAGACATGGCTTGGTGTGTATGTTTTGGTCTTTTTTGGGGGTGCTTTTGGACAACTTAGTGAAGATGTAGCTAATTGGACTACATGGTTGATACCCAAATCCCCAAACAAAATTTTTAAGCTTTTAACTTAGATAGAAAGACATGTTGAAATTTTCATGAAAATTTTATGCGTACCATTTAAAAGCTTGAGGTGTGCGAAGTTAGGGTGCACAACTAGTGGGTCCTCTTCCCTATTCTTTTCTTCTTTTGTAGTTTTTTACAAAAAAAAAAAAAAAATCCTTAGATTTTATGTTAGAATATGTTTAAATACGATAGAGGACATTGTGATAGGCTTTCCACCAATAGAGATAGACTATTGGGAGTGAAAGCTTTGAGTCTCTCCCCATACAATCATGTGACCAATACTTTTGGTTCTAGGGCACAAGATAAAGAAAATAACAAATCTATGGTTCATCCTCATGAGGATAAATCTACAATGGTTTCTTTTGCTTCATTTATGCTTGAATATAAGGGACTTGGATTTCCCAATTATCCCTACCTTGCAAGTATAGTGAAGGGGTGAGTATATTTGTGTTGTTAAGCTAGATTTGTTGAATGGCTCTTATCCAATCTCATCTTCTAGGTTTTATTTAGATTCAAAGATGGTTAAGCATCCTTTAAATTCAAAGCTCATGTTTGATAAGAACCCCGATTTGAATCAAGTTCATTCCCCACTAACGTTAGGATTTAGTAGGAGGGATACATAGTCTGGAATTTAGTGATAAAGTTTAGCTACAAAAAGACTTACCTGGATAATACTCCAATATGTCAATTCCACAACTACTTGCATTGTTGGTAAATATAAAAGAATGGGTATTAAAAAATTTCTAGCCCATTCTAGAAGGTAACATTTTTGTTCACCCTTGTGCGAATGGGTTCTTCCTTACCATCTATGCTTCTCCAAAGGACAAGGACAATGTAGTGATTTTCTCACTACATTTGGATGTTAATAAAAGCTCTTATGTTTTAAAATCTTTTTGGAGCTATGCAAGTTTTTAGATTATCATTTGTCGTGGCTTCCTCTTTATAAATATTTAATATAAAACTCCTAGCTCCCCTTTATGGGGAGTAATATGAGGCACTTTAAAAAGAGGATGCCTATTTTTTAGGTTTAGAATGCAAGTGATTTTGGTCCCTTGGATTAACCCTTTATGATCTATGGTTGAGATTGCTTACTTTGGGCAATCTATATGTATAAGGTTTTTCTTGAATGAAAATATCTTTTAGTTGTCTTTGCAATTTTATCTATGTTGTTTTCTCTTGTAAAAATGGTGGATTGATAATTGGTCTTTCAACTCTTGAGTAATGTAATGTTGTTTTAATTTCTTTTATTCATCATACCTCATCTTGGAGACTGTTCTCTAGTCTAATTTCTGAATATGTTTTATGTTTGTTTGCTTATGCCCCTTGGATGGAAGTGGATTGTCTTTGTATATTTAGATATATACTGATCACAAGTGCCAAATAATGCAGAGTTGTTGAAGAAACTACAAGAATTGAAGCAAGGCAACAAGTCTGTTAAGGAGTATATAGAAGAATTTTATAAGATTACTATCAGAACCGGTCATGCAGAGCCCAACAAGGAGAAAGTAGCTCGTTACATTAATGGGTTGAGGCCGAGTATTTAAGAGGAGCTGAGCCTGGTTAGAATGACCACCATAGAGGATGCATACCAGTTTTCCCTGAAGGTGGAAGAGAAGCTGAATAAAAGATTTGATAGCAAACAAAGGGGAAGAGGTCAAGGTGGCAGGACTGGTGGAAGACCCTTTGGGGGCCGAAATAAAGATATGATGTAGGAGCATCCAGTGGTGTAAGGGCAATCTTGCATCACCCAAAAAAAGATGTGTTTCAAAATTGTTGATGTTCTTTCCATTTCTTTTCAAAATTTGTGGTTCTGGTTACATAATCGCTTGAATAATTATGTAGAACTTTTAGTTTTTTTAAACTGCTAAAAATAGCAACCTGCTATTTTTAGAAAGTTTGCATTTGGGCACGGAATAAAGTAAAAATTTACAAGAAGCTACATAACTGAAAAATAAGACCTTTGGCAAAGGAATCATGCAAAGATCATTTGCAAGCTGAAATATATTAAAGTTTCTATTTCTTGAAAAATGCTTGAAAATTATTCAAACTCAGGTTTGAGGCACTAAATGGCCCCGTATAGGCCCGAAAATGGCTAGAACCTACAAAGATGATTCTTAGCGCGTAGAGTACTCCACAATATTTCTGATGTATAAAACAGTTCGTCAATCAGACACCTGAATCAAAAGTTATGGCTCCCAGAAGTTGACCTATTTTTGGAGGGAGATGCAAATTTCAAAATTAGGTTGTTGGCTGCCAAAAAGGCTATTAATAATCATTTTTGGGAACCCTAGGCAGTAGTAGAGTTAAGGGGGAAAGTGTAGAGTCAAGAATAGGTAGGACAACAAAAACCCTAGCTGATTTGGGGTTATAGAAGGCTGATAATTCCAGAGTCTTGTGATTGGAAGCTGTAATGTGTTGCAGTCTGTGGAGGGTCGATTCCTCTGATTGTATTTGAGCTTCTGTAATGTAATAAGTTGTCCAAATCAATAAAGAAAGTTCTATTTTATGTGTGCAATTTCTATTGTTGTGTGTTTTATGATTTACCCCCTTCATCAAGTGGTATCAGAGCAAGGGTTTCTGAGTGTGTAGACAAATCGCCAACTGTGAGGTAGTTTGCACTAGGACCTGAGGTTGTGGGTTTGCTATGGGGATCAAGATGCCTCCATGAAGAAATTGTATTGGGAGGAATGCTTTGACGGAAAAGGGTTTTAGAGCCCTACAAAGGCCAATCAATGCATTGCAAGAGGAGTTGCGAAGAGGGTTTTATCAGAAAACAAGAGAAGAAAGTGAGGATAAAGTTGAAGAAGAGCTATTTGAGGAAGAACAAGAAGCTGCAGGAGATCTTGTAGAAGTAAGGTCATTGAGGGCCATTTCGAAGATCGAAAAGAGACCCAGGATTGAAGTTTCTACATATTCTAGAGATTTGAATCTGGAATAGCTTATTGATTGGATCAATGATATGGAGTATTTCAAGTATGAAGATGTGGAGGACCTAGACTGGGTCAAGTTTGCAAAAACAAAGTTGAAGGGCCATGCTAGTATTTGGTGGAAGGAGGTCCAGTTAGAGAGGAATATAAGAGGAAAAGAAAAGATCACCAAATGGGATCGGATGGTGGAGAAATTGAAGAAGAGTTCATTCTTGTGGACTATGAGATGGAGTTGCTAAAGAAGATGCAAGGATTGAAGCAAGGTAACAAGTCTATTAAGGAGTATACAGAAGAGTTTTATAAGATTACTATTAGGATAGGCCATGCAAAGCCCAACAAGGAGAAGGTAGCCTGCTACATTAATGGGTTAAGGCCAACTATTCAAGAGGAACTGAGCCTGGTCAAAATGACCACCATAGAAGATGCATACCAATTTTTCCTGAAGGTGGAAGAGAAGATGAATAAAAGGGTAAAAGCAAGAAGTTGGGTCCACATATAGGGGAAGTGTCGTGCAAAAAAAAATCCCGACAAGAACGGGTACCCGTTTTAAAGAAAACGGGTACCCGTTTAGCAACGAGCACCCGAGCCTAGAACGGGTACCCGTTATAAAACGGGTACCCGTTTCCAAAAATAGTAAAAAACAAAAACGGGTACCCGTTTCTATTTTTTACTATATTTGGAAACTTTCCAAAAATAGTAAAAAATAAAAACGGGTACCCGTTTTTTTTACTATTTTAGAAACGGGTACCTATTTTAAAACGGGTACCCGTTTTGTTTTCTATTGTTTTCTAGAACGGGTACCCGTTTTAAAACGGGTACCCGTTTCTAAAATTTTGAATTTCGTACCCACGCTTTTGGTTTCGTTTTAGGCTCGGGAAAGGCATGGGTAGCCGACCTTGAGCCTTGGACCTACAAGTATTTCTCTAAGTATAGAACCAGAGGAAAGACTGACTTCACCTATATGGCTGATGACATTTTTTTCTGAATTTTTTTACAAAATTAAAACCCATTACAGATCATAGTGTCTAGTTTTCAAATATGTAATTTTTTTTTGGATTGGACTTGTTTTTCTATTTATTATTTAATTTATGAGCAAACTGGTCCAAAAACTTGAAATGACAGGTGTTTGTATTTTTTTAATAACTTTTAATTTTTAAATTTTTTTTTAAAAAAAATTATATGTCATCAATCTACACATCATTCTTTACACAATGAAAAAAAATAAATTAATTTTATGATTTTTTTTGCTCAAATTATGTTGGCCGTACACGAGGGGTTTTCAAAAGTATCAATTAGGCCTAATAAAAAATTAATAAAAAAAAAATTATTCAGAAAAAAAATATAAAAAAATATCCTCATCAAACTTCACTATACTACACATTTTTTCCCAAAAGGATTTTGAAAAATAATTTTATTTAGGTCAAATTATGTTGGCCGTACACGTGCATGGTATGGTTAAAAAAAAGTGACTTTTAAATAGTGGTTTTTAGAAATGCCTATTGAAAATCAATTTGTATCATCTGGGTATTGAAAAAAATTATATATTTGGAAACTAGACTCTGAGTACTACATTTTATATTTAGTGACTTTTTTAAAGATTCCATCTCTAAGTGCTTCAAATTTTAAGGTCAAATATGACAAATTTTGAAAATAAGGGAAAACACTTCCACTTTTTGGCCAAAAAGTGGACCCAACTTCTTGCACTTACCCAAAAGATTCGATAGCAAGCAAAGGGGAAGAGGTCAAGGTGGAAGAATTGGTGGAAGACCCTATGGAGGCCGAAATGAAGATTTAAAGAAAAGTGAAGAAGTTGGCACCAGTTGAAATCAAAGAGGAGATAATACCTACCGCCCTCGTGACCAGAACAATGGAGAGAAAAGAGGAAGAGGAAGTGGTCGACCTTGGCAAGGACCTAGAAGAGGAGGTTTTAGAGGAACCTGTTTCCAATATGGAGGACATTGAGCATACGAGTGTTTGCAACATCAAGGAAGGAAAAATAGAAGACCTGAAGGTAATGTACGAGTTGCACATGTCGATGAAGATGTGCAATCTAAGTGCTCTGAAGATGCTGAAAGTGGAGAAACCCTAGTTGTTAGAAGAACTTTGTTGAATGAGGAGAAAGAACCCAATTAGAGGAAGAGTCTATTCCACACAAGGTGCAAATGTGAAGGTAAGTATTGCAATATTATTATCAACAGTGGAAGCACTGATAATCTTGTTTCAGAGGAGATGGCTGATAAGTTGAAGTTGACAAGAAGAAAGCATCCACATCCATATCAGATTGCATGGTTGCAGAAGGACCATAGAGCTTTGGTCAATGAGCATTGTTTAGTGAAGTTCAAGATTGGGGACTACCATGATGAGGTGCTGTGTGATATCATACCGATGGATGCATGTCATATGCTATTGGGGAGGCCGTGGCAGTATGATAAGAGTGCTATCCATGATGTTCATGCAAACACATATTCCCTAATAAAGGATGGAGTTCGTCATAAGTTGAAGCCCTTAAAGGAGGTGGAAGAAAAGGTATGTAGTACTGCTAGAATTTTCTTGGTAGATGGTAGAAAATTTGTGGAGGGTATGAAGCATGAGCCTCCTTGCTTTGCATTGATTCCTAAGATTAGTCAAGAGAAATGTGAAGATATACCAATAGAATTCTCAGATATGTTGGAAGAATTTTAGGATATTATCTCTGATAATGTACCAGAAGGTTTACCACTGATGAGGAAGATAAGTCATCAAATGGTTTTAATACTAGGAGCCAGTTTGTTGAATAAGGTAGCCCACAGAATGACCCCTACAGAGAGTGAAGAGTTGAATAGACAAGTTCAAGAGTTGTTGAGGAAGGGATTGATAAGAGAGAGCCTAAGTCCATGTGCAGTACCTGCAGTACTAGCACCAAAGAAAGATGGAGAGTGGAGAATGTGTACAGATTCTCGAGCCATCAATAAGATCATGATCAAGTACATATTTCCATTGTCCATAATGGATGATATAATGGACTATTTGAGTGGAGCCAAGTACTTCATAAAGGTTGACTTGAAGAGTGGGTATCACCAGATCTATATCAGAGAAGGAGATGAGTGGAAGATAGCCTTCAAGACAAAGGAAGGTTTGTATGAGTGGTTAGTCATGCCATTTGGGCTAACTAATGTATTGAGCACATTCATGCGGCTCATGAATGAGGTATTGAAAGAATTTTTGGGAAGTTTTGTTATTGTTTACTTCGATGATATATTGATTTTCAGTAAGACTTGGGATGAGCATATGATGCATATTAGAAGAGTTTTTGAGAAGCTGAGGGAAGTGAAGTTGTTGATCAATATGAAGAAATGTAGCTTTGCAAATAAGGAGTTGGTATACCTAGGATTTGTTGTCTTAGAGGAAGGTCTTAAGATGGAGCCAAAGAAAGTGAGGGCTATCATTGAATGGCCTATGCCAAAGAGTGCTTTCGAGGTAAGATCTTTCCATGGTTTGGTAAGTTTTTACAGAAAGTTTATCAAGAATTTTAGCAGCATTTGTGCACCCCTAACTGAGACAATGAGAGGGGATAGAAAAGAGTTTAGATGGACTAAAGGAGCATATAAAAGCTTTGATACATTAAAGCAGAAAATCACAGAGCAACTTGTTTTGGCACTTCCAGATTTTAATAAGGTATTTCAGGTAGATTGTGATGCTAGTGGCAGTGCTATAGGAGCTATTTTGAGCCAAGAAGGTAAGCCCATTGGCTATTTTAGTGAGAAGCTTAATGATGCCAAGAAAAAGTATTCTATTTATGATCAGGAGTTTTATGCAATAGTTTAGGCCTTGAAGAAATGGAGACATTATTTGTTGCCAAAGGAGTTTGTTTTATATACTGATCATCAGGCTTTAGAATATCTTAATAGTTAAGGAAAGTTGAACCAGAGGCACTTACAATGGGTTGAGTTTTTGCAGAGCTATACTTTTGTTTTGAAGCATAGGAGTGAGAAGTCCAATAGAGTTGCAGATGCCTTGAGCAGAAGGAAAAATTTGTTGACATAAATGAAGATAGAGGTTGTTGGGTTCGATGAGCTCAAAAGTTTGTATCCTGAAGATCCATATTTTGTAGAGGCTTGGAAAGCTTGTTTGGAACCTATTACTTTGGACAGGGCAAAATGGTTGGATTGCATAATCCAAGATGGCATGTTGTTTAGAGGAAGCCAGTTGTACATTTTGAGGAGTTCCATGAGAGAGAATCTGATAAAGGAGAAGCATAGTGGAGGATTGGCTGGACACTTTGGTCGAGATAAGACCATTGCTATTGTTGGTGAAAATTATTATTGGCCACAGTTGTAGCAGGATGTGAGGAAATTTGCGCAGAGTTGCAGAATGTGTCAAATGACAAAAGGAACAAGTCAGAATACAGGGCTATATCAGCCATTACCTGTACCAGAGAAGCCATGGGATGATATTAGTATGGATTTTGTTCTTGGTTTACCAAGGACATAGAGAGGACATGATTCCATTTTTGTGGTGGTGGACAGATTCTCAAAGATGGCACATTTTATTCCATGTAAGAAGACTAATGATGTTGTTCATATTGTAGAGTTATTTTTTAGGGACGTGGTGAGATTACACGGTCTACCAAAGAGCATAGTTTCAAATTGAGATACCAAGTTTGTTGGTTAGTTCTAGAGGACATTGTGGAAGAAGTTGAAGATAGATTTGAAGTTCAGTTCTACACACCATCCACAGACTGGTGGACAGACCGAAGTGGTGAATAGGAGTTTTGGTAACCTACTACAATGCTTAGTAGGAGATAAGCCCAAGGGATGGGATTTCATTTTACCGCAGGCAGAATTTACTTACAACAATTCTGTCAATAGGAGTACTGGTAAATCACTATTTCAAATTGTATATGGGAATAGTCCAAGAAATGATTCAGAGTTAAGGAATCTGGACAAAGGAGAAAAGACGAGTGTCGAGGCTGAAGACTTTGCAGAACACATGAAGAATTTGCATGAAGAGGTGAAAAAGCACATTAATAAGATGAATATTCAGTACAAGGCTAAGGCAGATCAGAAAAGGAGATATAAGGAATTCCAGGTAGGAGATGAAGTCATGGTTCACTTGAGAAAAGAAAGGTTCCCAATTGGAACATACAATAAGCTAAAAATGAAGAAATTTGGACCATGTAAAATTTTGAAGAAACATGATTCAGGAAATGTATATGAGGTGGAGCTATCAAGTGGGATCAACATTTCCCCTATTTTCAACATTACTGATTTATCAAAATATCATGAATGTGGAATAGAGGATGGACCAACAGAAGAACAGTGGAGTATACTGGCATCTACTTCAACAGAGGAGATAGAAGAGATCTTAGATAGCCATGTGGGAAGAAGTACTCGAAACAGGTAATATGAAGAATATCTAGTGAAATAGAAAGGAAGGCCTATTCAAGATTCTTCTTGGTTGCTAAGGCATAGGTTGACCATTTAGGTTTTCCTCGCACAAACACCTGAGACGTGACAGGATCACTTCTCAAATTACCTTGGGTTTCTAATGCAGGAGCATCCAGTGGTGTAAGGGCAATCTTGCATCACCCAAAAAAAGATGTGTTTCAAAATTGTTGATGTTCTTTCCATTTCTTTTCAAAATTTGTGGTTCTGGTTCCATAATTGCTTGAATAATGATGTAGTACTTTCAGTTTTTCCAAACTGCTAAAAATAGCAACCTGCTATTTTTAGAAAGTTTGCATTTGGGTATAGAATGAAGAAAAAATTTATAGGAAGCTACATAACTAAAAAATAAGACATTTGGTGAAGGAATCATGCAAAGATCATTTGCGAGCTGAAAGATATTAAAGTTTTCATTTCCTGAAAAATGCCTGAAAATTATTCAAACTTAGGTTTGAGGTACTAAACGGCCCTGTACATGCCCAAAAATGGCTAGATTTGGTAGAGCAAGTTCTTAGCGCGTAGAGCACTCCACAAGATTTCTGATGCATAAAACGGTTCATCAATCAGACACCCGGATCAAAAGTTATGGCTCCCGGAAGTTGACCTATTTTTGGAGGGAGATGCAAATTTTGAAATTAGGTTGTTGGCCACCAAAAAGGCTATTAATAACCATTTTTGGGAACCCTGGGCAGTAGTAGAGTTAAGGGGGAAAGTGTCGAGTCAAGAATAGGCAAGGAAATAGAAACCCTAGCTGATTTGGGGTTACAGAAGTTTGATGATTCTAGAGTCTTGTGATTGGAAGTTGTAATGTGTTGCAACTTGTGGAGGGTTGATTCCTCTGATTGTATTTGAGCTTCTGTAATATGATAAGTTGTCCAAATCAATAAAGAAAGTTCTATTTTCTATGTGCAATTTTTGTTGTTGTGTGTTTTATGATTTACCCCCTTCATCATATCTACTGATCACAAGTGCCAAATAATGCTATTTGGTACATTGGGAGGTCCATATAATGCAAGTTGAGGTAGCTCCATCATAAATACTTGAATGTTCATGGTCAAAAGTTAGTTATGTGTTAAAGGGAAACCTGCTTGATCTCTTTCTTTGTTATCCCTTTGCCCACCATTTTCATTTCATTTCTCTAACCCTTGTCTCTTTTTCTAAACCCTATGCATCCTATCTCTTTTCCTTGCAAACATTAGTTTAGTTTTAATTTAGATAGGAAGATAACCTTCTCTAGAGGTTGCTCACACAATTGAAACCTATGTATGAGCATCCACAACTATGTTATACCCCATTTTGGCATATGTATCCTTTTGGCCACTGGGTTATCTATTTTGAGTAGCCAATAGACGTATTACTTCAAAAAGGGTTGAGGTCTTGGGATAGAGCTCCTTTATATATATTAAACCATGGTATCTAAATTTTAATCATTTCATAGAATCTTTCTCAATTATTTTAGTTTGGATGTGTCTATTGAATTTCCCTTTACAATTTTAGGGTCATTCTTGCCTATCTTCGAATGGAAACTCCATTGGAAAATTCATTTCATTACCAAAAAAAATTTGATGTATTGTTGAGTTCACATATGTTTGCATCTTAGTGGCATTAGATACTTCCAAGAAGTTGT
Organism: Cunninghamia lanceolata; assembly: GCA_027924645.1. NCBI lineage: Eukaryota > Viridiplantae > Streptophyta > Pinopsida > Cupressales > Cupressaceae > Cunninghamia > Cunninghamia lanceolata. Next base: position 12,583,148 of record BSBN01000916.1, on the reverse strand, counting down.
TGGTGGTTTTAAGGTTGGTGATGTATTGTGGAATCAACTTTTGGACTAAGAAGGGATCCATTTTAGATGTCAAGCTTGTTATACCATTGGTTACATGGTAGATGCTTGTCCATCACAAGGAATCGATAAAAAATTTCAATAAAAACTCTCCCCCTTTGCCTAGAATTCTATGTGTCTGGGTAGACTGAAATCACACACTCTATGCTTTGACTACTTAGGTGGCATGTGGGCTCGTTCATTTTGTAAATGTCCATTTACATCCCTGAAACATTGTCATTAACACCCAGTTCAAATTTTGTTCCCACATAGGAAGTTTGTGGATGCCCATAAAGTGTTTTATTGTCAAAAACAAAAAAGGAGATAGCGTCTCATGGAAGATGTTTATTGTAGCATGAAAAAACATGGGTGTCCCCACAAGAAATTCACACGGTTTCACTATATGCAACAAATAGGTCTCCAACATGTGATTAGTCTACATTGCCACAACCTATGCTAAAATGAGAGCTTTGGAATAGGGTATCTTCATCCATAAAAGGAAGATGGGTAGAGGAATTTTGTCATATGTTGTAGTTGGAAATGTTCTAGTAGACATGTATGCAAAATGTGGAAGTAGAGACAAGGCACGTGAACTATTCAACTAAATGCCTCAAAGAAACATGGTCTCATGGTATGCCATGATTGTTGAATACACAAAAAAATGAATTTTTTGAAAAGGCTTTAGAAACTTTCATGAAAATGTAATTGGCAGGTGTAAAGCCAGACTCCACATTCTTTTCCAACATCTTCCCTTCTTGTGCCAAAATGGGAGTTTTGGAATAAGGTATGGACTTCCATCATAGGATAAAGTATAGAGGAATTTTGTCAGATGTCGTAGTCACAAATGTATGCAAAATGGGGAAGCATAGACAAGGCATGCGAACTACTTGACAAAATGCCTCAAAGAAATGTGGTCTCATGGGATGCCATGATTGTAGGATATGCACAAAATGGATTTGTTGACAAGGTTGTTTCAAGCAAATGAAATTGGTAGTTATAAAGCCAACATCCTCCTTGCCTGTGCCAAAATGGGAGCTTTAGAGTAGGGTATGAACATCCATCAAAGCATAATGGAAGGGGGGTTTTTGTTAGATAATATAGTTCGAATCTATACTATTAACATATCTTGCAAATTAAGGATTTGAACTGAGATTGGAAATGGATAAATTGATGACGTGAACAAGTTCCTAACAATGATTTCATATAGGATTAGGTAAGGCTAGGGTTATATAAAGGACAATAGGGTTAAAGTGAGACCAAAACGAAGGGAAAAAGTGAAAGGTATGCAATTTCACCATTACAAAAAAATAAATTTACAAAGATAGGAATGGACTAAACAAGGTTAAGAATTTTATTTTCTTTTATTTTTTTTCTAAGAGGAGATTAAGAGGAGAGAAGATATTTCAATGTTTTACATTGCTATGTAAACAATATCAAGTGAAGATAGTGCATAACTTGAAATTGATATGCTCCCCATTTAAACACTTAACTTCTACTTGTTCTACAATACAATACCACACCCCATCTAAAAATGCACACAAACATAAGTAGGTGTAGCAAGTCCCTCATTGCGTCACCCACAAATTTAGTCTTGTGCACTTTTTTTAGTCCATTCACACCCTTTGTAAATCAAGAAAAACAAACAAGGCCTGAGACGTCCTTAATTTTGATGTAATTGAATGCCTTCTTCTTGATGTCATAACCTTCATTGTACTTTTGGATGGTCTTGGAAATGATGACAAACTTTGTAGAATCAGCTTCCTTCTTGCTAAAATGAATTAGATGGAAATACATCCATATCTTATCACTTATACAACCTACAAAAAGGCTTTATGTAAATAGGATCAAATTGAGGAAGCAATGACCTTTTGAATAGCCTAAGGCATGTTCATTATTTTATTAGCAATTCTCATAACTCTAATGCCCTCTCTATGAGTTGTCATTGCAAAAAAAAATAACAATTGATATTTTGGTTAAGATTCCTCCAAAAAATTGACCCCCAATGATAACTCCTTACATGTTCTCACATAATTTTTCTAGCCTCGTCAAGATGCTCCACTAACTTCACCCAAATAATTAATAAATTATGACCCCCTTATAAAAATATTTCCATAGCTTACCCCTTGCCCACTAGAAAAAATGGAAATGGGCATGTGACCTCAAAAGATGACTTAACAAGAAGGGGACATGACAATCACTACCCAAGCTATCAACAACTTGTGGTCAAGGAGAGTAGTAAAGGTATAAAATCACAAAGCAAAGTAAGTGAACAAAATATTTGGACACCTTTTAAGGTTACCCAAGTGCTCACAATATTAGCCAAAACAAGAAACTCGTACTAAGGGACAAGGTTATCACATATAAAAGGTTGATGAAAGCGATCTTCTAGCATCCAATGAACTTCATCCACTCAATGTGGAGCACAAGCAATTGCTAGTGAGAAAAGTGACCCAAAGAGAGAAGAAAGAAGAGAACACTAAGGAGATGGGTACAAAGAATATAAAGTAAGAAAAAAACTAACTGTAATCAACATTTACACTTGTAGAAATAACAATAAATGTCACTTCTATCTCTTTTTCTTTTCTTCTTCTTCTTCTACACCCACTAGCTCTACAATAGTGGGTTGGGCCCCTACTAGTTTCATTATACCTATCACTGTATACTTCAAAATTTGACTCAATAGCGTGAGGTAGTTGAGTTATCTTTGATGGAGCACACAGACAGTCTCCTTTCCATGGGAGAACCTCCACATCACTCTCACTCTCATGGTAGAAGTTAGTTGAGAGGAGGCGAGGCATAGGGGTGGTCTTGCTCACTTGGGAGCTAGACTTTGTGAAGAGTGGTCGGCTAGTCCTGGGGCCTTTCCTAGGGGTTATTCGCTATGTTATGCTCAATGACCATTATTTTGGAGATAATGATATGACCTGAAGGGTCACCAATCACCAATCTCCTATTTGGGTTAAGGAGATTCCAATGCTTGGATGGTTGTCTATTGTGGTCATTTATAAGTCTAATGTGTTGGAATCTTTCCTCTCTTGCTTGAAGGAGTTGTTGGATGCATTGTCTTTGTTCAAATAGCCTAAGCCTATGTCCTTGTTCCTTAATTTTTGGTTGTTCTTGTTGAGGCCTAGGGTGGATAGCTTCGATCTCCTCTAGGATCACCCTCACCCACTCACCTCTAGGTCTAAGGCACATTCGTATGCCTGAATAGAGAGAGTTGTTTTCAGTTTACCAAGAGTTGACTTGTGTTGACTTAGTGTGAATACCTAAGGTTTGTTTGATTTTCACTTTGAATGTTGAATAGGTTGACCTCATGATGGAATCGAGGGATTTTGTGCTTGCTTGTTTTTGTTTTTTTAATTTTTTCTATTGTTTTTGGTGTTTTTGATGTTTTTGTATGAATGTAATCTAAATGTATGCAAAATGATATTTTGTTCTTTTCTTTGATTTTTGGAATGAAAATGAACTAATTAATCTAGGATTTATCAAATATGAATGCAACTTATTATGATTTTACCTAATGCACTTGATCTATATTTTTGTGCTTTTCTTCAAAGGTCTTTTCCAACTATTCTAAGAAATGAAAGTGTAGAATTATAAATCTAATCTAACAATACAATGTACTTGAAACAAACTAATTAAACTTAATCTAACTAGCCTATCAAGGAAATTGCAACAATCAAATTACTATATCCAAGAGCAAGATTTTGATTATCTATTTACTATGAAAGCATAAAACAACCTGAAACTGAAGGCACATGAGCTTGGTGTATCTTTAGAGATCGTTTTTGGCAACCTTTCCTTCCTCTATAGCAGTGAGGTACTCCTCTTGGCGACAGGGATTGGATTGTAATTGATTCAAATGAGAGGTTATGAAAGCTTGAATTGAGCTATGAGAGCTTGGATTGAAGCACCTGGGCTTAAAATTGGCTAGTGTAATGATGCTATATGAAGCCTTTTGAAAAGCTTGGGAAAAATTTAACAATAAGAAAAAGGCTCATAAGTCCTACAAAAAGCATGAAAATGTTAATGGAGAGTATAAACTAAGCAAAAGCATGATTGCAATGATGAATTTGCCTCCTATGGGAAAGCTTTGAAGCTTGGTAACAATGAAAACTAATGAAATGAAAGCTTTGAAGCTTTGGAAAAAAACTAAAGAAAGAAATGAAGAAACAGGTTCAAAGGCCTATGAAGAAGCTTGAAAAAGCTTGTGAAGATGAGAAGAGCATTCTCCAACTTCAGAAATAATGAAGAGGTGAGGGGTATTTATAGGCTGGATGGCACACAAGAGGGGGAAATTGATTGGGAAGTTAACTCCCTTGATCGGAGAGTCAACTCAATTGATTCCTCATTGAATTGGGTTGATTGGACAGTGAAGTAAGCTTGAAAGCTTATTAGAGAAGAGAAAATGGAGTTAGTATGAGAGAGGGAGGAGTTAAGAATAGTCCAACTGAGCTAAATTTGCATGATTAGAGTTGATTGATAAGCTAAGAATAGATGACTCTAAGTTAGGCTCGAAATCCATGCAAATTGGAGCAAAAAGGAAGCTTTTTTGAGCTCAAAATTGAAGTAAATCTATGGATGAAAAGATGACAAGGTCACCACTTTTACCAGGGTGGTTGCCCAGGGGATGACCATGGTCAAAACGGGCGTGAACAAGGTTAGACAAGGTTCTAGGTGGAAACAAAGTCATGAAGAATGATCCTGATAGGTTGGAGAAGACACCTGGCAACTTTGATTTGTAAAATTGATGCCAAAAGGGTGGGTCGCCCATATTACTATGGCAGTTCCTTGGGGGTGACCCAAAAATAATAGGGGGTGACCAGGTCAGTGTTGGACACACCAAGATACTAAGAGGGGGGGTGAATCAATATCTAAACAAACTTCAACTTTTATGGAGTAGATCAGAACTTAAGTATTACATCCATAACATGAATATGAAAGATTAATACAATGCACATCAACATATAACACTAGATATACATGGAAAACCATATAAGGGAAAACCCACGGTGAGGATTAACTCACAATATATGAAGCTTAAATAATAACTTTGTTTTAGGGCTACAACCCAAGGAAGCTACTACTCCTTGAAAACTTTGATTTAGGGTCACTCTCGAGGAAGCTACTACTCTGTGAATACTTTGTTTTAGGGTCACTCCCAAGAAAGCTACTACTCCTTGAATTGAGAACACACTTACAAAAGATTTTAGTATGATAGTCTTACTATCTAAAAAATGACATTAAAGCTCACACCTTTGATGATTCCAAATCTGCTTCTTCACACTTTCTTCTGATGATCAGATCAGTTAGGTACACACTACACTTGATCAATTTCACAAATATGTCTTCAATATGAATCAAGACAACTTCTACAACTTCTACTCTTTCTCCTTCAGTCGTACATCATAATGCATTCATTTTGCTCCTTATCTTACTTGTGAACCTTATCAATCACATTGCAATCAAACTCCACCTCATTCAATTTGATTTATAATTTATACAAGATATTACATTGATTACATTGCTTGTTAGCTAGATACAACATGAAAAGTACATTTACAAGTTGGCCAGACAACACATAGGATGAAATGTGTAGAGAACAAGTCCTAAACAAGACTACACTCTACACCAATAGAAGTCCCATGCCTTGCAGACATCAACACATTATAAATTAGGTCCAAAACATCCTTCAAATCATCAACCAACATGGAATTACATCCACACACTCTACTCATTTGGAAATAGGACAACCTTAAGCAGAAACACATGAAACTTGAAGCATAATGGCCACAACAACTTGAAAACCTTGTGCGGTATAGGAAACAAGAAAGATCTTCATGAAACTTTTATAGATGAGTCTACATGACTCATACAACATCTACAAACACTCATTTACCTCTACACATCAAATATTTTGTGCTACACATCTTCAATCATGAACTCTGAGAACAACCTGTCATCCAGAACACACTACAACATACTATCATTGAGAAACTGAGCTTGTGGACTACCAAGAACCTTGAAACTATAAGAAAGAACTGTAAGAAAGAATGTAATGTACATCCATAAACATGTCCACAAAACCATGAAAGAAACCATTCACTTCTACAGAAATGTAGAGCATTCCAATAGACCTTCAACACTAGCTTACTCTGCCAAAACACATGCCAGTACTCAATCATACATAACTTTCACAATGGAAGGATAAATGATCTGAAACTTTGGAATTATCACCTTTGCTGCACCCTGAACACAGTTCTAGAACCACATAGCCATATATGCAAATGCAGAGGAATGTGGAGCATTCCATTGTCCTACTCAGAACATCTTCACATAAACAACATTGTCTTCAGTCTGTCAACAATAAAACATTCTTCCAATAATCCAATCACCATGAAACTTGGAACATACATGTTTCAGCCCATCAATAACATCTTTTAACATTAGAAACATATATGATCTTCGTAGTGCTTCTAATTCCCATATTAATAATATTATTTCATACTCAACTCTACACTGATTAAGGCATGACATCCAACCATGAACTTTAGTAATCCACATTATATTCAACATGACATCCAACCATGAACTATATCTTCTTTGTTTGATGAGGCATGACATCCAACCATGAACCATGTCTTCTTTGCACATGACATTCAACCATGAACACCATCACACCTCCATGATAGTGCTGACATCAATGACAACCTAGTGACAGTGTTGACATCAATGACAACCCTAGGAACCATATGTGTAACAATCTCCCCCTTTGGCATTGATGGAAACACATACCTACACATTTCTCCCCCTTTGACATCAAGGACAAGAGCATCCACTACCTTCTCATCAGTGACCACATCCCTGCACATTCTTTCTTAGATCATGACTTTTCTTGTAGTAAATAGACTCCCCCTACCATCAGCAACCACTACCTGCTCCCCCTGAGAGGTAGCCACCATTAGTCAAGGAATAAGATATAACATGAACCCCTCCTAGACAGATGCACCATTATGCATTTAGCAAGGAGGGGAAATTGCCCATAACCTCTACCACAAATCCTCAAAAGTATCCTTTGCAAGAGCCTTTGTGAAAATATTTGCCATATGATCCTTTGTTGGAACATATTCCAACTTCACTTCCTTATCTACATCCTTCTCTCTCAAAAAGTGATACCTGATTGCTATATGCTTGGTTCTAGAATGCATCACTGGATTCTTGGAAATATTGATAGCACTTGTATTATCACACAAAATAGGAATAGGCTCATTATACAATATCTTGATATCCTTTAGGGTTTGCTTCATCCACCACACTTGTGTACAATAGGATGTTGTTGGAATGTACTCTACCTCTGCAGTGGATAAGGACACTGAATCTTGCTTCTTTCTCTACCATGAAACCAATCTGCTTCCTAAAATGAAAGCACCACCACTTGTACTTCTTCTATCATCAACACAACCAGCCCAATCAACATTAGCGTAGGCACTCAAATCAAAGCCATTGCCTCTTGGATACCAAAGGCCATAATCTGGAGTTCCTTTCAAGTATCTAAATATCCTTTTCACTACCTTGTCATGTGTTTTCTTGGGATTGGTTTGATATCTGGAAACCACACATATTGCATGCATAATATCAAGTCTATAAGTAGTTAGGTATAATAATCCTCCAATCATAGATCTATAGATAGTCTAATCCACCTCTATAGACTTGTCATTTTTGCTCAAGTGATATCTAATGACCATGGGAGTACTCACTGGTTTTGAATCCTCCATACCAAATTTCTTCAACAACTCTTTGACATACATAGCTTGAGAAATAAAGATACCACCATCTAGCTGAGTAACTTGAAGTCCAAGGAAGAAAGACATCTGACCAATCATAGACATCTCAAACTCTTTTTACATCTCCTCTGCAAACCTCTTACACATATCATCATCTCCACCAAAGATGATGTCATCAACCTATATTGTAACTATCAATATCATGTCTCCTTCTTCCTTGATGTAAAGATTGCTACCTGTAGTACCTTTCTTGAAGCCCTGCTGAAGTAAGTACTTGTCCAGCCCAACATACCAAGCTCTAGGTGCTTGCTTGAAACCATATAGAGCCTTCTTGAGTCTGTACACCATGTCTAGATCTTCTAATATCTGGAAACCATTTGGTTGGTCAATATAAACCTCTTCCTCTAGATCACCATTCAAAAATGCTAACTTAACATCCATCTGATATACCTTGACGTTCTTATGAGCAGCACGTGCAAGGAACATTTTGATTACCTCCATCCTGGCTACTGGAGAAAAAGTCTCCTCAAAATTAATACCTTTAACTTGTGTGTATCCTTTGCATACCAATCTTGCTTTGTTCCTTACAACTTCACCTTCTTCATTCACTTTGTTTCAGAACACCCACTTTGTTCCTATAACATTCTTATTTGTTGGTTTGGGAACTGGTGATGGTGTTTTTAGCACACAACAATGCATGTAAGATGTTAGATACCTCACCTCTCTTGAAAAGGAATATTATCTTAGAAAACACTTCCCCAAGGTTTATACAGCTAGGTCTTAGCTTGCATAAATAACTTCAGTGGAATGTTTCAGTTGTACCAACAAGGGGACTTACATGCAAGTGATAGGGTTTGTAAACTATTACAACAAAGTGTGCAATAAACCCTATAATATTTTCAACAGATTAATAGTTTGGATGCTGCTTAAAACCTAACTCTAACAAATGGATTCAAAGAAAATACAAAAGGGTGAAGGGTTAGGAGAAGTATTGAAACCTAGGTGACAATCACAATTGTATAAAATGCTGCAGATAGAAAAATACTTTTAATAAACCATTTTCTACTTAACCAGGCCAGCAGACCACAATACTATAGAAATGATGCTATCTTCAATGGAAGTTTATGATTTCAAATTACATCCACTCATTACACACCCAGATAATGGCATAGTTTAATCACTGAAATGTTGTTGAACTAAATTCAATAACAAGGTTTAGGCTAACTATGCACAAGAACTTACAATCAACAAGCACCAATAGTATGAACCAAAGCACTCATCGAATATCTTAGCATTTACCCATCATTGCAAAAGAACAACTAATTAACTTCAGATTGATATGATCCATGAAAACCAAAAGAGATAACACAATAATGCAAATTCCCAACAACCTGTAAAACTTGCTTTGTATTGATCACAATTTGGCAGAGTCTCAACAATTCAATATCAAGTCTTATTTCCAATGAGAGAAAATGATGACCCTTTTATAGACAAGGCACCAATCGAGTTTTTCATGGACGATGGAGATTAACTCAACACTAAGAGTCCAGATTTATATTGCATTGAATGAGGTACAGTAGTTTGTTACATTTTCGGATTTAATTTTGTCTTGATGGAAAAAGACAAAATACAACTTGCAAATACATTGAATGTGAACAAAATGAGGACCCATTTGGATGTACATGACAAAAATCCAATTTTCAAGACAAAAGAAAGTCAACAAGAGGTCACATGATGCTTCGAAACTTGTGTTGATGTGAACTGAAGGGAATGCACATGTTGACTAGACCTTTTACTAGCCATCATCATCCAAGTCCACTTTGTTCTTTTCTGCCTCTCTATTGTTGTATGTAGTGAAGGTTGCTAATGCTGGATTAATATCAGATGGATCTAGATCTTTGACATAATCAATTCTAAATTTCACCTGGTCAACCTCTTATGAAAATTTATAATATACTACATCTCTAGACCTTTTATTCCTTTTGAATTCTTTGAATGCCGCCCTAAGGTCACTTACTCTTTCTAGTTTTCCAATCATGTTGAGGGGTGAGTCACCATGAATGATATGTTTCATTTTATCCTTACATTCCTAGACATCCACGGGAGCAGTGTCATCTAGATCCATGTTCATACAAGCTTGAAGAACATCATTCAAATGGTATATTATATCCAAAATTTGGGCCCTAGTTGGAATCAATCATTTCCTTGGTATATTTTTAGTGAGAATCTATTTAATAGAAACATCCTAAATAAATTTGAAATATCCCTAGATGTTGTAAAGGTACACCTGCCTTGGTCTTGCAGAACCAAAAGTGTAGAGGACTTCAACGAATTCTAAGTTGAACCCTGTTTGTTGGCCACTGACATGGAATCCTTAATTATGAGAAATTGGCTAAATCTTTAGAGGATTTAGACAGTCAATTGAAGGAACCAATAGATTGGTGACTCTATTGGGGACTTATTGTGGAACTGTCAAAACATAGTCTAGTAGTTTGTCATGAGTATTTAGAGTTTGTACAAGTGCATCATCATCATTATTCCTTGTAAAGGGTGGTAACTTTGATGTTCTCCTTGTTGGTTGATCAAAGAAGAAGCATATTATGTGTGAAACTTGTATTTTTGAAGAAATCTTGAATGGCTTTGCTATTAGAGAGAACCAAGAATGAAAGCAAGCTTTAAGGAGCTTTGTGTTGTGATTAGATTCAATCCTCTATGAAAAGAGGTGGTGACTCTATGAGAAGGGAACTTGGTAAAGGTGTGAAGGATTTTCAATAAGAGAATGTGTGACAAACTCCTAGGTATTTTATGTACTCTTGTCTTTTAATTGGTTGTTCTGTGTTTAAAGATTAAAATCAGGAAAAGTCCTTGAAAATAATTTGGTTCTTTAAACTCACTTAGAAGATCTTAGACAAGCCAAGACCAGAATATGCATTATAAAAGCTTAAGATCATGATGTAAGAGGAAATTGAGTTTTCAATGTATAATTTTGAAGTTAATATGAAAGGTCTGTGAGAACTAGGGAAATTGTATTGTTAATCTATGCATCCTCGTATGGTTTCAAATGTAAAAATACACAATATGCAACCTCACTTATGTTATCAAGGAGGTTTCATTAGTGAAAGATACAGATCCATAAACTTTAACAATATTTATAGTTTTCCAAATCATGTAGCCCTTGAAATGCGAGGTAAGCTACCAAAATTTAGTGGTAGTAAGCTTGAACCAGTAGGTAAGCATCTATAGGTTTTCATTGATGTAATTGGAGACTATGAGGTAGAATTTGAGGATGTGGCCATGAAGATGTTTGTTCAATCCTTAAAAGATAAAGCAATGGATTGGTTCTCTTATTTACCAGCATGCTCAATCATTTCTTGGGATGAGCTCAATGCATCTTTCATGGAACAATTTGGTGAGAGGGTCAATAGGAGTTTAGTGATCAACAAGTTTATGAGAATTAGACAATAAAAGGATGAGTTAGTTCCAATATTCAACTTGAGATATGCAAAGGCTATGAGGGATATCCTTGAAGTTGTAAGGCCAAGTGATGCAATATGTTTGGGTATATACCTAGGTGCATTTGATGAAGAAATGGGTCACTTAATAAGAGACAAGGATCCCACAATAGTTCATCAGACATATTCTATAACCATGGATATTGAGAATAATTTGAAATATATCATGACTAAGAGACACAAGTCTACATATATAGAATGTGTTAAAACAACCCACACAAATGTAAGGGGTGGATTGAGAACAAGAAGTAATGTTTGTCGAGAATGCAGTAGCTCACATATCATAGTGAATTCACTATTTTGTCATCCAGATGATAGTGGGTTAAGGGATATGTATGAGCTTAGATGTATTATTCCACATATGAGTAGTGAGAGTAAAATAAAATTAGAAGATTTGTATTACAGTAAAAAAGGTGATGCTCATGATCAGTTCATTGGCTATGTGGATGTGGACTATAGCTATAATATTCCAAACATTGGATATAATAGGAAACGGGATGCATATGGGTTCAATCCTCATTATAGACCTATTGGTTTGGAAATAGGGAGGGGTCTAATTATTCAACATGATGAAGTACCTCACAAGGTGGGTGATACTGAAGAGGGGTGTGCAAGCATGCCTTTGAAAGAATTAAGACATGACTTTGTATCAGTTAAATTTCCCTGCTATATCAATTATGATAACAATATATATGATCATCCCTTTGATGATCATGGTAGTACTTATGAAGTCAAAACATAATGCATGGATCCAATCAAAGAACTTACAGATGCTAAGGATTATGAGGGGGCATGTTTGTTTATTAAGAAAGTTGTAAACCGAGGTGGATTCTCAAGATATGAGTCTGAAAAGATAGTTGTTGATGGTACAAGTGATCCTGAAAGTTTATCTTCATGCTCCTTTAGTGATTATGACAATTTTGAATATATTAATGTTGAGAAGGATTTAGATCCTTGTGTTGAGAAGGTAGAAACTTCTTTGGCAACAATGAGCATAAGGCAGAATCCCCTTTATGATGAGCCTCTAGATTCATCAGAGATGAGGAATGACAATCGTCATTGGAGTAGAATTAATCCTCTCTTTACAAAAGACTAGGAATACAAAGAAGATGAAAAATTTAGGGAAAATCAATCTAGGATGAAAGTGGACTGTTCATATCATGATCTATGTTTTGATAGAGGTCTGGATCTATTGGGAGTTGAATCTTCTCTGCCTAATACAAATGTACATGATGGAGTAGATCAACTACAAAATGTGGGTGAGTATGAGTTTATGTCAGCTTAGGGTGGAGTGATGCCTGCATGTGAGCACTATTGTTCATCATATAAAAGACATAATTTAGAAGATCACTCAGTTGAGTGTGAGTGCGAGATCATGATGGGCCAAATGATAGCAATGGAGAAAAAACTTGCTGGATGAAAAAGTGCAAACATTTAGACTAATATTTAGATTTGGATGGAAAGGGTATTAATATTTCTAGCTCAAATATGGATTCCCTCCAAAAATAGCTTGAGATTACCTTATATTAGGCAAGTGGGAGTCCCAAAAGTTGCCAAAGAAACTTGCAAAACCACCCATTTAGTGTTATCCTAAAATTTTCCATAATTTCATCCTTGAAGCTGACAGACTTTTTTGTAATTAAATTTAATCAAATGAAAATGGTTTATAGATGAATCTATTAAGATTCAAAAAATATAATAAACACCTCATAATAATTTTAATAGGTAATTATTATTAATTTTCTACAGATATACATATTGAAAAACATCCATAACTTTCAACATATTAATCCTTTTTTAAATCTAAAAGATGCGTCACATTCTAGGATTTATTGGGTATACATTAAAATGTAATTTTTTAAATTTCCATATATTTTTTACCATGTTAAAATTAATTTTTAATATTTTAAAAAAGCCACAGTGAAAAATTCATAAATAATTATTTATTTACTTAAAAATTTCAAAAAATATGCATCACATCCGTTTATGTGTCCTTTACTTAAATCCAAATTATGGAGGAAAAATATTATCTTTTTCTCATACTTAGGCTGGCTGGAATGACACATACTTTTTTACATTTTTTTGAAGATTTTAGTAGTGCTTCCTTGAATATCCAATTTTTACCAAACTATTTTTAAAATTTTCAAAAAAAAGTAGTAGCCCATAAACTACATTCAATTTATTACAAATTTTATTACTACCTTATTTCTAGATTGTCTAGATAATTCATTCAATTTTTGACATGAAGTTACTTAAGTCTATTGTTCACATTTACATTGCCACTTAGAGGTAGTGTTTGGTCCATCATGATCCTGCACTCACCCTTGGCGTGTCTCATTCCTTTGCCTTTGATCAAATTGAATTATCAGACTTGGAGCTAGAAAGTGGCTTTAATGTGTTAGAGCAAGTGTATGTTAGGATATTCCAAGAAGATGTTGTCTATGAATGTTTTAAATTTGACATAAATGTAGCCAGTGAAGATAATGTTACTAATTCCATCCACCCAGAAGATTATGAATATTTTGACTTCTCAATTCAATTCGACAAGATCTTAAGTGTGCAGGGAAATGATCATGCAAATTGTTGCAATAGTTTGCATAATGTGGTGGACTAGTGGGTTAGCCTCATAATGTATAAAAATGTGTTGCAATTAAAACTTGGTGGTAGAAATTAGAGAAGCACAAGACAGTTTGGTAATAACAGATACATAGGTATCATGAAAAGGGTATACATCCATAACAGTGACCAAACGGATTGTGGTAGTATTTTGAGTTTTGGTTGGAAACAATCATTGGAAAACAAGATGTATGATAGGGAAAAGATTTATCTCTTCTCTTATGGTGGCCTGGGTCTACCATATAAGGTGTACAATCTATGAAGTTAAGCCAACTGAAATTGGGTGGTTGCAGAGTAAAATTGAACATTGGGCATCTTCCCAACTAGAGATTCTAGATCGCCATGATGACCTCGCAGTCATCTATCCCCAACTAGAGCCACTATTTGGACATGCATTTTCATAAACCCCTATGCCCCTAGTTTCATGTGTCTAAGGCTTGGTAAACCCTTGTAAAACCCTTTGAAAATACTAAACCTTATTTACATTGGTCATAGTTCTCTTTGCGTTATGATTTGTTATTGACCACCTATCAGCCATTCTTGATATCCTAAGTTGTAACCCAAATGTCTTGAGTCATTCAGGTTACTGGCCCCTTCTGCTAGGTCATTGGTATCGGAACCCCCTTCTAAAACAACCTTATAGGCACGTGCTGCAATTTACTATTAAGTTATGCCTAGTCAGTGCTCCACGCTATTGTGTTTCCATTCTGTTAAAGCTTTCACCTTTGTTGAAATGATCCCCTGTGGAATTATGATAACGTCCTAGTCAGCTCGATTGCCTTATCTATTACCTAATAGTGGGTGTTTTGTGGAAACTCAACATCTTGTTGGAACCCTCTAATGTCCCCTGTGAGATAGTGAAAGCTAGCACGACAATTTTGATGATTCATCAATGCCACATGGGATTTCTTAATTCCCATAAGGTCATCCAATAGCTTTACCAAAGCTGTGAAATTAATGAGGTGGACTATAGTGTCGATTGTGTCCACGGCACTCATAAAGCAATGTGTTTCACTGAAGATAGTGATTTCACCATGGCCCCAAATGACTTAGCATGAAGATGTGGAGATGCCACCATGGTAGATAAGTTTCAAAAATTTTCAAGGTAGCTAGCCCTCGTTGGAAGAAATTTAAATTTTTGCGAAGACCATTGATCAAGATAAATCTACAGTTGGATTTCAAAGTTATCAAATGACTCATTTTCAATTCACCGACTGTTTCTCGTAGCCGTTGATTTGGTTCTTTGAACAAATCTGATGACTTCAAACAAACGAGTCTACATGATGGCAGAGTACGGTAAATAATGAGATAATGTTGTAAGCCTAGTGTAGAAAAGGTAGAAATCAAGCATGTACCTAGTCCTATTCTGCCATCGATTAGAAAGTTGGCTTGTTATTCTGAGCGATTGTCCTCCTGATTCAAGACAAATGTGATCTAAACAAGGGAATTAGCTATATTCTAGAGTTCTTTAGCAACCCATTTTGCCATCGTTGTATAGGGTGATGCATCTGGTTAAGCAGAGTCTCATCTTTGGAAGGATTGTCAAGATTTTTCACCTCATGATAAGGTAGAGCAGGACAAGAAGTTGGATGTTTAAAATGGGAAGCTTTTGAGATCATTAAACCTACTCCAGCTCTCTCATTATAGAAATAGATGCTTTGTTGATTATCACACATGCAAAGGCTTGGGGTTATGAGCAGTTGATGTTGATATCAGGGCAATGCCTCCATTTCTTCTTCTGGTAGCCTTGATAGGATTTCCATATATTACCAATTAAGAATAAAAGTACTACAATGCTAGCTAGACTAGGGTGATCGAGGTGATGGTAGAAAAGATTTTTCAGGGGTAGGGATATCTTCTCTCTTTCTATAAATAGGAATCCCCTATGCTCATTAGTTGTAACTTTCCTCTTTGAGGAGCAAAATTATTAAATTCTATGTCCCATTTTGTTATGCAGTGTTTACCACTATTTGTCTCATGGAGTATCTCCTTCTCTTAGTTGATGCTCTATTCATATAGTATCAAGGGATGAGGAGTATGTTCCTAAGGCATGGGTGGTTTAGGTAAAATTCATGGAGTGAAGTGGAAAGCATCAAACTTCTTTCATTCCCTGGTTTTCTTTTGATATCATTTTGGTAGAGAGATTGGTTTCCTATCTAGTGATTCCAATAACTCCATGTTATTGTGAGTCTCCAGATTGGATTTGGAGGAAGAGAGGCCTTATTGATCCCTCTTCCCATCTCTTAGGTAGGTGGTACTCATCAATGAGCCAACTATAATTGAAGGGGATTTGTCCACCAGGATGAAATAGCTGGTGATGGGAAGAAAGTAGAAAGTTGACAAGAATAGTTAGTTCTTTGTCTAACTTAGATAGATGATTGCTGTTGTTTCCACTGTTGGGGAGTTTTTCACACTTCCAGAGTCATCTATATGTGGCTTCCACATACATCTTGAGGGTTGAGGTGGTTGGAAACCTCAACTTGAAAGATGAGGAGTCATGTGTATGTGTTTGGAAGGTGCAATAGGGTGGAGGACACCAGCATTTGGGTGTCCTTGGGGTTGTTGTTCCTTACAGGTATTCTCTTCTAAAGGGTGGCTAAGCTTGATATGCATATGATTAGCCATGATGGCAAGGGATCAAATGAGCATAATGACTCATTTCCACAAATTGGAGTAGGATGGGTAAAGGACAGAATAGTTAGCCTCCCCACTCAAGGGAATGATTTGATTCCCAGGTAATAACCAATTTGTCTCAGAGCTATACTGGAAGGAGGGAAATATGTTTTGTCTTGTTGTGTTTAAAGGATGCCTTTTGGCATATTCTATTTCTAACAAGATTTGTGGGGATGGTCAAATGAAACATGACATCTATATATGACCCGAAGCTTGTCTACTCCCTTATTTCTATAAAAGGGAATCCAAAGCCATTTGTAAAGGGTTTTGAATCTCTATTTTAGGTAGTAGTGTGTTTGTATTTTAGTCTAGAGTGAATAGAAGAAAGTTGCATTTCATTTGGTGTTCAAAGCTGTAGATCAATGAATCATTTTCAATTTTTAATATATTATCATATTGGTTGCAAAACATTCTCCATATGTATGATCAATTAAATTAATATGAATGATGAACATCAAGTATATTTTGATTCATCTTTGCAGTCCCCTGTAATGTGTGTATTGTCTTTGGCTTTCTCTCAAAGAGAGAAATAACTACTTGGGAAATACTTTGTTAATTTCATTTTGCATTGTGGGTTAAAGGATAGTTTTACAGTTCTAAGTATAGGAGATATCAATGCAAGGTATTGATGTCATTAGTCCAATTGTAATGAAGTAAAATTACTTGAAGGATACACTTGTTTTTTGCAACTTGACATTGTAACCCTAAGATTAAGGCACTAATCTCTCACTGGGCTAAAGTGTTGATTTAGATCTATCTTAACAATCAAGATCATTTCTATTTCTGTTATTATTTTAGGAGTAGAATTGGATTAGTACTCATTCTTAATCCTAATTTGAACTAATTTGCCAAAGGATTAAGCCAATCTAATAGGAATCAGTCCTTTCCTTGGTATATTTTCATTGAGAACCTTCTATTTAACAGAAACATCCTAAATAAATTTGAAATATCACTAGATGTTGTAATCGTACACCTGCCTTGGTCTTGCAAAACCAAGAGTGTAGGGGACCTCAACGAATTCTAAGTTGAATCTTGTTCGTTGGCGATTGAATTAGAATCCTTAATTATGAGAAATTGGCTAAATCTTTAGAGGATTTAGACAATCAGTTGGAGGAACCAACAATATATTGGAAGGTTGTAGAATTACTACCCTTTCTAACTCTACATCCTGGGAAATGATTACCCAGCACGCAATTATCATTTGGCCTGTGATCATTAATGATTAGCGTGGTCTAGGATTTAAAAAAATAATTCTCATTCACCCTTTCATAACACCCATACTTTCTTCATTGGTGTCAACTATTGACATTAGCCATATGCTTAGATATGTTTTCACACCCTTCAAAAAACTCTACCACTTCACTTTCTTGTCCACGTGAATGATCTCCCTCTCCACATAAGCCTTGTGCTTACTCTTCACATCAGGCTCCACCTTTGCACCACACATCCTTCTCTCTCCCCAAGTGTGGCACTTGCTTGGACTTCATATGGTTCTCTTTGCACATAAGAGACCTAAAACTTAGGGATTATTAGTCATCTCCTTATGGAGGTCTTTGATAGTCTTAGAGAGAAATTCAAGATTTCTCCAACTTCTCAATTGAGTGTAGTTGATACCCTAGTTGGCCAGGGCATCCACCACTTTATTACCCTCCTGATAATTGTGGCCTAAAGTATGTCATTCCACCCCTTAAATGAGGCATTTAAAATCTTCAATTATATCACCCACTTTCCATCCCGGCTCTACTTTCCCACTAACATCATCAAGGACAAGTTTAGAATCACCTTCTATATGTAACTTGTTAATTTTCAAAGATAGAGCAATTTTCAATCGCCATAGAAGGGCCATGGCTTCTGTAACATTGTTGGTGTTACACCCTAGCCCTCCAACATAAGAAACAATAACTTCCCCTGTATGAGATCATAGGATTCCAAGCCCACCAACCTATCCTGGGTTGCCTTTCGTAGCCACATCAAAGTTCAACTTGCACTGACCTTCCAACAGAGTTTTCCTTTTAGTGTTTAGGAGAGATAGCTTTTTGGAGTTATCAAACTTGTTGATATTAATAGCCATACCCCATTTGTTAACAAATTTGATTTCCACAAGGTTAGGTGGGGCCTCCAGAGTTTTAAGGTTACATGCTGAGACATTTTCCATGAGAAGTTTAGAGAACAATATAAACAATCTTTAGGATTCTTGGTCTCATCTCTAAAAATTCTATTGTTCCTCTCTTTCTAGATACTCTAGCCTATATGGGGAGGGATTTGCTTTCATAACTCCCTAGCCCTAGGATGTGAGAAAGGGTTTCTCTAGGATTCTATCACTGAGCTTAAGTTGTCACTCATAACCCAGTCAAATTTTAATTTCTACAATGTCATACCAAATTTTCCCTAGTAAATTCATAGTGGAAAAGCAAGTGTGAGATTGATTATTTCGCTTCGTAGCATAACACACACCTATTGGTTATTTTGAGTTCTCTTTGTTTGATATTATCCTAGGTGAGAATCCTGTTGTGTGCTATAGTTCACCTGAAGTAATTTACTTTAGGGATCATATTATGGTTCCAAATAAGTCTCCATAGGCTATTTCTAATAGGGTCTAATAGTAGATTGTAAGCAGTCTTGACTATGAATATTCCTTTACTATCCTATGACCAGACCATCTCATCCTCCTTGGGGAATACATGGATTATGTACTTAAGGAGTTCCTTTTGAAGGTTCTTGGTATTGTTATATGGAGCCTAATCAGACTCGAAGGTTAAATTTTCCCCACTTTTATCGATGTGGTTTCCTCCCAAATTATTTAACGAGGGTTTGGGGGCAGTGCCCCTTGTGGGGTCCAGTGGTAGTGCCCCTGGCTCACTCCCAGTCGCAATGCAAGGTGGGGTCAAAAGGTAGCACCCTCGTAGGAGCTTGGGGGTAGCGCCCCTGAAACCTCAAACAATTTTTTATTATTTTATAAAGGCGTCGAGAGTTATTTTTCTATTGTTCGACATAAAAAAAATCTTATTTTGTAACCAACATAAGTCTTGATAAAAATGGATTAGAGTTAGGGTTTCCATTGATATTGATTGTAGCATTTGCATTGGTATTAGGTTGCAGGGATTGCTGGTTGTAATCGGTTTGATTTACTGGATAATAATATTGGACTCTCTATTGGTGGATGTAGCCTGAGTTTGGGTGAACCATGTTAAAATTGTCTCTCGCTGTTATTATTTTTGTGTATTTTTCATTCCTTTGTTTAATCTTTATTTGCATTTAATTGACATCTTTTTCCGGCTAACCCTAACAAGTGGTATCAAAGTGGGTTGTATTTGATTATCATCTGTAGGAAGGTATCATGGCTGAGTGGGAGTCTCATGGTTAAATGGGAGCAATGGTGGATGAGGGTAAATTGAAGGTAGATAAATTCAATGGACATAACTATCAGTTATGGAAGATGTAGATGGATGATTATCTTTATCAGAAGGATTTATGGAGGCTATTGGAAGGAATAGCCAAGAAACCGGCAACAATGACTGATGAGGATTAGGAACTTGTGGATAGAAAGGCACTGGGAACCATTTGGTTGTGCTTGGCACCATCTATGACATTCAATATAATAGAAGCAAAGACAACAAATGAACTAATAAAAGCTTTGTCTAAATTGTATGAAAAACCCTCAACCTCAAATAAGGTATTTCTTATGAAGCATTTGTTTAATCTAAAAATGATTGAAGGTGGATTTGTGATAGATCCTTTAAATGAGTTTAATATGATTACCAGTCAGTTAACTTCTGTAAAAGTGAAATTTGATGAAGAGGTGAGGGCTCTCTTGGTTTTATGTTCTTTGCTAGAAAGTTGGAATAGCTTGGTAATGGATGTAAGTAACTCTGTCTCTGGTTCAAATACTTTGAAATTTGATGATGTTGTTGGTGTTATCCTTAGCAAGGAAATGTAATAGAAAATCTCAGGAGGGTCCACAATAGGTAGTGTTTTGAATGCAGAAAGTAGGGGCAAATCAAAGGAGAGAGGAAAAGGTTTTGGAGGTCATGGGAAGTCACAAGGAAAATCAAAGGACAAGAGGTCCCAATCTAGAGGATAGAAGGATTGCTGGTACTATGGGAAACTAGGTCATCTAAAAAAAGATTGCTGGTCTTGAAAGAATAAAGAAGAAGATAAACAAGAAGGCAATAAGGAGGCAAATGTGGTAAGTAATAAATCTGAAGATGATGCTTTGATCCTTTCCCTAAATAGTGCTGATGATTCATGGGTTTTAGATTTAGGGGCCTCATTTCATGCTACGCCCCATAGAAGTTATTTTCTTGATTATGTCCAAGGGGATTTTGGGTTTGTTTATTTGGGAGATAACGAACCCTATTAGATTTTTGGAAAGAGAAGAATTAAGATTAAGTTGTAGAATGGGAACATTGGCTACTATAAGAGGTAAGGCATGTTCCAAGGCTAAGTAGGAATTTAATTTTAGTAGGGCGGCTAGGTGATGAAGGTTGCATAGTTACTTTTAATGATAAAACTTGGAAGGTTTCAAGAGGTGCCTTAATAGTAGCAAATGGTGCAAAAGTAGGCACTTTATATCTTTATACGGGTCATAATGTTCCTTTTACTTTAGTTGTTATAGAGAAAAAACAAGCAGATTCAGGAAGAGACCGAAATAATTGTTGTAGGTTCTAAGACAACACTGTTGCATAACAGACTTGGGCATATGAGTGAAAAAGGTATGAAGGTACTTCATTCTAAGATAGTTTTACCAGGTCTGAAATGTATTAATATGAATTTCTATAAAAGTTGTGTGTATGACAAACAAAAGAGAGTTTTCTCAAGGATGGGAAGAAAAATAAAGATAAAAAGTTGGAGCTTGTGCATACAGATGTATGGGGACCGGCTCAAGTATCTTCTCTCGGTGGCTCTCAGTATTATGTTACATTCATAGATGATGCAACTAGGAAGGTTTGGATTTATTTCCTTAGGTAGAAATTTGATCTATTTAAAGTATTTAAGAAATGGAGAAGCTTGGTTGAGAATGAGACAGGTAAAAGATTAAAATGTCTTAGATCTAATAATGGTGGTGAGTATTGCAGCAAATAATTTGAGGATTAATTTTTCCTTAATGGAATTCATAGGTAGAAAATAGTTCTAGGGACTACACAAAAAAATGGAGTGGCTGAGCGCATGAATAGGACAATAATGGAGCATGCAAAGAGCATGAGATTGCATGCTAGGCTGCCTTTAAAAATGTGGGCAAAGGCTATCAATACCACTATATATTTAATTAATAGAGGTCCTTTAGTTCCTTTGGGCTGTGGTATTCCAGAGGAAGCATGGACATGTAAGAAGGTGAGTTATTCTTTTCTTAAAACCTTTGGATGTGAAGCATTTGCACATGTAGATTCTGAAAATAGAACCAAGATGGGTGCAAAATTAAAAATGTGTATCTTCGTTGGATATGGCATTGATGAATTTGGTTATAGGCTTTGGAATGTTAAAAATTTAAAAATTGTGAGAAGCAGGGATATTGTATTCAATGAAAAGGTGTTGTGCAAAGATCAGTTGTGGCAGCATGAGAAGAAAGAAAAAGATTATGTGGTGCTGGATGATACTCCAAATAGTGATATTCTAGTGAGTCCTCATGCTCTGCAATGGCAACAAGAAATACCACAAGCTCCAGTGAATGTTAGACGGTTAACAAGGCTAAGTAGAACTCCTAAAAGGTTCTCTCCCTCTTTGTATTCTCTTTTGTTAATAGATGTTGGTGAACTAGAAGGGTATGATGAAGCTATGTAGGTGGATACAAAGGTTTAGTGGGAGCTTGCAATGAAAGAAGAAATGGACTCCTTGCTAAAAAATTAGACTTGGGAATTATATAAGTTGCCTGTAGGTTAAAAAAGATTTACCAAACAAATAGGTTTATAGGTTGAAAGAGGAAGATGGAGGTAAGAAAAGATTTAAAGCCAGGTTAGTTGTAAAAGGAATTGCACAGAAAAATGGTATTGACTTTGATGAGATTTTTTCTCTGGTTGTTAAGATGACTTCTATTCGTATTGTTTTAAGTATTGTGGCTACTGAAGATTTGCATTTGGAATGGTTAGATGTGAAAACTACCTTTCTGCATGGTGATTTGGAGGAGGAGATATATATGGAGCAACCATAGGGATTTGAGGTCAAAGGTAAGGAGAAATTAGTGTGCAGATTGAAGAAGAGTTTATATGGCTTGAAACAAACACCTTGGCAATGGTATTTGAAATTTGATAGTTTTATGGACGAGCAAGGCTACAACTAGTGTAATTCTGACCATTATGTTTGTATACACCTAAAAATGACACGACTCTATCTAAATAAATATTTTTAATATTTATTTAAGTCTACCTTCCTCTATCAATAAATAAATAATTAAATTTATTTATTCGATTCATATTCCTCTAAGTTAATTAAATATCAAAATATTTAATTATCTCTTCTAAAGTCAAAATTAAATAAAATCATTTATTTAATTAAATTCCTCCAAACAATTAAATAATTCTAAATTATTTAATTAAATCAAGTCTTCCTCCAAATTTAAATAAATCATTTAAATTTATTTAAATCCTCTCACTCTTCAAAAATAAAATATAATTAAACATTTTGTTTATTCTTCCAAATCATGTGCAAGTAATTAAATAAATTTATTTATTTAATTTACTTTCTTATCTTCTAAAAAATCTTCAAAATCTTCTAAAAATAAATTCTTGTCATGCAAAAGCAAAAGATGAGTTAACTGATTTAAAACAACTTTGTTTTAATCAACAAATTCTTAAATTAGAAAAATATATTCTAATTTTTGAAATAAAAGATCATCCTCATCAAGAAAGTAGTTAACTCAACAAAACATCTTTTTCTATGACATATGTCCTTCTATTCACGCACGTTCCCTCAAACATTCTCTACCATTGATCTTCTTATTTCTTCTACACCATTGATCTTCTCTCACATAATTCTATATATACAATCCTATTCTTCCATTTCTAAATATCCAAGCTTTCCATATCATTACTCTGCAGAATTCATATCATTCCATACAAATCTATAGCTTGTGACCATCCTCATTTGTATTTGAAGTTCATCTTCAATGCAAAAAGTATCCTAGCCACCTCTCTACTGCCATCTTGAAGAAGTGCAAGGAATTGCATTTCTTGAGGGCCATATTCTTCACAACAAAGATCAATCAAGAATAGGTGAGCAATGGAAGCTGCAGGGTAACAAATGTTGTATGATTCATTCTTATTTTAAAGCTTTGGTTATCTGCATGTTTTATTATGTTTTTGGGTTTGATATTAATTTATGATATTATCCACTTTTACCCATAACATTTTTTGGCACCCACCGTTCAATTTTATGTTTTTTTGCAAATTTTTGTAGTAAAAATCTATGTTTCTCTAAACCCCATTATCAATTTTTGCAAGGATCTATCAAAAGGTGACCTCCTAGGATGAAACTAACATCACCAATGTGCTCAGAAGGGTCGAAAACCTTAGAATCACTTGTTAATTCACAAAAATCAGAGACTAAAAACAAATCTCTGTGATTTTTTTGAGGGTGCATCCTTTTATCCAGTGGTCCAAAGGGTGCTTCCGTAGGGTGCATAGATTTATCTAGCAGTTCGAAGGTGTTTCCACATCTTTTTATCTAGTAGTCCAAAGAGTGCTTTCGCAAGGTACATCCTTTTATCCAATGGTCCAAAGGGTGCTTCTATAGGGTGCATCACTTTATCCAGCGGTTCGAAGGGTGCTTCCACGTCCTTTTTATCCAACTGTCTGGAAAGCTTTTTTGCAGGGTGCATCTTTTATCTAGCAGTCCGAAGTGTGCTCCCATAGGGTGCATCGTTTTATCTAGTGGTCTAAAGGGTGCTTCCACGTCCTTTTATCTAGCAGTTCGAAGGGTGCTTCCATAGGGTGCATCATTTTATCCAACAATCCTCCATTCTACCTTCTTCTACATGCCATAAGGGTGGTATCTTTTTCTTTTTGCCATAAATAGGAGCCTACGAACTCGTAATCGTACAAATAAATACTCGTTGGAAAGGTAATTCCATGAACTTCACAATGGAGTAGGTTTGATCAAGTGATTTTATCATTGTATTAGCTATTTTTACAGTCAAAGTTCAGCTATCTTTCCAAGCTTAAATCTAGCTTTTTTTCTTGGAAACTAATGATTTATCTATGCAGCTTGACTTAAACGCTTGTCAAAGAAAGGAGAAAAGAAAATTCTGACATATCTTCTATAGGTTCAAGTGGTCAAAGAGCAATCATTTATCACTAAATTAGGCACACTTTTGTTTTGGGCTTTAAAATAAATCTTTGTGTGTTTAGTTAGGCAAACATTTCATTTGGGCTTAAAAGGAACCATTGCTTGATCTTAGGAACATTTGGATTTGGACTTAAAAAGAACATTAGTACTTGTTTGTCATGTTTGGTGCACTTGCACACTTTGTGTTACCCAAGGGTTCGAATCGAAGTATCCTCTCCTCTCACCTTCAAAAGGATCTTGGGTATAAGAGAAACGGTTCTATTCTCTTCTTTTTTAGGACGTGGGCCTACCTTTGAGACACATCCGTATGGAGAACTCATTGGCAACCCCAAGTGGTGCTTTCATCTAGTTCGCTATATGTAAATTGAGGATAAGGCAAAAGCCAAGTGTAACCAGTATGAGCGCTCACCATACAGTGCTAGCTCGAAAGGAGGTGTACCTTTGTGTATATTAAACTCCTAGTAGGGTTGGTTAGAGCCTTAAGTGGCTTGTTGGATGCTCGTGAGGTGCTAGTCCTCTGAATGTTCCCCCACTACGAATCATTGTTTTAGTAGCCCAAATCCTTCTATTTGTTGGCACAAAAGGTGGGACCTTTGAAGCCGTCCTGATTCATGTGGTTCTTAGTAGAGATAGAAGGAACAATCCTAAGGTTCGGTGGGGGTACGAGCCTTGGGAAACCTGGATCTTGGTATGCATGAGAATGTGTACTGTGGAGAGGAGTTGGTGCTACCAAGTTCCTGAAGCTATCTGCTTTGAATATGCACAACTAGGGGATCTGACAAATACTATCCTTACTATCCTAGGTTTGTAATTGTTTTCTTTAGTGAAAAAGAGTCCAAAAAATTACAAAAAAAATTAAAAAACTTAAAATCATTCTATGTGTTTGCTGTGTCTTCTTGCTATTATAGATAAACTCAAATTTAAAAGACCAACCTGCAACCAAGAAAACAAAAAAGATGCAAAACATGTCAAAAATTTTACAAAAGCATTTAGAAAACCAGAGCTACGCATATATCTTGACCTACTATGCATTTGTACCGACTTCCTATGCTTTTGCTACCTATTCCTGCTTTGTAGCTACGCATCTATCACAATAAGCTTTTTTGGTCTTGTGTAGAGATGGAAAACCAATTAGAATATATTGCTCAAACACTCCAATATCTGCAATTGCAAATAAACTTAGGTCCCTCGCCCCAAGATTGTATAGCAATTGCTCAACAAATCTAAGTCTTACAAGATATGACAATCTTGCAAGCTGAACGTACCAGTACAAGCTACACCTCGCACCAAAATCATACCTTCTTTTCCCATCTTAATGATGCTATTGACAAGGAAAGCACCACCTCAAGTCAGAAATCATGTACCACCCCATCTACTAGTCCCCCTTCACTATCTTCTAAGACACATATCCGAAAGCATACCGGTTCTACACCAACATCACCATCTAGTTCCTCAAACTCTAAATGGACAACCAAAAAAGAATCAGATGAGTGGTGGGAAAAAATGTTTTCCAAATTTATATAGCAAAAGAAAAGCTATGGAGAAAGCCAAATTAACTTATCCATTACCTCATTCATCTACCCATACACCTACAAAGGATGTGATCCAAGGACTACTAGTACAAAGTCAACCATGTCCCCAAAATCTGGTCATTGACCTTACAAAAGATTCTTCCAATAACATGTCAAATCCTACAACCCCTTCATGTGATCCTCAACCCCTTGAGCTTATCAAAGAGTCTCTTACCATGAACCCAAGTCAAAAGTTATCCACTTTCATTCAAACAACCCAAGAGTTATGTCAAGAGCACACCTTAGAGCATGTGGAGACATTAAGCCCTAGTCTACGTCAAGATCAAATCACTTTCATGCAACCTATCCATAACATATATCTTTTCCATGATCAAGATGATATCCATAATAATGGACCTCTCCATGAGCCACTTGATCCTATCCATCTCCCAACAACTATACATGAGTAAGAGATCCAATTCCATCGCATGCATAACCTTTATCTTTTCTATGATCAAGATACTATCTTTGATGAAGAAGCTATCCATGAGCAACTTGATCCTATACATGAGAAGGAAATCCAATTCCAACCCATCTATAACATTTATCTGTCCTATGATCAAGATATTCCCTATGAAGAAGATGTCCTTGAACAACTTGATCCCATACCTATCCGTGAGCAAGAAACCTTCGTTACTTCTATCCCTTTTCCATCTAATCCCATCCATGATCCAACAACTTTCGCTTCCTCTGATGAGATACTTGACTCCCAAGTGCACATGAATGATTAACCCAATAACTTAGATCCTAAAGAGCATAATGATGATCAAGATTCTAGTGATCCTTCACCATCCATTATTGACCATGCGACAAATCTGTTACCCTATCTCCTTGGTGTCACTACCTTCATGCATGAATGTTCTTCCTTAGAACACCAACAACCATTATCCACTATCTTGCCTTCCTCATCCAATAAGGAACTCGCTACTAGTGCACCTATACATAATCGCATGGTCCACTGCATACTCCAGAATATGAACTATCAAGGTAAAGGCTTAGACCTTCATGAACAAGGTATTTTAGAGCCCATCCATGTCAATGTTCCTCCACCTTCATACGGCCTTGGATACATACCCCAAGGTGAACAATCTCAAGATGTTGGTACTTCCTCCACTCCTAATCCTACCACTTTCCATCACAAACTCTATCATATCCCCAAAACATATGTAGCCATTCCACCTCCATCATCCTATAATTGTCAAGAGCATGCGACCATACACCTTCCACCATCCAATCTACCTCCACTACTTCTAACTCCTAACACCCCTCTGTGCATTTTACCACTTCTTCCAACACCTTATCCATGCATCTATAAATCCTCTAACAACCCCAATCATGGCCAACAAATGCACATGATGTTTAAACAAAGAGCTTCCACCAACCTCACTTCCACCATCCCAAGGGAATTCAACGTAAAAAATGTGGATGCCTCTACCTCTCAAGTCAAAAATCCTAAGCATCCTCATGATCTAGGATACAAAAGCCAAGAATCAAAGAATTATCCATATCAAAAGCTACATACACCCATACACCTCAATGCCAAACTGAAAAAGGTGTGGGTCCCCAAGCAACAACTAATTACCTCTGAAGTTGCACAAATGTTGCATATACCCAAGCCCCTACCTTCACAGGTAAAATTTAAAAGCAAAATGGTTTGGGTACCCAAGAAAAAAGCCCTAAAGTTACATGAGGCATCCACCTCTCAAGAATTCCAACCATTCACTTTCTCCCATTCCATCCAAAAGTATCCAATTCCTCCATCCCACAAGACAAGCAAAAATTAGAAAAATACTAAGTTTATGTGGGTCCCTAAATTCCTAAATCATTCATCCACCAAGCAAAAATATCCATTGCTTCCCACACTACCTTCCTATCATAAGCTTCAATGTTTATCACAGTATGTGCAACCGTTGGTCATAGTTCCCTTCCATTCCACAACACTTCCGTATAACTCCATCTCCCCTCCCTTCCACTACTATCCTACATATCTTCCCCATCATATCCCTAT
Source organism: Cunninghamia lanceolata (assembly GCA_027924645.1). NCBI lineage: Eukaryota > Viridiplantae > Streptophyta > Pinopsida > Cupressales > Cupressaceae > Cunninghamia > Cunninghamia lanceolata. The sequence goes on along the minus strand of BSBN01000916.1, from coordinate 12,554,671 downwards.
GGTCCATGCTTTTGCATAAGCCTTCCCTCCATCCTTACATAAGTCTTGCATAATCTACATCATAATCCACTATCACACCTTCCATAATCCGCTATCTACCTTCTCCATCTCACTTTCATGCAATTCCATACGAACATCTGTGAGAACACTTGACATCATCCATGCGACAACATCCATCTAGCAGGACTATCACCTTTCAGGGAACTAGATACTTGAGTCTCTCCTTTTCCATATCCACCTTCTCCCATCTGAATGTTTCAAAAAAATAAATAAATAAATAAATAAATAAAAGTAAAGAAAAATCCCTTCATCCAACAGTGAAAATATGGCAAACAGGTGCCTTGGATAGTACCATGATGAAAACCTGGCAAACATGCATCATGTGTAAGTTGATCTTCTATGTCACCTACACTTGGGGGCACCTTGTCTCATCGGCATATCACTTTTCTCCTACCAGTTTCCTTCCGAACCATTTCCTATCCTATTCCTCTATCCACTACACACCTATACTGTCAAGTCTATCCATCCTGATCTTCCATTCCTCTATTTCTTTGATCTTGATAAAGATTGGGGGCACAATGTTGACTAATATTTTTGAATGGCTCTTGACATACCTTATCCCTCCAAACCATGCAAATCCTTCATTATCCTCTCATCTGCCTACCGTCATAAGCATTGTCATGAAAAATCCTAAGTATTCTACCTACAATGGGGCACATTTTTCCTATGTGAGATAGTCCTTGGAGATCACATCCTTGTTTCCTTCTACCTTACCATCTGTGTCCACTGTCACCCATGCATCTACCTATCTGTGGTGTTTCCTTGTCATTAGTATCATCCAATCCATAGTTGTTCCATACCTGATCCATATATGTTCCCTATCGTGTCTCATTCGGTCCATATCTCAGTATCACAGGGTTCACCCTGAACTATGTTTCCTTTGCATCATCATGTAGGCAAGGCCATTATTAATGCGCCCCCGAGGCTTCGCTACCCATCCATTCCCTACCTTATCGCCCATCCTCTGGTTCGTCCATGTCCGCACCTTTCACCAGACACAAGCATGCGCAGCAAAACATGTTTCCAAACAAAAGTCTTGACACAAAACATCAACCATTCCAAAAGCAAAGAAAAACATATACCAAAACACTCAAACGGATTCTATATCAATTATGGCAAGAAGACACATCTAAATGCAAGAATGTTTTGTGTTTTGTGAACAGGTTCACTTACAAGGTCTTGGATTTTTGTCATTATGTCTTTCTATGCTACTCTAGGATGCCAAAAGCTAGAGATGCTATGATGGGGGCATAATCATTTTCTTTGCCTATTATTTGTGGATTAATCTTTAGTGATGTGACAACTTTTGTCTAAAGACATGATCAACAAAAGATCATCAAGGACTTCCGAGGTCTAAACATGAAAAGGGGCAATCCTTGTTTGTTGAAATGCAAGAAATACTTAGGTCATCTAGATTCAATTTTGACTAGATGCTTGTATTAACTTGCTATATCAAAATCGATGTAAGTAATACTCAGGTCATCTTGGTTTAATTATACCTAGATGCTTGTATTTTCTTACAACATAATAAACGCCCAATGATGAAATAAGCACTTCAAAATACTTGCAATATCAAGATGGAAAATATCCATATCCATAACATATCCAAAAAGCATTCCTTATCCATATCCATAACGTATCCAATTACATCGCATATCCATATCCATATCCATATCCCATGCAATAAAATTCTATGCAGAGAATCAATGTTTATGAATAAAAGCTTGTGATTTCTTTTGTCGTGTCATTCTTCTATCAATCAAATTTCTATCTGTCTTCATATCTCTCATCAACAATTCTAGCTATTAATCTAAGCAATGATCCAAATGCAAGTCTATCCTTAATCCATACCAATCATGTTAGTCAATCTTGTCAAATGATTCACTCATAATCAGTGTTCTTGATCCTTGTCTGGTTGTAAACCAACTCAATCAATTATAATCACTCATTTGTCTTATACAAGATGTAGCATTGTCGAAATCAGACCAATACATGTGTCTTACACGACATGCTTCATTTCCTGAAACTAGACACTATCCTTTGTGTTGCTCTAGGGATCTATCGTTCCCCACTATGACAACACTATTGTATATAATTATCAGTATATCATTGGTTTACCGCTTGACAAGGGCAATACCTTGTTTGTTCTTGTATCATTTGTGCATACTTGCTTACTTGCTTGTGTGTGTTATCATTTTATCTTGCATCGCATATCATTCAGCTTTTTCTTCACCCTAACCTATTTCTCCTCTTCTTCATCGTGAGATTGTTTGTCTCATGCCCTTCTACCTTCTTCTCATCCAATCTCTCGAGGGGGCATCCTATCATCATTAAACTTGTACCACGGGAAAACTAGGGCATGTATCATTTTCAGACAATCTTATTATTTGAAACAACGTGATAAAACGTATTGCATCAAAGAGGGGCAAAATGTAAACACCTAAAAATGACATGACTCTGTCTAAATAAATAATTTTAATATTTATTTAAGTCTACCTTCCTCTATCAATAAATAAATAATTAAATTTATTTATTCGATTCATATTCCTCTAAGTTAGTTAAATATCAAAATATTTAATTCTCTTCTAAAGTCAAAATTAAATAAAATCATTTATTTAATTAAATTCCTCCAAACAATTAAATAATTCTAAATTATTTATTTAAGTCAAGTGTATTCCTCCAAATTTAAATAAATCATTTAAATTTATTCAAATCCTCTCACTCTTCAAAAATAAAATATAATTAAATATTTTGTTTATTCTTCCAAATCATGTGCAAGTAATTAAATAAATTTATTTATTTAATTCACTTTCTTATCTTCTAAAAAATCTTCTAAATCTTCTAAAAATATTTTTTCTTGTCATGCAAAAGCAAAAGATGAGTTAACTGATTTAAAGCAACTTTGTTTTAATCAACAAATTATTAAATTAGAAAAATATATTCTAATTTTTGAAATAAAAGATCATCCTCATCAAGAAAGCAGTTAACTCAACAAAGCATCTTTTTCTATGACACATGTCCTTCTATTCACGCACGTTCCCTCACAATCCTCTACCATTGATCTTCTTATTTCTTCTATGCCGTTGATCTTCTCTCACATAATTCTATAAATACAGCCCTATTCTTCCATTTCTAAATATCCAAGCTTTCCATATCATTACTCTGCATTCCATATCATTTCATACCAATCTATATCTTGTGACTATCCTCATTTGTATTTGAAGTTCATCTTCAATGCAAAAAATATCCTTGCCACCTCTCTACCGCCATCTTGAAGAAGTGCAAGGAATTGCATTTCTTGAGGGCCATAATCTTCACAACAAAGATCAATCGAGACTAGGCAAACAATGGAAATCACAAGGTAAAAGGTTGTGAGTATCTCTTTCTCTATTTTAAATCCTTTTTATCTGCACATTCTATTGATGTTTTGGGTTTTATTATTCATTTGATTATTCCCATTTTACCCATCACAATGTTTATTTTAAGAGGTTGGATAATGACAACTACATTATTTTATGTTTATATGTTGATGACATGCTTATAGCCAGGTCTAACATGGATTGCATAAGAGAGTTAAAACAACAATTAGCATAATCATTTTCTATGAAGGATTTGGGGACAGCAAAATAAATCCTTGGTGTGAAAATTTGCAGAGATAGGAAGAATAGAAAATTGACTCTATCTCAGGCTGATTATGTTGAAAAGGTGTTGTAGAGATTCCATATGGAGAATGCAAAAGCTATCAGCACACCTTTGCCTAGTCATTTGAAATTGACTAAGGATATGTGTCCTATGACACAAGAGGAGGAAGAAAAAATGTCCAAGGTACCATATGCTTCAACTATAGGAAGTTTAATGTATGCCATGGTATGCACGAGACCGGATATTATAAATGTTGTAGGAGTCGTAAGCAGGTATATGAGTAATCCCGGATGGGAGCATTGGAATGCAGTAAAATGGATTCTTAGATATTTGAGAGGTACATCCAATAAAAATTTATGTTTTGGGGGCTCCAATACTGATTTAACAGGCTATGTGGACTTAGATTTGGCAGGGGATATTGATACCAGGCAGAGTACTACAGGTTATATCTTTACTATAGGTGGGACGACAGTGAGTTGGATCTCCAGGTTGTAAAAGGTGGTTGCTTTATCCACCATGGAGGTAGAGTATGTAGCTACAACATAGGCAAGCAAGGAGATGATATGGCTGCAATAGTTCATGGAAGAATTGGGCAAACAACAAGCTAACAATTATTTGCTTATAGATAGTCAGAGTGCCATTCATCTTGCAAAGAATTATGCCTTACATTCAAAGACCAAACACATATAGCTAAGGTATCACTTCATCCAGTTAGCGTTGGATGATGGACAGTTAAGGCTGGACAAGATACATATAGATGAAAATCTAGTGGATATGTTTACAAAGGTAGTGACAAGGGAGAAGCTGAGCTCCTCTTTAGCTTCAGTTGGTCTTCAAGACTAAAAATAATAAAATTAGAACAACAATGTCCAGGGTACTTATTTCTAGTGGGAGCTATAGGGTTAGTAGTGTTATGATCAATCTCCAAGTGGGAGATGATATGGTGTGGAGTCTAATCAGTCTCCAAGTGGGAGATTGTTGTTATATGGAGCCTAATCAGACTCAGAGGTTAAATTTTCCCCACTTTTATCAGCGTGGTTTCCCCCAAATTATTTAATGGGGGTTTAGGGGAGCACCCCTAAGACGGGGTCAAGCGATAGTGCCCCCAAGAGGTCCAGGGGCAGTACCCCTAGCGTGCTCCCTGTAGCGATACAGGGCAGGGTCGAGGGGTAGCACCCCCATGGGGGCTTGGGGGTAGTGCCCCCGAAACCTCAAATGGTTTTTAATTATTTTAGAAAGGCATCGGGAGTTATTTTCTATTGGTCGACATAAAAAACCCTATTTTGTAACTAACATAAGTCTTGATAAAAATGGCTTAGAGTTAGAGTTTCTGTTGATATTGATTGTAACATTTGCAATAATATTGAGTTGCAGGGATTGTTGGTTGTAATCGGTTTGATTTACTGGATAATAATATTGGATTTTTTGTTGGTGGATGTAGCCCAAGTTTGGGTGAATCACATTAAAATTGTCTCTCACTGTTATTATTTCTGTGTAGTTTCTCATTCCTCTATTTAATCTTTATTTGCATTTAATTGATATCTTCTGCTGGCTAACCCTAACACTTGGAAATTAGCTTCAGGTGGTCTTGATTCAGGCAACACTCAGAGATTATTCTCTATTTCTTTTCACCCCTAAATTGAATTATATAATTAATCATCTCCTCTCCAAAAAAGTTGCTAGCATGCTCCACTAGAGTGTTGTAGGTCTATTGATTGAGAAGAGGCTACTCTTGTAGCCAAGTGTCTCTCCAAAACCTTATCTTTCTTCCATTGGCTAATTTCCATTTAGTACCTTTAAGAATGAGGTTCCTATTTTTCAAAATATTATTCCATATGATTGAACCTTTGGGCAATCCTTCTTGATCTATAAATCTAATATACCCCAAGTTGTGCACGTATTTTGCTTCCATTATGGAACCCCAATCCTATCCATCTTTAATAAAGCCCCATCCAAGATTCTCTAATAGAGATTTATTCATCAGATGGACCTTTTTGATGCTAGAACACCCCTACTCTTTGGGTAAGAAGACTTTGTCCCAACTCACCAAGGCCAATCTTTTTTTCTCCTCAACCCCTGGCCATAAAAAATTTCTCTGAATATTCTCAATTTTTTTGCAATATACTTTGGCATTTGGAACAAAGTTAAGAAGTATATAGGGACCCCTTGCAAAGAGGCTTTTAGAACTTTGCCCTTCCAGCGAGTTAGCTTTCATTGAATCCTCTCTAGGATAGAGTTCCAAAAAGAAGGGGTTACTTCCTTAACTATCAATGGGAGGTTGAGGTAAACACTTGGAAGTGTTTCACTGGAGGAGCCTAATATTCCTTTGATTTTTTGCTGGAGCCCAACATCCATGTTAAAGAAATATATTTGACTTTTGTCATAGTTGATGCATTGACCATATACCATAGCATAATTATTGAGGAGTTGCTTCCATTTCCTTGCTTCCACCATCGAGGCTATCCTGAAAAGGATTGTATCATCAACAAATTGTTGAATAGATGAGGGGCTTGCTATAGAGGCAGCTTTAATGCCCTTCAATTCTCTAGTCCTCAGGAGGTTCATAAAACCTTGTCCCATCACTTCAACCATAAGGATAAAGAGGTAGGGGGACAGAGGATCACCCTATCTAATCCACCTTCCTGACTGGGAAAAGCCCCTGGTTATACCATTGACCAACATAGAAAACTTAGCAGTTATGGCACATTCTTTAACCAAAATAATAAAGTAATTCTGGAAACCCATCTTTTCAAGGATTTTGAATAAAAAGTCCCAATTCACCCTATCATAGGCTTTTGAAATGTCCAACTTAAAAATTATCCCTAGAAATTTATTTTTGTCCATGATTGAGTGTATGACTTCACGAGTATAGATTGTTGCATCAAGGATTTGCCTTCCAATAACAAATCCCTTTTGACAACTAGCAATCATACCATCAAGGAAAGGTTGCAGCTGATACATCATGATTTTAGACATTATCTTATAGATAGTATTACATAAGCTTATTAGACGGAAGTCACCCATATTCACAAGATTGTGTTTTTTGGTGACTAAAGAAATGAAAGTGTTATTAATCTGTTTAAGCAATTTACCAGTCCTAGAAAAGTCTCTAACTACAATAGTAACATTAGTACCAACAATATCCTAATATTTTTGGAAGAAGGCCAGGAGGAATCCATCAAAGCTAGGGGCCTTAAAGGCACCCATTGAGAAGACATCAGCATGAACTTCCTCCTTCATTATGGGAGTCAAGAGACTCATATCATCCTTGTTAGTCAACAGAGTAGGAATTCTGCCCAACGACTTCTCAACCACTTCTTCATTTATAGGTTTTGACTGATCCAATAGAAAAGATTGAAAATAATTGGCTTCCAATTGACCTATCTACTCATCAATATTAATCTCCAAGCCTTCCTCATTTGTTAGTGTGAGGATGGTGTTTCTCTTCTTGTGCTTCATGGCGGATTGATGGAAAAAAATTGTATTCCTATCTCCTTCCTTCAACCACTAGACCCTAGACTTCTGCTTCCAATATATCTCTTCCCTTTTCATGATGTCCTTCTATTCCTAGACTAAGGAGTTTTCCAAGGAGATAATGGAGTATGTAAGATCCCCTTTTGCCATTTTATTTTGGATTTCATTTAGTTTTGTGTAGACCAATTTTTTTGTTTTAGAACATTTCTAAAATAGTATTTGTTCCACCACTTAACTTTATTCTTAACATGTATAAGTTTTTGGACAAGTCAAAACATAGCTACCCCCTGAATGGAGATATTCCACCATTCCTGAATACATTTTCTAAAATATATGTGGTTCAAGGCCCACATGATTTCATACCTAAAGGGGAAAGGTCCCTTTCGGTTTCCATCCTACCAATTGAACATAAGGGGGTTATGATCCCAGATTGTTCTAGGAAGATCAACCAACTTGCACTAACTTAGAATGTCCTAGTTAGAAGAGATTAAGAACCTATCCAACTTGACTTGGATTAACTGATCACCTCTTCTTCTATTGGACCATGTGAACATTTGGTCATTTAACTCAATGTCCATAAGACCCATATTATTTATGTATTTAGCAAGGTCCCCCATAGTGTCTAAGAAGTCCATTATGCCTCCTAGCTTCTCTAAGGGGAATAGAGGGGTATTAAAATCTCTTGCCACCATCCAAAGTTCTTCCTTATTGTCTAAAATTTGCACAAAGAGCTCCTCCTAGACTTCCTTTCTTGTCACTTCAATACATTAGGGGCCTAAACATTGATATGGTTCCATTCCTTTTTCTGGGAAGTAAACTTTACTTCTAGGCTATTTTTATTCCACATAGAAATCAACCCTCTAGATGCTCCTTTAGATTGGCCTACATAGAACTCTACATTAGGCCATGGGTTCTTGGAAATCAATTTGAAAATTTCTTCCAACATTTTAACTTCTTGGAGTAGAAAAATATCTATTGTATTCTCATAAATATAGTTTTTAACCCAAAACTACTTTTGAGGACTATTTAGTCCTCATATGTTGCAGGATAAAATCTTCATTTTTTCTTTTTGGAGGCCATCTCTAGGGCATGCTTCCTACCACTTGCTATTTATTTAGAAACTTATCTCTGTCTGGTCTCCTGATAGGTAGGCCTTCCTCATTTAGCATCAGTCCCTACATCTGCAAACTTCTTCAATAATCCCTTTCCTTTTCTCCTGAGGGTTATCCATCCCTCTTTGTCACAAGAGCTCCACACTGTACTGGGTCTAGCTCTTGGTGATGGAGCAAAGTCTTTTAATGAAGGTGATGACCTGTTCTTCTTTAAAGGTCCCTTATTCCTTTCTAAGGGAGATTTATTTTGTGCCCACCAATAGGGGTTTCGCTCCCCTCTATAGAAGTCTCAGGAAGAGCTTTAGGGGGATTCCTATTTGGGTCGTTTTGGGGTTCTTGAATTTCCCCTTCCTCTTTATCCTCATTCAATAAAGGACTCGGCTGCTCTTGGGGTTTATGTTGGTTCATTCCCTATTGTTCCAGGTCTATGATAGTGCTATTACTTTAGTCTTGACTAGCATTATCTTCCAAGGGAAATTCCTCTTGACCCCCATTACTAACAGTCTCCTCAAGGACATTGGGGTCTTTCTGGGGAGGCTTTAGTATGTTGAGGATATCATTTTTGAAAGGATACCCCTTGGCCATATCCATTTCCTATTCTTCCACAAGTTTTGTTACATAACTTCCTTGGGTTTTAGATGTTGTTTCTTCAAGACTTTGCATTCGGATATTAGATGCCCCTTTTTAAAACATCTTTGGTAAAAAGTAGTAGCATTCATATAAATTATAGATTGAGTCCAACTTCCATAGTTAGAGTTTAAAGTAATGGAGTTAGGAATGTTTTATGAATATCTATGCTAACACAGAAGTGAGCAAACACTAACCTGGATTTGGACTTGGCTATGTTATCCAGAGCAATAAAGTGGCCAAATGAGTTTGCTATCCAGATGAAAACTTCTTTGTCCCTAAACTCCAAGGGAAGACTTGGGAGCCTGACCCACACCAAGGCATCTTTATTTAGGTCAGTAGTAATGTCAAGGCCAAGTTTCCATCTACAAAGAGATAGATTGTGTTTCTCATAGATCCAAAGGCCTCTTGCTAGGATAGAGAGGAGATCTTCTTTTGAGATGAATTTTAAAAGAAAAAGTCCTCTCGTCATTGTACTAATCGACACACTCCCATTGAGGTGCCATCAACCAGAGATCCATCTCCTGACCATGTCAATATTGGGTTGAAAGGAGAAAAAATTCCCCACTAGGGTGTGTTTTATTGATGAAACTATCCTTTCCACCATCGAGTCTAGAAAGTTCATGATCGAACCCTCGCTAGTCTCTTGTAGCTCATGGACAACAATATCAAACCTATTTTTTCACTCTGAGGAACCAAGGAGGGTATTTTTTTCATGCCTTAGGAAGAGAGTACAAGGCAGTTTTCCCAGGTTCTGAACAGTTACCTGAGGCAGTACCCTCATCAACCCATGCCTCCCTTGATAGGGGGGTAGGCCCCCCCTCCGGGTTAACTGAATCCATACCCTATTCAAATTCAAAATAGAGGAAGAGTGGGAAAGTTGCAGATAGCTAAATTTTTCAATGTTGTATGTTATTTTGGGCAAGCATTTGTGGACCCAAAATATTACATATTCAAACTCTCAAATGGCACAAGGCGTGTATAAGAAAACCCCATTTTTTTAGAAATGAATGGTGAAAACCCCAAATGTTTAGAAATGAATGGTTATCATATTTTTTAAAAAAATCATATTTTCTTATGTTGAAGAAATTATGAGGAAATTTACAAGACAAATAGAGAGACATTGAAGCATAATGATTTGAAGTAAAAATTATCAAAGAACAAGCAAAAGAAACCCTCTACAAACCCTCCTCTACACATTTTTTTAAAACCCATAAAAGATTTGAACTTCAAACCAACCAAAACCCCAAGTTGAGCACCTTCCCTCTTGTAAAATGTTGTAATTAAGGTGGTGACTATTTATTTATAGATAATGTATTACAATAGTTATAATCTTGTCTCTTGCAAGAGATGTTTGAATACCTATTTTAACTTTACAATATGACTTATTTCAAAAAGTATTTTATTAATACTTTGACTAATCTTTTTAGTTTTAAAAGCTTTCTTAACTATATAGAAATTTTACTTTATTTCTTACTATCTTAACTATTTCAATATTTTTGTTATAAAATTTTATTATTAATAAATCAATTTTATAATTTATAATTTATTTTATCAATTATATTGTTAGATACATAAATTTAATTTTTTAAATATCACCATCAAATCAATAAACCACTTTTGTGTTTAATACCAAACCTTAAAAAAAAAAAATTAATATCTTTTTTTTTTTAATCCAAACATTTTATGTCCCTCCCATTTTCAAATATAGTAGCTCTCTACCCTACAAAAATTATGTTTATTTGTTTGTTTAAAATGTATGGCCTATCTCTCTCCCTCTCTCTCTTAATTAACAATTAATTAATTAGAAAAGCTTGCCGGCAAATTTGGAGGCAAGATTCTTGAGAGGAGAATGAGGATCGCGACCCAGCTGCAATGCCAGTCTCCAATGAAATAGCTCTCTGTTTTCGCTGACCTCTGGATCTGCCTCTTTCAGAGTGCCTGAGATGGATGAGTCCAGCAAGTGGTAGAATCCTACGTAGTTTCTGTACATCTCAAACACCATTCCAATCTGAGTTGTATGGCTCAGTGTGTTGCTCACCGTGCCCAAAACGCCCGCCACCATTGACATGGATAAGAAGGCGCCATTCAAATTCAATGCCCCTACAATCCCAGTGAGTAATGGAGAACACTCATTCCCTTGACCAGCGTAGACTTTCTCATGCAAGTGGTCGGCAAAAAAAAAAATCCTAACTTTTCTTTCACTGCCCACAAAGTAAAGATTCCTAACTTTCCTCCCATTTTCCACAACTTGGGATGCTTTCTGTGCCTACAAATTTTTGGGTCAAAAGAATTATGTTGTAAGAATGAAAGTCCTTTACAAATTCTTGCAAGTTGAAATGATCCATTGGAATCTGATTTAGGTATTAGATAATCTTATTTTTTTTTTTTCAATGTAGTTGTTCTTCAACATCATCTACTTGAATAGTCAAAAATTAATTTTGGCCAATAAAAATAGGACAACTATTTACCACTTTTTGATGTGGATGAAGTGTAAAATTTCTATTTATTGTTTGACCATTGAAGTGGATAATGTTTAAGTAGAATGTTTGAATGCATAATAATAACTATAGAGTTGCATATTAAACCTCACAAATAAACAAAAGTCTTAGTAATAAATAAAACTATAAGGAAGACTGCAATATTTTTCACAAATATACTTCTCTCTATTTCATTTTTATTAAAGTGACATAGGAATGCATTTAAAATAAAGGTGGAAATTATATCCTATTTTATTAATTGTATTAAAAAGAATAGGACAGAACATATAATACTTGCATTTTGTGACATTGTTGTGTTTTAATAATTAAATATAATATTTTTAAAAAATAAAATAGTTTTATTTTTATTTCTCTACAAAATAATAAAAGAATTGGTAGTCCTATCCTTTTAGGAGTATAGGATTATAATGATCAAATAGGTCCCAAAACCTATTTATATTTAAATTTTCTTATATTCATTGAAGATAACAATTTATAATTCATTTTTTGAAAAAGCTAGACATTAAAATAAGAAGTGATAAGTTTGATTTATATATTGTTCATAAAAAATAATTTATGTGTAAAGTATTAATATAATGAAGATATGTGTCATGTACCACTATATATGAATAAAAGTTTCACATATTATTGTAACATTGGCTTATATTATAATCAATGTAAAAGAGCGATTATGCAAGTTGATGTTTTTCATACCCATATCAATTCCCATTTAGTCTTGAGCCCATTTTGATGGAATGGTTTAATATACAATTACATATTGACAAATGACACAATCTTATGTGAAGTTGGTCATATTCACCAATTTTTCATCCCTTTCCACTTACACTTATTTCTATACACAAAAAAGTTTGAAAGAACTTATGACAAAAGAAGAACTAGAGAGGATGCTAAAGGTAAGTTTCATACAACCTATTAACATCTAATCTTGCATTTGACTTTTTCTTAGTTTTTGGTTCATTTCATGTGTCATTGATGACAATTGATTAGACAAAAGTGATTCAATGGGCCTCATTGAATCCTTTACCAAGCTCTTTGCATGCTTTTGTGTCATGGTTCCATGCACTTGTAAAGGTTTAACTATCTTGTGTCTCAACTAAGCTTCGAATTCTTATTCATGGTAGCCCTTTATAGCTTGCCTAAGTCCTATTGGCTTCCAAAACTATAGTTCCATGTTCCTAGAGAAAACACTCAATATCCAGGCCCAAGGATGAATATTGACATATATAATCATTAGACTATGGTAGTTAAGAAGCCAATTAGTAGGTGTGGATAATTCCCCTACTCTTTGGCTCTAAAAAACCATGGAGGGTGATCCTAGAGGTCTTTAATATGAAGATTAAAGAGAAATAAAAATAACACACTAGGTCTTAGCAAGCCATAACTAATGTATATGCAAATCTCAAAGATTTGTCAATAAGCTCTCAAGTATATTGACATACTATGAACAAATCAATAGACATATGTTAAGTAGATAAACACAATAGATTTCACATAAAACCGAAGATATAACACAAGTTCCATATGTTGATATAAATTCCTTTAAACTTTACCTACTACATATGCAACTCATATATCTAGAAACTATAGCCCTTTGAACATTTATCAGACACAAGCTTTCGAATGATTAACACAAATTGATAAACCTATGTTATACCTATTTGCAAGCCCAAAACTAAAAATAATTTCTATGAAGTAGACAAATAGAGAGTTGATTTTAAATAAAATGATTTTGATCACATTACCAAAAGGATTTGTGCCTTAGTTAATTTTAGTGACAAAATCTAATCTTGAGAAAATTCTTGTAAACTTTAAATGAGAATGACATTGCACCTTTCCATCTCAATATATTGCATGAAATCAAGAATCTTCACACAATTAGGTCTACTTCAATTATTCATAAATGCTAGAAGATATCCCATATTATACTATGAAAAGATTTATCTCAAATGCCTTGAGAAAATTTTAGAATTGTTTTTCCAAGCAACTAGTCACAAGAATACCAAGTCAATGAATGTAACCCCAAAAATCTATTACAAAAATCCCATGAAACATCTTATTTAAATGGGGAGACACATAACTATAGAGATGACCCTATTGGACTAGACCTTCTTAAGATTTGAACACAATGGATGCATAGACCCAAAACTGAAACATACAACATTTAATGCCATAGACTGTATTGAACCAGAATAAAAACCTATGCTAATTTGGACCAAGGAGAAAATATAGAAGACTATCCAATAATTGGAAAATGATATATTCTCATATGAGAACCACATATTTATAGATTGATATTACTTTCCAAATCTCCTACACTAATGACACTTTTTGCAAACCTAACATAGTATAGGACAACAATTATCAAACATTAACTTCTTCAACAATAGAAAAAAACAAGATTTGATCTTTAGGTGTGGGTATAGAAGTCCTGCATTAGATTGGAACTGACTACAGGAGTAGGTGAAAATTATCTTCATTCTACATGGAATTTCCTTTTCATTGGTTTCTAGCTTTAATTAAGTGCTAGAGGAATATACCCCACATCTCAAAGAATTGATTTTGTTTTGAATTCTACAACTGACAAGAGTTCTACCAATTTCCATTAATATCCTAGAAAGTGGCTTGATATTTAGTCAATCAAAGACTACCAAATTAGATTCACTACCTAGAGGTCTATATCTACTGCCATAGCCTTCTCAATTGCCCCCAAGATTTGCATTGATCTATTGTCTTACAAAAAAATGCAAAATTCATTCCTTCTGATTTGCCTCTAATATCTAGTTAGCCCCTCATTAATAATGGATCAAAGAAATTATTTTAATGGGCCCCATTAAATCCATTTTTCATGGTCCTATGTCTTTTCCCCACCTTTATAATTTATGTGTAATTATTATATGGACCTATATTTTTTATTGAGCTTCATAATCATTGATATTATATGGAAATAAGTGAAGATTAGATCATATGATGCCTTAAGATTCAAAGTGATGAGTGAGATATAATGTTATTATAGCTTACACTCTAAGATGGAGTTTAAGATATGATTATGTGTTTTGTGCTAGGGGGTGTTGCAGTTGAACATTTTGGTAAGTGTGAGATATAGATCATTATTCATGAATTACAAATCTAAATGTTTCTTAGGTAGAGCATGTATCTCAATTTATTGTGAGGGTTTGATATTCATTGACACACCCTTGAATTGATGGCCCTCACAATCCTCAAAGGTTATTATAACTTTGAAGCTCTTGGTGTTATACCATTGGTAAGTTTGTAACCATGTCATTTCTTGGTAGGCCCCTCTTTTTCCTATTTTCTTATGTGTTATTTAATCATGTTAGCATGTTCTTCTATGGGTAGACAGTGTAATGACATTAGTACGAGTTGTGCAAGGACCATTGATCTTTGTGTTGATGTGGAATATCATGTGGTTCTAAACAATCTTCATGTGTGTTAGAGCTAATCTTTTCTCTCATATTATGTGAGACATAAAATGAGTGTGTAGGATGAAATCAAGAAACCATGCACCTCCTATGAGATCAATTAAATAATGTAGGCCTACATTGTGTCATTGGTCCATGTGTGTTGAGTCGACATGCATGGTGGGCTCCCTTTCTTCCATTATTTGTTTGTTCACATGCAAATTTTTGTAGGCCTTGTTTCCTTTCATGCCAAGCATTGAGGTAAGACCCCTAATCTCTATGTGTGATCACGATGTTATCAAAATTATGAATTGTGAGATCTTATGGTGATTTGGATGATCTAAGGGCCTAGGCAACTTTGTTAAGTGAGTTCTTATTGCATGCTAAAGTGGGGTCATGATGACCCTAGGATTGTTTTGGTCTACAACTATCACACATTTTTAGGGGAATCATATGTACTCATTGCTATTAGATAGTGTGAGTATGCACTTGTGATCTTGTGGGCCTAAGGATGTGTGTGCTCATCATTTTATGAAATGAAAGCATATGGTATGAAATAATATAAAAAGATCTAATCAATCTTCATTTGTCCAAAGAACAAATTAGCAATATCATCCAAGGGGTTTGCATGCTTTCGTGTGATTGATGTAAAGGTGTTATTTAAATATGATGCATGGCAAGATGGTTGGCATGGGTGTTAGTGTAGGATACAATTTAGGGATTTTTACAAACAACTGAATTAACCAGTGCAATTTAATTTACTCAATTACAACAACAATGCAAAATTGGTGGACAACAATATCCACAATCATAACACAAACAATCAATTTCAAATTTCTTCATTTATGTTTGCAGCATCAAATTTTAGGAGTACAAAATTGTCATTAAGATTAATACAATACATCTTCAAAATACACCTCTTCTATCTTCGCTAACCAAATGGTCTTCTTCTCCAAAATATTTCAATTAGCCAGTCACTCTTCAAGAAAAGATCACTACCTTGTCTGCATAGATAAACCCCCAACAAAGAACATTGATCACATTTTATACTCTCTAGGGTGGAAGTAAAATAGTTAGCAACATTTTTAGTTGTGGAACCTAACAATCAATTCACTTGAGACATTATAGAACAATACTAGACACTTACACAGTTTAGCTACATTTATTAGGTATATCAATGATGAATTAAACTTAGGAACTCTCTCAAAACATGGAGAAGTTCCCTATCAGTCAAATTAACTCCAATGAAACCACTTGACTTTTCAATCAATTGTCAAAACAATTTTAGGGTAACGAAATTGTCTTAAACTCCCACACTTCACAGTGTATCTCATTTTAGAAAAATTCCATTTCCATGAACCTTTAATGACCTTTTAGTAACTCAAACTCCATACAAACCATCAAATCCCTTACAACACTTCATTAGTGCTATCGGTTCTTCATTGACAATTTTAGACTTGCATGAACTTCAAATCTCTTCAGTTTCAGCAAAATGTGACTTTAAAGAACTTCTTTTTGTATTTGTACTAGTTTGAAAACTAGAAAGAGCACCTTGAAATTGCCACTTAACACATATCATCGATCTCAAACATGGTTCTTTGTATAAAGTTCCTCTTGACATTATCTTCAACATCTTATTAAATGTTTGAACCCTTCACATATATAGTGTTCATTAAAACATCACAGTTGTGAATGTAAAAGCTTCACCAACAAATCAACACTTCATCAAACTCCTATTTGGCGATGGGAGTAGTGTTATTGTAAATAGAGTCATTATCTAACTAGTTTAGATGTCACCTTTTAGAAGGATTGACCTATTCCCACTTAGCTTAAGCTTACTTAAGTCTTTTAGGAGTTTGTCTCACTTCGACATGTGTCCTTAGCTATGTGAGACACCTCTTTCAATTTGACTTGCCACTTTCCCTCACACATGTCATATGAGTTAGACAAGTGTTGCATCTTCTAGAGGTTAGTTAGTAGTTGAGTTTGACCTTCCTTCCTCCTCTCTCTTTCCTATTTAAGCAAGGCTCTTATGTAAATTTTACTTAACTTTTGAATCAATCATTTGGATTTTTCATGCAATTCACTTTTATGGAAGTATCTTGGTTTCTGCTTTCAGAACTTGGTTGCTCCACCATGGTATCAGAACTATGATAGGGAATCCCTTCCCATTTTGAGTGACTTCCACACCCAGCCATGTCAAGAGTTTGTCCTAGAGCCAAATGGACCTCATCATTGAGTCTAAAAGGCCTGAGATAATGTGACCCTTCAAACTGTGATTTTTAGTAAATTGATTTTTTTGAAAAAAAAATTACCCCTTCCCCTAGGGTTTGTACGGTCGTATAGCCAAATCCGTACCTATACAAAAATTTTTGTAAAAATTTGAAATTTATTTTAGTAGAGGACAAATTTTCCCCTTGCTTGGATTCCATTGTTATTTTTATGGTATATGTAGGTTTTTAAGGGTTTTTTTTGTCTCTATGCCCTAGTTCTCGGCCCCTATTCAACATTTTGTGTAGGTTTTGGGCATTTTTAATCCTATTTTTGGGCATTTGTGGCATTTTTGGGCCTCACAACCTCCTTGTTCAAGGGTTTCTATATTGGCTCAGCCTCATCCACTCTGTCTTCAACCCATCTCTTTGGTGATTTTGACCACTCAATTTGGCCAAGGGCCCTTTGTTCATGCCCTGTTCATGGGCTCAGACTAGGTGTTTGACCCTGTTCTTTGGATTCTACTCCAACCAGATCACTCAATGACTCTATCACAATCATCTTTCAAAGGTTGATATAACTTAATAGTTGAAGAATTTTAATACATAGTCTTTCATAAGCTTCATCCATGGGATTATACCACATTCATTTTTCTGATGCAGATGTGGGTTCAATTTCCAAACCTAATGTGACCTGATATAATCCTAGTTGTTTAAGTTTTATCTCCATTTTCTACTTCCATTCATGGAATTTGAATGGTGTTAGAATTATATCCATGTTGAAACATTAAACACTTGACAATTCCCCTGAAGTTATACTGATTTGTAGAAACCCCCAGAAAAATGCAATAAAAATACAACTATGATGAAGATGGGATGCAAAAGTGATTGTTTATAGTTTATAGTGATTTTTACAAAGTGAGAAAATTTGAATCCTAATTTCACTTACACAATTGAATTCCTTGTAAAATTCTAAGTACTTATGGAAAAAAAAATGCAAAATTTCGATATCGTGGGCAAAAGTTATGCCCTGTCAAATTTTTTTCCTTTCTTTCTAATTTCTAAAGGTTAAAAATTAGAAAGAAAGGAAAAATTTTGATAGTTTGACTTTGTTGAAGTGAAGTACATAGAAATACCTTTCTGTTGATTACAAATATGTAAAAATCATTAAACTGTTTGAAAGATATTGCAATTTGAAAACAATGCCTAAAATAGGAAAAAAGGGGAAGTTGGTGGCTCCCTGGTGGCTGACTAGTGGCTGCTTGGTGGTTCATTATTGGAGCCCCAAAAATTGATCAAACTAGACTGAGTCAAATCATAGAGAGAAAAATAGGCTTGTCTGGCTGATTTGAGAGCCAAGGAGGCCAATTAAAACTATAAACTGGCCAACAGGGGCATGATGTAAGGTCAAATGGGCCTATTTTGACCTGGTCGAGGCCTGCAAAATGAGAGAAGGTAGGTTCAATGTAAATGCGGGCCACAACCTATAGGGTCTTGGTGACTAAATTTTTTTTTGCCTTTGTGGGAGCAGTGACCAAACTTGTAGGAGACTTTGGCCTTGAAGAAACTCCATGATCATAAACTTTGAACCTAAAAACAAACCCTTGAAACAACATCCACAAAGGAATTCATCAATCTTGAATGAAAGCTTAATGGAACTCAACTAGAGGGAAATGGTGAGCATCCAAAAATCTGGTGGATAATTACGAGCCAATAGAGTAAAACAATGACCAGGTGGAGTTTGAATGTACGTGTGTTAGGAATTAGTGTTCACATGGGTTTGTTAGGTTTGTTAGTATGTTTATGGTTTGCATAAGATATTGGTTATGTGAGTATTATGAGCTATTAAAACAATTAGTATATTTAGGAGTTGTTATACAGGTTTCCTATAATATAGGATTTGGAAATCCTATATATATATGTAATAGCTTTTTGAACGACAATAAGGAAGACAAAGAATATTATTTGTGGCCTAGTAGCTGGGTGTAACATCCAAATCCGAAATGACAAGAAGTAACTAGGTTTTCACAACGGTAATAATTTTTTTTTTTCTAGGTAATCCAATGCAAAAGAAACTTATCTATAATCCAATACAACATTTTTCCATTTTATCATAAACATGATCTCATTTTCTTAAAACTGAAAGAAATGATATACATTAAACACTTTGTTCTTTTAACAATTTGAAAATTTTCTTGAAACAACAAATATTGGAAACATACCATTAACATGCATCTCGATTGTCGACCCATCACATTCAAGATTCGGCATTCCTCAGTATTTGGAAGAGAAAGTATCTTCAAGGAGCTTAACCTCCAACCACAGACCGTCAGTCTCGCGCACTCCTTCCTAACCGGAAGTGGCCCTACCCTACTTAAGAGGATAGACTTAGAATAACCATCGGTGTTTGCCATCTGAGCTTTGGTGTTGTAACTTACGTGTCTTGTTATCATGCAGATCCCTAGATTCCCTCTAGTCATGCATGACACTCCACAAGAAACGCCATCCAGTTACAGTGAACGTTTGATGCACTTTGAGGATAGTACACCACCTTGGCCAAAGGATTTGTTTTTAATTAGCGTTCTAAAAACGCATGAACTTGGTTCACCCACCCTACTCGACTTGAACTGATCGAAATCCTACAGTTTCCTATTTGTATAGTTTGAACTAATTGACGACCTTGATGACCTCAAGGATTTAGGATTTCCTCCTGTAATAGCGCATGGCGCATCATTTACTCTAATCCTGAGTTTATGGTTTCAAACCCCATATTCATGTAAAAACATCGTTAATAACACCCACTCCTAAGTGGTCTCTAATTTAGCTATCCAGTTCCCATAAGTTTATACGACTTACTCACGTATATACAATAATTACTCGTAATCCCAGAGTTTAAAGTTTTAGACTCAAAAAGGTCTTCAATAAAATAGCGACACCAAATTCGTCACATGCACTTTATTTAATACACAAAATGTGGGTTCCATAACCCCTACCCACGTTAATTCACAAAAATAAAACCCCCACTTTAGTTGGTTGCGTTAACATCACTTGATGAATCTGGTAGTTCATCGTCATACAAGAAATACTCTATTGGAGTATTGTTGATGACTGGTCTTGGGTTAACAAATGTCTTTAGAGTGAAGATAATAACTCAAAAACTTTCATAGATCTCCTAGATTAGTTAATGAATGATTTAATAATTTAAAAGGTGCTTCAATCACGTAACAATCTGAATGTTGTTCAGTCTACACAAGTGGGATAGTTATAATAGTTTAATTGACAACATAGGAGGGGTTCGAGGCTTAGCTCGAGTAGGGACATTTTATCCTATGCAAGATAGTCTCAACAATCATATCTCAAGCACTTATTCACGGTCAGAGAGCCAAAGAGTAATTAAAGATGAAACATACAGTTCTCTGGCCATATTCACAGATATCCTGATGTACTCTTCATTATACAACCAAAAATATATTGCTACGTTATAAGTTTTAATGACTAAAGAAACATAGTTTTTTTAAGTTTCCAATGCAGCATCCAGACTAAACTCTCCACTCACACACTTATGCAGAAACTACGATGCAAATTATGTGGGGTAGCCTTATTTCAAGATTATCAAAACATATGTTTGAAAACAAAATCTCTTACAACGCTAGCAATACACATACACTGCCAGACAAGGCATAAATTACGTGCAAAGACAGTGCAGAGAGAGAGATTAGAACCTGTCACTCTACAGTAGAATATCACTCTAAACTGGAAGTCTTCGCTGCTCCCTCAACGTTGTCCTCCCCAGACTTTACCCACAACACCTTCCTGTCCTCGTCCTCACTGTTTTCTCAAAATCTTCTGCAGAAAACGCAGCCCCAGACTAATATCAACCAACCGATTCCTCCTCCCCTTCCCCGATTTTCAATTCCAAAAACAACAGGAACTACTATTTAACGAAAAAGCCCGCTACCAAGGGTAATTATTGCCTTCTTTCCCCGATAACCCTCTCTTCTTGACAAAGTTAACCAGTCATCCCCCGTATCTCTTCCTACCAACGAGTATTTCACTCACATTAAACTCTCATTTTCCACGTTCCCCTGACTCCTACTGCCCACGAAGAAGGTTATAACAACTTTCCACGATGCAGGAGTAAAGGAATCACGTTTCTCTCAGCCGTTTTTCCCCCTAAACTCTGCAGTTTCTTCTTCTTTCACACAACAGCCTCCGAAGCCTCTCCACACTCCTAGATGATGGAGTATTAGCATTTATTAATGGTTACTCCCTTTCTCAACTGCAAGCTACCTTCCTCTCACGTCATGGTAAAAGGAATCTCTCCAAAGAATTCTCGGTTGACATAAATCTAAACACATGGGTCGACATAACTGATTATGAACCCAACTTCTCACTTATCACGACCATTCAAAAGGTGGTGGCTCCTATGGCGACGTGGCTTGCTAAAAGACAAACAACTCCACCTTCACTCGAATACCAAGGCATCTAATTCAATCAAAAGCCACTATACGATGTATTGTGGAGTTAAGCTCGGCATGGCAGTGGTTAGGAAATGACTAGAGCATCGTTTTGGATTGAAAAGGAAAAAGAGGCAAAGACCATCTTATTAAGAAAGCTCAAGGTTAGATTGACAACAACTCGCGGTCAAAGCTAGAAGAAAAGACTCCTGCAAAACAATGACCAAAACTAAATATTGCACGCTATGGCTTCAAATCGACATTCGTCGATCTACAAGAAAGAATAAATTCACAACACAAGTTTGACACATTTTACGACAATCACGATGGATTGATCGTAACACAAACAAGTCTCCTACATCGATAGACACTCAAAATGACTTCTCGCATCATTTGACTATGAGAAGAGATCCGTAGTTCGCCACAAGAAGGTTCATTTAATTACTTATAAACGAAATAATAAACGTCTATATAAGTCAACTTGCTATGGAGAACTTACGACGACATCGATGACTCCAAGATTCTATATGACGACTTTCGACTAGGATGTTACACTTTATCTTCTGACATCAACATCTAGTTAACTAACCCAACCGACAAACAAGACTAACTTGTTGGTTCCAAAGTTTATCTACCTGTTTGATGATCTCAGTAACAAACACCCATGGTTAATTTCCAGAGTCTATACTCTCTCTCGAAGATACTTTCTCTTCTCGTCGAACACGGTCCACCTGTTCCTGCAATGACAGAATCACATACAATTTTGTGGTCAAAGCACCTATGTTCCAAATCAAAGCATAATATATCCCAAACATCATTGCATTTACTATAAAGACATTTAGTCTACAATATCACCTTGATCGTAATCATTAGATTCCATAATTTCATATAACAACTTTGTAAGATAAATCGTCAGTTTCCATGTCATTCACAACATATTAAATTACTGAAATTTGCAAGAAAGTCAATAGCATAATTGTTTTCAAAAAGAGGGATGTAACACTGGGACCCATCTTTATTTCACTACTCCCTAAGTTACACTTAAGGGGAGTGTTAGTGTAGATAGAGTCATTATCTAACTAGTTTAGATATCACCTTTTAGAAGGATTGACCTATTCACACTTAGCTTAAGCTTACTTAGATATTTTAAGGGTTCGTCTTACTTCAACATGTGTCCTTAGCTATGCAAGACACCTCTTTCATTTTGACTTGCCACTTGCCCTCATACATGTCATGTGAGTTAGACAAGTGTTGCATCTTTTGGAGGTTAGTAAGTGGTTGAGTTTGACCTTCCTTCCTCCTCTCTCTTGCCTATTTAAGAAGGACTCTTATGCACATTTTACTTAACTTTTGAATCAATCATTTGGCTTTTTCATGAAATTCACTTTTGTAGAAGTATTATGGTTTTCACTTTCAAATCTTGGTTGCTCCCAAAAGTATTTCATGAACTCTCATGGTTACCGAAACACCTTTAAAAATCTTTGTAATCCTTTGTAGTGGGCCTTTTTGGTGATAAGGTAAGTTTGTGTACCAAAAAATCCATCAAAAGGTTTGAAATTCAAATAGGAAAAGTTTATATGATGAGTTTTTCGCCAAAACACTACTTGATGCCTTTCACTTATTCAAACATTCTCGGAGGTGCCATAAAATTCAAAGACTATGTAAATACGAATATTCATATTCAATTAACATGAACTTGAGTTCCTCAACTATGTATAGTACAAATTAAATGGTGCTCGAGTGTTTCATAAACCATTAGCCCAAATAAATTCTGAAATCAATTCGAATATCTTCCTAAAGCAAAACTACACAACAAAATCAAACAAAACTAGAAATGAAACAAAAAACAAATTGATTTTTTTTTTGGTGATACAAGATCACACATGTATCTAGATGCTCTTGCATCAAACATGCTAGATAAGTGAAATGTTCAATGAGTTAGAAACTCATGAACATTTGTAGGTGCTTGGGATGATAAACAATAAAATTGATAAAATCAACAAGTAAAAGGATACAAAAGTCATTTTTGGCTCAATTCTATGACATTTAGAGAATTCATCAAAATAATAGGTGCTAGGAAAGTTGTGTGCTTTCATCTTATACCAAATAGAATCCTTTATGTTTGACAACTTTTGAGCTTCAATAATTCCAGTATGCACATGGACAACAATAACAAAGCCTATGTGAGAGTACAAATTCACTAGAATATAGAGTTATAAACCTTATAATGTTGTGAATGTATAGCACAATGAGAGTTCAATGTATTTCAAGATATAAAAATTCCAAATAGTGATCCACTAATGTTCATATAGATATCACATTGAAAGGACATCAAGGTATTTGATTTCACAACTAGTAAGGCACACAAGAATCATAGTTTTGGTCACTCTCAACAATGAAAATAATCTTAAGTTTTAAGTGAGCACTAAAACCATTTATAATCACTCTTGATAATGAGTAATCTTAGGACTTATTATTTAAACTATTCAAACCATTTAAACCATTTGAGTCATGGAAATAGATAAAATGTTTATATATTGATCTCAATAAGGCATTGAAGGTATATATAATGTCATCAAAATTCCATATAGTGTCATCAAGCCTATAATGCCATATAAGTGTATAATAATATATATCAAAAAATATAATTATATTACTACATTCCATGAAGCCATTAAAAAAAATGTCTTTACATAAGAAATATGGAGTCTCGTTGAACAATCAACCTCTCTTGGCTCACTAAGAACATGAATAACCAATCTCATAGTTAACAACTCCCCTTTGTTGATTAGGCATCCCACACTCAAGACTAGAATGTAGCTCCAACTACTAATAGAAATAAATAATATACACATTAGTATATAAAATATGATATATAAAATGACATTAGTAATGACTTATTGTAATCTCGTAATTCCTCTAATCATTCTATGCTTCTCATCATTAACTTAAGGGGCAAGTGTACAAAGTAGAGTTCACACCTCCTCCTTTGGAATGCATAAAGAAGTAGTTTAGAGTAAAGATGAATTTTGTTTGTTTACACTAAATTATGTTAGTTAATACGAGAAATTCATAATCACATTTACATTACTAGCTCATACATGTGTAAGAGGCATAAAATATGATATTGTTGTAGTAACACACACCTCTAGTGATCCATGAAGTTGAGGAGAAGTCTCTAATGAATTCACCAAATAAAAACAAGAATAAGGCTATATGACCAAAATAATGGAACTTACACAAATATAGTACATGACATTATCTACATACATGATTATTAAATGTAATAAAAGTTAGCTCAATGAAACTAGATAAATGGCCATACCACTAATGTGTCAAGATGTGGAAGGTACAAAATCCACCTTTTCAACATCAAATTATCATCTAAAGATGAAAACTGATAGATGAAAAATAAATTAGCATGTAATATATTTACTAATATACTATAATCATACCTAAGGAGTTGTCAACCCCATGGAATCATATGATGAACTAGCATGGGATGTAGGATACATTATTTGACCATGAAATTTGATGATAAATGAGAAAAATTTCCATTAATTTTAAGATGGATAAATGTAGTTAATTATAAAATTCAATAGGATTAATATACTAAATTGCATAACTTTATTGTAAATTACCTATAGGTCAATACTAAAGGTCACCTCTTGTTAGGCGTTGTGCCCTTTTCAACGCACTCCATATTTTGTTTTAATTTTTTTTGCATTGGTTTGGGAAGTTGCAGAAAATGATTTTCATACTTCGGCAAAAGACATGAACCCATAGTATGACAAAGGAACCTTCTATCTTCTTAAACAGAGCTCATGTGATTGAAGAGGTAGAATAAAGTGTAAATGTTGTATATGAGTTTCTAGCTATAAGTTTCAGCATAGCATTTCCATGTTACTGCTCATTGGATCAATATAGAACATCGTGTTCAAGCTATATGAAAACTCTATTTCAACTCTCCAAGTGTAGCTCCAAGAATATTATATATCAGTGATGAGGAGAGACTCCAATGGTGAGGTGCAGCTAGAGACACCTCTAAATCTAAGCCTCCAAAATCATGACACCTCTTGAAATATAATGCAAGTCATGTCAATATCTATCTACGCAGCCATTACAGATATGGTGCAGTCATGAGTAATTGGGGTGAAGCATAGTAAAGATGGTATCATCAATTATAGAGAAATCTATTTCTATCACGTTCGTTCCCTATCATTGCGTAAGCATTCTTGTGACCATGTGTAAGTCGTCAAATTTTTCATGGTGCGCAACCTCTATAAAGTCTAGTGCAACAATATATATTATGCGTAATCTTTCAAAAATTATGGCACATAGGTATCATATTGAAAGTGCAACTTCAATGATCATTCATAGCCATGTACATGGCCCCCAAACCACTCTAGATCAATGTAGTGCTTTCCAAGTGACAAGGTTAGCGCAAGCATCACAAAGGATTTCAAGGCATAAATCATCCAAAGATCATGGTATGGAATATAAAAAACATCATAAGCATTCAAAAGGAATGGTCCATGGAATGGTTTTTAGCGCAAGTCTTCAAAAAGGAAACATAATGCTATATAGAGTATTTGACTCAACCATAATAAAAGAGGCACAACTCCTCTTGATCCTACACATCCAAGGAACGAAAATGAGGCACAACTAAGACAAGAAAATGAGGCGCAATCAGTTCAAACATGGTGTAACTATCTAGTCCAGGCATAGCCAATTTTAAAACCAGAGCACAACTCGCCAACAATGGCTGCCCCTCCAATTCTTACATAGCGCATCATTTAAAATATGATTCTCAGCCAATAAGCAAGGCACAAACATCATAGAGGTAACGTACAGTGCCTTGGAGCAGCATTCAACCTCTACCATGGTGTGTAATCTCTATACATATTGTACCAACTCTCCTAAATGAGATGAGGCTTTAGACAGATCAATACACGACCTCAAGGAATAATGGTGGATTCGCTAAGCCTATAACTAAAAATTCATGGCCGATGACGGCGTGGTTCGGTGGTTAAGTTGCTTGGTTGTAGTGGCGGCCACCAGAATTCAAACCCCCACTGGACCAATAAACTCACAAGTCACATTAAAAAGTTTACCAGCATTATCTTTAAAAAAAAAAAAACTAAAAATCCATGGTGCAACACTAAGACATCATGCAGTGCCTCAAAAAATGAAGCAAAAACATAGTGAAGCATCCAGCATACTCGAACTGTCTGATCAAAGAAAGAATCAAGGGAGGGCGCACTCCAAAAGCGTTGTCAAAAATGTTTGTTTGAAATGTTGCGCCATTTCTCCACGTGGCAGCAGGTCCATCCAATTACAAAGGGCAATCTGAAATGTCTAATCACTTCCTCATCCAATTGCTAGCATACCTCCAAGGAGGTGTCAGAGGTGGGCCCACGACTTAAGTAAAAAGTGATTCTTTATTTTAAAGATCACATGCCTTTTTTCCCACCAGAGATGAAAATGAGTTTCATTTAAGTAAAAAGAAACCATAAAATTCAAGCTACAGCCTACAGGGGTCAATAAAGCAAAGCGAATGTTTTATATTTTCACACCGTAAAAGAGGTGAAGCTCATGCATAAAAGAATGCAAGCTACAACAAACAGGTAGTGGTGGTCTTCATACAACATAGGAGAAACATTTTGCATGCTGAAAGAGGGATAAATGAGGAATCAAAGGCATTAAACAGTTAGAGTATTCATCATGCAACAAAGAAGATGCAAGGGAGAGATTTGGGGGGATTTTCCGAGATTTATTTTCCTTTCTCATCTGAGTATTCTCTTCTCGGAGTTTCATAATAAATATTTTGTAATTATTCATTTTTAAGAATGAAGCAAAGAGAGGATTCATCAACAACAAAATGATTTTTTGAAGGCCTTTTTGTCTGATTTTTTCATAATTGAATGAAAATTGATGGGTTGTGCTTCTTAGCCTCTCATGTCTTCATTTTCAATTCACCAATGAAGGGAAGATGGAGATTTTGTGCCACGTATTGTCTTTATTAAAATGATTAATGTCTTCTTGTCTTGTATGTGTAGCCTCTATTTGTAAATCTAGGATTATCAAACCTCCTGCAACTTTATGATAATGTGAATTTCACTTCTCATCATGGCATTTGTGTTTATCTTGTCTCATGATTTCGAATCCTATGCATAATAAGGCATATGCAAGTGACAAATTTTTGTAATTGGTGTATCACCATATTGGTTAGAATTTATTTTTGGGTTTTCTTTACTCTTTTCCCTAAAAAATATGGAATAAATTTATTGAAGACCCTACGAAGAGTTGGCTTCTAAAACCTCGGAGATCATCTCTCAAGCCACATCCCACGGTGCAGGTTTTCACACGGGTGCAACATTCAAGTGCAAACTTGAACATAAATATAAACATTTTTTGGCACGCCCAGTGGGACTCTAATAAGAGACTCCAGCCTATGTTTCACTGATCTTTATTCTACATTTTATTATTTTTGGTGAAAATCACAAAAATATTTTCTCATAGGAGCATGAATCTTCTATTTGGTGACTCTATTGGTGAGTTTATCTCAGATTTTTACTATTGCAGATCATGTCATCTCACAATATTTATGTGCATATCAATATTCCAAAGAGAAATGTACTATTTGTGGCTTGAGATTCAAATGGTCCTCTACAACAACAATAAGGTCAAGTTTTGAAAGTTGTATTGAAAGCATTACCACATTTTCATAGAGATGCCTCTGTTTGCCCTATAGATCATATTCAAGATATTCCAAATTTGTGCAATATTCACCATATCATAATTAAAAATGTGGCTCTTCTGTTACTTACATTTTCTCTCAGAAGCAAAGCACAAGAATGGTATAGAAATCTTCAACTCAGTTCAATCACAAGATGGGCTCAACTCAAAGAGATATTCATCAATCAATTCTAAGAGAAGATGGGTACTAGTTCTCTCATTAAAAATCTTGTCACAATCAAGAGATATCATTCAAAGTGCATGCACGATTTCAATACAAGATTTGATAAGGCATGGAAATTTTTTTTAGTTGATGTGAGACCTCCTCTAGACTTTGCATTTTTATATTTTTTGAAGGCTTTAGATCTTACAATTTCAATTATGATACAAGATTTAGGAGGTGAAACTTTGTCTTAATCCTATGATCTCGCCATTAGAGCTGAAATGAGCCTCATAGAAGAAGGTAGATTGTCTCCTTTGCCTTCAAAACCACTAATTCCTCATGCAAATATCTCATCCCAAACTCTCACATATAGCCAAATGCAAATTAGTACTACACCCACCCTCCCTGCTAATTTTATAGATCATAAGGAAATGATTGAACGAAAAAGCTTGTAGAATCCTTCTCCCACGAGCTCATTGAACTAAAAAATCAAAGCATGTATTAGGTTGATTCAAATTTTATGCCTCAAATCTCTCATGAACATCTATATGAATACAATCAGTTTGTAGAAAAGGTCATTCCTCATGCACAAAAAATACACAATTATTTTGAAAATTATTCTTTTCAAGCTTTTGTAGTTTCAGAGCTAAAATTTTAGCCTATGGAAGTATCAGACCAAGTTTTTTGTCAATTTGATACCAAAGGATAATGTAATCAAAATTCAAGTATCAAAGATCATCATCAAAGGGAAGTCATTGTTTATCCACTGTTTCCAACTCATTATGAGCATTAGGCACATATGGGAAATTTTGATTCATGTACATTGTTCAATCCTTTGAATTATGATTCATTTGATGGTTTTTCTCATTCCTTTGATGAGATTAACAAAAGTAGAATGCAAAGATTGCTTAGTAAGAATATTCAGTTACACAGACAACTTGTGAAATATCAAACAAAGATACAATCAAATGAAGAAGAAGATGAGGAATATTTTGATGATGATGATGGCTTGGTTCCTTTTGAAGCTGAAAAGTACTTGCAAAACAATGATAAAAACTCTTTATCTCATCCAAGAGAATAAGTTGTGAAGGAAATTTTAACAA
Source organism: Cunninghamia lanceolata (assembly GCA_027924645.1). Classification (NCBI taxonomy): domain Eukaryota; kingdom Viridiplantae; phylum Streptophyta; class Pinopsida; order Cupressales; family Cupressaceae; genus Cunninghamia; species Cunninghamia lanceolata. The sequence continues at coordinate 12,525,165 of BSBN01000916.1, read as the reverse complement.
AAGCCACAATGAGTGATTGCATTTATCTAATTGATGAGATTTGACATCTTGTAGGGGATACTGTTTAGAGGATTAAGCATGATTAAGAACAAATTAAAGATTTATTCTTGGTTATCCGATAGGGATATCAAATTCTTGATGGAGAAGATTTCATCATTGAGCAAGTCCATGGCTTATTTTCAAATCCTATTTCAAATGATCATGAAGAAAGCATAAGTGAGGTATGTGCAAGTTTTGAAGAAGATGTTGATCTATTTTATATTCTTAAGGATGGGTATTATCTCCTTTTTGAGGAGGATCCTCATATGCACTTGAAGCCCCATTATCATGATACATCAAAATGCATTTGTAGCATTGAAGAGTTGCATATGGAAAACAATCACACTCCATCCTTCATCCAAGAAGAGATTTTAATTAGATTCAATACAATCATAGGCAGCTCCATCACTTTCAAACAAGTTTTTGGTGGTGTCTTGGATCATGATAATGTAGAGGAACATGCAAAAGAAGTTAGCAATGGTGACAAGTTAGTAGATACCTCTGATTGTAAGCAAGAGCATAATCTTCAATACATGGTTCTTCCTCCTGCCTCCACTAGACAGAGAGAAATACACAAATCAACATGAATGGCATTACAAAGTAAAAGAGGAGTCTCTGGAATGCAGAGAAGCAAAGAGGTATACACTTATTCTATATTTATTTATGCAATTTATTTGGTCTCTTGTTAGTTCAAAATTGATCATGTGGAGCAGGATCATTAGACATGTGAGTTATTTTGCCACTCTTGTGAATGGGCATGTTCCCAAAATTTTCACTTGTATGTAGTTTAGTTTCAGTACTTAAATAATATGTTGCAGATTACAACATTAGATTTCAATTGTCAGAGTTTGTTTTCAATAAGGTAATGGATAAGGCACAGTGGTAGTCAAATGTTTGACATAATGGTCAATGGTTTTTCAGTCAACGGTAGGTTGCAGAGTTCCATGTCAAGATTACACATTTGTGTATAGAAATTTTGCATCAATTTTGTTAGAATCTGAAAAGATGATCAACCCAAAAAACTAGTGCAAATGAATAGATATCTAAACTATGAATGCAAACAATATGAAATCAAAATAGTAGCATAGAGTTAGTGTCTAAGAGAGTAATGCAAATGCTAGAAGCAAAATAGCATTAAGAGGATGCAAAAGCAATAAATTGATACCAAATACAAGCTAGGTAGCATGCTTATATAGACCAGGGAGAGGCAGGAGGTGGTAACACCAACCAATGAGGAGCATCCATTTATGGGACTAAAGATAATAAAGTATCTTCCCAAGATAGATAATGGATGTTAACATGTAGGAAGGTGACACCTCATAACCCACTCACCTAATAAGACATGTTTTATTAACCTGAGCAAGATTAATAAAAGTGTAGGAAAAACCTAGGAATAAAAAGAAAATAAATAACCCAACTAGGAAATAAAAACCTACACTAACACCCCCCTTAAGCGTAGCTTAGGTGGATGTATAGATGGGTCCTAGTAAATCAAGATTGATGAGGTACCCATGTACATAAAATTCCCCCTAGAGAGAAGAAGCCCCCCAAATACAGAGAGAAGAGAGCCCCCCTAAAGGTAGTGAGAGTCAAGACTCTGAGTGAGAGAATGAAGCCCCCCAGAAGATGGAGCATCTCGTACCCCCAGAAAAAGCTCACAAATGAAGGAACTTGCTCTCATTGATGGGTTTGGTGAAGATATCAACAACCTGCTTGGAAGTCAGATAGTAGTGAAGGTCGATGACATGGCCATGGATGAGCTCCCAGATGTAGTGCAAGTGGACCTCTATGTGTTTGGTCCACTAATGATGGACCAGATTCTGTGAGATTTGAATGTCACTCTGATTGTCACAAAATATGACTAATGGTCGTCTGATCTAAATACCAAACTCAGTGAGAATATTTTGAAGCTAGATGGCCTTAGTGGCAGCATTCATAGCCCCTGATACTAGGCCTCAGTAGAAGATAGAGCAATAGCAGACTACTTCTTGCTCAACCAACAAATAGGAGCAGAACCAAGTGAGAAGCTATAACATGAAGTAGACTTGCGATCCTAAGAATAGCCTACTCAATCTAAATCTGTGTAGCCCACCAAGTTAAGATCAATGTCCATTGCATAGTGAATCCCAAATTTGTGAGTACCCTAAATGTAGTGAATGATCCATTTGGGTTCTTTCCAATGTAGCTCACGAGGCTCCTGCACGAATCGAGAGACCATGCCTACAACATATAAAATGCTGGGTCTCATATGATTTAGATAAATGAGACTCCCAACAAGTTGTCAGTACAAAGTGCCATCAACAAAGGGTGAAGAACGCTGAGCCTCAAGTTTGACTCCAGAAAGGAAGGGAGTCAGAGAAGGCTTACAATTAGCCATATGAAGCCTTGAAAGAAAATCTAGAGCATACTTGGACTCTGTGATAGTGATCCTAGAAGGAGATTGGTATATCTCAATCCGAAGAAAGTAATGCAACAAGCCCAAGTTAGTCATCAAAAACCTGTTATGAAGGGAAGTTTTGACAGCCCCAATGGTGGATGAAGAACTCCTTGTGATTAGCAAGTCATCAACATATAAAACCAAAAATAGGAGTGAATCATTCTACTGCAAAATATAGACATTGGGATTGAAAATGGCATCGAGTGAACCCAATTGATAGAAAGAAGGAGTCCATCATGGCATACTAGGCCCAAGGAGCCTATTTGAGGCCATAGAGAGACTTCCAAAGATGACACACAAGTGAAGAATCCTGAACAAACCCCTGTGGCTGATCCATGTAGATCTCCTCCTGAAGGCCACCATGAAGAAAAGCACTCTTCACATCCATCTTGTGTACTTCCCAACGATTGGCTACAGCAATGTCAATAACAAATTAGATGGAATTCATTCTGCCAATTGGTGCAAAAGTCTCAGAGTAGTCAATCCCAGGAACTTGGGAGAAACCTTTGGCAACCAAGTGAGCCTTATGCTTGTCAACCGACCCATCTATTGCAAATTTTGTCCGATAGATCCACTTACATCAAGCAAGTTTTCTTCCCCTAGGAAGAGGGACAAGATCCCAAGTGTGGTTCCTCATTAAGGAACTATACTCTTCCTGCATAGCTGTAACCCACTCAAGAATACTAGAAGCCTCATGAAAATACTATGGATATGAGGTAGTAGCAATGAAGACATGTGGAGCATCCTAGAATTGTGAACGAGTCCACCTAGTGTTTGATGGGTCCCCAACCCTATCACCTACAGACTCCAAAGTCTATCTAGCCCAAAGTGAACCAGAAGTGGGAGAATGTGGAGGAGCATTACCCTTTGAATGATGACTAGGAGAGGAAGGAGATGAATCCTCTAAATCACTCTCAGCATTGGAAGTGGAGGTAGAAGACTGCTTAGGTGAATCTAACTCATCAGAAGATCTGTCATGTAGCCCAAGTGACTCCAATGTCAATGTAGAAGGAGGTGGAGAAGTGATAGCAGTTGAGCTCGAAGAGCCCTCCTCAAATTGAACACTCCTCTCAATGAACAACTCATGTCTAGTAGGGTGGAGCAACCAATAACCCTTCACACAATTAGGATAGCCTACAAATATGCAAGGCCTTCTCTATGGATCCAAGGCCTTACATTTCTCTATAGGAATGTGGGCCCATGTAGGAGAACCAAAAACTCAAAAGTGCTTAACTGATGGTTTCCGACCACTTCAAGCTTCAAAAGGAGTGACTCCCTTTAAGGCTCAGTGAAGAATATGGTTCTAGATGTAACAAGCATAGTTAATGGCCTCTACCCAATACTATGGTGCAATAGATCTGGAGTGTATCATGCAGTTCACCATTTCCTTCAAGGACCTATTCTTTCATTCTCCAACACCACTCTGTTGAGGATTGTATGGAACTGAATGCTTTAAATCAATCCCCTCTGAAGTGTAAAACCACTCAAAACAATGGTTAACATACTCACCACCATTACCAGTGTGCAAAACTTTGATGGCTTTCCCCGATTGCTTCTCTAGAAAAGTTTTAAAGTCTTGAAAATGATCAAATACCTTTGACTTCTATTTGATAAAGTACACCCAATTATAGCAAGAGAAGTCATCAATGAATGTGAGGACACATCTAGCCTTGCTAAAAGAAGGATGTTGAAATGGACCAGCCAAATCACTATGAACTAACTCCAGTATCTATGAATCTCTTCATGCCTTTCCTTTGTCAAACTTTTCCTTAGGATGCTTACCAAGAATGCAACCTTGGCAAACACCACGTGAAAAATGAACTGAAGGCAACCCTATGACCATGCTCTTCTGGTTGAGCTGTTGCAAGTAGCGGAAGTTAAGATGGCCAAAATGCTCATGCCATAATCTACTCACATCATCAAAATGAGTGAGAAAAATAGATGAAGGAGTATTAGGAACAAAGTGAGAAAATAGATAAAGCCATGACCGATGATCTACTCTCCCAACTACAACTGTAGAACTACTGTGCAACTCACAAATCTCCACTGAATCAAGAGTGAACTCAACCCACTTGCTTGAACCTGTGTGAGTGATTTCGTATACCGATATGAGATTAGTTGATAATGAGGGCACACAAAGAACATCATGGAATGTGCCATCCCCCACATCAACAAACCCGCTCCTACACACCTCAATAGGAGTGTCATCACCCATCAGAATAGAAGGCATAGTACACAACTCCAAGGACACAAGTTCTTCCTTAGATGAAGCCATATTGTGCGAAGCACCTAAATCAAGAACCCAAGTGGATGTTGAAGAAGCAACTGCTACAAGGGCGGGTAAATGCAAGAAGTTGTGTCCACTTAAGGTGGAAGTTTCGGAGTTAGAAAAAAATCCGAAATCGGGTTAAAGAAAACGGGATCCCGCTTTTTAAAAACGGGATCCCGTTTTGCTTCGGAATCCCGAGCCAAAAGCGGGATCCCGTTTTCAAGAAACGGGATCCCGTTTTGAGTTTCATAAAAGGTTAATATTTTAACCTTTATAAAACGGGATCCCGTTTTATAAAGGTTAAAATATTAACCTTTTATGAAACGGGATCCCGTTTTAAAACGGGATCCCGTTATTTAAAATTTGAATTTTAAGCTCGAGTTTTGCTTTGTAACCCGGTTCGGGAAATGCTTTGGGGACCCGAACCTGACCTCTGGACCAAGTTTGACCTGCAACTTGAAGGTCCTGTCAATGTCACAACAAAATAGTGACTTTGGGCATATATCTGAAGGTCTATTTTGCATAATATTTTGACGAAATTAAAACCCATTATAGATGAGACAGTGTAGATTCTAAATATGTAATTTTTTTTACAATTGGATTATTTTTTCTATTTTTTAATCAATTTCTGATGAAATAGGTCCATAAACTTGAATTATTAGGGTTTTTTAGTATTTTAATAACTTTTTATTAACATATTTTTTTGTAAAAAAAATTGTAGGAAAATGTACTTTAGACAATTCTTTTCAATTTAAAAAAAAAAAATTTCAAAAAATGTTAAGTTTAGGTCATCTTATGCGTGACGTACACGATGATTTTTTAAAAGACCAAAAATGGCCAATAAAAAATTAATGAAAAAAAATATATTCAATAAAAAATTACAAAAAAATATGGAAAACGTGCTTCAGTGAGTTACAAATCTTTTCCCAAAAGGATTTTGAAAAATATGATTATTTAGGTCAAAATATGGATGACGTACACGTACATGGTATAGTAAAAAAAAAGTGACTTTTAAACAGTGGTTTTTAGAAACACCTATTCAAAATCACTTTCTATCATCTGGGTATTGAAAAAAATTACATATTTGGAAACTAGATTCTGAGTACTACATTTCATATTTAGTGACTTTTTCCAAGATTCCACCGTTAAGTGCTTCAAATTTTTAGGTCAAATGTGACAAATTCTGAAAATCAGGGAAAACACTTCCACTTTTTGGCCAATAAGTGGACACAACTTCTTGCACACACCCGGGCCTTGCCCTTTCCTTTCCCCTTATTGTTTTCTTTTGCCTTGTTAGAACCCTCATTAGAACTTTGTTTGATAGACTCAAGAACACTAATATTATTCTTATCAAGAATGTGTGTCAAGTGATCAGTTTGTTTTTTCAACCACATATGTTCATGATGACAAGGTCTTTTACAGTAGGCACATTGGACCTTCTCTTTCTTAGGCTTGTCACCCTTAGAAGATTGGGTCTCATTAGTTACTTTTGAAGCAACTGGTATCTGATCCTTCTTCTCCTTGCTATTCTTTTGTTTCTTATCCTTATTCATGTTGTTACTACTTTGTCCTTTCTATTCTTTTGTGCCTTGGTTGGTAGCCTAGACATGTGACTTAGAAGACTTAAGAGTGCCCATCTGGACTAGCTTATCCTATTCATGAGTGAGAAAGATATCAAAATTATCTAAAGATGGCATGCTGAATTGACTACCAAGTGCACCCTTTGTAGCATAGAAGGTAGAAACAAACATAGAATATTCTAAACTTAGCTTAGAGATAATACTAAGAATCAGTTGTTCATCTTTCTTTTCAATTCCACATTATTTTAATTACAGCCTTAGTGATTTCAATTTGGTGAAGAAATCCTGAATTGTGTTGAAATTGCCTAGACTTAAACTAATTAGTTCACTTTCCAACATATGACCTCTCATTGAATCTTGTGTGCCAAATAGTGTTTCTAGCTTTGTCCAAATTTCATTTGGTGAATTCAAAGAATCAATGTGAAAGAGTAAATTAGGAGAAACAGACAAACACAATGTTCCATATGCTTCATCAAATTTATTAAACCACTTGTGTTTATCTTCATCTTTAGCAAGTTCAGTTTCAAGTCCCATTGTTATCCTATGTAATCCAACTTTCTTTAAGTAGACTATCATACATGATTTCTACTCAAAGTAGTTGTATGGAGTTAGGATGGGCACGTTTGTTTGATCTATGATGAAGAAATGTTGAAAAGAAGAGAACACAACCAAGACAACCCCCCCAAGCAAAATGATTTTGACACTTTATAATTAGTGTGTTTACAACTTCCACTAGCAAGAAATACTAAGTGGTATTGATTTCAATGCCATACAAAACCCTCACAAATTGGGTGTATGCTAAAAGAATAATATTGGAACTCTACCAAGCAAAACTAACAAAACTACTGTGATCTACTAAAAAAATCATGCACTTTCAAACAAGGAATCACCTCGATATGAGGTCGTATGTGAAAGTTATGTTCCTTCAAAGTTCCAAAAGACAGGAACTAAGTAGTGTCACCTGTGAGAATCTACAATTTTTGGAAAAACTATGCACCAAAATCAAGAATCATCTATACCACCGCAAAGGGTGTAGAAAAATAGCCAAAATCATAAAAAGAAGCTTAGTAAAAGGAACCAAAATGACTGTGAATGGAGCCTCCAAAGTTCAACATGAAAAGTGAAAACTCCAATGGAGAGGGGTCTAGGAGCAACCTCTGCCAAAAATGCCGCCAAAGTTAGCGGTCCATCAATTTTAATATCCTTCCAAATAAATTAGACCTCTGCCAAAAACAAAGAATCTCTAGCCAAAAATAGAGTACTACCAAAAACTGACAAAATTGCAACCACTGCCAGAATGACCACCAAATATAGTTGGGTCTACTAAAATTAGCAGAAGCCACTAAAAAATGCTTGGCTAATTTAAGGCACAAATGCTAAATATAAGGCATGCAAGCCAGGCGATACATGCATATAGAACAAAATTTACGGACCGTATGAAAATTTAATAGGCCGTAAAGGCCAAAGGTTTTGTAGAAGGCCTAAAGCCTATAAAAAAGGGGCAAGGACTATACGCCTCACTTGTGGGCCCTTATAGTGGGCTAAGGGCCACACCCTCTATAGAGGGCTTAGTCCTCTTTAGAGGAGGTCAAAGCCCCTCATATACATCACTATGAAGCACTTATATAATAAGCATTGAGTGCTTATTTTATTTTTTATTTAATTTTTTTTTGAAAATTTATAAATTTTGCACTGAAATTCATGCTGTGAGGCCAAAAATGGCCTTTGGCAATTTTTTTTGCCTTTTGGTCTCCCGGTACTGAAATTGGGCAAATTATATATCAAAATTCACCTGTGAGGCCTCCTAGACGCAATGACAGGGTCCTTTTGGCCTAAAAATGCTCTGATTGAACGTTGGTTTCCAGATCTGAGCTTAAAACCCTAGTTCTACAACTATGTTAAATGATCTATGATTTCAATGAAATGAAAGCCAATCTTGACTTTCTTGAGCCTCCTAGATAGGTTGGAACAACAAGAAATGCTGCTAGTATAACAAGAAATGTTGCAATCACCTAGATTTCACACAACACATATGCAAACCCCAGAGATTAAAATGTTTCCTTCAAACGTTTCTAATTCTCCAGATCATCTGAAGATGCAAGAGAAGAGCATACTAGGTTTTTGGATAAACCTAAAATAAAGCTTTATTAGCCCCCCTAAATCTCTCAAATATGGAAACTATAATCTATTCTACACTAGAAATGCTCTAATACCATGTTAGAATCTAAAAAGATGATCAACCCAGAAAACTAGTGCAAACGAATAGATATCTAAACTATGAATGCAAATGATACGAAATTAAAATAGCAGCACAGAGTTAGTCTTCGAGAGAGTAATACAAATACTAGAAGTAAAATAGCACTAAAAGGATGCAAAAGCAATAGATTGATACAAAATACAAGCTAGGTAGCATGCTTATATAGACCAAGGAGAGGGAAGAGGTGGCAACACCAACCAATGAGGGGCAACCATCTATCAGACTAAAGATAGTAAAGTGACTTCCCAAGATAGCTAATGGATGCTCACATGTAGGAAGGTGACACCTCATAACCCAAGCACCTAATGAGACATGCTTTATTAACTTAAGTGAGATTAATAAATGTGTAGTCCTAAACACCTAGGAATAAAGGGAAAATAAATAATCCAACTAGGAAATAAAAACCTATTTATGATTCATGGAAAGGGTAAGTGCATGGAAATGGGGGACCAAAAGGGGGTCAAAGTGGCCACTTTTTTTGAAAAAAAAAACCTGATCTTGCATGAGGAATTGAAGATAGCCATGCTCAGAATTAGAAGATGTGATAAGAACAAGTTTTGTAGTGCTCCGAGTCTAATGTAAAATCTACTAATTTTTTTCTAAAATGGTGGAGATTAAGAGGTTCAAATAGGGGAAGCACACAAAGTGTTCCTATTTTTGTCAAAAAATATAACATAGTGTATGGTGTGCTTCCCCTAAAATGTCAACTTTTTTTAAGTATTACATAAATTGCAACAACGGAAAGTTAGCTAACACCATGTAGTTTATGCCTATTTTTTCAAGTAATGATTTTATGAATATATGAACTTTTTATGAATTTTCAAAGTGGACACATCTTGAAAAATAAAATTTTGAGCATGCCCCCCCCCCCCAATTTTTTGAAAACTAATAAAAAATCAATTTTTTTTCAATGTGTATAGAATTGAGTCTAGAATTTAAAAATGTAATTTGTTTCAATATTTGATAAACATGTAAAAATGACACCAGAAATACTAGACATAAGTTTCCTAAAAAAAACACATTAGCAAAAGAACTTGAAGACGGACACCTTAATGTTATTAGATTTTTGAAAAATATACATGGTTATAAAGCTAACTAAAAAATTGAAGTCGTCTTGGCATTTTTTTGTATTGACATTGAAAAACATGTAAACCATAGGGGGACCATGCATGATATTTGGTCAAAATTTCTAACTTTTGTGAGAAACACATCCTTGGCATCCAAAATCTACCTCCAACCCTTTGGGTTGGATGCCCAAGGCAAATCTAACCCTTAGGGTTGGAATTTCCCAAAGTGGGAAAAAATGTGAGCGCATTATAAAATAATTTAAATGAATTTTATACATATATCTCTCTCCCTCTCTCTATCTTGTCTTCTTTATGGACACCCTCTCTCTAACTTTTGAATTCTATCTCTCTCTCTCTCATGTCATTCATCTTCATCTCTTTGTGTCTATTTGACTTCTTTTTTGACCTCCTCCCCTCACTTTTTCACCTATTAACCCTAGCATTCCTAATTTTCCTTTTCCTTTCAAAGTTTCCATTAGATCCCACTAATTGTTCCCTATTTTACTATTTTCCACCTCTCCTCTCATCATTCTTCCCATCCAATTAACTTTCATTTTAGCTCGTTTCTATTTCATCCTCCCAATTTATATCATCATCCCTCTTAGAATGTCCTAGTTTTCATGTTTCCATTTGCTTTGTTGATAAGGGAGAGGGAGAGGGATGAAGAGGGAGAGAAGGGGGAGATGGAGGGGAGAGAGGAGAGAGATAGGGAGAGAGAGAGTCCTAGTTTTCTTCTTTCCATTTCCTTTGTCAATAAGTGAGAGGGAGAGGGAGGGAGAGCGGGGTGAGATAGAGGGGAAAGATAAGGAGATAGAGGAATGATATGCAAGAGAGAGGATAGAGATAGGGAGATAGGGAGAGATAGGTAGAGAGAGAGAGGAGACAAATATGGAGAGATAGAGGAGACATAGAGGATAGATTGTGAGATAGAGAGTGAGGGAGATGTCCAAAGACATAGAGAGAGGCTAGAGATAGGGAGATAGGGAGAGATAGATCTAGGTAGAGAGAGAGAGGATATAGATAGGGAGAGATAGAGGAGACAAAGCGGAGAGATAGGGAGAGAGAGAGTGAGGGAGATGCCAAAAGACATAGGGGGAGATATTGAGTAGAGGGATGATATAGATAGGGAGATAGGGGAGAGATATGGAGATAAACGTTTAGGGTTTAGGAGCATTATTTATGGTTCAAGGTTTATGGGTTTAGGGTTGAGAGAGAGAGAGAGAGAGATGTCTATAGACATAGGGAGAGAGATTGAGAGGTAGAGGGATGATAGAGATAGGGAAATAGGGGAGAGATAAGAAGATAGACATTTAGGTTTTCTTGGATTTGGGATTTAGGGATTAGGGGTCAGGGTTTATGGGTATTATTTAGGGTTTAGGGGTTTATGGTTTCTTGCGTTTAGGGGTTAGGAGAATTATTTTAGTGTTTAGTGGTTAGGGGTTAGTGGTTTAGGGTTTATGGTTTAGAGAGAGAGTGAGAGGACGTATAGGGAGAGATAGAGGAAACAAATGATATAGATATGGAGATAAAGAGTGATGAACATGTCTAGAGACATAGGTAGAGAGATTGAGAGGTAGAGGGATAATAGAGATAGGGAGATATGGAAGAGATAGGGAGATAGAGGTTTAGCCCATTGCTTGGGTTTATGGTTTAGGGTTTAGGGGTTAGGGTTTAGCAGAATTATTTAGGGTTTAGGGATTTAGGGTTTCTTGGGTTAATGTTTTAGGGGTTAGGGGCATTATTTACAGTTCAGGGGTTTAGAGTTGCTCATGTTTAGGGGTTAGGGCTTAAGGTTTAGGGGTTTAGGGTTTAGAGAGAGAGATGACTGATAAGCAGAGATACAAGAGACAGAGGGGAGAGATAGGGAGATAGAGAGTGAGGGACATGTCTAGAGACATAGGGATAGAGATTGAGAGGTGGAGGGATGATAGAGATAGGAAGATAGGGGAGAGATATGGAGATAGGAGAGAGATAAGGAGATAGAGGTTTAGGGTTTAGAGGTTAGGGGTTTAGGGTGTAGGGGAATTATTTAGGGTTTAGAGTTTAGGGGTTTAAGGTTTCTCATATTTAGGGGCATTATTTAGGGTTTAGTGTTTATAGTTTAGGGGTTAGGAGTTAAGGTTTAGAGGTTTAGGGTTTAGAGAGAGAGGAATGATAGGGAGAGATAGGGAGATAGAGAGTGAGGGACATGCCCAGAGACATAGGTAGAGAGATTGAGAGGTAGAGGGAAAATAAAGATAGGGAGATAAGGGAAAAAAAGGGAGATATAGATTTAGGGTTGCTTAGGCTTAGGGTTTAGGGATTAGGGTTTAGGGGAATTATTTAGAGTTTAGGGGTTTAGGGTTGCTCAGGTTTAGGGTTTCTTAGGTTTAGGGGTTAGGGGTTTAGAGAGAGAGAGAGAGAGGACTGATAGGGATAGATAGAGGAGACCAAGTGGAGAGATAGGGAGATAGAGAGTGAGGAAGATGTCTAGAGACAAAGGGAGAGAGATTAAGAGGTAGAGCAATGATAGAGATAGGAGATAAGGGAGAGATAGGGGTTAGGGGTTGGGGTTTAGGGAAATTAGACCTACCTTAAGTGCAGCGTGGGTAAATTTAGGCAATTGAGAGATAGAAGGATGATAGAGATAGGGAGATAAAGGTTTAGGGGTTACGGTTTAGAGATAGAAAGAAATAGATGGAGAGAGTTAGAAAGAGATAGCTAGAGAGAGAGAAAGAGTTTGTGAAATGGTAGAAGAGGGATGTAAATAAATTTTTACCTAGTTTAAAATGCGAGTGTGTTATAACACGAGCACATTTTGAACTCATAAAAATGATGTGTAACAGCTTGCAAAAATGCATGCCACATGATTTTCAATGCACATGCTCTTTTTTATTCCCTGTTATGTGCCTTTTTAGACATTGAAAGAGACTTTTCATGATTTTGAGGTTATCCCATCATTGGTTGACAAAATTGATGCACTTTTTGTTCTTGTTTCGATGTACAAGATTCTAATTACAAGTTTTAAATTCAAATTTGATATTGGAAAGTATTTTTTTATGTTTTGAGGGATTGCAACACTAGATTGAATAAAATAACTAGTTTTTTAATTTTACATTGACAAAAAACAATGTAATTAAGCATGTTTTGTATTATAACTTGATAAATTATTAGATATTTTTTGTGTTCTTTTGACCATTGTTTTAGAGTGATATAGAATTCAATACAAGGGTAAGTGCAAGAAGATGGAGGGCCAAAAAGGGGTCTTAAGTGGCCACTTTTTTTTCTAAAATCAGGAAATGTTGGCCTTGGATGAGAAATTGAGCATAGTTACACTCAAAATTTGGAGATGCAACCAAAACAATGTTTGTAGTGCTCTGAGTCTACTTTCTAAACTACTAATATTTTTTAAAAATGGTATAGATTAAGGGGTTCAAAAGAGGGAGCCACAGAAATTGGTGTTGTTTCTGTCAAAAAAACATAACATAGCATGTTTTGTGGCTCCCTCAAAAGGTTAACTTTTTTTTGGTATTTTTAAAATCTCTTCAATGAGAAATTAGCTAATAGCATGTAGTTTATGCCCAATTTTTCTAATAATTTTTTGATGAATATTTGATTTTTTACTAATTTTCAAAATGGACACATCCTAAAAAACAAAATTTTGGCTGTGCTACCCCTATAAATTTTGAAAACTAATTGAAAATTATTATTTTTAATATGTGTAGAATGGAGTCTAGTTTCTAAATATGTAATTTTTTTGAAATTTCAATGAATGGTTAATTTACAATGAAAAAAAGACCAAACAGTGGTTTTTGCCCAAAAACGAACACACAAACAAAAGAAATTAAAGATGAAAGGCTTAACATTGTCAAAATGTGAAAAAAATTACATCGTTAAATAGCTAAGAGAAAGTCTAACATTACCTAGGTGTTTGATTTGTTTGACCTTGAAACACGTGCAAATCTAAGGGTTAGCATGAACAAAATTATGTGAAATCTTGTAGAATTTGCAAAAACATGTCTATGGATGTTGAAAAGGCACTCCAAGCCTTTGGGTTGGAAATCCAAAGAAAATCCCAAGCCTAAGGCTCGGGAATCCCAAAGCACAATATAATGCGAGTGCGTTATAATGTGCTTGCATTATATTGTGCTTTTTTCCTTTTTTTCCATGTTTGTCGGTGTTTCCCTAGTTCGACATAATGTGAGCACGTTATAATGTGCTCGCGTTATGTCTTCCTTTAAATGAGTTATGTTCAAGTTTCATAAGTATGTTTCATGGATGTATATATGTATGCTTGTAGGTATGTATGCATGTACATGTATGCATGCTTGTATGTATGCATGTTTGTGTGTATGTATGTATGTTTGTATGTATGCGTGTATGTATGTATGTATGTATGTAAGTGTTTTGGGTTTATGGTATATAAGGACCTGAGCCTATATAGTTTTGAGGGTTGAGGGATTAGGGCTTAAGTAATAAGTAGAGGGTAGAGATTAGAGGGTTGAGGGTTACAGTTGAGGGTTAATATTCAAGTTGTTGAGTGTATAAGATTAAGTGTGTAAGGCGTAGGGATTAGGGTTTAGGATATTGGGTTTAGGGTTTACGATATGGATTGAGGGTATATAAGGCATAGGGTGACTTGGGTTGAGAGTACGTATGGTTTAGGTTTAATTTAAGTATAGGGTTGAGGCACAATATTTGGGGTTTAGGATATAAGGGTGAGGTTATATGGTCTAGGGATGAGGGTTTGTAGGTGTAGGCTTCAGGGTTTAAGGTATAAGGTTGATGATTGAGGGATTAGGGCTTAAGTATATGGTTGAGGGTTTAGGGATAGGTTTTAGGGTTTAAAGTTTAAGGGTTAAGGGTTGAGGCATAGGGTTTAAGGTTTAGGGATAAGGGATTAGGGTAAAAGGTATAGTGTCTTGGGTTAAGGGTTTAGGAATAGGGATAGCATTTAGGGTTTAGCGATGAGGGATTAGGGTTGAGGGATTAAGGTTTAAGGTATATTGTTGTGGGTTGGGTGTTTAGGGATAGGGTTTAGGGTTGAGGGATTAGGGTTTAGAGTTGAGGGATTAGGGTTTAAGGAATAGTGTTGAGGGTTGAGGGTTTAGGGTTGAGGGATTAGGGTTTAAGGTTGATGGATTAGCGTTTAAGGAATAGTGTTGAGGGTTGAGGGTTTAGGAATAGGGTTTAGGGTTGAGGGATTAGGGTTTAGGGTTGAGAGTTGAGGATTGAGGGTTGAGAGTTGAGGGTTTAGGGATAGGGTTGATGGTCAAGGGATTAGGGTTAATGTAGAGTGTCAAGGGTAGAGGGATTAGGGATAGGATTTAGGGTTGAAGGTTTAATGATTGAGGGTTGAGGCTTTAGGGCTGAGGGTTAAGGGATTGGGGTTTAAGATATAGTGTTGAGCGTCGAGGGTTTAGGCTTTAAGGTTTTAGGTTTAAGGGTTTAGGGATGGGGTTTAGGGTTTAGGGATAAGGGATTAGGGTTTAAGGTATAGTGTTGAGAGTTGAGGGTTTAGGAATAGGGATAGCATTTAGGGTTTAGGGATGAGGGTTGAGGGATTAGGGTTGAGGGTTGAGGGATCAGGGTTTAAGGTATAGTGTCGAGGGTTTAGTGATAGGGTTTAGGGTTGAGGGATTAGGTTTTAGGGTTGATGGATTAGGGTTTAAGGTATAGTGTTGAGGGTTGAGTGTTTAGGGTAAAGGGATTAGGGTTTAGGGTTGACAGATTAGGGTTAGAGTGTCGAGGGTAGAGGGATTAGGGATTAGGGTTAGAGTGTTGAGGGTAGAGGGATTAGGGATAGGGTTTAGGGTTGAAGGTTTAAGGATTGAGGGTTGAGGCTTTAGGGATGAGGGTTTAAGGCTTAAGATATAGTGTCAAGTGTTGAGGCTGTAGGGATAGGTTTAAGTTTTAAGGGTTAAGGGTTGAGGAATAGGGATTATAGTTTAAGGTATAGTGTTGAGGGTTGAAGGTTTAGGGATAGGGATTAGGGTTGAGGGATTAGGGTTTAGGGTTGATAGATTAGGGTTTAATGTTGACAGTTGAGGATTAAGGGTTGAGGGTTGAGGGTTGAGGGTTGAAGGTTTAGGGATAGGGTTGATGGTCAAGGGATTAGGGTTAAAGTAGAGTGTCAAGGGTATAGGGATTAGGGATAGGATTTAGGGTTGAAGGTTTAAGCATTTAGGGTTGAGGCTTTAGGGATGAGAGTTAAGGGATTAGGGTTTAAGATATAGTTTCGAGTGTCAAGGGTGTAGGGATAGGTTTTAGGGTTCATGTTTTAAGGGTTAAGGGTTGAGGGATAGGGATTAGGGTTTAGGGATAAGGGATTAGGGTTTAAGGTATAGTGTCGAGGTTTGATGGTTTAGGAATAGGGATAGCATTTAGGGTGGAGGTATTAGGGATAGGGTTTAGGATTTAAGGTTTAAGTGTTAAGGGTTGAGGATTTAGGGATAGGGTTTATGGTTTAGGGATAAGGGATTAGGGTTTAGGGTTTAGGGATTAGGGTATTATAAATTATAATTAGGGATTAGGGTTTATGGTTTATGGATTAGGGATTAGGGTTTAGGGTTAAGGGATTAGGGTTTAGGGTTTAGGGATGTAAAATTAAGGGGTACCATAAATAAACTAGAATTTAGGCAGGGTTGGGAAAATTTTGTGAATCATCATGGGCTGGAGATTGGAGATTTTGATGTGTTCAAGTACATATCCAAGTCATATTTTAAGGTTAAGATATTTCAAAGAATAGGGTGTGTGAAAAACATCAATGCTCTTCAACTTATGAATACCAACATTGATACAGATAAAAGATACCCTTCTAACAAAGTATACAGTTCATGTCAACCAATGGGCAGCAAGTTGCTGAATGAATTGGTTTAATGGGTGTGCCTCCTTCTTAAAAATTATGCTTGGATACTTTACACAAAAACTAGTAAATCTATACATTATTTTTCATTCATTTATTTCTTGTACACTGTTAAGAACTTGTAAAATATAATTATGTAATGTGTTTATGGCAGCGCATTCCTCCTGCATTTGTTTCACAGTTTATAGAGAACACAAATGAACATATGGTGTTGTAAGGCCTAGGTGGGCAGGAGTGGGATGTGCAATTAGGGGGTACCATAAATAAACTAGAATTTAGGCAGGTTGCGAAAATTTTGTGAATCATCATGGGCTGGAGATTGGAGATTTTGTTTTGTTCAAGTACATATCGAAGTCATATTTTAAGGTTAAGATATTTCAAAGAATAGGGTGTGTGAAAAATATCAATGCTCTTCAGCTTATGAATACCAACATTGATACAGATAAAAGATACCCTTCTAACAAAGTATACAGTTCAAGTCAACCAATGGGCAGCAAGTTGCTAAATGAATTGGTTTAATGGGTGTGCCTCCTTCTTCAAAATTATGCTTGGATACTTTACACAAAAACTAGTAACTCTATACATTATTTTTCATTCTTTTATTTCATGTACACTGTTAAGAACTTGTAAAATCTAATTGTGTAATGTGTTTATGGCTACACATTCCTCCTACATTTGTTTCATAGTTTATAGACACAGACAAAGATATGGTGTTGCAAGGTCCAGGTGGGTAGGAGTGGGATGTACAATTAGGGGGTACCATAAATAAACTCGAATTTAGGCAGGGTTGGGAAATTTTTGTGAATAATCATGGGCTGGAGATTGGAGATTTTGCTGTGTTCAAGTACATATCCAAGTCATATTTTAAGGTTAAGATATTTTAAACAACAGGGTGTGTGAAAAATATCAATGCTCTTCAACTTATGAATAACAACATTGATACAAATAAAAAATTCCCTTCTTCTAACAGAGGATGTAGTTTAAGTCAACCAATGGGCATCAAGTTGCTGATTGAATTGGTTTTTGATGAAGAAAATAATGATGTTATTGAAGCAATGGAAGAAAATCAAAATTGTAAGTCTAATTTAATTTATTTCAACTTTCAAAGTAGGCATTTGAATTGTAGCTTTACTAAGAGGAATGGTATAGCAAAAACTTAATTCTGTTACATGCCTTTCTTTGAAGAACCCTGGACATTATGGACCCTATCATCTAGAAAAGAACATGAAAGTGAACTCTGCCCCACCTTTCAAATTAGATAAACCTTTTTATTCAATGAAAATGAAGTCATAGAATGTAAACCGACCATGCATACTAGTAAGATCAAATTCTCTACCTTCTATTCTTATTACTCTTACTTTATTAAGAAAACAGTGTAAAAAAGAATGGGTTTAATTGTAAGCTAACATAAGGCAAAGCAATTTTGTTAGTACATTTTTCTGAGGGATCTCTAATAGTCTAATATAATGCAATCTTCCATAATATGAACATATCTGCATTTGTGTGAATGCTAGGCTTAATAGTAGAGTATTAAATCAATGCAATAGTAGAGTATTAAATCTAAAGTAAAGTTGGTTTAGGGTATAGTGTTGAGGGTTTAGGGATAGGGTTTAGGGTTGAGGGATTAGGGTTAATGGTTGAGGGATTAGGGTTTGAAGTTGAGGGTTGAGGGTTGAGGTTCGAGGGTTGAGGGTTTGGGGATAGGGTTGAGGGTCAATGGATTAGGGTTAAAGTAGAGTGTCAAGGGTATAGGGATTAGGGATAGGGTTGGATGGTTTAGGGATAAGGGATTAGGGTTTAAGGTATAGTATCAAGCTTGTTGAGGGTTTAGGGATGAGGGATTAGGGTTGAGGGTTGAGGGATTAGGGTTTAGGGTTTGACGTTGAGGGTTGACGGTTGAGGTTTGAGGGTTGAGGGTTTAGGGATAGGGTTGAGGGTCAAGGGATTAGGGTTAAAGTAGAGTGCCAAGGGTAAGGTATTAGGGGTAGGGTTTAGGGTTGAAGGTTTAAGGATTAAGGGTTAAGGATTTAGGGATGAGGGTTAAGGGATTAGGGTTTTGGGATAAGGGATTAGGGTTTAAGGTATAGTGTCAAGCGTTGAGAGTTTAGGAATAGGGATAGAGTTTAGGGTAGAGGCATTAGGGATAGGGTTTAGGGTTGAAGGTTTAAGGATTAAGGGTTGAGCCTTTAGGGCAGAGGGTTAAGGGATTATGGTTTAACATATAGTGTCAAGGGTAGAGGGTTCATGGATAGGGTTTATGGTTTACAGATAGGTAGAGAGGTGAGGGGAAACAAAGGTGAGAGATAGAGAGGTGAGGGGAAAGATATAATAAAATGAGAGAGGCTTTAGGGATAGGGTTTAGGGATAGTGTTTAGGGTTGAGGGATTAGGGTTAAAGGTTGAGGGATTAGGGTTTTACGTTGAGGGTTAAGGTTTAAGGTTTGAGGGTTGATGGTTTAGGGATAGGGTTGAGGGTCGAGGGATTAGGATTAAATTAGAGTGTCAAGGGTATAGGGATTAGGGATAGGGTTGGAGGGTTTAGGGATAAGGGATTAGGGTTTACGGTTTAAGGCATTAGGGTTGAGGGTTGAGAGATTAGGTTTTAGGGATAGGGTTTAGGGTTGAGAGTTGAGGGATTAGGGTTTAAGGTATAGTTTTGAGGGTTTAGGGATAGGGTTTAGGGTTGAGGGATTAGGGTTAAGGGTTGAGGGATTAGGGTTTGACATTGAGGGTCAAGGGTTGAGGTTTGAGGGTTGAGGGTTTAGGGATAGGGTTGAGGGTCGAGGGATTAGGGTTAAAGAAGAGTGTTGAGGGTATAGGGATTAGGGACAGGTTGGAGGGTTTAGGGATAAGGGATTAGGGTTTAAGGTATAGTATCAAGGGATTAGGGTTTAGGGTTTAAGGGATTATGGTTGGGGGATTAGGGTTGAGGGTTAAGGGATTAGGATTTAGGGATAGGGTTTAGGGTTTAGGGTTGGGGGATTAGGGTTTAAGGTATAGTGTTGAGGGTTTGAGGATAGGGTTTAGGGTTAAGGGTTGAGGGATTATGGTTTGACATTGAGGGTTGAGGATCGAGGGATTAGGGTTAAAGTAGAGTGTCAAGGGTATACAGATTAGGGTTGAAGGTTTAAGGATTGAGGGTTGAGGCTTTAGGGCTAAGGGTTAAGGGATTAGGGTTTAGTGATAGGGTGTAGGGTTTAGGGTTGATGGATTAGGGTTAATGGTTTAGGGAACATGGTTTAAGGTAAAGTGTTGAGGGTTTAGGGATAGGGTTTAGGATTTAAGGTTTAAGGGTTGAGGGTTGAGGCTTTAGGGTTTAGGGTTAAGTGAGACGTAGATGGCTAAGGATGGATGGAGAGGTAGACAAGGAGTGACTGAGAGACATAGAGAGGGGAGAGGTAGAGAGGTGAGGGAGAGATATAAGTGATATATAGAGAGGTGAGAGATAGAACATGAGCTAATGGAACTAGAGGTGAGATATTGCAAAGGTGCTATCGAAGGTGAGATAGGCACAAATATTTATGGATCAATCTATAGTAGGACAAAACATGAGCATTTTATAATGCACTCACTTTTTTCCTACTATAGAAATGGTAAAAAGGCCTGGACCCCCATGATCTAGGTCCACATGCTCTATTTTCATGCTGATTATGCGCGTGTTCCAACAAAAAAAAAGTGTTTTCATGTTGTTGGGAAGTTCACATGCATATTTTACATATTCTACCACATTTGCATTATCTTTCAACCACCTTTTCTACTTTCCCAACTTGAGAAGGAGGAAATAACATAGTTTTCACATCAAATTTGATATATATCTATTCAAGTTTCAATTTTTGTAGTGTTGCAATGTTAATTGTGATTGAATTTTAGGAATTTAACATTATATATTGGCTAATAGTATAGTTGTTAATAATTATATTTGAGTGTTAGTCAATTTAACATTGAAAAGGAAGCAAGTGGTGAAAAACTCAAATTGTTGAGGAGTTTGATGCAAGAAGAAAAAAACACTACATAATTGGGTACTCTCTCCATTTGAATCTCCATTTTTTAGGTATGTCAAGTCTTTACATGCATGTTCTTTACATTTTCCTTAATTCTATTTGAATTACTTTATCATGCTTTATCATACATGTTTATATCACTTGTATCCAGTATGCATAATAACAGAGTATGTATACATATCTTGTGTTTATATAATAGACTATGTTTTAAATTAGTTCATGGTATTCATAATAAAAGATATCTCAAAGGTCAACATTAATTAAAATAGACACATTCCCAATCAAGAAAGCAGCCTACAATCTCACATGATGCCACGTATATTTTCTACACTTGGGCTCTTTAATAATTATGTGTAATAAACAAACCTTAACATACCATGATGTCAAACTATACAAGAATAAATCATTGCAACATAATAAAAATACAATCCCACTATTATCTTATCATATTAACAAGTTAAAATACAAATGAATAGGTGCCAAGATCATACAAGTATGCACATGACATGATGATTTGTCTGCACATATCTTGGGCTAGGACATTCCTTATACACCTATTCATGATGATTTGTATGCACATGACACAACAATATTTCAAAATTTCCTAATTGTCCTTTGTTAGAACATGATGGTGGTTACCTTCATCGACTATATACCATTTAATACCCTAAATTACAAAAATTAGTCTAATGATTTTTATGACAGTCCTAGGTATGTGATGAAGAGGTAGGGTTTAACTCAATCCAAAGGGGGCATATTTCACAGCAATGGGCTCATACCAATAGTTTCTTCAAATTTCATAAGCTTTCCTCTCAAGAAATCTCCCTATACAAAGGCACAAAGAGGGTCTTCAATACTTCAAAACCTAACAAGGTTACTAGAGGTCTTCTTACCCCTCAAGAACTCAGACACAACCATTCTAAACCCTTACTCAAGTCTACACTCTTCAATTGTTGTCTATTCCTTCACAAGCCACCCAAATACTAGTAGCCCTAGTACCAACAAAACACCTTCTCAATTCCAAATTTCAACTTCTTGATCTCAACCAAGTCTCAAGTAGCTAGAATCAAAAAAATTTATCCTCTAGATCACTTCCCTATTCACCAAATCATTAAACCCTCATTTAGGCCATTCTAGGCATGCTCAATGTGGGTTTATTGGAACTCAATACCTTAGGCTCCGTTTTACCTTACCAATGCTTCCAACACATAATAATATGTTTGTCTGTGCTTCCTAAACTATCATCCACACTTTAACAATGCTCTTTCATCAAAACGCTACTTGAAAGCATCACTTTTCACCAAAAGAAGACATGTGATTTAACAAGTAGTCAACATGAATTCCCATGTACTCTTCACTTGTAGCCTCAATAGGTGACTCTCCTTTGACCTTATCCTCATCTAGGACTGAAGTAAACTTTGTACCATGATGCTTTGTATGGCTACAATAACATTGTGCAATAATGCTTTGTATGGCTGCAATAATGCTTTGTACCTATTTTGGTTGAGTGACATTTACTCTTCTACATGATGATTGTATGTATATTTACTATGAAGGGTTGAATGACATATATTTTCGTTATTTGTATGGATCCATTTATTAGGAACTAATATTGGTCTCTTTATCATGCTATAGATAAATTCTCTATCATGCTGAGGAAACGAATAAGAATTAAACCAACACAGGAAGAGATAGAAGCTAAGAATGCACATAAAGTAGCAGCTATGAGGGAACTTCATGAGAAGAGGAAATTCAACACGAAGACATGCCAATTGAAGAGGAACTGCAACCATCACAAAGAGATATGGTATTGGTGGCACAAAGAGAATGAATGCAAAAACTTCATGCTAATAGAGATTTGAATACCATAGTTGGAGACATGTCCTCTATCGCAAGTCAACATGTAGGGACACCATCTACCACATCTCAAGTTGAGAGTACATCATCACTCACATGTGATGAAGGAGGTACACCATTGTTCCCACCTCAACCTTAAGGTATGTCATCTATTCCATCTTTGATTGAGGTTATGCCACCTTGCCCATCTCATTTAAATATTGATGAAATTCCTAATGTTGAGATGAATTTACCTAACTTAACACCACCTAGAATTTTGCATAGAAAGGCAAAGTATTTGATTTATATTGATGAGAATATTTTGCAGCCAATGGAAGGTAAGATTCCAAAATGCATTTGTAGAAGATATGCTCATAAGATTTGGAGATTGTTCTTTGAAAAGTTAAATGAGACCGCAAGATGTCAAATATTCGTTGAAATGATGTGAAGTATAAAGTATAGGTCCATCGTGAAGATTCTTGGGTTGAGAACATCAAAGGCTTCAAGTGAAAAATCTATTGTTAAGAATCTAATGAGTGCATATGAGAGTGTGGGTAACACCTCACACACAAAAGATAGTAATGCAACACGACATGTGATTACATAGACTATAGTAAGTAGTCAAATGAGGAAAACTTGTCTCATTAGAAAGATGAGTCAAGCATTGAGAATTAATAGGAAAACTTTATCAAGAGCCATTGGAAGATGCCAAAGAATTGAGGACACTAATGCCAATGAATTATGGGTGTTCTCGGGGAGACTACCATGTAAAGATAAACCAATTGTTGAAGCATTGACATCACTAATTGAAGACTTTTGGAAGAATTACACAAGGGTATCTCCGAATCAAAAGGATGTAGTAAGAAGGAGAATTGGTAGTCAAAACTGTGAGCCACATCCAAAGCATTTTTTGGATATGACTCAAATACAGTTTTTTGGTAAATTTCTAGAGAATTATCCTCAAATTAAAATTTGTCAAAGATATTTTGAAATGCTAAGACCTTTCTATGTCAAGATAAATCACGCATGCACTACTTGTTGTTGTAGATTACATATTGAATTTTCTAACTATTTTGATATATATTGGTCTATATGTTTAGATTTGCCTACTAACAATGTTTTGCAGGGTTGTGGCATACATGCCCCACCAACATCTTCAAGAGACTTCATATCAAGAATTTTATGTGAAAGAGAGGAAGGTCAAATATTCTACAAGAAATTATGCTTGGATGACACATGTCAACATTGCGGTAGCTTGCAACGTATGCCAATATGTGAACATATGGAAAGAACACATGCAGTTGGAAATGAACTAGTTCAGCAAGTATAAAACAGTGGCATACAATACAAAAGATGGTAAAGAAGCAAAGAGGTATGAATTGGTTATTGAAAATATTCCAGTGTATCAGTTTATGCCTATATTTTATGATAGCATAGTGTATGAGTATGCAAGACATGCCCATAGAGCTCGATGGTTGGACTAGAAATTCAAGTTATGCAAGGACACATTTCTAGTTGGTAGCATTGTTTCAGTCATCAACTTTACAGAGAACTATAGTCTACAGCCACAATGTGATGTACAATCACAATATTACAACTCCACACAGGTTTCTATATTTGTGCACATCACATTCATTCATGCGAATGATAGTACAGAGGATAATAGAAAGATCATAAGGGAGTATCATTTCTACATCAATGATGATCACATGCATTCTATGGAGTTTGTGCAAGGTTACTTTCAGGTGTTCTACAATGATTTGTCTAGAAGGGGCATATCGTTCAGTTAACATATCATATGGTCAGATAACTGTGCGTCACAATTCAAGAACTCACAAAATTTCTATTGGCTGAGCAAGAGGCATAATTTTATAGGTGTTCAATATATGTGGTACTTTTGTGAGGCTGGGCATGGAAAGGGGGGGTATGATGGTGCAAGAGCATGTATCAAAAGAGCCATAGCACAAGAAGAGTTAAAGTATAAAGACAATGCAAATTTGATAGATGCAAAAGATTGTCGAGTGGTGTAATGCTTCCATGGGTCTAGGTAATGAAGGTAAGTCTTCAGTTCGTAGATCTTTTTGGTTGATAGATGAAACTAACATTGTACCATATGAGGACTATTCTATACTGATAGGATCAAGTGAGATGCACTGTTTCAAAAGCTCAATTACAGGTTCATGGAGTATCCATATGCGAAAGATGTCATGCTTTTGTTCTTCCTGTACAATTCAAGCCTGGGATGAGTGCGAGTCAAAGGAGTGGGTTGATGAATGGCAGTTAAGTATTCTTAGCCCACTTGACATGTATTGACCCTCGACGACACTAGAACTAACACAGATGGAATCATTAGTTGACTTTGACCACATATTAGATCTAGTTGAACGAGGTAATATATCTATTTACATAGTTTTTGAAATTCCTACTGTTATCTTACTTTGTAGTGTTTTTGTAATGTTGACTAATTTCATCTAATTTGCTACACATATCAATGTAGGGCATGTATATGTAGTTATTGCAGATGAAGATAACAAAGAGGGAACAAATTATTACTTGTGTCGTTGTGTTGAGGCCAAAAAGAAATTGGAGGCCCTAGTTATAGATGGAGAAAACATCAAATACCCTACAGGCTCAGTGGTTGTTACTAGAACATATCTTAGAAGGTACCCACATAAGAGTGTTAATGTTTGGTTGTTTCAGAACTTTGACACGCATCGGAAGATTCTTCATTACTCGAACCTTATGGCATCTAATGTTCATTTGATACAATATTGGGGTAGACCTTTGAACAAGACCTTGTGGAAGGTGTGTGAGTCTAACCATGACGCAATACTTGACACAATAAAGAGTAGAGAAGACCTGGATGGTTCATTGGATTAATTTGTAAGTATTCACATTGATTTTGTAAAGTCATGTTACATTGAGTTGTAAGTATGAACATTAATTTGTAAGTTTACATAGGTTTGTCTTTTTTTATTTGCTACTACATTTTTACACATGTACACATTTTTACATCATCATGTTATGCTTCATGGGGTTAGACCTAAGTGATGGATGAAGTTAATCCTGAGATTAATGTATAAAATCTAGGTAATGTATAAAATATAGGTGTCTGTAGGTGTCTTGGTTTCTAATTAGATAATAGGTGTCTCTAATTGTGTCTTAGGTATATACGATATGTTAACTAGGTAGATAGAGACTAGAAAAAAGGTATTTAATCTAATCTAGGTGTCTTAGGTAGATACTATATATCAATGACCTATCTAGAGACTAGAATAAGGTATAATCTAGAATGATTTAGGTGTCTTCTAGGTAGGTGTCTTAGGTAGGTACTATATGTCAACTAGGTCTACCATAATAGGTGTCTTAGGTAGAACTATAATCAAGGTGTCTAGTTGACTTAGGTCTAGACTATGATAAGGTATAAAGACTAGGTGTCTTAGGTCTACTATGTCTATAAAATCTAGATACATACTATATAATAGGTGTCTTAGGTGTCCTACGTCTACTAGAATAGATATGTCTTAGGTCTTAGGTGAGGCCACATGAGCTTCCACATTCATGTGGTTGGCTTCATCAGTATAGAATATTTATATTTCTTGAAGCTAAGGGAAGCTCTTTTTCTTAATAGGAAAAATTTATCGACTTCAGTTACACTAATGGTGCAGGGGCACCCAGGTTGTCATGCCTCCAAGAGGGGTCAAAAAGTGAAATTTTGTTTTGATTGAGTCAATTATATGTAATAAGGTTCTCTAAGACCATTTCATATGTTTTTGAGTCAGTTTGAGTCATTTGGGGTTAGTTTGAGTCTTTGAGTCTTGTTGCAAAAAAGTGTCAATGTTGTCAAGTTGCACAAAGCAACTTTTACATTTTTGCATTTTTGGTGTCCTGCTTCTGATGCGACCAAATTGATAGTTCTAACAAGTTCAGATGGGTACATTTAGGCTAGCCATGGTCCTATTTTTCACCCAAACATGCCGAAACAGTCTGGGCTACATTGCACTGACGATATCCCTGAAGAGTCCAAAGTGCAAAAAGATAGTAATTTTTGATGAGCTATTACTTAGAAACTGTGTCACTTAGAAATATTTTATCTAAGGAAATGCAATCATGTAGGGTTCCTCTACAATAACCTCTCTCAGTTTTTTATATCTCTGAGGCATTTTCCCGTGGTGAAAGGTTTTCCTCTACCCCAAAAATTGTCAAAAGGAGGTAGTGTAAAGTTGCAAAGGGGTGTAACTTTCATCTTGCTCCTGATGTGACCAAACTGATTGTTTTAGCACGTCCAGATGGGTACATTTAGGCTAGGTATGGTCCTGTTTTTCACCCAAACATGCTGAAATAGTCTATACATTATATTGATGATATCCCTGAAGAGTCCAAAGTGTAAAAATGTAGCAATCTTTGATGAAATGTCACTTGAAAACCATGTCACTTAGAAACATTCTATCTAAGGAAATGAGATCACCTAGGGTTTCTCTACAATAACCTCTCTCAGTTTTTATATCTCTGATGTGTTTTCCCATGGTGAAAGGTTTTCTGCTGCCCCAAAAATCATCAGAAGGAGGTAGTGTAAAGTTGCAAAGGGGTGTAACTTTCCTCCTACTCATGATGCAACCAAACTAACTATTCCAACACGTCTGGATGGGTATGTTTAGGCTAGGAATGGTCCTATTTTTTACCCAAACATGTTGAAACAGTCCAAGCTACATTGTACTGACAATATCCCTAAAGAGTCCAAAGTGCAAAAAGGTAGCAATTTTTGACAAGATGTTACCTGGAAACTGTGTTACTTAAAAATATTTCATCTAAGGCAATGTGATCATGTAGGGTTCCTCTACAATAACCTCTCTTGGTTTTTTATATCTCTAAGACATTTTCCCGTGGTGAAAGGTTTTCTGCTGCCCCAAAAATCGTCAGAAGGAGGTAGTGTAAAGTTGCAAATGGGTGTAACTTTCATCCTACTCCTAATGTGACCAAACTGACTATTCCAACGCATCTAGATGGGAACGTTTAGGCTAGGCATGGTCCTATTTTTCACCCAAACATGCTGAAACAGTCTGAGCTACATTATACAAATGATATCCCTAAAGATTCCAAAGTGCAAAAAAGGAAGCAATCTTTGATGAGATGTTACTCAAAAATTGTGTCACTTAGAGACATTCTGTCTAAGGAAACGTGATCATGTAGGGTCCTTCTACAATAACCTCTCTCATTTTTTTATATCTTTGAGGCGTTTGCCCGTGGTGAAAAGTTTTCTGCTGCCCGAAAACTCGTCAGAAGGAGGCAATGTAAAGTTGCAAAGGGGTGTAACTTTCATCTTGCTCTTGATACGACTAGACTGACTATTCCAACGCATCTAAATGGGTATGTTTAGGCTAGGCATGGTCCTATTTTTCACCCAAACATGTAGAAACAGTCTGAGCTACATTGTACCGATGATATCCCTAAAGAGTCCAAAGTGTAAAAAGGTAGAAATCTTTGACGAGATGTTACTCAGAAATTGTGTCACTTAGAGACATTCTTCCTAAGGAAACATGATCATGTAGGGTCCCTCTTTAATAACCTTTCTCAGTTTTTTATATGTTTGAGGCATTTGCTCATGGTGAAAGGTTTTCTACTGCCCCAAAAATTGTTAGGAGGCAGTGTAAAGATGCAAAGGGGTGTAACTTTTGTCTTGCTCCTGATGTGACCAAACTGACTATTCCAATGCATCCGGATGGGTACATTTAGGCTAGGCATGGTCCTATTTTTCACCCAAACATGCTGGAATAGTTCGAGCTACATTGTACCGATGATATCCATGAAGAGTCCAAAGTGCAAAAATGTAGCAATCTTTGACGAGATGTTACTTGAAAACCATGTCACTTAGAGACATTTTGTTTAAGGAAATAAAATAAAGTAGGTTCCCTCTATAATAACCTCTCTCAATTTTTTATATCTCTCAAGTGTTTGCCTATGGTGAAAAGTTTTCTGCTGCCCCAAAAATCATCAGGAGGCAGTGTAAAGTTGCAAAGTGGTGTAACTTTTGTTCTTCTCCTCGTGTGGCCAAACTGATAGTTCCAGCATGTTTGGATGGATATGTTTAGGTTAGGCATGGTCTTATTTTGCACGCAAACATGCCGAAACAGTCTGAGCTACATTGTACCGGCGATATCCCTGAAGAGTCCAAAGTGCAAAAAGGTAGCAATCTTTGACGAGATGTTACTCATAAACCGTGTCACTTAGAGACATTCTGTCTAAGGAAACACAATCATGTAGGGTCCCTCTACAATAAACTCTCTCAGTTTTTATATCTCTGAGGCGTTTGCCCATGGTGAAAGGTTTTCTTCTACCCCAAAAATTGTCAAAAGGAGGTAGTGTAAAGTTGCAAATGGGTGTAACTTTTGTTCTTCTCCTCGTGTGGCCAAACTGATAGTTCCAATGCATCTAGATGGGTATGTTTAGGCTAGGCATGGTCTTTTTTCATACCCAAACATGCCAAAACAATCTGAGCTACAAACACTAACTAGTCTTCAATCTTTAAACACTACAAATACTATGATATCTTGCATAAAGTTGTCTTTTAGCCTTTTATAAAGGCATACCCATCAAATTCAACCGCATAGAGATGATTATTTGTATTCCAAATTCCTTTTAAATACTAACCTTCCAATCCTTTTTCCTACCCTCATATCAATTAAATATGATCTTCGATTATGATTTGGCGCTCAGGCTTATGAGAGTTTACTAGAGAGGTCGGTTGAGTTAAGTTGAAGGGCTAGTGAACTAATGACTTAAAGACCCTTTAGTAGGTTGACTTAAGTGATAGTAACCTATGATTATAAGTCAATATTAAATTAAAACAAAAATGCACTTTACACACGACAAGCAATTGAGGGTTTTAAAGTCTTAAGAAAAGTAGATTCTTTTTAGGGTTTAATGCCCAATATGCAAACCCTAACTATCAATAAGAAAGACTTAAACATTCTAACTTTCATTAAGAGATATCTAGGACATTTCAGAGACCTCAGGGACATTAGAAGAAAGACATTAGAGTATGACACTTATCATAGGCTTAGGGTTCTAAGATATGAACAACTTCACATTTGAATCAAACTCATGACTCCCCTTGATAAATACAACTCTCCTTGATGGTGACATTGAATTATGATTATGAAAGCTTGTGTCTTCTCTAACTTCTTATTGCATGAACAAAACCACATCCATCATGAACTTGAACCTTGCATCATACCAACCTTCCAAGATAGACCTTATCATGAAAACCATATTCACAACAAAACCTTGCATGAACAAAACCACATCCACCATGAAGATGAACCTTGCATCATATGAACCATGTTTGTCTTGTGTAACATCAACATGAATTAAGAGACCTTATCATGAAACCATATTCACAACATCATGCACCTCATGACCATCACCTACCTTGAATCACTATATCACCTTATCAACATCATGACATCAACCTTGACATCAATGACCAACAACCTTGACCCTTTGACTTCAATGACAACCTTGAACCTTGATTGTTGATGACTTATGGAAGCCTATAGCCTCAATGTTATGTTGCATACTAAAATTAGCTAAGACTCAATGTACTCTCATAACCTCACCTTATATGCAAGAGGAATTACATTTAATAACCACAATGGTCATCAGGTGCTCATAAGCATATGATTTTGACTATCTTATTCAAAACAACAAACATACTCTTTGCATCCCACTATGGTATAATAACGAGAAATTAAGAAATATTTTCAATTGAGCAACTCATAAAGAATATAGATCAGCATACTCATTTGAATATTTTCAATTGAGAAACTCATAAAGAATATGAATATTTTCTATTCAACATGATGATTCATTTTTATTTTAAATACAACTTTTATCTTTTAGTTCCAGAATGAGGTTTAGGTGATACTCGAATAACAATACCTGGCTTATTAGATCAACAAACATCCTATGTAATACAATTGGACTTTAAATATTTGAAGTAACCATCTACAAATATCCATTGAAATATGGATTTATAATGCAAATATGGATGCCATCAATAAAAAAGATTTGTATTAACCAAATATCCATATAAACATACATCAATATCTATCAATATAAGTATAACATATATACAAAATAGCCATATAGGCATACAATGTCTCATATATGTAGTACAAAATATATATCCACAAATGCCATATATGTATACAACAAAGGACCCCAATAAGCATTCATTCCCCTTTGTTCGGTGAAGGGAATAGATCACAAGCAACCTTTGATCTTCGAGAGGATGGAGATGTATATGAGGGTGGTCTACTATGAACCTGAGGGCTCCTCCTCCTATTTAGTTCTTCATGGATATGTAGTTGTTACAATAAAAAGGATAGACATTAATATATATAAATTATATGTTA
Organism: Cunninghamia lanceolata; assembly: GCA_027924645.1. Lineage (NCBI taxonomy): Eukaryota > Viridiplantae > Streptophyta > Pinopsida > Cupressales > Cupressaceae > Cunninghamia > Cunninghamia lanceolata. The sequence goes on along the minus strand of BSBN01000916.1, from coordinate 12,494,422 downwards.
TAAAAAATGAAACATTTAACAAAATAATCACTTACTGCTACCATATAATCTGCCTCCTCATTTGCCTTAGTAGCAGGATTAGGTTGTGGTTATGTCATGTCCTATAGAAACCATCTAGATAGAAATTAAACTTCAAATCAATAATCATTTGATTTTAAAAAAAAATAACTATAAAAATGAATGTAAATTAAAATTTACTAATCCGCCTCATACGTCTGTCAATGGCATGGAGCTATGAATTGCAGTGGACACACCATGCTCCATTGCCCTATGAACTTTAGGAGGTGTCTCTGTAGCCTGCATCATTTGAAAATAAAATAACATTATTCAATTATGAAACTAGAATAGTGATGCAAGTCATGGTTCCTAACATACACACACGTTCACCTAAACATGGAAGTACACACAATAAAGCACACTATGATATTCACTATGATACAACTAGACACATTATACACATAATCATAGTGAAGATTTTGCTCTCTTGGTGATATACTATAGCTCTTTCTTATAGATGTAGGGATGGAAGAAATTGAGCCAATAGGATTGACATAAGTTTATAGAGGAAAGGGTTAGTGTAGATTTGAATATTTTAGTTAGGGGTGACTTGTTGCCCCCATAATTAATACCTAAAACCTAGATGATGTTTGAGTCAATCATATGCTATATAAGATGTCATAGGTTGATGCCCCTCTCTGGTGTCATGTCCTGGGGTCTAATTGGTGGTAATTGGATGAGATTATTAGAGAGAATTTGTCGAAGAATAGTGTGGAGGGGATCAACAAGCTTTGGTAGACATGTATGGAAAATGTGGTAGCATAGACAAGGCAGTGGGTTGTTTGAAAAGATGCCTCAAAGAAAAGTGGTCTCATGGTGACGTCCTTGTCTATGTATCTACTTCTCATGGCATTCCATGAGAGCACATTTCTTTGAGGCATTTTTTCAAATTTAACTATATTATAATGGAAAATTTGTTATCTATCAACATCTAGCTATTAGTTATGCAATGTCTAATAGTGCTTTGAGTTTGAAAGATGTACAATGCAATGTAATTAACGATATGAATATAAAATACAAAAATCTAAAAAGTACAATGCATTAGTTAAACTATTTATTTTATTACCTCAGTGAAGCTTTGAACTACACCACCACTGGCAGGTGTTGCCGTGAAATCTCTAAGATTAACCTATTCAACATCCAAAATTAGATATTAGAATACCATTCATATAACAATGTTATTCACATATAATATTTATAATTGTTTACTAGTTACATACCCTGGCAGTAAATGTCGTAGTGTAAAATGCAGGTGGCGTATTGCTAAGAATTGCATCAATGCTATGACCCTAAAATTTCATCAAAATTATCAAACTAAATTAGTTAATTTTGCATTTCAAAAATGAAATTTAATAAATTAAATTCAATGAACTTGCTAATATTTACCTGAGTATCAAGGCCGAAAGTCTCACTTAGGAGGGTATCTGTCATCACCATTTGCTCAACTACAGATGTAGCCTGCGCACCTGCATCTTGACTATCTATGGGGTCATTACCACAGACTGATCCACAAGTCTGACAAGTATGGGGTGGAACCCTACTCCTCGCACTATCTCCCAACCCACACTGTACTATAGGACTGACATGCTTTATGATGCTCTAGGTCAAGGCACTAATGGACTGAAGTGTCTCGACCTCAACACTCTCCTTCACAATTGAAGGGATAGACACATGCTCATGGGCTAGTCTACTAATTATTTGTCTCACTAGCCACTATGGGTCAACACATGCCCCTAGTCTATCTTGTGCTAACCCCCCACCTCTACCCTGAAACTCCCACATATCAAAATAGTTTAGCACTTTATTGAGGACAAACTCACAGTAGAGTTTCCTCAAAAAGTATTGTGGGACCTCATTATTGTTGTATGAAGGATGGTAAAAAACCATCCACCACCTCTTCCCCAAATTGTCCCTTATCGCTTGGTTATTGTACTAATGGATAGGGAACCTCTTGCATGTAATGGGTGGAGGTTGATTTGTTTGTGGGTTTGTGAAAATGGAACACAAGTCCAATTTTGTAATTTTTAACTTTTTTACTTCTTCATATGATATCTTGTCTACATAATACTCTCTAAACTCTCTTGTCTTATCTGACCAACTAGATATTTGCTTGCTAATTGAATCTACATTTTATAACATAGATTCAAGAGATTGAGCAAGCATGGATCTATGCAAGGTTGAAGTTGAAGGATCTTTCAACCTTGCAATTATGTCTTCAATTTATTTTTTATTATTTTTAATTTGCCCCATTAGATTTTCTTGTGTTCCAGGGGCATGTTGAGGAATGGATGGAGGAGTCTGTTGTTTCAGTTGTTCTTCGGTAGGTATTTCTTGTTCAAGATTTTATGGATTTTGAGGAGGAGGAGGAGGAGGTGCATTAACATTTCCTAACAATTAAAGAAATTTACATCAAAAATCAACTCAAACCTACCTATTTAGAAACAAATTCAAACAAAAAAAAATAAAACTCACTCCTTTGGCCTTCTCGACATCGTGGCGGTATTTTGGCGATGAATCAACGAGATTTTGTTGTTGAATTGGGTCTTCAAAAATGCGAGCACGCTCCTTAGGGTTTGCAGGCCACAGGTGTAGAGAGAATAAAAGAAATGAATGAGAAAAAATGCTTCCTTTTTTATAAATAATTAAACATAATGCACTCACGTTATAACGTGAGTGTGTTATGGTTTGGTTTTGCCGAGCCTTAGGCTCGTCATTACCAAACCATAATGTGAGCACGTTATAATGCGCTCGCATTATGTCTTACTTTTTTTTGAAAAAATGTTGGCCACTTTTTGGCCCCCCAACTTTTTGCACTTACCCACAATGCCAAGGAAATGATAAAAAACTCTAACACGAGAGGAGCGTGAAGATGAGAATGTAAAGAAAAGAGAACTGTAATGTCAGAAAATGTCCCCTAGGGTGTTTTCCCTCTTAAGGTTTAGCTCCCAGGTCTTTGATCTACATTTAGGACATCTTGCATCATATTTTGGCATCTTGATGAGAAAACCCCTAAGTTTCATGATGAATGAGACCTAGGGGGATCCCTTGAGATAGACCCTACCCAAAATAGGGGGAGGACTTGGGTGCCTGCACCCTAGTCCTGCCCTATTTTGGGTTAGGCCCAGATTTTAAGTGTCAGTTTATGACCGTTATTTGGTTCCTAGGCTGACACGGTAAGTTTGAATTATGAAATTCTTGGTGGGAATGTTTGTAGTTGCATATATAAGCATGTTTAGGCATTCATTTGTAGACTAGATTATCAAGAGATAGCAATTTGGATTCATGAGCTTGTGTAGAAGTGATTCAAGGCATTCATTGTGTGGAAGAGCAGATTTTGTATTGTTTATGTGTTTGTATTTGTAGATTTGAGCATCCATCTCCTCATAGCATGAAGAGCTTCTTCCTTCCATGAGATCTTCATTACAAGGTGATATCAATTGTGCTTTTGATCATTTATCATTTGGTTTTTTCCTTTGTCCCACAAGGACATGCACTCTCTCTCTGACAACAATGTTTAGAAGACTTGAATATCTCTCCAAGCCTTGACTAAGGCAAGCCTCTATAGATCACAACTGCCTCCCCATTTTTTCGTGATTGCAGGTTATAGGTTGAAGAAGCAGGAAAAGTGGAGTTGTAGAGAAGGGTTGCAGAGTGTTGGAATTACAGATCAGAGTTGAAAATATGGACCTGGACTCGAGTGCCTTCTCATTAGTCCTCCAGATCCCACAATAGAAAAGTCTTTGAGACAATAGAAATAGGTTGCAGACAAAGTCCCTAGATCCCAAAAAAAATTAGGGCACTGGACTAGGGCTCCTGTTCATTAGTCCCCGACTGTTCCGCTTCCCGAACTTTGAAAACTAGTACACATTTTTTTGTTATTTTACATCATTTTGTAGCAGCATTTATAGTAATTTGTCTGTTTGCTTTTGTATTTGCATAATTAGGGTTTTGAGCATAATTGGGCATATCAAGTAATCAAATCACACAAATCTAATTTTCCCTACATTTTGAGTGATCAAGGGCCTGATGGTAGATTTCTACTTGACCCAAGGTCCTTGAATGTTTAAGGTGAAAGGAGGATACACATAAACCTATGAGACCTATCTATTTCACTCCTATATTTTTCTTACATTGCATTTACTTTTGATGACATATGGATTTTGGGATTGTTGATCCCATTTTGCAGACCTTCAGGATTTATTTCTTATTCTATGATTGAATTAGATAGACTATGCTATGATGTTGATTATGGTTTACATGTTAGATTTCATTTGAAATTATAATGTTATGTGATCATTTGATTTTGATGAAATTTAAATGTTAGTATTAAAGAATGAATTATTATGCAATCCTGATATTGAGTTGATGATTAGAAATGTAGTAGATAGTAAATCTTATCAATGATGTTATGTGTTGATTATTGAGGATTTGATGATTCTGTGACATTGTGTGTGTATGCTTTCTTTTGCTTCAGCTATGATATACATGTGTTACTAATCTATTTTCGTAAGTGTGCAGACGATTTTCCATGCCATGGAAAATTAGAGACCATCCCACACCCTTATGTGAATTCCATGTAAACTGATCTAATCCCAAGAGGGACTAAGGTCATATGTCTATTGCATGACGATTTTTGTAATGTTTACTTTTGATGTCCTTTCGACTAGGTCTATCCTTTTCAATTGATTTAATTATGGTGTTGTGAAATATATTTTTGATTTGGCACATTTTAGTGCTTTTTATTTTGATGGTCTTTTTATGTGATTTTATGCTACCTAAGGTGTTCATTTTGGGTTAATTTTGATCCTAGGTTGTACCCCTAAGGTCTAGGGCCCATTTGAGCATGCTAAACCCTAGGGTAACCTCTATGTAGTCACTTTAACTTCACCCTAAAGTAAAGTGACGAAATTCAAATTTTGGAAGGAGTGGTGGATGTGTCAAGCATTCAACCATGGTTCACTCTTCCTTCCAAGGCTATGGTTCCCTTGCCTTGAAGACTTGGGGAGTCTTCAAGACTCCCAAGTGTGTGAAACCCATCTCCAATGCTCTCACACATGTGTGAGAGCATCTTGGAGTGAATGGGATTTCTTTGGAGAATAGGACTATGACAAGTGTCATATCTTATCCTCTTGGAGTCTACCTTGTGAGATTCCTCCTCTCCACATTTGCTCTCACACATGTGGAAAGGGTGAGGCTTGGTGTGATGGGAGAGTGACATTATTGCAAGCAGGTACCAAATTGGTGTTGTCATTGATGTCAACATATCCTTGTTGTCATTAGTGTCAACTATATCTTACTCTATTACACATTAGGAAGCTTTGCTATTGAGGATATTGAGAAAATTGGCCTCTCCAGAAAAAATAAGTGAGTTACAGAGAAGTGCAATACAGACAGTGAGTGGTATGTTGAAGAACAACCTAGTAGACTGCTCTGCATTTCCTTCTGGGTGAAGATCTTGTTGTGCAGATTGGAAGTTATTCAAAGGGATGCTTGAAATACCTGAATCCTGATTTTGAGCCTCCGGTATGAAAGATTGAGAGAGTTGCATTCACTAGAGTTAAGTCTGCCTTTACTGGAAGAACAGTTGGGATAGGGAGAAAGTAATATGCTTTGCATTCCTCCACAGTAAAGTATTTTTCTCTACAGTTTGAAAGTGAAGTCTGGGATGAGTATTGACACCTACAATTACAGGGGTTCATGGTTTGGTAGTCCACAAGCTATCTTTCCTTTATGACAGATGAAGACATAGAAGTTCATGTGTTCCGATGAGAAGATCCTTATGGATAAAGTGGCTAAGATTGTGCGGTTGCTCTAGATGATTATAGCATGCTTGTGAATACCTCCTAATCATGTTCCCATCATTACATTGGTCCGCGTGGAAGAATTTTGAAGCTGTTTGAATATTACTTCCGGATAGTATGTTGTATAACCAGCTTAGCCGACCTAGTTGATTCTGACAATTGCAGAGATCTCTTGAAGATTATGAAGGTGTTTTGAAGCATGGAAGATCATGCTTAAGTCCTAGCTAAGGCATGGTGTGATCCACATGCATTCTGATTATATCTCCCTTGCAAAATATTGTAATAGGTCAAGTCCTATTTTGTAAATGTTTGTAATGCCAACCTTGGAGGTTGTTCCAATGGTTGATGATTATAATGCCAACCTTGATGTTCATTCCAAGGTTGATGTTGTGTATAAATACTTGTAGTTGAGTTGTGGAGAGGTGGTCCTTGTGTAGAAATGATAAGATTTGAAGAAAGGTATGAAAGGCATAGCAGAGAAGAGGAAGAGCAGAGAAGAGGCAAAGTAGAACAAAGAAACTTTGGTACTTCAATAATATATCTGTAGAGGCATTGTTCGTGGTTTTTGTAGGGTTTAACAACCCTCAAGGTTTAATAGACCTTGTAATCTTGCTAGGTTTAGGGTTGAGGTAGTGAGTTTGCTAAACCTAGTTGTTCTTCATGACAGTGAGTCAGTATGATTAGGCTCACGGAGTGACCAAGCCTGATCATCATTATTTCATGATTACAATATATTTGAGAGCTAATGCTCTCTGTGGTCTTTCCCTTCTTTGGTTTTCCACTTAAAAATCTTGGTGTTCATGTGTCATGTTTTCATGGTTGCTGCTCATATACATATTGTGTTTCTATTTAATTAATATTAGGAAATGTCCAAAATTCAAAGTGCGTGAAAAGATTTTTGGAACACTGATCACCCCCCCTCTCAGTGTTCCTCACAATCAACAGACATGTGTCACCTCCACATCTCATGGAGCTTGTCAGTGGGTTGTGAGGAGGAAGGAGAAGGTGACATGTGTCACCTTCTCATTCCTCAAGGCTCTTGAGAAGAGCCTATATTACTCCCTCTTGGAGAGGAGGGGTTCTCCATTTTCACTTATTTTCTTTTATGATGACTTTTTGGGGAGTTAGCTAGTTTTGGAGACACTTTAAAGGAAGGGCTTGGAGAAAGAGTTGGAAGGATCTACATCAACCTCTTCCATTATTGGGCTTTGATAGGTAAGATTCAAGGCTTGAAGCCTTTCCCATGTATTTAAACTTCATTGTGTGATTGTGGTTTTGAGTGTTTACATCCTTTTTGTTATGTGGGTTTTTGTGGGTGTTTGTATGAGACTCTCCATTTTTGGAGAGCTCATCATGTATGGGGTGGGAGAGGAGTGAACCTCCTCAAGGTCAACCTCTTGATCTATGTGACATTTGATAGATTTGAGAGCATTTGGAGTAGTATGGAGTTATTTTGATATGGCATGAGTGCCTTGGAGATGGTATATCATTATTTGAGGTGTTTAAGGCTTGAGGCCTTGTATTTGTGCATTATGAGATTTTGAGTTTTAAAAGTGCACCTCTTGAGTAGAGAGCTATCCACTCTCCTACCCCTCCTAAATCTATTTTCTATGGATTTCATTGTGTGTAAAACTTGGTTGGGTGTTCTACTTGATTTTGAGTGTATTTGTTCTTTGTATGTGGTGTGAATCCGCGTGAGGATGGTCTCCTAGCTCAAGGGTTACCCTTTTTCAGGTCTATGGTAGGGTGTAGAGAATTTTGGTGGCTTTGGAAAGTTTCCCTCTAGTGTTGTTATTGTAGGTTTGGAGATGTATGATATTGGAGCTTGGAGGGAGTTTTTAATCCTTTTGTGTTGCATTTTGATGGTGTCAGATTGTCATTGATGTCAAAAAGGTCTTGCAGGAGGTAAGTGCAAGAGGTTGATGCTTCAAATGTTCTTGTGAAGTTGTTGACATGAGTTGTTATATCATAGCTTATTCAGTATGCTTGGTCAGTGTGATAAAATCCCTGTTCACAATTTGTCTTCTGTGGATCTTCAGTGTGTCAGTGTGTAACTAAAGTGAAGGACTTGTTTGTTCAGTAGTTCTTGATGTGATCATCTCATGACAGTTGTTTGTAATATGAATAGTGGCAGCATGACAAGGATGACATTGTTGATAGGTTGAAATCTCCATGAAGGTTAAACAAGAACATCAGTAAATCAACTCACTCTCAAGGAGTGCTTCATTGGCATAGTGGTTCTTTATCAGAAGCTTATTTAGATGATTCTTCACTAATGTTAAAAGATTGATATAAGTCTTGACAAGATGATGTCACAAACTGGAAGTCTTCAAATCATCAAAGCATTCTTCAAAGCATAATAAAAAGGCATATTGGTTAAGGTTTATTTGGACAGCAGGTGTAGAGGTCACTTGAATTGGACTAATTGATATCCTTATCTTAGTTCTCCATATTTTTCTTGAGGTCATTATTATCTAAGTCTTTGATTGTCTATCTATCCTAAACTAAGTTCTTCATTCCTTCCAAGCCTATCACATACCAAATGCTCTTTATGTTATATCAATGAGTTGACCTGCAATGGTAAGTCAAAGTCACTTAATGTGACCTGTTAGAGGGCTACCATCACATGATGGTGACCGGCCCTTCCTTAAAGCATCGGTCCTTATATATGTGGAGCGAGATTTAAAAGGAAAGCATTGAAAATGCTTTATATTGAAAAGGGCCCGCGGTGCATTCAAAAGAAAAGTTTTTTTGTTTTAAAGTTTGAAACCTTTTTATCACTGATGGAGAGCTATGGGCGGGCTTTCAAAGTTTTGTTTGAATTTAAAATAATCACCGCCAAAAAGGTTAAGTGGAGCCCGATGCACTAAAGAAAAATTCTATTAAGAATTTGTGAGGTGTTTAGAAAGTATTGAAACCCGATCCCCAAAGCCTTTTATGGCTTTTAAGTTTTATTTAGAAATTTTTCATAAACTCTAAGTGGTCGGTTCATTCCATTTTTATGAGTTTTAAAATGAGTTTTATTTGGTGACAAAATTGGAAATTTTTTTAAGAGAAATATTTTTAAGGAGTTTTCTATTTGCATAGAAGTAGTTGTAAAGATATTATTATTGATTTTTTGTGCTTTTCACAATTTGAAAGAGAATATTTTTTTTTAAAGAGGATGAAGATTTTGAAGAGTAATTTTTGAGGAGATTTTTTTTGAAGATTGGAGATTGTTTGTGAAAGATTGTTTTGAGAGAATATGAAAAAATATAATGCAGAATGGTTATATTTTATGAGATCTTAAAAAAAAAAATATCAGATGATTTTATTGGGATTTAGTGAAGATGTTTGCAGAGTCTTGTGAAGGAGAAGATAAAGATTTTTTATTTGTAGAGAAGATAATCAGATTGAAGGAGAATATGAAACATCATGCAGAGATTGTAAATATGAGCAGAGAATATGAAAAGTTTTTAAATAGGGTTTGATATTATATGATCCTATTTTTTGATGGTTTTTGCAGGTATTGAAAAGGTTTTCATGGAGAAGATTTGTCTTGTAAGAAAATAAAGAATTCTATTTTATGAATCAGGGAGGAAATAACGTATTGAAGTTGTTTGTTAATATTTTGTGAAGACAAAGAGTTTATTTGCAGGGAGATGAAGAAAAGGAAATTAAAAGGTCTCAAACATAAATCATTTTCTTCAGATCATAGAATATGAAAGGATAGAGATGAAACATATAGGAGATGAAAAGTGAAAAGACTTTTAAACTTGTATAAAATTATTTTTCCAGGTGCATTATTGGTAGGTTGTGAAAGATAGAAATGAAAAATATAGATGATGAGAGATTGATTACATATAGTTGTGAAGTGTTGTTGAAAATCAAGCAGTGTTGTTGAGAATCAAGCAGTGTTGGTGTTGTAGAGTGGATCATGATACAAGATTGAAATATCTGAGTTTGTATATGATTTGGAATGATCATTTGACAGACGCATGAGAGAGAATAAATGTTATGTATTGAAACAGAGAAACCCTCTGAATTTGTGTTTTTAGTTTGTTCTGTAATAGGGGTTGGTGCTCCTTGAAGCTGGTGCTTCTAAACAATATGCCAGTGAGGCTTGTAGGTCAGTGAGACCTTAACATTTGTCAGTGAGACACATATTGTAGCCAGTGAGGCTTCTTTGTAGCTAGTGAGGCATGTTTGATCAGTTAAGCCAGTGAGGCAGTTTAGAGTGGTTTTTCTACCCTTGGAGGGTTTTCCACTCATGCAATTCTTGTGTCATAATCTTCTTTGTGTGTGTATGATTTACTTATGAAATTTTGTTCTCTTTCTGTATTCACAGTCATGTGCATATGTATTTGACAGATCAATGCTATCTTTCTCTCCTTGTGCTCTAAAAGTTAAAGTGTGTAAAAAGATTTAAAAATTCACACAACACTGATTCACCCCCCCCTCTCAGTGTTGATTGTACTCCTACACATTTTTGTATGGCTGTTTCGGAGCCATGGCCAAGAGGCCTTATTGTAAAATTATTATGATAGTGAGCTCTCTTGCTCTATTTGTAAATTGAAGATTTCTCTTATGTTTCCAAGTTACTCTACAATGTATGGTTGTTGTCTTTTGTTTTGTAATGTTGTTTTAAAAAAATAGTAATTCATTTCTTTATTGTTATTGCAAATATATATGTTGTTGTTTCAATATTTTGGTTGTTCAAAGAAAAATATGTGGCTGCTATTTTGGTTGTTATGTTCTTTCAAGGAAGTATAGAATACATTTGAGAATTGTTTAGTTTCAAAAAAATTATAGTGCTGCACTATTGAAAAAAAAAAGAAAAAAAGGAGGAGAATGAAATATATATACCTTTTAAAGAAAAGAGAGAACATAATTAGTTACCTTGTTGTTTTAAAAGTATATGGTTCACTATTTTTTTAGAAAAGAAAATTATTGTATAATTTGTGAATAATGTAGAAGTTTATTGGGAATAGTTTCATACACATGTATTCAAAAAATAATTTCCTATTTATATTTCTTGTGATATATATACGTGTGTGTGTGTGTGTGTGTGTGTGTGTGTGTGTGTGTGTGTGTATTTTGGATTGAGAATTGAGCACTAATATTATTCAAAAAAGAATACCATTTTTTACATTAAAGGGGCTGGAGATGCCACACCAAAATTGCTACTTACATCAATCCAAAACTTCTTTCTTCCTAATATATACAAAGTTTTAAATATTAAAAACTAGAGTATATACTAGAAAGGATTCTCCTTGTCTAATGATTGTTCATTATCTAATAAGAAACATGCTTAGTATTATCCTGTCCTTGAAATAGTCTTAATTTCCAATTCCTGAGTTTCTTGATCCTCCATCTCTAAAAGCAAGAGCTTTAGGTGACTGTTTTGCATCATTTATTCTGTCATTTTGATCCAATCCTTCTTCCACATCAAGCCTGTATTGATCTACCACTTGTGAATCTTCTGTTGTTTCCATGTATTGATAATGCCATCCTTGGTTGTCATCCAATTCAGTGCTATGTCTTGATTCTTCCATTTCAACTTTTTTGAACTCCAACCTAGGGTCATCATACCATTGTCCCTCTTTGTCCCATATGTGAAGCCTATTGTCACTGTATTCAAGGGAGTCAAGCCTGGATATAGCTCTAATCTTAGGCAAAATTCTTAACTGTTCTGTGTTCCAACTATAATTTTGTCCTGACATCTCTAGCTATTTGTAGAGACCACTTTTAGCTTTCTCCAAATCTCTTAGCTTATTGTATAAGTTCTAGAAGTCTATGTAAGAGTTGAAGAACTTTTCAACAAATTTCATGGGCCTCTTTGCACAAAAGTCTGTTTCTTTGATGTCATCCTTGTAGCACATTGTACCAGTTTCAACCATCTCTTTGAACCTACCAAGAGAAATCTCAATTGTTACCGTGACCTATTCAAAAAAGTTTAAAATAGTGAGATCCCAAAGAATCCCAGTGAGTCCTCTTTCCTTGCCAAGAAATATTTCTTCATTCCTTTTCTTCCATAGGAACCATAGAATTTCAGAAGATATAATAAACCAAAAATAATTACTTCTTACATTCAGACCTTTGATTAGACCAGAAAGAATTTCTTTCATAATCCTATTAACTGAAGGAGACCATTTATCAATATTACCCATAAAGAAGGACCAGACATACTTCGCATATAGACATTCAAAGAAAATATGAGACACTGACTCTGGCTCATCACATAGAGGACATACAACAGTTTCAACTCCTATGTTTAGTTTGTTTAATATTAGCAACCGTTTAAAAGAAGCTTTCTTTGGTTCAAGGACTTTGGACCACAACATTTTAAAGGTTCTACTAAGTTCTACATCTGAAAAGGAGCCAGCCTAAGAGAGGTTGATGTTAAGGTTCTTCTGTCTAATGATACATGCATGCTTATAAAACTCATCAAATTCCTTAGAGAAATATTCCCCTCCATTGTCAGATCTTAACATTTTTATCTTTAATCTTGATTGGTTTTCATGTAAGACTTTGAAATCCTTAAACTTAGTGAAAACTTTAGATTTGTATTTCATAAAATAAATCCATGTAAATCTAGATACATCATCAATGAAGGTGACAAAATAATGAGATTTTCTAATAGAGTCATTATCCACAGGTCCAAACACATCTAAATGAATAATCTCTAAATTTTATTTTGCTCTAATGCTTCCTAAAGGAAAATATGTTCTAGTTTGTTCTCCAAACACACAATGCTCATAGAAATCAAAGTGCTCATCAGAATAAGAGAAACCATCCAACAAATTTTTATCCTTAATATTTTTCAAAACATTATTATTTGTGTGTCCCAATCTATGGTGCTACAACATACAAGTGTTTTTAGAAGCCTCGGAAACATAAGAGGAATTACAAACTGTAGTGGCATCTAGCCTAAACAAGGTCCCCAATCTCTTCAGGCCTTTGCTACCACCAAGTTTCCTCTCACAAATTTGCAACCATGCTTATCAAATGTTACATGCATTCCCAAATCATTCAACTTCAAAACTGAAATAAAATTTCTAGCTAATCTAGGAACATGTAAAACACTAGGGAGGGTTTTAATCCTCCCATCACTGAAACACAATAATACCTTGCCTTTCCAACTATCGTATATGTAGAGTTGTCCCTAAGGTACACTTTACCTCCATCATACTCTTAGTATATAGAAAACCATTCCTTATGCGGGGTCATATGATACAAGCATCCTAAGTCAATCAACCAATGATCATTAGAAACAATAATGTATGCAAAAAGTAAAACATCTTCACTTACATTAGAGGACTTCTCAAAAGCGGTCTCCCACTATTTCTTTGGATTTCTGCACTCCTTTTTCACATGTCCTCTCTTTTCGTAGTTCCAACAATTAACTTTGTTCTTCTTCCCAAGAGTCTTAGATTGGCCCTTAGACTTGTCTTTAGCCCCCTTTTTGATCTCCTTTTGGTCCTCTATCTTCGGGCTTTCTCCTCACATTGAGAGCCTCAGTGTTAACCTCAGAAGTCTTCTTCCTCATCTCATTTGCCAACAAAGTTTTAACAAGATGATCCAACTTCAGATCTTGAAGGTTAGTAGTAATAGAAAAGATAAAATTCTCCCAAGATTCAGGTAAAGAACAAAGTAAAAGTATAAATTTATCTTCCTCTGCAACTAGAGTGCATCTATGGAATCAAGTTGACCCAAAAGCAAATTAAAATTGTTCATATCTCTACAATAGAATCACCCTCTTTCATTTTAACAGAAAACAATTTCTACTTTAAGTAAAGCTTGTTTACCATGCTCTTGGCTTGCTAAATCTCACCCAATCTTGTCAAGAGTTTATGTGCAGTCTCTTCCTTTGAGACATTTAGTAGGATAGAATCTATAAGACATAGTTAGATAGTTCTCCATGCATTCTTATCCAACCTTTCCCTTTCATTTGGACTCACATAATTGGGCTTCTCTTTTTGAACAACCAACCATTAGTTTCGTTCTTCTAGCAAATCCTCCATTTTCATCTTCCACAACTCAAACCCCATTTAGTTGAACTTCTCAATGTCTAATCAAGATGTTGAAGCAGTGGTGGATGCAACCATAATATCAACTCAAGGTCTAAAAACACAAATACAACCAAATCCACCACTGCAGCTGCACAGCCTTCACACTACCACACAAGAGACAAAGCTAGCCAGGCTCTGATACTAAAACGTTAGAAATGAAGACAACAACTATTTAAACCAAAATCTAATTACAATATGTAAATGATCTCAAACAATATAATATCAATGGAGATTGCATTTAGAAATCAAATCACAACATAGGAACAAACACCATAAAAGAATGACACAAGATATAACGTGGAGAAAACCCTTTCGAGTAAAAATATCCACCAAGAAAAGAGGCTCAAGTTGTATTATCTTTAAAATTGAATAGCATAATAAATGCACTTCCTTCTTTTTTCCAACCTTCACTTCAGCAGTAATTGTGCACAAAAAACTATCATTCTACAATAATTACATGACAATTTACTTATAGAAGTGTTTTCCATCCAATCTAAGTGTCCACTTTCTCTCTCTTGAGAATCTCCAACATGCAAACATTAAATGTCTTCTTACAAGCTCATGACACTTGTCCAAAGTCAACCATGCAAAGTTGGGCGCCGAAGGCTAAATATGGTCTCTTAAAGAATCTTATGACATGTCATAACCATCATAGATTCCTCTAGAAAGTATCTTCCCAAGATGGGCGCCTAGAGCTAACCATAGCATCTTATACTTATTAAATATCCATTTTATGTTGTCATAGTGTCATAGAATCTTATGAAAACTTGCATCTGTCAAGATTCTCTTACATGCACTCACTAAACATTATGACATGTGTCATACATGCTAAAAATAATAGATTCCTTCAACGTGGTGCCTACCCTCATTTACTCATATTTTTAAAATTGCCAACCATAAATGTCATTCCATAATTACCTCTGGTAAAACTAGAATTATCACTGCTAGTAAAATTACCTAATTCCCTTATGGGTAATTACAAATTACAAATAATAAAATGGAATAAATATAATATTGGGATTTACAAGTTTAATGACACCTTATCCCAACAGGATCTTATAGTCCTTATAGGTGCTAACAAGTGCATTATGTGTCAACATCAATAAGATTAAAAACTTAGTGATCAACACTTCTAGAGTTTATTCATTAAATTAGTCGACTAGAGGCATGATAGAGTGATCTAGAGAATGTCAAGTGTCAAGCCTTCACTAGCCCAATTACTGAAGAACTAAATAAGGGTCATGTGCCTATCATAAGCTTGTTTTTCCCCACCATATGGTCTTTAGTACTTTAATCATAACCGTCTATTCTTATGGATGATTAGCAACTAGTGTAAGTGTGAGTGTGAGATCGTGATGGGCCAAATAGTGGCAATGGAGGGAAAAAATCGTGTGAAAGTGTTAGCCAAAATCATGAAACACTTTTTTAGGCTTAGATTTTGGCTTGGTAAGTGGATATTCATTTTGGGAAAATGAATATCCATTTCCAAAAAGCATATCCATTATGGAAAAATGCTTAAAAAAACATTTTTCCATAATGGATAATCATTTCTTCCATTTTGGTTTAAAAAAGTTTCTCCCCAAAAATTAGGCTTGGGAATCCAATCCCTGCATTTTCCACGTGAATGAAGAATTGAGATGTTTTTACATCTTTTCCTCAACATTACGCTTGATGGTGATGGACTTTGTTTTATCCAAATTTAATAAAATCGAAAGGATATATTCAGGACACTATCGAGATTTTAAAAATAGATATCTGATTATAATTTTAATAGGTAATTATTAATAATTTTCTATGTATAATATGTCTGGATTCCTGAGAGATGCGGTGATTGAAAAACATCCAAAACTTTCAAACCATTTAACCTTTTTCAAATATGAAAGTTGTGTCATACTCTACACTTTTCTAGCTACAGGTCTTAAAATATTTGAATTTCATATTTTTGACCAAGTTAGGTTGGTTGCAAAATTAGTTTCTAATAATTTTAAAAGGTTGAAGTAACAAATTCATAACTAATTATTTACTTACAAAAAATATCATAAAAATATGTGTCACATCTAGGCATGTGTCCTCTACTTGTATCTAAAGATTAAAAAAAATAAAAAATTTCTCATACTTAGGTTGGCCGGAATGACACCTACTTTTTATTTTTTTCAAAAATTTTAGTAGTGCCTCATTGAATTATCCAATTTTAACCAAATAATTTTTTTTTTCGAAAAAAAAACTAGTATCCCATAAACTACATTCAATTTCCTACAAATTTTATTTCTACATATTTTTCAAATTATATAGATAACCCATTTGAATTTTCATGTGAAGTTGCTTAAGTCTATTTTTTAGCAATTTCATTACCACTTAGAGGTATTGTTTGACCCATCATGATCTTGCACTCACTCATAAATGCATAGACCAACACGAACCCAAATATGAATTCCAGAGTTTGACACCACCTTCTCTAATAAACAAAGAGGGAATTAACAAAGGAAGAAATTAAGATCTAAACTTACCAAAGGAAATTATTTCTTCTATAAAATCACATTCTCTTACTATGGGTAATATTAATAAAATCCTATAAATAGTTCAAACAAAAAACTTTGGTCCAATTTCTAGTAACTTAAATGGGGTGTCACAACATCAACCTGTCATCTACTTCTCCAAAAATTATCCATTTATGGAGTCATCATTTTAAATCATTGTAGGCATATTAAATTGAGCACACTACTTCTAACCATACCATAAAGCATTAAGATTCTCCTCTATATAAGCATACCCATGCCAACCATCTTGTCACATCATATTTAAATAACACATGTTTACTTCGATCGCATGAGCACATGCAAACCCCTTGGATGATATTGTTGATTTCTCCTTTCAAAAATGAGTATAATTAGATCTGCCATATTATTTGATACCATATGTTATTTTCATGTTGTATAATGATAAGCACATACATCTTTAGGCCCACAAGATCACCAGTGCATATTCACACTAGCCAATACTGATGAGCACATATGATTCCCCAAACAATGTATGATAGTCGTAGAACAAAGCAATCCTAGGGTCATCATGACCCCACTCTAAACCAATAAGAACTGACTTTTAACAAAGTTGTCTAAGCCCTTGGATCATCCATATCACCATAAAATATCACAATTCATAATTTTGATAACATCATGACCACACATAGAGCTCAGGGGTCCCACCACAATGCTTTGCACCATAGGAAATGCAACCTACAAAACACACATGTGAAAAACAAATAAAGGGAGAAAGGGAACCCACCATGCATGTTGACACAACACACATGGACCAATGGCATAATGTAGGCATGCATTATTTAATTTCATCTCATAGGAAGTGCTTTGTTTTTTTGATTTCATCATCTGCACACATTTGATGGCTCACATAATATGAGAGAAAAGATAAGCTCTAACACACATGAAGAATGTTTGAACCACATGATATTCCACATCAATGCAAAGATCAATAGTCCTTGCACAACTTGTATTGACATCAACACAAAGATTAATGGTCTAGAGAAGAACATGCTAACATGATTAAATTACACACAAGCAAATAGGAAAAGAGGGGCATACCAACAAATTACATGGTCCTATTATGCATGAAGGATTAATTTTTCTCATCATGGAGCACATAAAAACCATGTTACCTAGCGCAAAGGTGAAGCAAAGTGTTGAGAAAAAAGGAAAAGTTCCCATCATGGACTACTCTACCTCTACGGATGGAGAAACTGGGGAAGATGATGAGGACCCAGATTGGGCTAGGGATGAGGTCTTTATGGAAGTTCTCTCCACTCCACATTCCTTTGAGGTGGAGGAGGAGGTAATGCCTAAACAGAGAAAAAGGACTTGTGAGAAAAAAATATCCAACCAAACAGAGTAGAAAAGAGTAGGACTCCTGGTCCATGGGCTCTACCTTTGGGGGAGTTGGTGATGAAGGGTACATGGAGGAGAAGGGAGGTAAACAAAAGAAACATAAGAAGAAGAAGGGTAAGTAAAACTAGGGTGCATGCACAAAGATGAGTCCACTTAAGGTGGAAGTTTTGGAGTTAGAAAATTTTTTGAAATCAGGTAACTAAAAATAGGATCCCATTATAGATCAGGATCCCGAGCCTAAAATCTAGAACATGATCCCGTTTCTTAGTGGGATCCCAAACCTAGGACCAAAAAATAGGATCCCGTTTTGTGAAAGTATGAAATTTTAAAAAAATAGCCTGCAAGCCCATTTTCCCCAGCGACATGCGACAAAGAGAACGGGATCATGAGCGCAAGGAGACCATTTCTGGCCATCAAAAGCTCAAGTAAGTGGATTTTTCCATATTTTCAATTTCTCAATCATCTGTGATGCATTTTTTATATGTTTTCCTTTGTGTTTTAGTGTAAAATACAATCAAAATCTAAAACCTAGACTATTATTAGGGTTTGACATTATGAGTTGAATAGATGTATGTAGACATTTTAGTTGTAAAATACAATTGAAATTTTGAAAGACTGTATCATATAAAAGGATAGATTTTGAACAAACTATCAAAATTTTGTTTAAATTTGAGAATTAAATAGCTATATTTAGACATTTTAGTTGTAAAATACATTTGAAAATTTAAAAATATTGTATCATATGAAAGGAGAGATTTTAAACAAACTGTCAAAATTTGATTTCAATTTGAGAGTTGAATAGCTGTATTTAGACATTTTAGCTGTAAAATAGAATTGAAAATTTGAAATGATTGTATCATATGAAAGGAGAGATTTTGAACAAATTGTCAAAATTTATATAGCATTGGGATGATATATATAGTTGGTTTTTATAAAATTTACTTATACTAATTTATGTCATTGTATTTTAAAGGCATTATTGATTAGATAACTATCATGTAAAAAAATTACAACAAACCATAATCAAAACTTTATCACTTCCTTCATAATCAAACCTTTATCAATCCATCTCCATGGTTTCCCAAATCTAAATAGAAAATAAAGGCCCTTGAAATGTTGTAGCAATAATGTCTAAGGATGCAAATTAGGTATCTAATAGAAAATTCCATCTCATTTCAACTTTAGGACCTCTTTGGACCTTCATTTTTTTATCATTTTTTGCTTCAAATGTGTACCTGTACAACTCAAAATCATGATGTTTCCATGGATGGAACAACAAAATATCTCCATTCCATCAACTAATATCTTTCTCTAGCTAGATCATCACTACAATCACAAGTTAAACAAGGGTAAGTGCACAAAGATGAGGGACCAAAATAGGGTCTTAAGTTGCCACTTTTTTCTGAAATCAGGAAACATTGATGTTGGATGAGAAATTGAAGATAGCTACACTCAAAATTTGAAGATGGAATGAAAACAAGAGTTGTAGTGCTCTGAATCTAGTTTCTAAACTACTAATTTTTTCCAAAAATGGTTGAGATTAAGGGGTTCAAAAAGGGGGAGCACACAAATTGGTCTTGTTTTTCTAAAAAAAACATAACATAGTGTCTGGTGTGCTCCCCCTAAAATGTTAATTTTTTTTAATATTTTAATAATTGCTCTAGTGAGAAATTAGCTAACACCATGTAGTTTATCCCTTATTTTTCTAATAATTTTTTAATGAATAATTGTTTTTTTAGTAATTTTTAAAGTAGACACATCCTGAAAAATAAAAATTTGAGCATACTCCCCCCTAAAATGTTTGAAAAATCAAAAATCAATTTTTTTTTTAATTCATGTAAAATGGAGTCTAGTTTCTAAAAATATAGCTTATTTCAATTTTTGATGAATGGTTAAAAAAAAAGTCAAAAATACTAGACACTAGTTTTTAACAAAAACTAGACACACTAACAAAAGAAATTCAAGATGAAACACTAAATGTACTCAAAATGTGAAAAAAGTTATATGGTTAGATAGATAATAGAGAGCTTAAGATTATGGTGGTATTTTTTTTGAGTTTTCATTGAAAAAAGTGCCATCCTGATGGGGAACATGCTCCAGACTATCTCTAGATTTTGGTAAAAACTAATAAAAACACGTCAAACAAAGTTGAGCATAATGCGAGCGTGTTATAATGTGCTCACGTTATGATGAGCATAACTAGAAATACACATGCCAATTGCATTTTCTTGAAAGTTTCTAAAGCCTTTTCAATTTGCATATCTTGCAATCATTGCATTCCATTATAGAACATCTCTTTGATGTGTTACATCTTACAATTGACATGCCTTGTCTATGCTTCTACACTTTACATACATGTCTACAAGGGTAGCTACACTTCCTATCGTCTCTCTCTATTTCTCTTCCCTCTCTATGTCCTACCCTTTCTCTGAGTCTCTGCTTCCCTCCCCTATCTACCTCCCACCTTCTGTCTCACTCTCTTCTTCCCTCCCCTATCTACCTTCTACTGTCTCTCTCACTCTCTACTTCCCTCTCTTATTTACCTCCTACCCTCTTTCTGAGTCTTTACTTCCCTTGCCTCTCTACCTCCTACCTTCTCTCTCACTCTCTTCTCCCCCTCCCTCTCTACCTCTTACCCTCTCTCTCACTTTCTACTTCCCTCCCCTGTCTACCTCCTACCCTCTCTCTCAATCTCTGCTTCCCTCCCTTGTCTACCTCCTACCCTCTCTATCTCTTCTTCCTTGCCCTGTCTACCTCCTACAGTCCTCTCCCACTCTCTACTTCAATCTTGTCTCTACCTCCTATCCTCTCTCTCACTCTCTACTTCCCTCCCCTCTCTACCTCTCCTCCTCATTCTTCCCATCCAATGAAATTTCATAAATTATCTTGTTTCTATTTCATTGAATCCCAATTTATATCCTCATCCATATTTACATGTCCTATTTTTCTTACATTTCCATGTCCTTTGTCGACAAGGGAGAGCGAGAGGGAGGAAAAGGGAGAGAGGATGGAGATGGAGGGGAGAGAAACTTGGGAGAGATACCTAGTGATAGGGAGAGAGAGATAGAGAGTCTTAGTTTTCTTGTTTTGGAGAGAGAGAGGGGGTGGGTCAGGTTTATGAGTTTAGGGTTGCTTAAGTTTAGGTTTTAGGGGAATCATTTGGGGTTTAGGGGTTTAGGGCTGCTTAAGTTTAGGGTTTAGGGTTTTAGGTTAGGGTTTAGGGGTTTACAGTTGCTTAGGTTTATGGTTTAGAGAGAGAGAGAGTGAGGGGATCAATAGATATTGGGAGAGATCTAGTGATGCAGAGCACACAGTGGAAGCAATTCAAACAAGGGTGAAATACCCACCAACCCACATTACAGCTTTAAAAATCCTTTCTCAAAGTCTACATAACATCAAACCATAGACATTCTTCTAATATCGGTAAGACAACATACAATCGGAAAGACTTTCCCAACTCTTACCATGAACATACTTCATGCCGATGTATCCATTACTTCCTCCTTTGCTGTGACTCCTTCCATCGATCTGCTTCTCTTCTCGATATGCTTAATACCAAGCTTCATCTTCAGTGAGACTTCTTGCATCAGTCCATGCTAAATCTTTCCTACCAATACATCGATAAACTAACCTTGTATATGCAAGACTTGACTTTCTACTCCCGATTCTCCTTACCATTGCTACCAGTCACCCCTTTGTATCTGATGCTTGTACATTCTCAATGTACATTAATTACATACAACCTCGACATACAATTGTGAGATACACACAAAATGTTCTTCACATACCTTTACGATAGACTCACAAATTGTT
This sequence comes from Cunninghamia lanceolata, assembly GCA_027924645.1. Lineage (NCBI taxonomy): Eukaryota > Viridiplantae > Streptophyta > Pinopsida > Cupressales > Cupressaceae > Cunninghamia > Cunninghamia lanceolata. Next base: position 12,472,804 of record BSBN01000916.1, on the reverse strand, counting down.
CTCAACATACATTTAGAATATGCATTCGGTGGGACCGACCATTTAACTTTCACGATATGTCAATACACTATCGGCTAGACTTCCAATATCAGAAGATTCCAACATTCTCTCTCCGACACCTCTAGTCCTCTTGATGCATAACTTAACTGTTCACAACCGGTCATCTAAAGCATGATCAGGCATATCACCAACAATCAAAGGTAGACCAATGTATCTAAACAAGGTCTTCTTTGTAAAGGACTTTTCAACTAATCTTTTCCTGACTTCTTGTGCCAGTCACACAAAGTATCTTCAGATTAACTACCGATCCTCCTCTAATGGTCTCGACCCACTGTAACTCTGCAACTACATAGATCTTTTAATCCCACAACCTAGCACATGACGATGGTAGGATCTCTCAACACCTTTGTATGCAATCGTGTAGACACAACACCCAAACGAACAAAACAAAAAAAATGAAAGAACTGTACAACCATTCCACCGATTTCAAATAAATCTAATCGGTGGAATGGACTAAGAATCCATATCGACCACAAAACAAAAATTCAATTGCACAGAGAAAACCTAAAGAATTTGGAAAGGAAGAAAGATGCACAATACATAACAGGACTTTATAATTTTATTTATTTTCTTTTCAGATACTCTGTTTCACAATTGCATATCACACTCCTCTCCAATCTAATTTGATCTCTCTAATCTAATTACATTTGATCTGCTCTGGGCATTTATCTACTTGCCCTGAGTAGTACCAACCTGACTCCAAGTGGCTGGGAGACCAATCCAAGCGGCTAGGAGACAACCGTCTAACAACCTCCAACTGCCTAACAACCTCCAACTGCCTAACAACCTTTGTGATTACAGATTGACAAGTGTCCTTGGGACTTACAAAATGAACCTAGATACAAACTAAAATGACATGCATTGGTCAAATAGACCTTATTACATAAATGGTCTTCTAGGACCTCATTAAAAATAACAAAATGAACATTAGACACATCATGAATTTGAATGCCTCATGGAGGCCACTGTGAATTAGGTGTTCCTACACCATACACCCCATTGAGAAAAGAACTCATGCCCCATGAGTTAATTCTTGGTCTTGCTCCACCTTTATCCTCTGCTATCTCATGTCTTCCCCATGATCTCTGGACTGCAACCTACTGCCATGGAATCAAAGACTCATGCCTAGCATTGTAGGCTCTACTCACACCTTGCCATGTGTGAGTGCTTGCAACTAGACCTATCCTTTGCCTGCAATTCTTTCTGACTATCATCTCTGCCTGAACACCTGCATTGGAAACCTTGGGTAATGCTTCTTGTACTGCTACTATGGCAGAATATGTTTGTCTTTCAACTCTTGTTGGTTCTAGAGGACAAACAATGGTCCCTACTATGATAGCATCCTTGTCTTTCTAATCAACTTGTGGCTGCTTGCAGACCTACTCTATGACCTTCTTCTGATCCATTTCAGACATCACCAACTAAGCTCCATCAGTCAAAACTGAAATCACCTTCAAACTCTGATCCTTAGCAACCACACTCCTGGTGGTATCCTCAACTGTCCTTGTCCTTGCAGCATTAATCTTCACAAACTCTTTCTTTCCTACCAAAATGACCTCGGCTGCCTTCTTTGCTTCAGCATCCTCCTGTAATGGTGTCATCACAAAAGTTCTCCCATCCTTCTTGATGGTGTAGGTGTTAGCATAACCATCATACAATGCTCTCCTATCAAATTGCCATGGCCTACCTAAAAGTAGGTGACAACATTCCATGGGCAAAATGTCACATTAAACCCTATCCTGATATTCTCCAATCTGAAAATCAACATATGTCTGTTCATATACCAAAAGTGATTGGCTATCACTTACCCAAGATGCTTTGTATGGGGTTTGATGAGGAATCCTTTCTACGTTCAATTTATCCTCCATTTCCCTAGACATCATATTATCTGTTGAACCAGAGTCTATTACTACCTTGCATATTTTACCTTTGCTTTTGCAATTAGTCATGAAAAGTGCTTTCCTTTGTAGCATGTCCTTGGATGTCTTCAAGAGTGCTCTCCTTAGCATTAATGCTTCTCCATCTAGAACTGGGGCTACACTCCCAATTGGAGGGGTAACACTTTCATCTACCTCCTCTTCTTGCACATATTGAACCCTCTTGTCATTCTTCCTATCACCTCCTGATGGTGAACCTTGCCTTTCTAGACATTTAAATGTTGGGTGACCAATTTCATTACAATGATAACATCTCCCAGTGAAAACATTAGAACCTCTACCACCTCCAAATCTGCCTCTTGTGCCTCTCCATCCACCCCTGAAATCAAACTGCTCTTGTCCTTTACTATTCTCTCCTCGATTCTCATTGGCTTGTCTTGTTGTAGGGGTTGATCCTTCCCCTCTTATATTGCTGCCTCTTCCTCTCATGGACTTATCTTGCTTCCTTTTTATCTTCTCCTCAATCCTAATTGCCATTTGATAAGATTCTTCTACACTCCTAGGGTTAGCCAAAATTAATTCATCTTGTATGTTCAATATCAAGCCAGCCAAGTATCTAGCAACCTTTTCAATCTCATTCTCATGATGACCAGACCTCATCCTTAATTTATAAAACTCCTCAATATATGCTTTCACATCCATTTCTTTTTGTCTTAAAAATTGAAGATTTTTAAACATTTGAACTTCATAATCCTTGGGTAAGAATTTACCTTTGATTCTTGCTACCATCTTGTTCCATGAAGAAATCTTTGACTTTCCTTGCTTTCTCTTCTCTGATTGTAAGTAATCCCACCATACTAAGGCATGAGCTCCCAATTTGGTCTTTGCAATCTTTACTTTCTACTCCTCAGGAACTTCCTCACATTCGAAATGATTATCTAATGCAGCAATCCAATCAAGTAATTCTTCCTCATTTAAACTTTCACTATACTTTGGTACATCAATCTTCACCTTAGGTTTGTCATTCTTGATTGCCCTTAACAGTTTTGCAAATCGCTGACCTTCAGGATCCAGATCTTCATCTACATCTTCAAATTCTTCACCATCCTCTTCTTTTTCTGATTCACTTTCTTCCACTTATCTTCTTTTGTTCACCTCCAAGGCTGCAAGCCTGGCTTGAAGGGCTTCTGTAAGCTCTTTCATTTTTTTCATCTCTTTAGCATGCTTTTCCTTCATCTCTTGCAACTCTCTAGCAGTGCCAGCATTTTTTGGAGGCATCTTGCTAACTTGTTTTTGCAACCTCTCAGTCCTTCTACTTCTGCCTTCTCAATGACAGAACTGAACACACAACTGCCCAGACCTTTTGTTAGGCTCTGATACCAATTTGATGCACAACACACAGTGGAAGCAATTCAAACAGGGGTGATATACCTACCAACCCACATTACATCTTTAAAAATTCTTTCTCAAAGTCTACATAACATCAAACCATATACATTCTTCTAATATCATTAAAACAACATACAGTCAGAAAGATTTTCCCAACTCTTACCGCGGACATACTTCATGCCAATGTATTCATTACTTCCTCCTTCGCTGTGACTCCTTCCGTGGGTGTAACTTAAAAATCTTCCACTGATCTGCTTCTCTTCCCGATATGCTTAACACCAAGCTTTGTCTTCGATGAGACTTCTTGCATTGGTCTATGCTAAGTCTTTACTGCCGACACACCGATGAACTAACCTTGTTTATGCAAGACTTGACTTGCTACTCTCGGTTCTCCTTACCGTTTCTACCAATCACCCCATTGTATCCGATGCTTGTCATTCTCAATGTACATTCATTACATACAACCTCAACATACAATTGCGAAATATACACAAAATGTTCTTCACATACCTTTGCGATATACACACAAATTGTTCTCAACATACATTCAGAATATGCATTTGGTGGGACTGACCATTTGACTTTCATGATATGTCAATACACTATCGGCCATACTTCCAATATCAGAAGCTTCCAACCTTCTCTCTCTGACACCTCCATTCCTCCTGATGCATAATTTAACCGTTCACAACCGGTCATCTAAAGCATGATCAGGCATATCACCAATGATCAGAGGTAGACCAATGTATCAAAACAAGGTCTCCTTTGTAAATGACTTTTCAACCGATCTTTTCCTGACTTCCTGTACCGATCGTACAAAGTATCTTCAGCTTAATTGCTAATCCTCCTCTGATGGTCTCGACCCACTACAACTCTGTAACTACACAAATCTTTTACTCCCACAACCTAGCACATGACGATGCTAGGATCTCTCAACACCTTTGTATGCGATCTTGCAGACACAACACCCAAATGAACAAAAAAAATGAAAGAACTGTATAGCCATTCCACTAATTTCAAAGAAATCTAACAGGTGGAATGGACTAAGAGTCCATATCGACCAGAAAATAGAAATTTGATTGCACAGAGAAAACCTAAAGAATTTGAAAAGGCAAAAAGATGCACAATACAGAACATGACTTTTTTTTTTTTTTTTGCTTTTCAGATACTCTGTTTCACAATTGCATATCACACTCCTCTCTGATCTGATTTGATCTCTCTAATCTAATTACATTCGATGTGCTCTGGGCATTTATCTACTTGCCCTAAGTAGTACCAACCTGAATCCAAGTGGCTGGGAGATCAATCCAAGTGGTTCGGAGACAACCGTCTAACAACCTCCAACTGCCTAACAACCTTTGTGATTACAGATCAACAAGTGTCCTTGGGACTTACAACATAAACCTAGATACAAACTAAAATGACATGCATTGGTCAAACAGACTTTATTACATAAATGGTCTTCTAGGGCCTTATTGGAAACAACAAAATGAATATTAGACACATCATGAATTTGAATGCCTCATGGAGGCCACTATGAATTAGGTGTTCTTGCACCATCTAGGGAGATAGAGGTTTAGAGTTGCTTCTAGGGTTTATGGTTTAGAGGTTTGGGGTTTCTCAGTTTTAGGGTTTAGGGGTTAGGGGTTAGGGTTTAGAGGCATTATTTAGGGTAACTTAAGGTTTATGTTTTAGGGGTTATGGGTTAAGGTTTAGAGGTTTAGGTTAGGGTTTAGAGAGATAGGACTGATAGGGAGATATAGAGGAGACTGAGGGGAGACATAGGGAGATCGAGGGTGAGGGACATGGCTAGAGACATAGGCAGAGAGATTGAGAGGTAGAGGGATGATAGATCTATAAGGAGATAGGGTTTAGGGTTGATTGGATTTAGGGTTGATCAAGTTTAGGGTTTAGGGGTTAGGAGTTTAGAGAGGAAGAGATATGGAGATAGAGGGTGAGGGACATGGCCAGAGACATAGCCAGAGAGATTGAGAGGTAGAGAGATGATAGAGACAAGGAGATAGGAGTTTAGGGTTGATTGGGTTTAGAGTTTAGGGGTAAGGAGTTTAGAGAGGGAGAGATAGGGAGATATAGGGTGATAGACATGGCCAAAGACATAAGCAGAGAGATTGAGAGGTAGAGGGATGATAGAGAAAAGGAGATAAGGGTTTAGGGTTTATGGTTGGTATATATGATGTATAGAATGTTGTAAATGACTAACATATTGGTACTTATGATGTTCTGATGGCTCTTGTGGCTGACAGAGGGTAGAATGACACCTGTGACTGGCTAGGTGTAGAATGATGCTTGTGATTGATAGGTAGGTGCTATTAAGGAGCATATTGGCACATACGATATACAAAATGGTGCAAATGACTAACAAATTGACACTATGATCTTCTAATGGCTCCTGGTGAGGTATTTGTTTGATTTTGATTATTTTTGGGATCATTTGAGATGAAGCTTAGATTGATTTGGGATGGAGTTGGGATGAAATGGATTGGTTTAGGGATGATGAGAGGTGATAAGGACTAGATTAGGAATGATTTGGGAATGATTAGAATGGTTTTAGGGATGGTCTGAAGTGGTTTAGTGCTGATTAGGGAATGATTAGAATGGTTTAGGAATAGTTTAGGGATGGTATTTGAGATGAAATCCATGTTGATTGGAAAATGATTAGGGATGAAGTTAAATTGATTTGGATGTGATTTGGGATAGTGTGAAGTGGTTTAGGGATGATTAGAAGTGGTTTAGGGATGATTAGAGATGAAATTGAATGGATTAGGGATGATTTGGGATTGATTAGGAATGAATTTAGTTGGAATGAAAGCTTAATGTTTTCATGTTTTCATGTTAAAGAGATTGGGAGAGATAGGGAGATAGAGGTTTAGGGTTGCTTCCAAGTTTTATGGTTTAGGGATTAGGGGTTTAAGGTTGCTCTTTTTTAGGGTTTAGGGGTTAGGGGTTAGGGTGTAGGGGAATTATTTATGGTTTAGGGGTTAGGGGTTAAGGTTTAGAGGTTTAGGTTTATGGTTTAGGTAGAGAGGAAAATAGGGAGATACAGAGGAGACCGTGCCTAGGAGAGATATCTATGTCTCCTCTATCCCTCTCTCTAACTATACCTACCTCTCTATCTCTCTCTCTCTCTCTCCTTGTCTCTCTATCCTTCTAGATCTCTTTCAATCCCCTCTCTCTAACTCTAGCTTTCTCTCTCTCTCTCTCTCTCCCTCACTATTTGAGGTTTACATGAGTTTAGGGTTTCTCAAGTAAATATGGTTTAGGTTTTAGGGTAAGGGTTTAGGGGAATTATTTAGGCTTTAGGGTTTTAGGGTTACTTCCAGGTTTTATGGTTTAGGGACCTTAGGGATTTAGGGGTTTAGGGTTTCTCATTTTTAGGGTTTAGGGGTTAGGGGTTAAGGTTTAGAGGTTTAGGTTTATGGTTTAGGTAGAGAGGTGAATAGGGAGATACAGAGGAGATTGAGCCTAGGAGAGATATCTCTATCTCCTCTATCCCTCTCTCTAACTATACCTACCTTTGCTTCTAGGTTTTATGGTTTAGGGACCTTAGGGGTTTAGGGGTTCAGGGTTGCTGGATTTTAGGGTTTAGGGTTAGGGGATAGGGTTATTTAGGGTTTACGATTTATGGTTTAGAGGTTTAGGTTTATGGTTTACGTAGAGGGGAGAATATGGATCCCTATCTCTATCTCTCTAGACATATGGATCCCTATCTCTTAATCTATCCCTCACTACCTCTCTCTCCTCCTCTGAATCTCTCTCCCCATCCTTCTACCTCTTGAAATCTCTCTCTCTATGTCTCTAGACATCTCTTGATCTCTTTCCCTATTGAGCTATCTATCCTCATAACCCCATCTCTTAGTATGCCCCTCTCTACCTCTCTCTCTGTATTTCCCTATCTATCTCTCCCTTGCTAGATCTATCTCCCTACATCTCCCCTCTCTCTCTATATATTTATCTCTATCTTTCTCCCTCTATAGACCCCTTTCTCTATCTCAATCCCCATCTCTCCCTTTCCCCATCTCTATCTCCACCCATCCTCTCTATCTCCATGTCCCTCTCTATCTCTCCATGTCTCTCTCTATCTTTCCATGTCTCCTGATCCCTCTTTATATATAGGATAGAGAAATGAAGAGAGAGAGACAAAGACTCTCATGTAGATACAAGGTTACCTAAATATGTTATCATGCTTTCTAGAACGCGCTCACGTTATAACATGATTGCGTTCTTGGAAGCACGGAAAATGGTAAAAAAGCATGTGGGATCCGTGTTTCAGACCCCACATGCCTGTTATTCTTGCTTTTCATGAGTATATTGGACAAGAAAATGCTTTTCATGTTGGTTGACTAATTGAGAATCATTTTTATATGAATCCACCACCTTTTTTTGTTTTTTCAACGTAGAAGAAGTGATTTTTCATGTTTTTAGAGAAAATTTGATTATTTAAACTAAAAGTTTCATGTTTCATGTGTGATTTTGTTTCAAAGCTAATTACCATTGATAAATAGATTGAATTTGATGATATATGTTTGTTTTTTACATAAATTTTACTAATCCTATTCTAGAATTATGTAGAATTCATAGTCAAACTTGAGAAAAACAAGAATTTGAGGATTTTGAAGCCATCTTTTGGAGAATTGGTCAACTGCAGTATTGAATTCTAAGGTATGTTCAATTTTAATTCACATATATATGTTCTTATGTTCTTTATGTCTTTAAATGTCTTTATGTCTTTATGCTTTTTATGTTCTTTATGTTCTAAGACATATATGTGTCTAGGTATATCAGTTAGTTCAGTCAAAGGGACTCCAAATTCCTCATGTTTCCACCTTGTTTCGGCTCTTCATGCCTTTATTTCACCTATTTTCAACTATACAAGAGAAAACCATTATCAAATACTTCATAAAATAATTTTAGTGAACAATTGTTTGTCATACTCATATTTGAGTGTATACATGGAGCCAAAATTAATTTTGGAAGACTCTTAATTTTTTCCCTAGGATGATATAGAAGGATTTATTCCTTAATACATGCATAATTCAATTCATTTAATAGAACCATGCATGAAATGATAGTTTTCTTACAAAAATGGAGGAAATGAGCACCACAAACTATTTGACAAATTATTACAACTCACTTTGATACCACATAAGATGATACAAAGGGAGTTACAAGGAGATAAAACACTAAAAATGAGGTTTTCATGAGTGTAGGACAGTCATGTAAGTCTATAAAATAGTCCACTATCATAGTCTATATAACCCTACTGCCATGTATGATCCTGTCATGCCCACTTTTGTCGAGTGGCCATGACATAGAAAACAACATGTCATGTCCACATTTGCCATGTAGTCATGACATGAACCACCAAAAAATATTCCACTTGTCCCTAAAACCCTGTCACACTAGACAGGGGAGATAGACATGGTACGAGATAAAATGACTACGACTATTCACAATACATTACAATATGCTTTCCCAATCTAGGTCATAGCTCTTAAAGTTTGAAATACAACATAGAAATTAACATGGTTAAATGTAAGAGTTAAGGCACAAGTTCTAAGGGCCCGACCTAGGCCTCGAGGCTCATCCAAGATGGCCTTGCCTACGTAAAGCGCAAAGGCTTCGCAGTTTGACAACTTTACTTTCAAGAAACCCAATTGGCTGTCCAAAATCTATCTTCTGAGATGCAATTTTTTTTTACCAAATTGACATCTCCTCAATCACATATTTCATTACACTAATTCATATGATAATAATAGAAACAATAGTCTGAGGTGAAAGATTTAACATAGTATCTTGAAAGATCAACTAGTCTACACACAACCATCTTCTATAACAAGGATTAACTAGGTGAGCTAGGGATAAACAACTAGGGTAATAATCTACTGGGTCAAAAAAATCCAAGACATACCTTTCGTAGGTTTAATAGGTCACCACAATTTGATACAATGCTTTCCTAGAATTTTCACAATGAAATTCTAGTAATGTCATCATAGATGCATAAGAGCCTAAAACCAAAAGTATAGAGAATGAAATCACCTTACTAATGCATGTAATAACTACTCACTTATAATAATTGAAAGAACATCCTTTACACATACTCGAATAAAGACGACTTATCTTAAATTACAAAAAAATACTATAACTCTTTGTCAAAACATTTTAATGACAAGTAACCAAAGTTTAATGCTAAAGAACTCGCCTAGCTAATAAGGCTTATCTATCTAGAACACAACAACTAACACCTTACAATACAACAAATATATTTATTTCTACCACGATGAAGATTTCTTTCTAACACCTTCCTTCCATTTTGAGCATGCCATCTACCATGATACCAAACATATTGAGAGTGACCCAACTACATCTTATGAGCACGTTAATAGAATATCAAGGAGGTAATATAAATATTTACTAGTCTTAAAGGAAGTTTTACACTAATGAGGTAATCCTAATTTTCCTAGTTTATTAAAAATGATAATGTACCTAAATTTAAATAATTGCATTTAAAGAAATGATACCCCTTAAAGAGTAATACTACGTTGAATAATGCATATATACTTTCTAAAGGAAAATTTCCCCCTTTTTTTAAAACAATTTTAAGATAATTTCCTATTTAAGAATACAAGATAAAAATCATTCTTTTTTTTTTATAATACAAGATAGAAACTTTCTTTATAACCAGATAAATACTTCCTATAAAAATAATTTATTTCCTTACTTTTTTTTTTAAAACATAAAATATACAATTCTTATTCACTATATAAATAAGAATAATTCAAAAGCATTATTATAATTTAATATGCTTCTAAAGAAGAATAGTTTCTAATAAAGAAAATTTTAGTTTCTAATTAAATCTTTAAAAGTGAGAATTCGATGGGATTTTCTTTACTCCTAAATAAAGCATCTTTTATGATTTAGGAAGTAAATCCATTCATAACTTTAAATAAAAGGAAATGGAATCTCTTATGCAAATAAATGAAATCTATTATCAATTGAAATCATTTATAACTGCTAAAATATGTAAGGCCATAAGAATGCAAGGGAATTATTACTAAGTAATGTAACGTTTTAAGAATGCAGAGAGTATAATTTACTTTCAACGCATATACAAGGCATGTGAATGGTTTGATAGAATGTTTTAAAGAGATGCCAAAACATGGAAGGTAATGATCACTGGATATGCACAGAATGGATTGGTTTGAAAATGAAATATTTTATTCATATGCTATTTACTGTAGCCACGAGCAAGACGTTATGTTGGGAAGAGCATTTTCGTTATACTTGTCTTCTATGAATTCTTATATTTTGGGCACTTGCTTTTATTTTTTTATTTTTTTATTTTTGTTTTCATGAATTTCTTAATCGCTTGCAGGCCAATGAATTATTGAGACATGAGCATACTGTTAAGATCTTCGGTATATTTGGTTCAAGTCAATCAAAGGTATTCATCAGAAAAGAATAATTTAACAGTCAAGAAGGGTATAAATTGTCTTTTTATTACATTCAATCCTAGATATAACTAATTATGTACTCAAGACAATGATCCTTTGTTTACTGAATAGTGATACCTCTAAAACATCTCACTAAACATGCTATAATACTACACAGATATAGGTCATTTAGTTTTCCAGGGTTTCTACAAATCTGGGGCCCCCCAAAAAAAACTTCTCTACTCTAGCTAATATGTTCTTAAGTATCGTGGTCAAATGAGTGTTGCATCTTCCTTAGCTGCCAGTAAAGATAGTTACCAGTAAAGATGATTTCAAGCTGCAAAGTACATAATACCCTAATGAAGACTCAGTGTAGGGAAAAAAAAACATAGTACCCTGATAAAGACTCAATGTATAGGAATAGTGAACTCAAAATACAACAAAACAATATACTGATCACAATGATGATAAATAGAAAATCAAATAGTCTTCCCTGTATTGGCACATGAAAGTTATTCTAGCATAAGAAAAATACATAAAACAGTTTGTTTGCATTACTACTTATAGAGTGTGAGAATAAATTTAGCTTCAAAAAGATTTTGGAAGAACGGTTGTAGGCTCTTTAGATCCAATGAGATCAATGGTGAATTTGCTTGATGCTATCGGATCTACCCTTAGATTTATACAAAATGCTAGTAGTCTCTTCTTTGCATGTTATCTTCCAAAAAGAATTGCTGACAGTTCTTCTTTGCAACAATTCATCCTTGCAATAAATAGATACTATAACAATGATTTGCCTATGTGTTGATATAAGATTAGTGAGCAGTGCCTTATATAATAGTGTTGCTAGCAGAATAGACAAAAAAATAAATAATGTTAGTGAGATGTAGACAATGGCTTTGAGATGCACATTTAGATTCCTCTCAGCAAACTACCATTTTATACATAATAAAACCCAAATTTTAAAAATGTTTTACCAATATCAATGACATTAATATGATTTAGTTAATCTTGGGACAGACATACGAACACTTATCATAACACTCCAAAAAGGGATCACTGTCCTAAATGCTGAGGCTAATATTCACTTGCTAGAAAGGAGAAGCGCTACATTTTGGAAGAATGGCAATGTTGATAAAACATTATACATATATAATGACAATAAATAACAAAAGAACTTAGGATTAATAAGTACAAGGCAGACAAATCAAGCAATATCAGCTGAAACTCAAGGAAGGCACCCTCTCTTGCCAAGAAGGTGAACCTCAAGCCATGTGCCAGCGAAGGCATAATGGGAGGTGGATTTCTATCAGAAAATATAGATGGAAAAGCTATTCACAAAAAGCCTAAAAGATATGCGGTCTCATGACATGCAACGATTGCAGGAGAAGCACAAATTGGATCGGTTAAAGAAAAGAAAGGCTTCCAAACTTATAAGCTAATGCAACTGGTGGCTATAAAGCTAGACTCCACAACCTTTGCCACATCCACGCTGCCTTTGCCAAAATGGAGAAGCAATCGCATGGACAACAAGGATCGTAGGATATACACATAATGGATTTGTTAAAAAGGCTAAAGAAACTTTCCAGCAACCGCATTTGGCTGGTATAAGCAGAATCCCACAACCTGCAACAACATCCTCCTTGCCTGTGCTAAATGATAGCTTCGAACATGGTAAGGACAACCATGAAAGCATTACTGAAGGGTAATTCCTGTGAGATGTGTTAGTTGGAAATGCTTTGGTAGACATGTATGTGGACTATGGTGCATAGATTAAGCATGTGATCTACTCACAAATGCCCAAACGAAAAAAGGAACACATAGACAACAATGATTGCCCAATATGCGCTAAATGGATTTGTGAAGTAGGCTTCAAGAAGCTATTAACCGAAAGCATTGGCAGGCGTAAAGTCATTATCTACACTTAGTCTTATAACAACTAATCCCATCATATAACAACATATAACTGTATGCTCTGTTGTTTCCCGTCATGGCAATCATTAAACAATTAGTATCACAGAACAAGATAATCAACAACATGAAGTCATAAAACCCACAAAATAAGAACATGACACGGTGTTTTTTTTTTCATGAGTGGAAAATCCCCAAGGGGATGAAAAACCATTTTTCATGAGTGGAAAATCCCCAAGGGGATGAAAAACCACTCGGTTAAATACCGTACTGGCTAAATCACAGGATTCACTATTCACAAACATTCCCAAACATAATACAGACACTTCTTACAACTCTTTCATAGAAAAGAAACCATATTTCTAATAGATCCTCAAACTACATATATAGCAGAAAACAGCCAAAGTCACCTGGAGAGATAACTGCCACAGCCCCATACTTTGCTACTGCCTCCCCACAAGCCATGCCACAAACTCAACCCAAATCCTCTGCACCAAATACTGTTGTTGCCTCCTTCTCCCCCTCCCCCCCCCAAAAAATACACGATCACGCCCCCTTCTTATCCTCCTCCCTCTTGTGCCCTATCCGCCCTCCTCCATATCCATTTTGGTAAAGAAATATAACATAAACATGAATTTTACATCCAAGGTTGAATCTTCATCTCTAGTGATATGGACAATAAAAAAATACAACAATACATAAATGCTCTATTGTATTTCATTATGCATCCCATTCCCAAAATCTCTATCTCATCACTTTAAAACCTAGTGAAACTGTCTTTCCCTTCATGTCCAAATAAATGAATCCTACATAAAAGGAGTGTATCCAACTAGGTTTTAAAATAAGTATATTGTATAAGAATATTAACTATTCATCAAATTAATACATTTTGTTATAAATTATGATTAATTCAAGTATCAATCCTCCTTGCATTTGAAGGTCATTTTATAATGCTATGAAAGTTATAATTTATTACAAAATGGTCCTTCTTATTGCATCTATGTACAATGAAATTCATACATTTATACATTGTTTACAATGAATATGTAAAGAGTTCTCTTCCTACAACTATGTGCATGCTACAACTGAGATAAGAGTTTGTGCACATTACAATAATGAAAACCATCACTATTATGCTACAACATACTACAAGTCATCTATGTTACATGCTACAACATTTATGTTACTATGGAACACAAATGTACATGCTTACAACAACCAAAACATGTCATCGTGCTAGCTCTTACATTCTCTATTTTCCTTGTCCTTTCTTGACCTCCAAGTGGCCATACTTCTCAAACTCACCCATAGTGAGTGAAATGTACTACTTGCTTGATCTACAAGTGAAAAACTTGAACACAACTCAATCCATAGGAAAAACTTAGAGTGCTAATCAAATGCCCCTACAAATGAAAGCAACTCACACTTATCTCCTTTGCAAATCAAGTAAATACTCTATCCAAGTATCATTATGTACTAACATCACTCAATGTTGATGTAGACTCATGTGAGAGTTGTTCTCTCTTTGAATTTGATGTTTTAGTGTGCTTTTTTTCCCTTTGTTGTTTCTTACTCTTGCGTTTGTCATTTGGGTGAATCTCTAGATGAAGCTTCCAACACTTGTCATAACAATATCCGCCAACCTTGAAATAAGACCAATAGTTATTAGCTTTGTACATATGAACTAGATGAGGCATCTAAAAAGATTATGTTTACCAACTAGAACCAACTAAACCACTCTTCAAGTCACAAGGATCCCCTCTTAGCAACCAATCTGCCCAAGCCCTCAAATCCTAGTAGCCCTACATAAGGGGTTTTTCTGACTTATTTTTGCCATAAGGTTTCAAACCCAAACTTCAATGAATGTCTATAATACCCATTACCAAGTTGTATAACATATCTTAAACTCAATATAGACTCCTTTGGACAATATGCCTCAAAACTGACCTTATTTGATGTCCTAAAAGGGTTAATTAGGCCTATATTATAGAGGAACTTGCCTTCAAACTTTCCACAGACCCCTAAACTTAGTAAACAATCCTTATTTAGGTTGTCAAACTCCCAAATACACACTCACATTCAAGTGGCATGATCATTTATAATGTAGACACAAGAATGAATTCAAAGCATTGATACCATATTTCACAAATCAACTCAACCATAAACCAAAATCTTGCAATGGCCCAACTATGTGCTTAAGGGCATCATAAGACATAAGGGATCCAAGCTATTCCCCAACCCTAACACAAGCATACACCAAGTCAATATAATGTATTCAAACCAATTTTGTCACTTTTAGTGCTTGGAAACATCAACCAATGTCTGATCCACAAATCACTCCTTAAGGCCTAGTAGCCTTCCAAACTTGAAAAATGTGCATAACTTTGTGTAAACTTGGCCAACCCACAAACCAAAAATTATTTAGACACCCATTATGGAGTAGAACAATATATCAAAATATTTCATGCCCTTGTTTCAGGAAAAAATGTGAGTTATATGACTGGCCCTCTCTAGAAATAGGCCTAATTTCCAATTAACAAAGCAAGTACCCTAGGATCATTCAATAACCACTCCAAACCCCAAAACAACAGATCTATATGTCAAAAAACTTCAAATTCCACCATTGGTTAGCATAGCCATGCTCATCTAGGGTGCAAACTAGAAAACCCTTCATTTCTTCACAAATAAGGGGGTTTTAATGAAAATCTCATATCCACTCCAACCCAGAACATACTAACACTTGATTCACCTTTAAATAGGCCTACATATGCTATAGGAACACTTACTTGGCTAGGTTGAATTCAAATTCACAAAGAACCACTATTTAGCCACTCTTTCCACTTGGAAAATGCATGAAAATGCCCTTAAGGCAATACACAAAACCCTCTTAGACTCCTTCCCTGCACAAAACCTTCCACATTCATGTTAGAGACATCATAAAAATAGGGTAAAATAGTACCATACAGGGCCTAGGTACAGTCTGAAATAGTGAATTTGTAGAAAAAAATGAGTTACAATAGAAAAATAGGGTATAACTTCTTATTTCTTCCTCCAAGTTCATCCTCCTCTCTTCTATTCAAACTAGATTCAAGTGTATATGTGTGTTCAAATGCACACTCCATGACTTATGTATGTTCAATTTATCTTGATATGAGGTGTCTTATTTAGAAGTTTGTGCTTGTTATTCATTCTGACTGTGCTATTCATTGTTATTATAAAATTTCTAATGATCATTGTCTTATTCTTCATGCTTGTAGAAATCATCATCATGCTGAGGAAATGAGAAAAGACTCTAACACCAGAAGAGCGTGAAGCTGAGAATGAGAGGAAAAGAGAAAGAATTAGGTGAATTCAAGAAAGTAGGAAATTGTCAACCATACAAGAAGACATTCCACCATTACCAATTGAAGAGGAACGTGACACACTAATGAAGATAAGAGAGAGATGGAATTGGTGGCACAAAGGGAACAAAGGCAAAACCTTCGTGCAATGAGGAAAGTGAATCTCTAAGTTGGAGGCACTCCATCATCCACAGGTCAAGCTGAAGGAACACCATCATTAGCTTCTCAAATTGGAGACACTCCATCTTTCATAGGTGAAGTAGAAGGCACATTTGCATTTTCTTCTCAAGTTGGTGACACACCATCATTTACACCTCAAGTTGAAGGTACGTCATTTTCAACCTTTTCACCTCCAATCGAAGGTACGCCATCTATCCCATCTCAAGTAAATATTGAAGAAATTCCTAATGTTCAGTCTACTTTACCAAATAAAATGCCTCCTATAATTTTGCATAGGAGGCCTAAGTTTCTAATTGATATTGATGAGAATGTATTGGAGCCCATGCAGGATAAGATTCCCATGTGTACTTGCCAAAGATATGCAAATAAGATATGGAAATTATTCTTTGAGAATTTAAATGAAACCAGAAGATGTCAACTCTTTGTTGAACTAATGAGAAATCTGAAATTTAGGCCCACTATGAAGATTCTTGGCCTAAGAACATCGAAAGTGTCAAGTGAAAAATCAATTGTCAAGAATCTAATGAGTGCATATGAGAGTGTGGGTTCCACCCCATGCACCAAGGATAGTAATGTCACACAATGTGTCATTACATGGACAATTGTAAGCCAACAAACAAAAAAAGCTCACCTCATTAGAAAGACAAGTCAAGCATTGAAAATAAATAGAAAAACTCTAATGAGAGCCATTGGAAGACATCAAAGAGTTGAGGATCCAAACACTAATGAATTGTGGGCATTTTCTAGGAGACTCCCACAGAAAGACAAAGTTGTTGTTGAAGCTTTGAGATCACTAATTGAAGACTTTTAGAAGAACTACACAAGGGTATCTTTGAATCAAAAGGATGAGGTAAGAAGGAGAATCGGTAGTCAAAACCATGAGCCACATCCAAAGCATTTTTTGGATATGACTCAAACATAGTTTTTTGATAAATTTCTAGAGAAGTATCCTCGAATTAAAATTTCTCAAAGATATTTTGAAATGCTAAAACCTTTCTTTGTCAAAACAAATCACACATGCACTACTTGTTGTTGTAGATTACATATTGAATTTTCTAACCATTTTGATGTTTATCGGTCTATATGTTTAGATTTGCATACTAACAATGTTTTGCAGGATTGTGGCATATGTGCCCCACCAACTACGTAAAGAGACTTCATATCAATGATTTTATGTGATAGAGAGGAAGGTCAAATATTCTACAGGAAATTGTGCTTGGATGGCACATGTTAGCATTGCGGTGACTTGCAATGTATGCCAATATGTGAGCATATGGAAAGAACACATGCAGTTGGAATCAAACTAGTAGAGTTTGGCAAGTATAAAACAATGGCATACAATACAAGAGATGGTAAAGAAGCAAAGAGGTGTGAATATGTTATTTAGAAGATTCCAGTGTATTAGTTTATGCCTATATTTTGTGACAACATAGTGTATGAGTATGTAAGACATGCCCATAGAGCTCAATGGTTGGACTTGCAATTCAAGTTATGCAATGACACATTTCTAGTTGGTAGCATTGTTTCAGTCATCGACTTTGTAGAGAACTATAGTCTACTACCATAGTGTGAGGTGCAATCCCAATATTATAACTCGACACAGGTTTCTATATTTGTGCACATCGCATTCATTCATGCGAATGATAGTACAGAGTATGATAGAAATATCATAAGGGAGTATCATTTTTATATAAGCAATGATCATATGCATTCCACGGAGTTTGTGCAAGGTTGTTTTTAGGTGTTCTACAATGATCTGGCTAGAAGGGGCATATCATTCAGTTAGCATATCATATGGTCGGATAACTATACATCACAATTCAAGAACTCATGGAATTTCTATTGGCTGAGCAGGAGGCATAATATTATAGGTGTTCAGCATATGTGGAGCTTTTGTGAGGCCGGGTATGGAAACGAGGAGCATGATGGTGCAGGAGCGTGTATCAAAAGAGCCATAGCACGAGAATAGTTAAAGTATAAAGACAATGCAAAGTTGACAGATGCAAAATCAATTATCGAGTGGTGTAATGCTTCAATGGGTCCAGGTAATGAAGGTAAGTCTTCAGTTCATAGATTTTTTTGGTTGATAGATGATACTAACATATATGAGGACTATTGTACACTGACAGGATCAAGTGAGCTACACTCTATTAGAAGCTCAATTGCAGGTTCATGGAGTATACATACGTGGAAGATGGTGTACTTTTGTTCTCCATGTACAATTCAAGCTTGGAATGAGTGCGAGTCACATGAGTGGGTTGACAAATGGTAGTTCAGTTATCTTAGCCCACTTGACACGTATCGACCCTCGATGGCACTGGATCTGATAGAGATGGAATCATCAGTTCACTTTGACCACATATTAGATGTAGTTCAACTAGGTAATATATCTACTTTTATAGTTAAATTTGAAATTCCTAATGTTATCTTAAACTTTGTAGTATTTTTGTAATGTTGACGAATTTCATCTAATTTGCTGCACATATCATTGTAGGGCATGTTTATGCAGTTATTGCAGATGAAGATAACGAAGAGGGAACATATTATTACTTGTGTCATTGTGTTGAGGCCAAAAAAAATTGGAGGCCATAGTTACAGATGGAGAAAACATCAAATATCCTACAGGCTCAGTGGTTGTTACTAGAACATGGCTTAGAAGGTACCCACATAAGAGTGTTAATGTTTGGTTGTTTGAGGACTTTGATACACATTAGAAGATTCTTCATTACTCCAACTTTGTCATGTCAACCAATGTTCATTTGATACAATATCGAGGTAGACCTTTGAACAAGATCTTGTGGAAGGTGCGTGACTCTGACCATGAGGCCATACTTGACACAATAAAGAGTAGAGAAGACCCAGATGGTTCATTGGATTAATTTGTAAGTATGCATAAAACTTTCCTAGATGGTTACTTGTACTTTGTTTTGTATATAAATTGTAGTATGAATTGCTTCCCTCCAGTATATTTATGTTTAGTCAATTTTTCTTTTGATGCTTCTCACAGGAGGTCACAACTCCAGTCCATCCAACTATAGACAAAGAAGCTCAAAACAAGATGATGGAGAGAGATCATCAGATGGCGATAAGTGATCGATTACATAAGTGATGTTATATATTTCATGTACATTTTGTTATAGTAATGTGCATATTGTTTGATTGTATTAACAGTTTATATTAAATATTTAATATGATGATAAATTATCCTTGAGTAGTGGTATGAACTGTGGGCAGTGAAGGCCTCATGTTTCATTTGATTTATTTTCTATGGTATACATTTGATGTTTACATCATCATCATGTTATGCTTCATGGGGTTAGCTCTAAGTAATGGATGAAGTTGATCCTAAGTGGTCTTAATCATGTTCACTCATGTTTCACTCATGTCATATCAAGATTCATGTCACAAGGTTTGTTCATGTCTTCATGATAGGAGTTTGTTCATGTCTTCATGCTTCTTTGTACTCCATGTCTTCAGTGTTCTTAGTGTCTTCATGCTTTTAGGAGTTAGATTGGGTTGTGGTTCTTCCTCATGTTTGGAAAGGTGCTAAGAGTGACATTTTGCATTCCATAGCTTATGGGACTAAATAGACTTTACCAACACATCGGGGTGGGTGGGTAAATTCTATGGAAGGTCTCATTTCATGTGCCAAGCATCGCATTCATTTGGGGGCAGCAGGCTACCAACAAAGTCCCTTAAGATCCTTAAGATGAAAAAACTGCCAAACTTTGATGGAGTAGTTCTCAGAATTCATGGCAACTAGGAACATTCCATTTAGACCTGCAAGTGCACATGGGGTTTGTCTATAATAACCTCTCCCAATTTCGTTCAACTCCTATCTGTTTGACCGTGCCAGAATTAAATGCATTCTTTCAAAATGCTTCTATTTCATGCAGTGGAAAGGTGCTACGAGTGACATTTTGTATTCCATAGCTCATGGGGTTGGGTGGGTGGGTAAATGCTAGGGGAGGTCTCGTTTCATGTGCCAAGCATCGCCGTCGTTCAGGGTAGCAGGCTACCGACAAAGTCCCTTAAGATCCCTAAGATGAAAAAACTGCCAAACTTTGATGAAGTAGTTCTTGGAATTCATGGTAGCTGGGAACATTTTGTTTAGACCTATAGGGGCATGTGGGGTCCATCTACAATAACCTCTCTCCATTTCATTCAACTCCTATCCGTTTGACCATGCCAAAATCAAACACATTCTTGCAAAATGCTTTAGTTTCATGCAGTGGAAAGGTGCTAGGAGTGACATTTTGAATTCCATAGCTAGTGGGGCTAAACGAGCTTCACCAACGCGTCAGAGTGGGTGGGTAAATGCCAAGGGAGGTCTCCTTTCGTGTGCCAAGTGTCGCAGTCATTTAGGGCAGCAGGCTACCGGCAAAGTCCCTTAAGATCCCTAAGATGAAAAAACTACCAAACTTTGATGGAGTAGTTCTTAGAATTCGTGGTAGCTATGAACATTATGTTTGGACCTACAGGTGTACGTGGGGTCCGTCTACAATAAAATCTCTTGGTTTTGTTCAACTCCTATCCGTTTGATCATGTCAGAATCAAACACATTCTTGCAAAATGCTTAAGTTTCATGTAGTGGAAAGGTGCTAGGAGTGACATTTTGCATTCCATAGCTCATGGGGCTGAACGAACTTCACCAACATGTCAAGGTGGGTGGGTAAATGCTAGGGGAGGTCTTGTTTTGTGTGCCAAGCATCGCAGTCATTCGAGGCAATAGGCTACCGGCAAAGTCCCTTAAGATCCCTAAGACGAAAAAATTGCCAAACTTTGATGGAGTAGTTCTCAGATTTGTGGTAGTTGGGAACATTCTATTTGGACCTACAGGTGCATGTGGTGTCTGTCTATAATAACCTCTCTCAGTTTCATTCAACTCCAGTTCATTTGACTGTGCCGAAATCAAACACATTCTTTCTAAATGCTTCAGTTTCATGCAGTGGAAAGGTGCTAGGAGTGATATTTTGCATTCCATAGCTTATGGGGCTGAACGAACTTTGCCAATGTGTCAGAGTGGGTGGGTGAATGCCAGGGGAGGTCTTGTTTCATCTGCCAAGCATCGCATTCGTTTGAGGCAGCAGGCTACTGGCAAAGTCCGTTAAGATCCCTAAGACAAAAAAACTACCAATCTTTGATGGGACAGTTCTCAGAATTCATGGCAGCTGGGAATGTTCTGTTTAGACCTACAGGTGCATGTGGAGTCTGTCTACAATAACTTCTCTCAGTTTTGGTCAACTCCAATCCATTTGATTGTGCCGAAATCAAATGCATTCTTGCAAAATGCTTTAATTTCATGCAGTGGAAAGGTTGCCAAGTGTCATATTTTTTGTTCTGCTTATTGTGGGGCTGAATGGACTGCGCCAAAATGTCAGGGTGGGTGGGTAAATACTAGGGGAGGTCTCGTTTCATGTGCCAAGCATCCCAGTCATTCTAGCCTGTAAGCTACCGAGACCTAGCACTTTTTAAGTTTATCGGTAGCTTGTAGCCTAGAATGACTGAGACACTTGGTGCACAAAATGAGACCTCCTTTAGCATTTACCCACCCACCCTGATGTTTTGGCGCAGTCCATTTGGCCCCATGACGAGTAGAACAAAAAATATGGCACCTGGCAACCTTTCCATTGCATGAAACTGAAGCATTTTGTAAGAATGTGTTTGATTCTGGCACGGTCAAACAGATAAGAGTTGAATGAAACCAAGAGAGGTTATTGTTGATGGACTCCACATGCATCTGTAGGTCTAAACAAAATGTTCCCAACTACCATGAAATCCAAGAACTATCCTATCAAAGTTTGACAGTTTTTTCATTTTAGGGAGCTTAAGGGACTTTATTGGTAGCCTACTGCCTCGAATGACTACGACGCTTGGCACACGAAACGAGACCTCACCTAGCATTTACCCACCCACCCTAACATATTAGCAAAGTCTATTCAACCCCATGAGCTATGGAATGCAAAATGTCACTCCTAGCACCTTTCCACTGCATGAAACTGAAGCATTTTGCATGAATGTGTTTGATTTCAGCACAGTCAAACAAACTGGAGTTGACCAAAACTAAGAGACGTTATTGTAGATGGACTCCACATACACATGTAGGTCCAAACAGAGCATTCCCAGCTACCACAAATTCTAAGAATTGTCCTGTCAAAGTTTGGCTATTTTTTTATCTTAGGGATCTTAAGGGACTTTGCCGGTAGCCTGCTGCCCTGAACAACTGCAATGCTTGGCACACGAAATGAGACCTCCCCTAGCATTTACCCGTCCACCCCAACGCGTTGGTGAAGTCCATTCAGCCCCATGAGCTATGGAATGCAAAATGTCACTCCTAGTACCATTCCACTGCATGAAACTAAAGCATTTTGCAAGAATGTGTTTGATTATGGCACGGTCAAATAGATAGGAGTTGAACAAAACTGAGAGAGGTTATTGTAGACAGACCCCACATGCACCTATAGGTCCAAACAGAATGCTCCCAACTGCCACGAATTCTGAGAACTGCTCCATCAAAGTTTGGCATTTTTTCGTCTTAAGGATCTTAAGGGACTTTGCCGGTAGCCTACTGCCCCAAATGACTGCGATGCTTGGCACATGAAATGAGACTTCTCCTGGTATTTACCCACCCACCCCAACGTGTTAGTGAAGTCCGTTCAGCCCCACGAGCTATGGAATGCAAAATGTCACTCTTAGCACCTTTCCACTGCATGAAACTGGAGCATTTTGCAAGAATGTGTTTGATTCTAGCATGGTCAAATGGATAGGAGTTGACTGAAATTGAGAGAGGTTATTGTAGATAGACCCCATGTGCACCTGCAGGTCCAAATGAAATGTTTCCATCTGCCATGAATTCTGAGAACTGCTCCATCAATGTTTGGCAATTTTTTCATCTTAGGGATCTTAAGGGACTTTGCTGGTAGCCTGCTGCTCTGAATGATTACGACAGTTGGCACATGAAAGGAGACCTCCCTTGGCATTTACTCACCCACCCTGACATGTTGGTGAAGTTTGTTCAGCCCCCCAAGCTATCGAATGCAAAATGTCACTCGTAGCACCTTTCCACTGTATACATGTTCATAATTTTTGTAAATTGAACTCAAAATGACTCTATTGACCTTGCACATGGTCTATTATGACCTTATTAGACCAAAAAAAACTCAATTACATATGAATTAAACAACCTTCAAAGTGCCTAGTCTCAATCTTCATCTTTGCATGTTTCAATCAAGCCTAATCTAGTAGGAAGCAGAACCTGTTTTTGGGGTTTTTTCTCTCAAGCTTTCCAAAAGACCTCCCAAAATAAATACAGATTTAGATACTCATTTCTAAGTTACATAACATATCTGAAAACCAATAGTGACTCCTTTGGATGATGTACCTCAAAAATAACATTTTTTTACTGTCTAAAATAGGCTAATTAGGCCTAGTTTGTGAAGAAACATACCTCTAAACATCCAACAACTCCCTAGACTTGATGGGGCAACATCTCCCATGTGTCCAAACTCTCAAAACCACAATTAGTTTCAAGAGAAACCCTCAGTAACATACCAAACCCCAAAAATCCTCAATCTAGGCCAATTTGAGGAGGGTTTATTGAAACTCTACCTTCCACACACTCTCAGACTTTGCCAACACTTGGAACACTTCAAAAATGGTTTGCATATGCTTTAGGAACCATATCCTAGTACTTTCCAACCTTCTTTTAACAAACCCTAGCCTAAAACCATCCTTTCTTAGTTGGAAACAAGGCAAAACTTGCCTAGGACAACACCATAGTTTGGTCAAACTCCATTTCTTGCTTCTTTGACTTCATGGGCATCTAAAACACATCCAAACAAAACCATTCCACTGAACATATATGCAAAGTATGCAAAGTATGTAAAGTGTGGAAGCTTATATTTGATGAACATGAACTGTTTAACATGATGCCTCAAAGAAATGTTGTCTCATGGAATGCAATGATTGCAAGATATGCACAAAATGCATTGTTTTGGACAGGAGGCTCCAAATTCATGATAGTTCAGTTTGAGACTAGGCCTAATTAGGCCTCCTTTACAAGGTAACTACTATGCCAATGCAAACCCACCACACCAAATCACTTGGGAACCCTAGCATGCATGGTAAAGTAACCAAATTCATTGGTTTTGGCCTTTGAAACACTTGTTAAGGTACTATTGTATGGACCGCACCCTCTTTTTGCCTAATACATGGTCATATTAGGCCATTGCATCCTCATACTCTTCTATATTCTTGTTTCCTGACCTAGGGCTTATTGCAAATAGTGATCCTACCTTATTCCATCCATTCCACCAATCTAGAATGATTAAACTTTGCCCTTCAAAACCTTCTTCACCAACCCTGCCTCGATGTGTGTGAAGGTTTTTATACATGTTTACAATAGTTCCAGTCGATCATAACTGACTTTCAACCTATTTGATCATTGGGTAACCTCCTTATTACATGATTTGTTAAGTTGACAAAGCAACTTCTTACCACTACTTGCATTATTAGACTTTTTGTTTGAAAACAACATAAAACATGACTCCAAACACAAATGACATTGGTCATTTGACCTATTACATGCAAAATGATGACACAAGACCATCAACTTGTCCTACGATGTCCTAGGACCTTGTTATGACATGCTCCTAGACAAGATTAGCTATGGCTAAGGTGCTCCTGCACCATGAAATATGTTTCCATGGTGTTGAGTCGTCCTCCTTACCTACTATATCACCCTTGTAGACATGTATGCAAAGTGTGGAAGCATAAACAAGGCACGTGAACTATTTGGCATGATGCCCCAAAGAAATGTCACCTCATTGAATGCAATGATTGTAAGATATGAACAAAATGAATTTTTTGATAAGGCATTAGAAACTTTCAAGAAAATGCGATTGGTGGGTGTAAAGCAAAATTCCACAACCTTAGCCAGTATCCTCCTTGCCTATGCCAAATGGACATCCATCAAAAGGATAAAACATATGGGAATTTTGTAAGATGTTGTAGTTGCAACTACCCTCAAAGACATGTATGTAAAGTGTTGAAGCATATACAAGGCACGTGAACTGTTTGGCATGATGCCTCAAAGAAATGTCGCCTCATGGAATACAATGATTGCAAGATATGAACAAAATGGATTTACTGATAAGCCTTTAGAAAGTTCCAAGAAAATGCAATTGGCAAGTGTAAAGCCAAATTCCAAAACCTTAGAAATGGTATGTTTGGAGCACGGTATAGACATCCATCAAAGCATAAAGGATATAGGAATTTTGTCAAATGTTGTAGTTGTAAGTACCCTACAAGACATGTATGCAACTTGTGTGGAAACATATATAACGAAAATGAACTATTAGACACAATGCCTCAAAGAAATGTTGTCTCATGGAATGCAATGTTTGCAAGATATGCACGAAATGGATTTTTTATAAGGCTTTAAAAACTCTCAAGCAAATGTACAAAAATTAATTTCAACCATTTACGCAAATTTTGGCACATCTAAAACCAAATTGCACAACCTTAACCAACTTCCTCCTTGCCTATGTTATAATGGGATCTAGAGAACATGGTGTGGACAACCATCAAAGCATAAATGATATAGGAATTTTCTCACATGTATTGTATTTACAAAGTTACCCTTGTACACACATATGGAAAGTATGGAAGCATAGACAAGGCATGTGAACTATTTAAAATGATGCCTTAAAGAAATGTATAGTCTGACAAAATTTAATGATTGCAAGATATGCACGAAATGGATTATTTGAAAATGATTCATAAACTTTCAAGCAAATGCAATTGGCACTTGTAAAACCAAATTCCTGTGACAATAATTAATTATCATATTAAATATTTAATATAAACTGTCATATACATAATGTCATGAACATAACATCTAGTTTATATAAAAAGCCATATAGGCGTGTCCAAACAAAGTCATATAGGCAAATATACAAAAATATACATTAGATTAACATACAAAAGTATGTATACAAAGCCATCTAGGCATACAAAAAAGTTCCCAAAAACTAGTTTCCTATGGGCTTTTAGGAAATAATTGGCGGTCCTTCTTTGACAGTGACGATGGAGAGCCAATAAGTGACACATCCTCTCTCTACCATTGTGTAGACCTCTTCGAATAAAGTTCATCTAGCTGCACCTTTTAATACAAACAAACAATATGTGCATTAGTATAGAAAATGTATGAAATATATAACATAACATATGTAATTGATCACTTACCACCAACTGATGATCACTCTCCATCATCTTGACTCTCTCTTCATCCGTAGTTGGACAGACTGGAGTTGTGATCTCCTATGAGAAGCATCAAGAAGCAAAATTGATTAAACATAATTATCATTTATGTACATCAAATGACATGAGATAAAAAAGAAATACAAAATTATGATATTTTCATGTTATTGGCTCATACCTTAGTCAAAGGATCATTGCTGCATCAATGCCTATCTATACTGATTCACGAAGATGAGGAGGAGTCTCCATTGTATTCAGCATCCAAAAATTAAGTTCAATATTATTAAAACAAAATAAATACATAACATTATTTTTAAAATGCATAATGATTAGAAATGGTTAAATTTACCTTCGTGAAAGTGGTGGTTTGGCGTCCAGGGGACCAAGGAAATCATGGAGGTGCTAGTGACTATTCAAATCATCAAATCAAGTCACAATATAATATTACCATTGACATATCTACAATAATTACGAATATGTGATAAATTACATACCTTCTGACTTGACCTCCACTCATAAGTCATCAATGGACGGCTAACAGAGGCAGGATGAAGACTCTGACCCTGGAATTTTATTATGCAAACAATTACATACATTATTTTTGACTTATAATATAGATAATCATATAAAATTAATTACAAATTTCAAATAACAATATACTAAATCAAGATGAAACTTGTAACAAATTACCTGAGAGGCAATACCAAATGTACGCTGTAAGAGATCATCATTGAGAATAAGACCATCCAATATGTCCTGCCCTTGTGTTGCATCATGCTGCCCCTGTGTCACAGCATGTTGTCCCTATGCCACAAAGTCCTGTCGTGCCTCCTGCGTCCCATAATCACATAGGTTCCCACATGTACTGCACAAATGTAGGGACACATGATGCCTACTAGTCTCACCCTCATCATCCTGGGTAAAATCATCCACATGCTGTGATAGAGTTTGGGTGAGAATAGTTAGTGAATGTAAAGTCTCCAGCTCAACACTCTCCTCCAAAGCCAAAGGGAGTGACCTACATTCTGGCCTCGCTTAGGGTATAGGTACATGCTATTCATCTTGCTGAGCCCTGGGTCTATCTTGGGCAGAGCCACCACCTCTACCCTGGAACTCACGAATGCCAAAATAATTCAGAATCTTGTTGAGGACGAACTTACAATAGAGTTTCCTCAAAAAATATTGTGGTACCTCATCATTGTTGCATGGCCACTCATCGATGACCATGTACCATCTATCCCAAAAGTTTTGGGATATGTCTTCATTCCTACACCAATGTATAGGAAATCGTTTGCAAGTTTCCTCTAATGTTTGGCCAGTTTTGGGATTAATAAATTCTGCACATAATTGAGATTTTGTTATTTTTTCCTTCTTCACTTGTTCATATGACAACTTGTCGGCATAATATTACCAACTCCTCTCCCTATAGTCTTGGAATTCGGTGATTTGTTTCATCACCAAATCCATGTAGGAAACAATCTCCTGTAGTGATTTTGCAAGTGCCCTCCTATGCTCAGTGGTTCCACTTGGATTGTTTAGGGTTTGAATAATAGTTTCAAGATGTTTCTTATTTTTTTCTATTATCCCTAAGTAGTGTTCTTGATTATCCCTTACATGAAAAGGAGGTGAAGGTGGGTTTTGAGGGTTTGGAGGGTTTAGAGGGTTCTGGGGGTTGTTTTCACCCTCCTCAACTGGATTTACATTTTTTTCTTCTCCAATAACTGTAAATACAATATAAACATAAATCAAACATTGCAAAACTAAAAAATTATTCTAAAACTAACAAAATCAAACCAACCCTACTGGTGCAGGAGCACCTAGAAAATCATGTTTTCTTTTGTAATAAGGTCTATTAACCAATGCATTTTCATTTCAGTTTGTAAGTCCTAAGTGACTTAGGGGACATTTGTCAATTGTAATCGCATAATGCTAAAATAGCAGTAATGCCAAAAATAGGCAGTAGTGTTTCCCAGCCGCTTGGATTGATCTCCCAATTGCTTGGATTGATCTCCTAGCTGCTTGGAGTCAGTTTGGTACTACTTGTTGGTGCCTGCATAAACATTCAAGTTTCAGACTTTCATTTGCAGGCACCTTTCATAAAAAAATCCAAAAATTGCTAAGTCCCTCGGCCTCATTTTATGCATATTGGGCTTTGAAAAGTGCAAAAAAATAGTTGTATGCATATCGGGCTTGTATATGCATTCTAGACATACAAAGGTGGAATATACATTCAAGATTCCCAGAATATTCTACGGATGTATCAAAGAGTTGCATGTAAATTTGTGTTGTATGTTTAGATATACAATGACTAGATACAATGGAAACATGCAAAGGAAAAGATGCATTGGCAGCATACAAGAGAAATATGCGAGGGACAATGTATACCACAAAGATACAAAGGTGAATGTATGTCCAACATACATTGGGAATGTACATTGCAAATATACAAGAGGCTGACATGCATCCGCTACAGTGAAACATTTCATCAGCGAAACAACACTCACTGACAATTCACATTGAAGTCTCCTCGATGGTCGATGCACATACAAGGTCGATATACAATTGGTGGGGCTCGTAGATATACAAAGCAGAATGTACATCAGGTGCACACAAAGAAAATGTGCAAGGGAAAAAGATACAAATGGTGGGGCCCATTGATTGCACATACAAGTGCGATTGTATGTACGAACATACAAGGGAGCAATATACAAGCCGGACCCGATCCAAGGGTCAAATTTGGCAAATTCAGCACTGGCATCTGCGGCTTGCATGTAGATGGTGTTAGTATATGCTGATATACAATGAAAAGTGCATTGAGAATAGCTACGAGCCAAATTTCAAGGTAATTCCAATCTATTTCATAATGATTTGAAATCCACAGGTTGTATGTTGCGTTTGTATATGCAATATACAAAGCGATATATATTGAAAGCGATTTGTTTTATAAATATTTGGGGTCTGCACTTTGTATGCAGGTAGTTGTATGTATATGCATGTTCTTATGCATATGCAAAGGCAAAAAAGGCAAAATAGATGGCAGAAAAGTCAGCGATGGAAGCACAGTGTGCCTACGTGGCATGATTTCATTAGCTGGCGACTTTTCAGCGTGATTTCAAGTTGTAGATCTTGGTGACAGGAAGGGAAATCGACGGCCATGATTCAAGTGTTCAACAGGGATGATTTCTTTGTATTTGTAGATGTTTTCAAGTGGGAAAATTTCTTAAGCATGCAGCTATTGCATTACCAAGGGTTGCAGGTAGGTTGGGCATTGATGGTAGAATTATAGAGGCATGGCCGATGATTGACCAACCGACCACCAAATTTGATGAGAAAATCTTAAGGTGGCGGTGCAGATCCTGATTTCCCCTATTTCCTCCCTCTTTGTCTCCTAATGCATTAAATTGAGTGCCATTTCTCATGGTGCATTATTTTTGGCAGAATTTTGAAATGCCAGTGTAATTAATGTTGAGTACACTTTTCTGCTATATATAGCAGACTGTGTTACTCATTTTCTAGGTTGTTGAAGACTTGGGCAAAATTTTTGGAAAATAACGAAGAACAAAGCCTTTCTTGGTTGTTCTGTCTCATTTTGGAGTTTGTGTTGCATTTTGAATGCAGGTTGCACATTTTTTCAGTTTCATTTTTGTTTTATATGAAAAATGCATTGTTGCATGTGTTTAGTTGCTTGTCTCCATTTGTTGTATGCATCTCTTCTTCTAAATCTGGTTGCTAAGGGTTTCTCAAATTTTAGGATACAGACTTGTTGTATTGCATGCTTGATCTGTGACTTCCATTCAAGGAATGGATTAAAATGTTTTAGGTTAAGTATGGGGAATAATGTATGTCAGTAGGGATATTTGTGAGTAGAGGCAGCTAAATACTCATCCTTGGGTGGTGTTTGTAAGGCAAACACCAATTTGACCTCTTGAACCTTGAATGTCAGTGCAAATCATTCACTTGTATACGTCTAGTTGACTCCTTGCCCTGAGATAGGCACCAGTTTGCTCCCTGTGTAGTAGTTATGATCCAAAACCCCCTGTCTTGCATCCAAAATATCAAAACAAACCATTTCATAATTCCAACCTGTTAGTTGTAGGAGTAGGAATAGGACCCCTGCATGCTCTCATACCCAACCAGTTAGATATGTCCAAGAACGTTCCCAGCCTTGTGATCTATCATGCATATCTTGGTCCACACATGAGAGTATTCTACCTGTTGTTGTCATAAATCTTTTTGTCATTGGGCAAGTCAAGATCAAATCTTTAGCTATAGGGATACCCCCCTTGGTGTGGCAAAACCAGAAGTGAAGGGGAGGCAGCTCATGCAACCTCCTGTATTAGTTGGCCGAATCTGCCTATGCATTGGAACTGACAAACCCTCTATTGATTCGGGAGAAAGAACCAACACTACTATTTGGTACTACTCTGGGTGAGTTTATAAACCTAGAGGATTGAACCAAATGGACATATCATTGTTTTTGTAATCAGATCTAAGAGGAGATTGAATGTAACCATGCATCTTTAAGGAGAAATTGAACTATTTTCCTATGCTGTCAATTTGTTTTC
This sequence comes from Cunninghamia lanceolata, assembly GCA_027924645.1. NCBI lineage: Eukaryota > Viridiplantae > Streptophyta > Pinopsida > Cupressales > Cupressaceae > Cunninghamia > Cunninghamia lanceolata. Next base: position 12,441,770 of record BSBN01000916.1, on the reverse strand, counting down.
CATTCTCTGTAAATACGAATTGCATAGTTGTAGGTTTCCTTTCCATTCTATGTTTTCCCATTGCTGCAAAATATTGATGTGAAGCATTCCATTGGTGAGATTTTTGTCAAAATCAGTGGAATGGCTTCATTGTACCATATTCGTTTGTTTTTTGTTTTGTTTTCCTGTTTGGCGGCGTGGAGGATTCATATAGTGTGGGATGCACAGTAGATCACCTAGCATCTCCATGTGCTAGGGTTCGACAAAGGTAGAAAGTGTCTGCATTGTAGACTGTGCAACGACATATAGGAGTATCGGTGTGGAAAACCCTAACAGGCAGACATTGGTGTAATGGTGAAAATACAACATAGGTTCCACCGATATATGAAGATTTCCCCGAAGTCAGAGTGGCGAGTGAGATCGGAGGAATGATCACAGAAGGTGCCGATGGACAATGTCTGACTGACAAATGTGTTTGAATGTGATATCGGCGTGATCGGTATATCGGTGGAAGGTTTTGTTGAGTTGCCGATGGAATATAGTCTTGTTGATAGTGAATTCAAAGGGAACTAAAAGTTGTTAAGTATTTGGTTTCCGCTGAGTGCTCTGCATCATTTTGGTATCAGAGCCAGCGAAAGTTTTGCAGGAGTGTTGGCATTGTCTGTGAATGTTTATGTCAGATAGAGAAAGTGAAGAAGGGGCTAGTGATATGCCTCCAAAGGGAATGACCATCAAAGTGGTCAAGAAATTCAAGGAGATGGAGGAGATGATCAAGACTGGAGTCAAGGAAGCACTCCAGGCTGAGTTGAAGACCTTAGGAAAAGGCAAGAAATCAGACAAGGAGTCTGATGAAGAAGAAGGAGATGGGGAAGAGATAACAACCCTAGAATAGACAAGTATATCTGCAAACCAGAAATAATTTTTGGAGGCCATAAATCACTCGGTAAGGAGTCATCTGAATCAAGAATGGAGATTTCAATGTTCAGCAGAAAGATGGACACAGAAGAAGTCATCGAATGGATCGAGGATTTGAACAATTACTTCGAGTACAAGGAGGTACCGGAGAATAGAAGAGTCAAGTTTGCAAAGATGAAATTGAAGGGTGCTACACTCACATGGTGGAACTACACCCAGGGAGAAAGGGTGAAGAGTGGCAAGCGCATGATCTCATCCTGGAGTCAGATGGTAGAGAGGATCAAGGCTCAGTTCCTACCAGCGGATTATGAAGTGCAGATATACAGAAAAATGCAAAACCTCAGGTAGAAGGATATGGATGTATCCACCTATACTGAGGAATTTCATGAATTATCTTAAGGTGTGGACATGCTGAGGATGAGAAAGAAAGAGTTGCCAGGTACATTAATGGCTTGAAGTATAGTATACAAGATGAGATTACCATCTTGACACCAGAGACCGTGGACAACTATTTCCAAGTGGCATTGAGAGTAGAAGAGAAATTGAAAAGAAAAGGAGAATAGCAGAACAAAGGCAGAGGTGGAAGGAATTTCAGAGGTAGAAATAGCTTTGGTGGCAGAAATCAGTTCTAGAAGACTCAAGGGGAGTCCAATAAGCAAGAACATAGTGGAGAATCTGGTTCCAGAGAGGGTTTAAGAGGAAGGAGACCTAATGGGAGAGATAGATTCAGTGGACCAGGTAGAGGTCCTAATGTCTTCACGGGAAGATGTTATAATTGCAACGAAGTTGGGCACACAGCAGGCAGGTGTCCAGAGAAAGCCTCAAGCTCTCATGGAGGAGAGAAGGAGCCAGCTAATTCAAGAGGAAGATTGTCAGAGTGTGAACTCACCTATGGGAAGTGCAGCTCTAGCACAAGATGGAGAGAGTCCCATGATGAGAAGAACAATGCTGAAGGTACCACAAAACAAGGAACCACCCTAGAGGAAGACACTATTCAGAACTTTGTGTAAAGTTTCCAGTAAAAGGTGTAAGGTAATTGTTGATTCTGGCTTAACTAAAAATTTAGCCTCAGTAGAAATGGTAGAGAAACTAAATTTGAAAAGATTGCCACATGTTAGTCCATACAAAGTGTCATGGCTGAACAAAGGGCTGCAAGTCTTGGTTGATGAACAAGCTTGGGTAGAATTTCAGATAGGGGAATATGGGGATAAACTTTGTGTGATATAATTCCCATGGATGCATGCCATTTACTGTTAAGTAGACCTTGGCAGTATGATGTACAAGCCCAACATGATGGTAAGTCAAATTCCTTTGTGATCACTAAGAATGGTCGACAGTATAAGATGGATCCTTTACCAAAAGAGGGTGTAGACAAGAATGTAGGCTCAAGTATCATGTTAATGTGTGGGAAAGAGTTTCTCCATACTCTGAAAGAAGAGGGAACCCAGGGGTATGCTCTAATTTTGAAACCTAAAGACAATTCTAATTTGTCTGAAAACAGCAAGGAAAAAGTCCCTAAGGAAGTGCATGAATTGTTAAACAAATATAAGGGTATCATGGTGGAGGATATGCTTGATGTACTACCCCTTGTGAGAGACATAAGTCATCAGATTGACTTCATCCCAGGATCCACATTGCCAAATAAACTAGCTTATAAAATGATACCTAATCAGAATGAGGAGATTGCTAAATAAGTACAAGAATTGTTGGATAAAGGCCTGGTGAGGAAAAGTCTTAGTCCATGTGTTGTACCCACAGTTTTAGTTCCCAAGAAGGATGGCAAATGGAGGTTATGTACTTATTCAAGAGCCATAAATAAGATCACCATCAGATATAGGTTTCCAATGCCCAGAATAGAGGACCTCATGGATTGTTTGGGAGGAGCTTGGTATTTTTCTAAAATTGATCTCAAGAGTGGATACCATCAAATCAGGATTAGAAAAGGGGATGAATGGAAGACAACCTTTAAGACTAATGAAGGTCTTTATGAGTGGCTGGTGATGCCATTTGGTCTGTCCAATGCTCCCAGTACTTTCATGCGTCTAATGAATGAGGTATTGAAACATTTTATTGGTAAATTTGTTGTTGTCTATCTTGACGATATTCTGGTTTTCAACATAACAAAAGAGGAACATTTGCAGCATTTGATATAGGTGTTGAAGAAACTGCATGAGTAGAAACTGATGATCAATATGGAGAAGAGTGTCTTCATGAAGGAAGAACTCACATACCTTGGATTTGTGATATCCCAGGGCAATTTGAAAATGGATCCAGAGAAGGTAAATGCTATTCTGTCTTGGCCAACACCTAAAACAGTAAGTGATGTAAGGATTTTTCACGGGTTAAAAACTTTTTATAGGAAATTCATAAGAGGATTCAGTCAAATTTGTGCACCCATTCTGGATACCATAAAAGGAGGACAGAAATGTAAGTTTGTTTTGAATAGAGCAGCTGATGAGTCTTTTGAGATTCTCAAGTAGAAAATAGCTGAGAAACCCATTTTGGTTTTGCCTGATTTTAATAAGTTGTTTACTGTGGAATGTGATGCCAGTAACCTTGCCATTGGTGCTGTCTTGAGTCAGGAAGGCAAACCTGTTTTCTTTAGTGAAAAGCTAAATGATGCTAAATGAAAGTATTCCACATATGATCTAGAATTGTACGCAATGGTCCAAGCATTGAAAAAATGGAGACATTATCTCTTGCCCAAGGAATTCATTGTTTATACTGACAATCATGCTTTGAGTTTTCTAAATTCACATGAGAAGCTAAATCACATGCATATGAAGTGGGTCGAACAACTCTAGGTGTATACTTTTTCCATCGAACATAAGAAGAGTCATGCCAACAAGGTGGCAGATGCTCTGAGCAGAAGAGTGTGTACTACGTAGGAAATCCAGTTGTAAAGTCTGGGAGTGGATTCTCTCAAGAATATGTACCAGGATGATGACTTCAAGGAGATATATGCAGTTTGTTCACAATTTTCAGATTCTTATCATTCTGATTTTTTTGAATTTTTGCTATAGCAGGGGTTACTGTTTAAAGGCAACCAGTTGTGTGTGCCTAGGTGTTCCATGAGGGAGAACATCATAAAAGAGAAACATTGTGGTAGTCTTAGAGGTCATTTTGGACTCGACAAGACATTGGAGCAAGTGAGAAGGTTTTACTTCTGGCCTAAGATGCAAATAGATGTCAGAAAATTTGTAGACAGTTGTCACATTTGCCAGAGAGCCAAAGGGCCTTCATCCAATGTAGGTCTCTATCAACCACTTCCAATTCCTCAAAGGCCATGGGAGTGTATAAGTATAGATTTTGTTTTGGGTCTTCCCCGGACTCAAAAAGGTTTCGATAGTGTATTTGTTGTCATTGATAGATTTAGTAAAATGGCTCATTTTGTGCCATGCAAATGTACTAATGATGCTTCACACATTTCTGGTCTGTTCTTTAAGGAGATAGTTTGAATTCATGGTTTGCCATTGAATATTGTCACTGACAGAGATCCCAAGTTTGTGGGACATTTTTGGCGTACATTGTGGAAGAAATTGGGCACTCAATTATCTTTCACGTCAGCTTATCACCCTTAGACAGATGGACAAACTAAGGTCGTGAATAGATCACTGGGTAATCTTTTGAGATGTTTGACCAAACAACATGGAGAAGCAGGGGATATGATTATCCCACAAGCAGATTTTGCATATAATGATTCTGTTAATAGGAGCACAGGAAAGAGTCCTTTTGAAGTTGTATATGGGCTTCATCCCAGGGGAATTTTGGAGATTAGGGATCTCCAGAACATGGAGAAAAGGAGTGCACAAGGAGAAGATTTTGCAGTCAACATGAAGGATATCCATGATGCTCTAAGGGAAACTATCCAAAGGAACACAGGGAAATACAAAGAGAGACCTGATCAGAGGAAGAGGGACGTATAGTACAAGGTCAAAGATTTGGTGATGGCTTATCTAAAGACGGAAAAACTTCCTAAGGGGCAGCCAACAACACTTCTCATGAAAAAGATAGGTCCATGCAGGATTGTACACAAATTTGGACCTAATGCCTACGAGATTGAACTTCCTCTTAGATTAGCAATTTCACCCATCTTTAATGTGGTGGATTTGTTTCCATTTAGAGGAGCCAATGCAATAGAGATAGAAGCTAAAGATGTAGGATGGATTTTTGATCTTCCACCAAGTCAGCTAGTATAGCTAGAATGTATTTTGGACACCAAAGTTCAGAAGAAGACCAAACATAAAACCTAAAGTAGTATCTGGTCAAATGGCATGGTTTGCCTGATGAGGATGCTACTTGGATGAGTGAGGAAGACATCATCAAGCATGGGGTTACTATTTTAGACTTGGTTCCTCAAGGGACTTGAGTTCTTTTCAGCCTTGAGAGTGTGGTGCAGGAGCACCTAGAAAATCATGTTTTCTTTTGTAATAAGGTCTATTGACCAATGCATTTTCATTTCAGTTTGTGTCTAGGTTCATTTTGTAAGTCCCAAGTGACTTAGAGGACATTTGTCAATTGTAATCGCATAATGCTAAAAATAGAAATAATGCCAAAAAAAGGCAATAGTGTTTCCCAACCGCTTGGATTGATCTCCCAGCCACTTGGAGTCAGTTTGGTACTATTGTTTGGTACTACTCCAGGTGAGTTTATAAACCCAAAGGATTGAACCAAATGGACATATCATTTTTTTTTGTAATTAGATCAAAAAGGAGATTGAATGTAACCATGCATCTTTAAGGAGAAATCAAACTATTTTTCTATGCTGTCAATTTGTTTTTCATTCTCTATAAATACGAATTGCATAGTTGTAGGTTTCCTTTCCATTATGTGTTTTCCCATTGTTGCAAAATATCAATGTGAAGCATTCCATTGGTGAGACTTTTGTCGAAATCAATGGAATGGCTTCATTGTACCATACTCATTTGTTTTCTATTTTGTTTTGTTGTTCGGTGGCACGAAGGATTCAGACAGTGCAAGATGCATAGTAGATCGCCTAGCATCTCCATGTGCTAGGGTTCAACGAAGGAAGAAAGTGTCTGTGTTGCAGACTATGCAATGACATATAGGAGTATCAGCATGGAAAACCCTAATGGGCTGATAAGTGAAGTCTAGCAACAACATTGGCATAATGGTGAAAATACAACATAGGTTTCGCTAATACATGAAGATTGCACCGAAGTCGGAGTGGCGAGTGAGATCGGAGGAATGATCGCGGAAGGTGTTGATGGACAATGTCTAACCGATGAATATGTTTGAATGTGATATCGGCATGATCGGTATATCAGTGGAAGGTTTTGTTGAGTTGTTGATGGAATATAGTCTTGTCGATAGTGAATTCAAAGGGAACTAAAAGTTGTTAAGTGTTTGGTTTCCTCTGACTGCTCTACATCACCTACCTTCTTCATGTGTTGGAGCCTCCAAATTTGCACGACAATGTCTTTGGCGGTGAGGTGGCATTGTGAAATTCTTGTTTTCTCACGTGCACTTGATTGAATCTCCTTTTTTTCAACACGATTGCATTTTAGTTGGTTTCTTTGGTACTGTCAAGAGAAAAGACACGGGTGAATGTGTAGAAAATGATTTTTTTTTGCTTTTAATAAAAGCAAAATGCGAACACGTTATAACGCGCTCATGTTTTGCTTTAATTTTTGAGATGGTGGCAACTTTTTGGTCCCCCATCTCCTTGCATTTACCCACAAAGCATCAAATTCTTCATTTCTTAAATCATGTAAATCATTAGAATATATTTATCTTTGAATACTTAGATTAGTCCTAGGCAACAAGTAGTCAATCCTATCTCCATTATCAAATTTGGTTGCCATAGGTAACTTCACCAAATTTAGGATTTCATCATGTTGCCATGCATAAGAGATCCATGTCAAGACAGTTTTCCAAGTCTAGTTATAGTCTTGCAGATGTTCATTATGATTCTAGGGTGGTATGATAGTCCATTGGTTTCTATGACATCATGATAGCATAGATGCATCTAAACATTCACCCTTCATGGATATATTGATAGTAAAATAGAGTTTTAAATTGTTCTTAAGGTTTGGGACAATCATAGTGATCAATAGTATTTGCGATTTCTCATTAAATTTCATTCATGATTGCCTTCCACCTTATGATAGTATCCTAACCTTCTTACCTCATCAGCTATCTTAAAAGTCATTGATTTAATCATTACCACATGGTTATGTCTCTTCAAGATTATGAAGATAATGCAATTGAATCTCTAGAGGAGTCTTACATCTTAACAATAATTTCATTGTCCCTTTGTAGTTCATCATGTGAATGTGATAGTCTTCACACGTTTCCTTGATGGACTCTTGATAACAAGGGAAGATGACAATCTTATGATCAATGACTAATCCTAGAGAAATCATGATGTAACAAGCTAACTAAACTCCTCATGACAAGTCTATTATTGCTTTAAGGCTATCTTAAAGGTTTATAACAATCTAGGAATTTAATAACAATTAACAGTTCTTAATGGTCATGACAACATTATACAAGATACTAAAGTTGATGCTAAGATGATGATTTCCTCTTTCCTATCAAATGGTAAGGATCAACACAATTGTTCATATCATATCATGATTGAAATAGGACCGATCAAGAAACCTAGTACTACACATGGTGCATAAGTGATAATCTTCTTATGGTTTTCTTGGTATGTATAATGAAACCCACTTAGTTAGGGTTTGATGGATTGCCCTCTAGGAAATCAAATCCTTGTCTCTCAGAACTCCATTTAGATTAGGATCATGACATTCAATTCTAAAACCACACTCTAGGAAATGGATGCTTACAAATGAGTTTTGATTCACTCAAATCTTCACATACTCAAATACATATCCAACTTATAAATTCATGATTGATCCAATGTTCAAACCAATGCAAGCATGACTATTGTATTTGTTGACCAAGCATATTGATAGTCATAAAGTTAGAGAAATTCATCCAAAACCATTACAAACTAGATTTCTAGCTTTGCCATAGGAAATGTTGGATCTTCTAGAATGAGTACTTAACATCAAACCAATAGCCAACTCCATAGAAAAATTAACAAAATTGAAACCTTAGACCTAACATATGATGACAAACCTTGACAACAAATTCATTATGGTAGTCCTAATAGCCCTACTGCTATATACTCTAACTATTGTGACAATACAATGCTTGGCTAATGATATCTCTCTGAGTCCTTAAGAGGAATCTTTTGATATGACAGTCCTTCATATTGACATTTAACCTTGATACCAAACACCCTATGATCAAACATCATAATGATAGTCATAGATAACAAAATCAATTATAGGACAATCCTATTGAGACATAGTTGCGACAAGATGAATGAGAGGATAACTCATAAGAATAACATGACCTTGATAATATATGCATGGAAATCTTTTTTACAAACCTCCATATAGTCTTGAAACAAAGATACCCTTTTATGCCCATGATTGTCCTAGTATTTTATTGAACCTAACATGATTGTCTGTATAGTCTTAAATTGATCTTTCTTGTCTCCCTCACTACAAGTACTCATGATACATGTACCCTTTCAAATTTATTTTAGCATTGGTAATATAATCTGTATCTTTGACTTGCCACAGACTTAGACAATGGTAATCAAATAATAATCTCTCCCAAAGCCTTTATAATTTACATTGTGACCACATTTTAGACTTTATACATGAAGGTATACAATGAAATAATCTTGAAGGTCATCAAATGGGAAAATGGAAACTAGGACCACATTAGGAGTTATTAACTATAAGACTAAACATATGGCATAGACTCCAAAACTCCTTTCAAAAGATGAATACTATGTACACCCTTAACTAGACTCAAACCATCAATATATACACACCTAAAATCATTTGTCTAAAACTTCATGCCTACAACTTCATCTAGATCCTCGTCTAAATAGTTTTGCACTATAATAGCTCTTACATTTTGAAATTTGTATGCACATGTATAGATGTACGTTTAATTTAAATAGTTCAAGTGTAATTTCTTGAAACATGTATAATTTATCTAGTTTATTTATAATTTATAATTTTTCAACATGTATATGTTTATATATGTTTATATATATATATATATATATATATATATATATATATATATATATATATATATATATTCTTGAAAATTAATTTTTGTACTCAAATTTGTATGTTTATATGTATATATGCAGGTTCATAGTTTATATATATATATATATCATCATGGATGATATTCCCTTTGATGCTGAGCACTTTCTCAATGCACAAGATGAACAGGTACCATCTCCACCCCCACCCCCACCTCCACCCCCACCTCCAGGCATCCCACCTCCACCCCCACATGGACCCCCACCTGGAACTGACCAGGCTTGCTTGCGAGCCATAATTATTGAAAATGTGGATTCCATACAAGAAAAATTGAATTCCATTCATAGTGAACAATTCATGCCACCTCACATGGTACATTTTTCAACTTTGATGCAAAACATTGTAGATTCTATGAGGTCTATTAACTCAGACTTTGATAGATTTTGGAAATGAAGAGAGGAGAGGCACCAATTTTATGCTGATGGCCTCTCCTATAAGGATATTTTTTGATCTTAAAATCACAAAGGTCATTTAGCACAATATTTTAGACACCCCATCACAAATGAACCTATTCCCACAAATAAGAAAAGAATATCAATCAAGTGGTGTAGACACGAAGGAATGTCTACCAATTTTTCAGATAGATGGTGGATGGTGTTTGATTATCCACCTCATGCTAATTGTGAGGTTCCTTTATATTTTTTGAGAAAATTATATGTAGAGTTTGTTATGAATCAGAAACCCAACTATTTTAATTTTAGATCATTCTAGGGTGTTTGTGGTGGCATGCCACAACAAAGGTTGGGGGCATGGGTTGATCCCCAATGACCCATTCTTGTTCAACCTCTTATTGACCCTCATGTTGTTTCCATCCCTATGCCCTTCCAGCATCATGCGGTGGTATCCACACTAGGCACATTGAGTGCACTCTTAGGTAGCCTAGATGAGTAGACTACTATGATGGTGGCTTAGTTTAGAGACCATGGAGGAGCTGATGGTGGAAGTGGTCCTAGTACCACTCCACATGTGTCGATGCCTCATACATGTACAAGTTGCGATCAGTTGTGTTATGGACCTTATCAGGCAGCTGCACCCACTTTAGCTACACATGCAGCATCTGATAATATGGGTGAATCATTTGTTGATTATCTATTTGCTGAGGATCATCCCACTAATCATTCGACATAGGTATATATATAGGTTACACACACGTTGAATTTATAACAATTTTAAGCACATGTTTTTAATGAACATATGGAGATCAATTAAATTATAATATTTTAACAATCGAATTGTTTGGCGTAGATGATGGCAACAGGGACCATTGATCGATTTGATTTTTCATCGACACCTATTCATCTTGGGCACCCATTTGGGGTATTTTGAATGATTTATATTTTAAATAATTTTATTTACTTGATTTTAATTTGTAATTTAGTCTTGAACATGTACATTAAATATTTATGCTGGTTCAAGGTTCTTCTACATTGAATCCTCGATCTGAGGGTGTCTCGAGCACTCCTCCATCATTGGGCATCTCACATGACCCTTTTGTATGTATATTGTTTTAAAAAACTATATATATACACTTAGATTTTTCTATTTTGAATTCACTAAATTTGAAAATGTGCATGTACTATTTACTATATATTAAAAAAAAATGTGTCTATGTAGGTTGACACAACAATGAGGATGGGCATTGCAGCACACTTGGATGATCCAAGTTTATATCAGGAGTCAACTGCATTTCAGGTTGTTGAAAAACATATCTATGTCTACGTGCAATATATGTTTTAACCTAATTTGTACACATGTGCTAAGTTATAAATGACCTTGTAGGAGCTTGTTAGTGACACGTTTCATCATGTTCATGCCATTCCACCTACAACACATGCAGAGTAGGAGGATAGAGGAGATGGGTAGCCTGATACGGTATAATTTAAAATTTAGATTATATTTAAAGTCAATTAATATATATATATATATATATATATATATATATATATATATATACATTATGAACTTAAAGTAAATTTCAATAGAAGATATATGTTGACATGTGTTAAAAATTCTTTTTTCTTTTATAGCTTGAGACATGTCATGTAGCTAAGCCTGTAGAGACAGGTCCTGGAATAGAGGATGCACAACAACCTCTTACAGTATAATAATTTAAATATGATAAATTATAAATTAAATTGAATTAAATCATTTTTAAAATCGTCTTACATCTAATTTCAACTTTCTTTCTCTTGTGCATGTTGAGACTGTAGGTCCAAGTGCACCAGAGCATGCCTCTCAGCCTCACATGGTAATTTTAAAATGTTATGACAAATTATTTAAATTAAATTGTCATTAAATCATTTTTTAATCATCTTACATTTGATTTCATCTAAATCTTTTTCTTCTACAGAGTGATTTGGGACATCTGAGTAGTTCACATGGTGTGAAGAGGACTCTTGATTATAGAGACAATATGAGTTAGGTTATTTCATGGGCTATATAATTTGACTATTTCATGGACTACATATATACTGTTTCTCATGGACTTTATATTTTGAACATGGGTTGTATTGTCATAGACTTTATATATTGTTGAACATCCAGACTTTATTTCATTTCAGTATTTTATGTCCATAAACATTTAAGTGGAATAGAAATGACACTAGATATCTTATATTTAAATATATATAGAAATTGGGGTTCTAATAAAAAATTACAAAAACTAATTGGTTTTTATAGTGAGAAAACAATTTAACATCTTCTTATAATTGGTTTTTATGGGAATTTTTTTACTTTCATTTATATTATTGTTGGAAATTCTTATATATCATGCCTTTAAAAATTAAATAATGAACATTATCAAAATTTTGTATTATAATAGAACGAGCTAACTAATGTATAGATAAAAAGAGAAGTTCCAACTTTTATCTTAATATCATGTTGTTTTGGTTATGGAAATGTACCATATTTTTTATATTAAATAAGTAATGGTCAATATGAAAGACTTCCACTATTTTAACTTTTTAATAGATTCACAAACATTTTACTAGAATGCAAGCTAGTCTTGGAATACATAATTTTAGAATGCTAGTGTGTGAGAAAAATTATTCTCCAATGATCTAACAATGTTTGACAATGTATTAAGCACACAAAATAATTTAAGATCAATATTATTTCTATTAATTCTAAAGATATAAGTTTATTGAAAAAAAAAAATTTCTTTTTTTTTTAACCATAGATTATTAAATTTTGACACCCTCATCTATAATTTCAATCTATAACCATTAATTTTACATTAGATACATGTATCAATTTATATACATAACATATCCGAATAGATCATATCATAGGGGAGAGGACCCAATTGTTGAGCATGTTCCAATAGGTGTGATAGTATTTGTGCATTTAAGGCCCATGCTTGGAAGTCTCTCATTACTGAAGATAAATTAGATAAGTTGATGGGTACAATGAAGGACTTGTCATACAAGGTGGTAAGGAATGAGGAGTTACCTCCTCATAATGTTGCACCATATTTCAATGAAGGATAGTGGTTGCATAATAGGCCCCTTATAACACTAATTGGTCCAAGAGACCATATAAAAATGATAGGAAAGTGATTCCTAAGCAAAAAAATCCATTGCAACAAGACAAAGAAACCCTAAATGCTCTAAGAAGAGATCATGTGAATCTCCAAGAAATTTTATTATGCTCTGAGACTTGCTATCTCTCATGCATGATCCATTAAAGTAGTAAACAAGAAATATGTGGCTAAAAATTATGAGCATGATGTACCATAAGATGTTGCAAATACTACTAAATTAGGGAATCTGGAGAATAAAGCCAAGCAAGTTCAATCTAGGCCACTAAAAAGTAAGGTGGAGACAAACAAAATAGAAAAGAACCAATAGGTAAGGATGTAACTTCTTTTATTTAAGTTATGTAGTTCATTCTTGATGCAAATGATGTAACCATTCCACAAAATGCCTCTTTGCCCAACTATAACCCTATTGATGTAGCTCAAATCATGAGACAAGTTAGAATTTTAATGCCAATAGGGGGGCTCCTTAAAATTCCTGAGCATCTAGATAGAGAGTGATTTATCTTACATCATTATTGTAAATGAGTCATGACAACCTGCTAATGTTCCCAATGATGCTACAATTGACAAACATACCCAAGATGTAGTTAAATTTTAAAGTTTGGTAGCATTAGAAATAATTTTTGATAGTACTTCCACATATTATTGAATATTAAATATAATTATAGTACATTTCAATGTAACATAAATATTAACATAATTAGGGTTCATAACATTATTGAATATTTATGAATAATTAACATAATTAGGGTTCAATAATTAACATATTTATGAATATTTGAATATTTAATATTTGAAAATTATTGAATATTAAATATTTATGTTACTTTATATGTTGTAATATGATGTCTTAAGGGGTCCTAATAGGACTTCTTAAGGGGATCAAAGAATTCATAAAAATTATAAAATTATTAAGGACTTCTTAAGGGTTCATAAAATTATTGAATATTTATGAATATTTGAAAATTATGTTAATTATTGAATATTATAATTTTCAAATATTCATAAATATTAACATAATTAGGGTTCTTCCACATTGAAGTTTATCTAACATTCTGAATGGGTGTCAAACCTTGTCCTAGTCAGGAAGAAAAATGGAGAGATCTAGTTGTGTCTAGACATTAGAAATCTACACATTACATCCCTCAACAACAATTACCCACTTCCAAGCATGGACCACTTGACACATCAGTGCACCAACAAAATGTGACTTAATGCACACCCATTGGTCCACCCTTTTTTAGGAAACTATTTGATACCTCAACAAAAAGTGTGTTGATGTGGCATCATATTTGATGATGTGAACTTGCCAAATAAGCTGTTGTAAAAATTTTAGAGTGATTCAAAATTGCCATGTATATGTTAAACTAAATAACTTGATTACTTATTTATTTCTATCATTATATTGAAAGTGGCATAATTATATGTACTATGAAGAGCAATTTAAAAAAAAGTTTACACAGGTCCTAAATTAAATAATAGATAAATGTTTCAACTTCTAAACTAGTATATGTTGATAGAATAATGGGGGAACATATGGTGAGAGTAGAATGAGTAGAGATAGCTTAGTGTTGTAACCATTGTTGTTACAACACTATGGTTATTAACCTAAATGTTTATCTTGATCAAGTGATATAATTTGGGTTTGAATAACTTGAGATTGTCATATTATAAGCTTATTGGTTTATGTCTAACACGAGATCAAATGAAAATAAGATTCTAGTACATTTTGAGTCTAAGGAATTAAGGGATTGGCTAAGAAGTGTGAGAAATGAAAGAATGGAAATAGAAGAAGATGTAGAAGTAATATTTTAGGAATTATAAGCAAAAGTGGCTAGGATAGCCATGGTTGATGGAAAGTTAGATAGGCTAGAAAGTATGACACTCACCCTAATAGCAAGAATGGATGGAAATAGGGTGCACCAAGATGGAGGTAAACATGAGGTTGGTGTTTCACAAAAAGACACTCCAAAATCTAATAAGGTTTTCAACATGAGGCCAAAATTGATATCTAATCATATGATGGAGAAATTAGTGTAGATAAATTAGGCCAATGGTTATCTTACATGGAAGTGTATTTCAATTTGTACTAGGAAAATATATCCAAATGAGGAAAACTAGTGCTCACTTACTATATTAATTCAATTGTTGACAATAGAATAATATATTTTACACTTGTTAGTTAATCACTAGTCTATGTGTAAGCATTTATAAACACTAACTTAAGAAACCATTATGTTATATTTCATCCAAATCTTGCCTATGTTACTTTATATGTCGTAATATGATGTCTTAAGGGGTCCTAGTAGGACTTCTTAAGGGGATCAAAGAATTCAAACTACATGTCTCATATTTAATCATAATTGATGTAATTTAGGATGACTCATCAGAATAATTCGATGTCTTAATTTATGTCATAATGGGATGTCTTAAGGGGTTCTAATACGATGTCTTAAGGGGATGTCTTAAGTTCTCAAAATTTGGTGAAGTTGCCCAAGGCAACCAAATTTAACAATAATACAATCAAATTTAAAGTAAATTCAAAGTAGAAAAACATGCGCATTTAACAAAATATATAGAATAATAATTTTGATGTATAAAAGTGTAGAGTATAATTGTGTACATACACATGTATACAAATTTGTGTAATTGTGTATGTACATTAATGCCAACTCAAAATAATGTTTACAAAATGTGGCTATGCCATCTCAAGAAAATCCAAAACTTGTGGGGAATGTAGCAGGTCTTCTTGCCACCTGATATAAAAATAATACAAGCAATATCAATATATCATCAAAACATGTATTTTAATTTATATAAAACTATCTATATAAACAACTTGTACCTATATTTACAAGTGCCTCACACATGTACATATAGTTTTAATCTGTATCCTCTTAGGTTTTTGTTTCAAAGCATGTGATGAATTTGTGATGATGGCCTAAGGATATAAAATGACAATTTAAATCAATTTCAACTAATAACGCACAAGAAATATCAAAACATGTATTTAATGTATTTAAAAGAACAATATAAAACTATTTAACTATATTTACCTATATTTGCTTATTCCATTGTACCATCTCCATCCTCTCTTTTTCCAACACATCGATGATTGTCTCATGGTCTTCCATAGAAATTGACCATAGCTCTTTATTTGCAGGTTTTCCACGATACCTCTCCAATTTTATATTTGTTGCTAACACCAAATGTGAGTAGTGTATAATCTTCTTATGTGTTTCATAATCTTTGAATGTAGGCAAACCATTCTTCCTTATTAGGTATTTTCGTAGCCAAGTGCCAACAATCACCACCAAACCTATTAGACAATCATAGCCATCATCAAAGAAATTCTCAAAATTTGCTTAAGGGGATCAAAGAAGTTCTCAAAATTTGCTTAAGGGGATCAAAGACTTGTTATCAAAATGTGCTTAAGGGGATGTCTTAAGGGGATCACCGAACCTGTTGGATAAGGAAAGCCATCATCATCTTCTCGAGGTGCTATTAACTTATGTTTAGTCTCCACACAACGAACCAACCAATATTATGTTTCCTCTTCATTCTCCTTAGGTGCAACAACAACATACACATGTCATGCAAACAAATTTTGATTCAATAACTTGCACATGTCCATAAAATTTGACCAATCTACATACATGCATTCATATGTACACATATAAATAAATAAAAGCACTACAAAATAGTAATTCAAAATGAAATAAAATGAAATAATTTGAATTAAATTACATTCTTGTACAAGCTCTGAAACACGCTCATAATCGTTTGTTGCAAACAGTTGATCATTGTCTTCAATTGTTGTTTCATATTAATCATGTGCTTGTGCAGGTGTCAACGGTCTTTGCTTCCACTCTTCAACCCATTCTGTATTCTCACATGCTTCCCAATCTCCTGAAATGCAAAACTGACAAAAACATGCAAGCTCCCTTATCCAGATAGTCCATGTACTTGCATTTGAACTCCTAAATGAATGCCATTTAGTAGATCCACTGATTATCTCACAATCAAGTCTAGGTAGAATATTTTCTTCTTCAACCAACCAAAAAAACTGGCGAACTGTAGAGTACTCGCTTGATCCAGGTGTACATAATCTTCTATTGCACCAATCCACAATCCCACGTGCATCTTTAAATTTTACTTCTTCCTCAAATTTCAATTCTTATCTAGCAAGAATTCTTTTAACACATGCACCAGATCCATCATGTTCTCCTTTACCATGTCCAGCTTCAAAAAAATTCCACATATGTTGGACATTATGTTCCTTGTGAACCCTACTTAACCAATATAGTATTTGAGCATTCTTGAACTGCCCCGTACAATCATCTGACCATATGAGATGTTCTGTCATCTGGACTCCCCTTTCTCTTAAATTTGTATAAAATATATTAAAACAATATTGAATAAACTCTGACGAGTGTAACTGGTTGTCACTCAAATAGAAATGATACTCCCTCAAAACTTTTCTATCATCTTCTATGCTATTATCTACATGTCTATAAACAATATGAACAAACATGGCCACCTACACTAAATTGTAATATTGTGATTGAATTTTCTCTTGCGGAGCTAGAGTTTAGTTTTCCACAAAATCAACCACTGATAGTATAGTACCAACTAGAAATGTGTTTCTACATGCACGAAACTATCCATCAAGCCATTGAGCTTGTTGAGAGTGCTTGACATATTTTGGTACAATCTTACTCTTAAACTCTGATATGAATGCATGTACACTAACCTTTTCTATAATTAAATCATAATGCTTTCCAATTTTTCCATCTTTTAAAGAATATTCAACATTCTTAAATCTTTTAACATCCACTAATTGTTGTCTAAAATTATTTTGAACACTTTCATGCATACAAACTCTTAAGAAAGAAAGATTGCCACAACTAATACATTGTCTAGAAATACATGAATTTAAATAAAATAATTTCCCATTAGATCTTTCACAATACAAACTTGATATAAACCCTTTTATTTTTTTAGGTGGCATATTAATATCACATTCCTATATAATCATGTTAGTATGTAAAGTACAACGTATATATCAAAACACATCATTATAATAACGAAATTGAACATGTGTTTTACAACAACAAGATATTCGTTGCTTATTAATTTTTACATACCATAGTTTGCATTTTTCAAAAGATCTTTGACTTATTGTAATATTACCAGGTAACACTAATTCACCACAAATTTTTTTCTAAAATTTAGTTTGCGTTGTATCTAATAGGTGTTTGGGATGAGGATCACGAACTTTGGACCCCACTCTTAATTTTAAAACATCTCTAGCATTAGATGATACTCTAGTATTATCATGCCAATATTTTTCCATCAAAGATTTGATTTCAACATTCAATTTCATGTCAGATCTCAGGAGTCAACCACTAAAACTCCACCATTGGTTGATTGGATCATTTTGTATACCTTCTCTTCTTTTCGCCACTCTTACCAATGTTTTAGGATGTATTTTTAGAATTCCACTAATATTTCTTACCATTCTTCTATTCAAAGTTGATTTATTAACTATAGCAGTTGTTATAGCGCATCTTGCTACATTCTTATATTTAGATCGACTATTCTTTCCAATAGCCTCAATGGCACTAGCAATAGTAGACATAGCATGTTTTAGTGATTGATCTTTTCTTCTTGGTTTAACAAAAATGCCTAACATTTTCATTACTTTTCTCAATTTCCATATTCTCATTAATTGCATCATTAATTGACATTGAAATGATAGTTTTTTACGATAAAAAGATTCTTTGTATAATCTATTGGCATGTGTTCTTATTTGTCTCCAAGAAATCTTACCAGGAAGATTATCCAAAACATCTCTTTCAATTTTATTTTATTTTTTTCTTATTTTCAACATCACATCCTGGATTTTTATTTTCATTTTCAACATCAAAATGATTTTCATTTTCAACAACAAAATGGTTTTCATTTTCATTTTCAACAAAAGGATTTTCATTTTCATTTTCAACAACAAAACAGTTTTTATTTTTATTTTCAACAAAAAGATTTTTATTTTTATTTTCAACAACAATTTGTCTCAAATCTTGATCTCTACGAATATTATCGATCTCAACATTGTTATATCTAGCTTATTTTAAATGTCCTATCAACACCATTTCCATTTCATTCAAAGGTTGATTTGAAGACGTACCTACATTTGTGCCTATTGAAACATTCTCCATAGCATTGAAATGGGGATTTGAAGACATACTAGGAGTAGTTTGTATAATCGTATTAGTTTCCACATTCACCTCTTGCAAATTTGCATCGTCCACATCCATGGTCTCCTCAATATTTTTATCTTCAATATTGTGGAATTGGATGATTCATCATTATTCATTGATCGAATCTTTATTCTTCTATCTCTTTGTCTTTTTGTCTCCTCTCTCTTTGCTTCAATTTCTTCAGGGGTCAATAACTTCCTATCTTTCCTCTTATTATGAGTTTGTGATCCCATGATTAAAAAAGTCTAAAGTATGTACAAATGAATGTCAAAAACTTGAAAGCCTTCCTTCTTCATTCAAGTCCTTCAAACAAGTAGCAATTCAACAAAATTTTACTCAAACAGTGTCTCAATGATGGCTCCTTTCAAAATTCAAACAAAATCCCAAGTTGATGGACCTACAGAAGATAAAATATGGTAGAGAATGTTGCAAATGTCACAATCAGGCATACAGAACAAGTTGCAGGGTCGACTGTGACAGTCTTACTAAAAAAACGGTCAATTTGTTCTGTATCGACGGAGTAAGAAATGGGATCCCGTTTAGTAAAATTTGAATTTTAAACTCTAATTTTTCTTTGTAACCCAGTTCGGGAAAAGCTTTGGGGACCCAAACCTAACCTCTAGACCTGGTTTGACCTGCAACTTGAATGTCCTATCAATGTCGCAACAAAATAGTGACTTTGGGCATATGTCTGATAGCCTTTTTTACAGAATTTTTTGACGAAATTAAAACCCATTATATATGAGACAATTTAGATTCCAAATATGTAATTTTAAAAAAAATTAGATTATTTTTTCTATTTTTCAATTAATTTCTGATGAAACCGGTCCATAAACTTGAATTATCAGGGTTTTTTAGTATTTTAATAACTTTTTATTAAAATAATTTTTTGTAAAAAAAATTGTATGAAAATGTACTTTAGACAATTCTTTTCAATTTAAAAGAAAATTTCAAAAAAAAAAAAAGTTTAGGTCATCTTATGCGTGATGTATACAATGATTTTTTAAAACACCAAATTTGGCCAATAAAAATTTAACAAAAAAATATTCAATAAAAAATTACAAAAAAATATGGAAAACATGCTTCAGTGAGTTACAAATATTTTACCAAAAGGATTTAGAAAAATATGATTATTTAGGTCAAAATATGGATGGCGTACACGTGTATGGTATAGCAAAAAAAAAAGTGACTTTTAAACAGTGGTTTTTAGAAACACCTATTGAAAATCAATTTCTATCATCTGGGTATTTAAAAAAATTACATGTTTAGAAACTAGACTCTAAGTACTACATTTCATATTTACTGATGTTTTTCAAGATTCCACCTTTAAGTGCTTCAAATTTTTAGGTCAAATGTGACAAATTCTAAAAATCAGGGAAAACTCTTCCACTTTTTGGCCAAAAAGTGGACTCAACTTCTTGCACACACCCACTAGGATGAAATTGAGGCCCCTAAGAAGAAAAACACTAATGAGAAATGTAAGAAAGTTCACAAGTTGAAGTTGAAAATGGGGATGGTTGAGAACCCTAAAGAGGAATAGGTCAAGGGCATGGTGACTGAAGACCCTAGGATTGGCATTCCATTTCCTCATATCCCTGACCCTTGTAGCAAGCTCCCTGAGAACTTCTCTTTCCTTTTGTCTTTAGCTTCGAATAGGGAGGAGTTATTTGATGCCTTGGGCATGGTGAGGGAATGTGCTGATAGCCAACATAGGTTAAGTAAATGGTTTTTCATTGAGATAAACAGAATCAATATTTGGCTAACTGCAATTCAGCAAAGGATGGGGAGGCCTGTGTTGATATTGATGATAGAATGGATGAGGAAATTCAAACATTTTGGTAATCCATCCTAAAGGTTAACCAACTAGAGAAGGATTTGGTGTCTCATAGCCAAGAACATGACACTCACTTGAGGAAGATGGAATTTGAAATGAAAGATATAAAGAACAATCTAGAAAGAAAGTTGGAAATCAATAAATGCACCATACAAAACAATGTAGAAGGTATAAGAATCCTCACTGAGAAGCTCAAGGAGCTAAAGGAAGAACACATGGCTAGGATGGGGGAAGAGATGGATGTTGAGGGTAAGCTATAGAAAATAGGTAACAAAGGTAAACAAGGTAAAAGTAATGATCAGGGGGGCCTGAGCTCTAGGACCAAAGGAAGCAAAAAGAAATCTTTCTAGGAGGAGAAGGGTGAATTTCTTGGCTTTGCAAAACTTCATGAAGAATTTTACAAATAGGAACTAGCTGCTACAAAAACTCTTAAAAGTATGTGACCCTGCTGATGGGTACTGGGTGAATGGGTGGATGGTGAGCTACAATATGTTTGTTGATAGTGTCTTTTATATCTTTAATATCTAGGACCTTTTTGTTGTTAGTGGTATTTTTTGTTGATTGGCTTCTATCCTTCCATGTTTAATCCTTAGGGCATCATCTAGCTGTAGGGTTTCAGGGCCCCTTCAAGACCCGTTTTACCCCTTTAATCAAAAACAAATTACATCATTACAAACTAACCAATGTTACAACACCAAGAGCTTGGAATTTCTAATCACCTTTGAGGATTATGAGGGCCACCAATTCAAGATTGTATAAATTATTCTCAAACCCTCATAATAAATTGAGATCCACTACATAAGATACATTCTCTACCTAAGAAACATTTATATTTGAAAGTCATAAATAATGATCTCAATTTCACACTTATCAAAAAGCTCAACTATAATGGCCCCTCCTAGCACAAAACACACACTCATAGCTCTACACTCCATTTGAGAGCATAAGATATAATAAGATCATAGCTCACTCATCACACTGAATATTAAGGTGTCATATGATCAAATCTTCATTTCTTAGGATATAATATCAGTGATTATGAAGCTCAACCAAAACTATAGGTCCATATATGAGAATTACACATTAATCATAAAGGTAGGGAACATAGATAGGAGCATGAAAAATGGATTTAATTGGTCCCATTGAAAGAATTCCTTTGATTCATTAACAATGAGGGGATAACTAGACCTTAGAGGAAAATCAAAAGGCATGAGTTTTTCATTTTATGGCATAAGCCAACAGATCAATGTAAATCTTGGGGCCAATTGAGAAGGCTATGGTAGTAGGTATAGACCTCTTGTTAGTGAATCTAATTTGGTAGTCTTTAATTTTCTAGGAGATTAATGTAAATTGATAGAGCTCTCATTAGTTGTAGAATTTAAAAAATAAATAAATATTTGAGATGTGGATTACATTCCTAGCATTTAATCAAAGATAGAAACCAATGCAAAGGAAATCCCATGTAGAATGAAGATTATTTTCACATGTTCCTACAGTGAGTTCCAATCCAATAGAGGACTTCTCTACCCACACCTAAAGATCAAATCTAAGTTTTCTTTATTCTTGAAGATGTTAATGTTTGATCATTGTTGTTATCCTATGCTAATTTAGGTTTGGAACAAGTGTCATCAATGTAGGAGATTTGGAAAGTAATATCAAGCTATAAATATGTTTCTCATATGAGAAGAGATCTTTTTCCAATTCTTGGATAGTCTTCTATATTTTTACTTGGGCCAATCTAACATAGGTTTTTTTATTTTGGTTCAATGCATTCTATGGCATTAAATGTTGTATGCTTAATTTTTGGGTCTATGCATTTATTGTGTATAAATCCCAAGAAGGTGTAGTTCATTCAATCATTTCTATAGTTAGGTGTCTACCCATTTGACTAAGATTTTTAATTAGATTTTGTAATATATCTTTGAGGTCACATTCATTAACTTGGTATTCTTGTGTTTAGTTTGTTGGAGCAACACCTTTAAAAATTTCTCAAGTTATTTGAGAGAAATATTTTCATAGTATAATATATTTGATATCTTTGAGCATTTATGAATCATTGAAGTAGACCTAATTGTGTGAAGGTTCTTGATTTCATGCATTATATTGAGATGAAAAGGGGTAATATCATTCTCATTTAAATTTTACAAGCATTTTCTAAAGATTGGACATTGTCACTCAAATGAACTAAGGCACCAGCCCTTTTTGGTAATATGGTCAAAATCATTTTATTTATAATCAACTCTCTTTATATACTTTGTAGATTTATTTTAGATTTGGGATTGCCAATAGGTATATCTTAGGGTTATAAATTTGAGTTAATCATTGAGAGCTTGTGTCTAACAAACATTTAGAGGGCTATAGTTTCTAGATACATCAGTTGCATATGCAGTAGGGAAATTTTAAAGGCATTTATATCAAGGGAAGGAACTTGTATTATATCTTAATTTCTATGTGCAATCTATTGTGTTTATCTACTTAACATGTGTTTCTATTAATTTGTTCATAGTAAGTCAATATACTTGAGAGCTTATTGACAAATCTTTGATATTTCCATACACATTATTATAGCTTGTTAGAACTTAGTGTGTTATTTTTATTTATCTCTAATTTTCCTATTAAAGACCTCTAGGATTACTCTCCATGGTTTTAAAAGCCAAAAGAGTAGGGGAATTATCCACTCCTACTAATTGACTTGTTAACTATCATAGTCTAATCATTATATAGGTCAATGTACATATTTAGACTTAGATATATTGAGTGTTTTCTCTAAGAACATGGATCTATAGTTTTGGAATCCAATAGGACTTAGGCTTGCGATCTATATATGGATACCATGAATAATAATTTGAAGTTTAGTCAAGGCACACGATAGTGAAAACCTTCACAAGTGCATAAAACCATGATACAAAAGTATGCAAAGAGCTTCATAAAGGATTCAATGAGGTCCATTGAGTCACATTTCTCTAATCAATTGTGACCAATGACACATGAAATAAACCAAAAACTAAGAAAAATCCAAATGCAAGGTCAGATGTTAATAGGTTGTATGAAACTTACCTTTAGCATCTTCTCTAGTTCTTCTTTTTCCATAAATTCTTTTAAGTTTTTTCAAGTATAGAAATGAGTGTAAATGGAGAGGGATTAAAAATTGTTGAATAAGATCAACTTAGAAAAAGATTATATCATTTGTCAATATGCAATTCTACATTAAACCACTTCATCAAAATTGGCCCAAAACTAAATGGGAATTGGTATCTAGGTATGAAAACATATATAAACATCAACTTGAAGAACCACTTTTTTGCATTGATTATGATATAAGAAAATGCTAAAATAATACGTGAAACTTTTATGCATATATAGTGGAGAGGACACACGTCCTCATTATATTAATACTTTAAAGCTTTATTTTTTATAAACAATATATAAATCAAACCTATAACTTCTTTTTTTAATATCTACCTTTCTCATAAAAGAATTATAAATTGTTGTTTTCAATGAATATAAGAAAATTTACTATTTGATCATTATAATCCTAAAGGCATAGCAATACCAATTCCTCTATTATTTCATATAGAAATAAAAATAACCAAACTATTTTATTCAATATATATATATATATATATATATATATATATATATATATATATATATATATATATATATATATATATATATATATATATATATATATATATATATATATATATATATATATATATATATATATATATATATATATATATATATATATATATATATATATATATATATATATATATATATTAAAGCACAACAATATCACAAAATGCAAGTATTATATATTATGTCTTACTCTTTTCAATACAATTAATAAAATAGGATAGAGCTTCCACCCTTTATTTTGAATGCATTCCTTTGTCACTTTAATAAAAATGAAAAAGAAAGAGAAGAAAATTGGTGAAAAATATTACAATCATCCTTAAAGTTTTATGATGGATCTTTTCTTCAACACCATAAAAATAGAAGTATTTCAATTTATTATTATTATTATTTTAACCCAGAGGTATCCCCTAGCCTTGCCCCTGAGAGAGACAGGAGTGTTACGACTCCGCCCAGCATTGCCCATCGCACCTTGCCTCGGGCTTACATTTTTGTGCCGATTTGGGAATAATAATGGTGGGGCGAGCGGAGACGAGACTAATCCTCAGGGGACTACTAAGGGGGCCCACACACCCTAAACAGCCATTGGAAATCCAGGTAGAGAGAATCGACCTCAGGACCTATATGGGACAAGCCCAAAGCCCTTAGCCAACTACGCCACCCGTGCAGGCTAGTATTTCAATTTATTATCAAGACTTTGGTTTATATGCGATGTTTAATATGCAATCTCTATGGTATTATTATACATTAGAAAAACTAAGTGGGATTATCTAGGACCTAAATCTGATACCAATGTATCATTGATAGATGAGGACACCAAAAAGTAAGTGGGATTACCTGGGACCCAAATTTGATATTGATGTATCATTGATAGATGGGTACACTAAATGAGTGGGAGATGAAGCAGATAAAGTTTTGCTTGCAGGTGTTGATGTAGATGTAGGTAATGGGACATATGTTTGTGTAACACTTAGATAAGCAGGTTTTGTGGGATTTGGTAAGTTGGTCATATAATGGTTTGAAAGCATCGCATATACATTGGCCATTGGTGGGCGAAGTGATGCATTTGCTTGTGTACACAAAAGACCCACATGAATGCATCTTGAAATTTCCTCGCTAGGGAAACTTTCTATTATTGCTCTATCAGTCACATCATTAATATTTCCTCCCCTATACGATCTCCATACCTGTATAACAATGATGCACACTCATCTTCATAAGATATATATCTTTGAGAAACAAAATATACAAACATGTCTTATTTTTAACTTACCCATTCCAATAGGCTTTGAAATTCAAAGGACAATCTATTATCGGTGTTTCTTCTTCCGCATATAATTTCTAAAAGGACAACACCAAAACTATAGACATTAGCTTTAATAGATAGTTGACCTCCTAGAGCATACTCTGGTGCCATATACCCACTGTATAATTGGGAAGAATTATTAGATCAGAATAAAAAAATATTCTAGGTAGAAGATAATAAAATTTTTACAATAATTTTTCAAAGAAAAATAAATAAGGGTAGCAAAGCTATTAAGATTCTTATAGTGTTCTTGCAACCCTTGTGTTGAGGTGACTCTCGTCCCGAGAAAATAGTCTTGCTAAGCCAAAATCTGATATCTTTGGCTCCATTTTGTCATCAAGCAAAATATTGCTGGCTTTAATGTCCCGATGAATGATGGGTAGTTGAGAATCTTCATGCAGGTATAGAAGGCCACGGGCTACTCCGAGTATGATATTCAAACACTTGTTCCAGTCAAGCTCTTTGCTCCTCTGTGGATCTATAGCCATGTGTAGATAAAATGCCTTAAATAAGAACAAATGTTTTATGACCTTAACTCAATTAGCCTAGATCATATGACTCTAAATTTAAATTTAGATGTAAAAACACACCAAATATTATTTTGTCAAGGCTGTTGTTAGGCAAGAACTCATAAACAAGCAACCGTTCTAATCCCTCTGCGCAACATCCAAGTAGATTCACAAGATTACGATGTTGAATTTTTGCAACTAGCTTAACCTCATTTAAAAACTGCTCTTTTCCTTGCAATGATTGTACAGAAAGTCTCTTTACTGCTATTTGTATGCCATTTGGCATTGTGCCCTGACATAAAAGAAAACATGGTCAATTTAATAGTATATTTAATATGGTAAAGCTTAACCAGCTGGCACGTTGTAAACTGTCAGCTGGTCGAAAATCTGATCGACTGAACAGGCCGCAGTAAATTGATCGATAATTTAATTGACTGAATAAGTCGAAGGAGTTGCAATGAGAATTTTGACTGCAAAAATCAGAGGAAAGGAGGTGGAAAAAACTATAAACAGTCGGCACGACAACGTGCCGACTGTTTATGTGGGCGATTTAATATTTCTATTCAAAACAAGAAAACATGGTCAGTTAGGGTTATGTTACCTTATATACAGGGCCAAATCCTCCCTCTCCAAGTTTGTTATCATCATGGAAATTCCTAGTTGCAGCCTTGATATTTTCCAAGTTATAGATTATTTCATGCTCCTGACCAATCGCTGAGTTTACCCCTGTATAAGTAATAGATTATTCTCAGGATAAGTAATGTACAGTGGCGGGGATTACAATTTTCTAACTACAATTTTTTTTTCCTGATGACAAAGAAGAGGAAAAGGTCTCTGAGCTATTACCCTTACTAGCAAGCAATTTTATTGATAAAAATATAGGACAAATCCACTAAAATTTCACAGCAAAAATAGCCTAGCCTAGTTAATTAGAAAGATCTTAGCCAGACAACAATTCGTCGACAAAGAAGAGAGATTTTTGTGCACAAAAATATGGAAGGAATTTTGTTAATAAAAACATAGGAGGACAACTTAAATAAAATTTCGTCGCAAAAAATACCTTTCGTTGTGACGGCAGACTTCAATTTTCTTCGAATTGCAAACAGGCATAACAATAACATCACGAACAAGCCGCTCACAATACCTAGAACTAAACCCTTTTTGTTTGGAGACTTTTCTGCACAGGAGATCAATCCGAGACTTTTTATTGTGAGCGAGGTGTAAAATTGCTATTCACTATTTAACAACAGAAATGGATAATATTTAAATAGACTGATCAAAGGGTCTTTAAAATATTCAAAATGTTTAAGTAGAGTGGATGATATTTAATAGTATGGTGAAGTTAGAATATTTTAAATAAGGATCAAATCTTATTGACTGCAAGATCCTTACACTCCTATACAACTTTCGCAGAATAGATACGCCTTAATCCTTAACTCTGAATAAAAAATATATCACTTAGACCTCACATATCAAAACCAAAAAGAAATTGCCATCACATTCCTCTTATACCAAGATAAATAAAATTAACTTATAGATAAAATTGATATGCATATTACTTACTCGGTGGTCGAGAAGGCAGTTGGAGGCAAGGCGATGGGAGCGCAGGATTGAAGAATAATTTGGTGCTTTCATAATTAGCCACGCAACTTCTCAAGCGACCCCAACCTCCAATAGAAGTTCCGTTGTCCGTTACCGCTAACATCATATCAATTGCAATTGTCAAGCATGTTTTGCAGTCGTCAACAGAAGTTATATCTCTCCAGCACTGAACAGTACCAAATATCTGGTCATATCAAGAGTTATTTGTTTGTCCAAAAGAAAATCGAATCGGAGATCGAAGGGCTTCATCTGTCAGATTTGTGAAAAGTGCCTTCACTGCCGCACTAAACCGATCAGGGTCATCCTGGACCTTCACGTGACTCACGATATTCAGACCGGTGATATTTAGTTTTCCGGCGAAGGCAAAATTCTCGTACCGTAAGAAGCACTTGCGATTCCAAAATGCCCCCCTGTGGAAAATCTACAGGCCTGGCCAGCTCTCGAGATTATATCTTGTGAGCAGCTCAGGCATTCCTCCTCCTTTGCGACTCCCAGACATTGCAGAAGTCCATAAGCTTTGTCTGGGTTTTGGCCAGAGACAGAGGTATAGAAACCATTTGAGGATGATATATGCTTCACAAGATCATCTAGAACTGTATTCAAATTCTTCTCGAATTCAAATCTTGTATCGTCGACAGGGTTGCCCATATATTTTGTTCCTGCTGAAATTTGCACAATGAACAACATAGCAATGCCTAATAACAGCTAAACACGGAGCGTCTGCTGAAATTTTGTGTTGCCAGCGATCTGCATGTCGTTCTTACCTTTGGGATTCTCTTACAAATCAGCCTTCAACGTTTTCCCTCACTGATTAGAGGCTTCAACTTGCAAGGATTTGTAAAAGACTTTCGTTGGTACTTCAGAATTCTTTTGACCCAAAAATTTGCAGGAACAGAAATCATCCCAACTTGTGGAAAATGGGAGGAAAGTTAGGATGGAGGTGTTTACTTTGTGGAAAGTGTTTTGTTTTTGCACAACTTGAAAGCCCTGTTACTTTGTGGAAAGAATCCCCACGACTATAGTTCCAGCCCTGACCATACTGAGTGAGCAGAAGATAAAGTGTCTCGCGTTTGCCGGCCACGTGCATGAATGAGTGTTCTCACACGCAAAAGAAAAAGTGGAGAAAATGTGTTATTGCCGGCCACTTGCATGACAAAGTCTAAGTCAAGGGAATCAGTGTGCCCACACGCCAAACAAAAGTGGAGAAAATGGAAGGAAGAGGAGGGGCAATATTTTAAAAAACTAGCACCTGCATTCATAGGAGGTTCAAGGAATAAGTGGA
This sequence comes from Cunninghamia lanceolata, assembly GCA_027924645.1. Taxonomy (NCBI): domain Eukaryota; kingdom Viridiplantae; phylum Streptophyta; class Pinopsida; order Cupressales; family Cupressaceae; genus Cunninghamia; species Cunninghamia lanceolata. The sequence continues at coordinate 12,412,741 of BSBN01000916.1, read as the reverse complement.
TAGGAACAAGTTTAGAAAATTTTCCGGCACTATAATGTTTACATATAAAAACTTATTCGTTAATTATTGAATATTTTTCTAAGGCCTGCTATTAAACATAAAAATAGTTTTTTACGGCAATATTTAAAAAATAAATTTATGTGTATCGATTAAATACTATATAAAAAAAAGGGCGAGGTGCTTACTCGATTGGCGAGAGCTTCCTATGGTAGTCTCACGTTAAAAAGTTTACCAGGGACAAAAAACTATATAAAAAATAAACCATAAAATTGAGAAAAATAAACTATAAATAATAAAATTGATTTATTGATAATAAAAAAATTATAATAAAAATATTGAAATAATTAAAATAGTAAGAAATAATAGTACAAAGTGAAGGTGAAGTAAAATTTTTACATAATTACAAAGATTTTAAAATTAAAAAGATTAGTCAAACTCTTAATGCAATTTATTTTTAAAAAAGTCGTTGCAAAATAAAATAGCATAAGTCCATTATATAAGTAGTATATTATTGTGAAGCAAAATAAGGAATCCCTAGGGTTAGTATAACTATTGTGCATATATCTATTCAAAGATCTTTCACAAGACACAAGATTATAACTATTGTTATACATTATCTCTAAATAAATAGTCAGCACCTTAGTAACAACATTTTACAAGATGAAGCATGCTCAACTTGGGACTTTGGTAGGTTTGACTTGAGTTTCTTTATGGGTTTAAAAAAATTGTGTAGAGGAGAGCTTGTAGAGGGTTTCTTTTGCTTCTTCTCTTAGAAATCAGCTTTGAATGTTTTCCCTCGTTGATTTCTTTATCACACTGGAGCTTATATTATCAAACGAACATCTCTCATAACCATTTAAGTCTTGTGCTTGCTTTGGATTAGTAAACCTTCATCTAGTTTGGTAAGTTGTGTTCAGCCCTTTTTGGTCTAAGTTGGTTTCGATTCGATAACCGTTGATTTTGTGTTGCGATCCGTTAAAATAGGTTGTCACGAAAAACCAAGTTTGGATAGTATGACTATCGACAAGTTATGGTTGATCATCATTATTTTTCTTAGGTGATTTGAGTACAGTTTATTATTATAGCAATTAGATATTAGTAGATAAACTAATTATTTATCGGTGATTTCTGATAAGTTTTCCATTTTGATAGCCTACCTTTGATGGCATTTACACAAGATCGAGAGGGGGAGAATACCTCAACCCAATTCTCGTAATCTTGTCAAAAGATAGTCCTAAACAACGTAAGTATACATTGAATATACTTACATTATATTGTTTATATCTATTTAAGTATTATTTATAAGTTTAAATATATGTTATGTTGTCGAAGAGCCACTAGCATAGTGGTTTAGTGACTTTTATTATGAAACGTTGCAGTTTTACGTGGGCAATGAAGATTGCTATCATGAAGGAGGAGTTCGAGAGAGTGGTCATTAAGACCAACTACTCCGTTAAGGTTGCATGATAGAAAAACTTGTTAATAGGCAAAGATTCTGCCTATGACTCCATGACGTATGGAGGAGTTAAGCCTTTAATAAGGATATCTCATCGAGAGATGGGAGAGGGATTTACTAAGTGATCAGAAAACATCTTGGAGTGCATAGTTAAAGAAGAGATTGTTTTAAGGTATACAGAGAGATTTTCAAAGCTGGTGCGAGTGTATGTTATTGATATCAAACTCTGTGAGAGCATATCAAGCTCGTCATTGACACAGTGATCTCGAGAGAAGCGTGACAAGTTTGTCGTTGACATAGTGAGCTCGAGGGAAGTTTAGTAAGATCATCTGTGACACGGTCAACTCTATGATAATATTAAGAGTTTGGGAGTAGAGGTAGGGTTACCTCTCATTAATATTTGCTACATGCTTATGTTTAAATTTGTTATTCTAGAGTTACAGAAAACTTGTGTTTGATTTAACTACGTAGGCACAATATCTTAGAAACGTAGACAACTATATAAACCATGTCTTTTTACAAATAATGATGTAGCATGTTTTATATTGGATTGCACACAATGTGAGCCTGACACCTCGAAATGCTATCGAACAACAAAGGAAATTGTAAGTTTTAAACAATAGAAAACTATTAGTTTCACCGCAAGAATACTGTGTAGACATTTCTTTTTGTGCCCCTACTATGCCTTCGAATCCGGCTATTCTTAAATATCATCCACTTCAACAGTCAAAGGTCAATTTTGGTCAATAAAAATAAGACAAATATTTACCACTTTTTGTTGTGAATGAGGTGTAAAATTGCTATTGCTTATTTGACCATTTAAGTGGATGATATTTAAGTAGAGTGTTCGAATCCTTAGAATATTATAGTGCTTGGTTTTTCACGTTTTGTGTTTATCAAGATATCTTTCTTATGTGTAGTCAGATACCTTGAATATGTAAAGCTCAGACCAGAATTCTTGTGGTCGAATTCTTTACAGTCTCAGAGATCAACTGTCTTAAGTTCATGCGGACACTTAGATTTGATTTCGTAAGAACCCTATTTTAAACATAGAAACCAAGAAAAACAAGACTGTTATTAGGTTTTGACAAAAATAGATATTCTTTTCTAAAAGTTTTGGGATAAGATTTATTGTTATTATCAAATGATTTTGGGGTTAGACATATTCTTGATATATTTATATATTTGCTATTGGTATCACTATAAAACACTTAGTGGAGTATATATTATTATTCAAGCATCCTACCATAGATAAGTATTACCCTATTATTCATAGGATGATATTCTTGAGATCTTAACCTTTGCAATTATCGAAGATTGGTTAACTTAAGAAGACAAGAGATAGAAAACATTGTACGAGATGTAAATCTATCTAGGTTAGAAGATTGTTTTAGATCCAAGTTTGGATTTGATAATATCGGAATTCTTTTAGATCCTATTTGAATGAGGATGAACCTCATATTCTTTTTTTATATTATGTTATGGGAAATATGCTTAAGTGGTCTAGAGGAGACTAGAAGTATTTACCTCCATGATATTAGAAAAAACTTCTACTTTTAGGAAATACAAGAGTAATGATTTTCTAAATGTATTGGGTTAGAGAAAACAACAAAAACCTAGATTTTAATTGTAGGGTTTAGATAACCTAAATCTTTCATGTTTGTTATGACTATGATCTAAGTATATTAAAATGGTCAACAATAAATGGTCATATAATAAGAAAGTAGGGCATATATTCACATTAATCTTGTCTTCTTGAAGTGATAGTTGTCTTTCAGTTTGAACACACTTTTTACCATGATTGTTCATATATTGTATCATTTCAATTCCAATGTGAATTTAAATTAGACTTTCAATTTTATGATTTGTTAACTAAGTGTCCATGCATTTATCTTTGATTGTAAGATAAAGAAATAGGAACTATATGGTTGCTTTGATCATTATTTTACTAAAGGCTTCATCCTATATCCTAAATCTATTTAAACCCCTAATTTGCATTTATAAGTAATATATTCAATTCTTTATTGCACAATTTTAGTTAGAACTCTCAAGATTATCTATATTGGTGTTTGGGATATATGTTTATTTAAGATCTTTTTCACCTTTTTTGTGCACTGATGAGGGAGGGCCTATTGTAAACACCATGGAATAAACTAGAATTTCAAAAGAAATTCTTTTAATTCTTGTTGCAATAAAAAAAAATTGACTTGAAATTGCTAGGAAAATTGTGAGCCTCTAGAGATGGAGAGCTTTTGTATCTTGTTTTGGAGCTTGTGGGGTGTTATGGAACTTTGATTTTCTCAAATATTTTGAATAGAAAATCTATTTGAAGAAATATTTTTGGTTATGTTTTTTGTTATGCTTGGTACTTTTTTGATGTGATTTATTTTGAATACATCTTAGATACACCTACACAAGATGCTTGTTACTTTTCAGTTTTTACAGACATTTAAGTTGGCAAATCAAAATATTTATTTATAAAGACTAATATTGTTCCAACTCAATGTCTAGGATAGATAATCACCTAGAATTTCGTGGTGTTAAGTTTCACTGATGGCATATTATGAAGATGGGTATTGTATGATAATTATGCTATGTATGTATAGTTGCACAACTTTCTGAAGCATTACCATCCTAAGTCCAAATGATGTATCTATCCAAAGGCATCATGCAACTCAATCTAAGCTCAACTTGGAACAATGAAAATATCAAATAGAGAAGTCTAGTTAGAAATGATGCATTGTATATATTTAAACTATATGTATCAATTTTCTTTTCATGCTCTTCTCATGCTCTATGTTGGTAGCATTTGACAGGGATTCCTACTATTGCATAGATCTTGTTCATTTATGGGATGTTTTCTATATTTCTTAAAATATTATTTAGGTTTATATTTGACATGTGTCGTTATCATTTGACTATAAACATTTATAACAGTCAAGACTATCTTATATTGAAAATAGACATAAATATATTGACACAATAACTATGGTCCCTTTCTAATGAATAATGAGAATTTTTAAATAGTTTTTATGTGTTTGAGAAGAGAGTGATTGATCATAACATGTGCTTCACTTTATTCGAATAATCTACGAAACATTAGAAATTTAATTTAGGAGAATATAATTTGTTGATAGACTTTTCCTTGTCATGGGCTTTGAAGTTCAAAAAATGTTAAAAAAGTTGTCTCATGCCAAATAATATTATTCAACCACAAGAATTGTCTCACTTCATGGGAAAGATCTTTTATTAGTATAAAAAAAGAACTTTCAATTGGAAAACAACCATATTCCCTATTAGCAAACCCATTACACCTCTTAATGACATATAGGTACTCGTCTATTCTTTAATTAGTTCATAGAGTTGTGTCTATAAGAATTTAGACCACATAGATTTATCTCATGTCCCAGAATTGTAAGATGTTAAGAATTAACAATCAATTTCTTAAAAATATCTTTTGCCAACTATAAGAAATTAACCCTAAACTCTAATAATATCACAAGTGATATTTATGCTCCATAGTTAACTGCTACAATGCCATATTTGTTTGGAGGAAAGTTGGATTATGAACATGTCATGAATTTGTGCCACTGATATATTCTTCATTTTGTACAATAGTTACTTGAACCTCTTTAGGGAATTTCATATTCTTTTCCCATGTCATAAAACATTCATTGCACACCACATGACCACACATATAGGTCACTAGCTATTATCCCTACAAAATGCACCCCATAACATCCAAACCATCACATCATAACATTAAAATGTGCCAGCATAGCCCCATCATCATACTAACATCCCACAATTTTACTACCCTACCATGTTTCTCAAAATAGTCGGCACTCCTATCTTGTCATATCATTCATTTCTCAAGACCAAATTCAAAATCCCTTTCATTCATTTATTTTCAATAAAAACTGCATTTATAGGTTGTAGATGATGGAAGAAAAGAGAGGATAACCAAATGTGTAGATGAGGGTTTGTAGAGGTTTTCTTTAGCTTCTTATTTAGTGGTTTATACTTCAAATTATTCTACTCCAATGTCTCTCTATTTGGCTTGTAAATTTCTTCAAAAAAATTTCAACATAAAAAAAATGTTTTTTTGTGGGTTTTTAGAAATATATGATAACTATTCATTTCCAAAACATGTGGGGATTTCCTATGCATTCCCTATGCCATTTAGAATTAGAATATGTAATATTTTTGGTCCACAAATCCTTTCGCAAAATAACATACAACATTGAAAAGCACATTTTTTTCTATGTTATAAGTTGTTTTATGCAAATATTTATGCACCAATGTGTGTTTCAATGTTGTATGTTATTTTGGGCAAACATTTGTGGACCCAAAATAGTATGTCATTTTAACATTGGCTTGTTTTGCACATTGAATCATTTGTTCTCCCACCTTTTTACATGTTTTACAAAAATCTGACTACTTGAAACCTTTCTTCAACATTACTTTATCATAAAAAATGGATTTTTTGTGGGGATTTTTTCAAAATATGATTAAATTAGTTAGTTAAAAATAGTTGATTGCAAGGTGAATTTTGTATAAACAAGTGATCATAAAAAAATAGGTGAAAAATATTTGTGGCAATAGGTTCCGCCTTTGACACCAAAAATCTTCAACGGAAGAAGAAAGGTAGGGTTTGTTGGACTGGAGTTCTAACTCTACACCTAGGAAAACATCTACAATGGTTGCAACGATTACTAGCACAATGTCAAGACTATAATATATTACCAATCCATATAGTACAATAATTAGGACATAGGGAATTATATTTCTAAATGAGAAGGAGTTTATGATTCCTACATAAACACATATTTCTAGAATCAATTTGATCCATGTTTTCAATATGGGAGAATTTTTGCATCATTTTTAGGCTTGGATCACTATATCTCTGATCAAATGATAACCATTACCATGAGCTGAATTAGATTTCTAGACCTTGTGCATAGTGTTACCAAAGGACCCACATCAAAACAAAACATTAATAGCTTGAAAGAGTTGATCCACACAAACATGAAAAATTATTGTCTTCTCATAGTAACGGTGAATATTTTTCCTCATAAAATAGTTCAATAAACTATAATAGGGACTAGTAACACAAGGCAAGATAGTTGTGAGAATATTCTATTGTAAATTAGAACTGTCCCCTATCCTAACTTCACTCTCCAATATATAATCAAAAGTTTGTTAAATAAATAAGTAGAAGATTGAGGGATATGATTCTTTCTCTTAGAAATTGTCTTCTAAACCATAGAGAAGTCGTAGTTATTTCCTAGATATATGTACATGACCTATACCATTTGAGAGTTGGCATTGGTTCTCAAAGTTTTAGATCCAGTAATCCTAAAGGACACATCAAGACCTAAGCTCAAGGAAGGCTAACTTAGGGTGGTGGATTGGTACTTATGATTAGATAGTGGATAAAAGTGGGCTAATTTATAAATGAAGGTCACTCTTCTTCTTCAAGGTCTACTAGGCCTAAAGGGGTGTTCCTTGAGGTTTACACCTAATAATTAAAAATAAATAATAAGACTCAAATGATCTTAACATGAACCATACCATATTAAGATAAAAATTTGAATAATTTATCACTAATCCTTAGTGTGTTGGTTCACTATTCTTAAGACCTAATACCTCATTTAGGTAGATGAGCAAATCATGCATAAGAAAAATTATATTGCTAAGTTATTTCCTTAATGATGCTTACTATTTAAGAGTATATTTCAAACATGGTTTCAAGTTTGACAGCAATTCAAAGGCCTCTAGAGATGTTTTTTTAATTTGGTTCTCTTAAGCTATGGTCTCGTAAACATAGTGAGATTGTAAATTTGGTAGCATATATTGTTAACACTAACAGAGGAAATAAGAATAATAGGAACCAAGCCATGTGTTCACATACAAATAAGCATAGTTGTATCCATATTCCAAAGGCAAAAACTATTTGATATGGCATTAAAGATGCAAAGAATCTTTGACAAAGGCTCTATTGTCACTAGAAAATGTTATGACAACCAATCAACCTTTTTTTCTATCACAAAGGTGAAAGTGGGATCTAACCAATTTAATTGTGAGTACTTCAGATCAAAATTAAGTGTAAAAGGGTAGTTTACAAGTAGGCTAACTAATAACATGTGATCAAATGAGTAAACCTATCAGATTCTAGGAGAATGACATATCATTTGTGAGGAAGTGAAATAAGTAAAGGAAATAAGAAACAAAACTTAAAATACAATACAAGCTACATCTATGATATAAACAACTTATAAAGAAAATGGCCTATTGTGAAGATCATCTCTCTTACAAGTCAGAAAAATAAAACATCTAAATTTATAATTATGCCAAGAGGTGTTTCTACATTCACATCACAAATGGGCGCTGAAAGATTCTAGAATTTCTATGTAAACTTATAAGATTCCAATCTAGAATCTTTATTAAAAAAACCAAATAGTCACCACAAATTAAAAAAAGTAAAAAAAGAAGGTGAAAGGAATTTTTAAAAAAAGTACATGCTAGATGGAAAGAAAGGTGGATGGCAGTTTTATAGAAGCCATCCCTATACACTAAGATGAAGAAAGAAACATTATAGAATGGCATATAAAAAGACACACATTCAATCTATTTATATTGCCTCCTTCCTTAATTTTTTCACATGTAGAATGAAGATGTCAAATTGTAGGATTTCAGGAAACTCAAAGTGAGTGCGGTAAATTGATTAAAAAATAGGCACCTCGAAAAGAATCTCTCTCCGCATACTTTGATATATTTTTTTAAATATAAATATAGTAGTATAATCCACTTATAAGAAAATAATCTATGATGAAGATGGCCTCCCTTAAGATCAAAAGCAAATAAACCTACTATATAATCACTACAATTTACCAATAATATATTAGGATATTTTGGATCAATGTAATCAACATGTGAGAATCTCTTACAAATCAGCCTTCAACGTTTTCCCTCGTTGATTTCTTTATGGTTTTAGATTCGTGTAGATGTTACATGAATACGTTAAGCTTAGCTTGTCAAACGAACATTTCCTTCTCAATTAAAATATGTTTCGCTGGAACCCCCCTGTCGTCAACACCGAGAAGAAATTATAGTGAAATACACCTAGTGAGATGCCTTTCTTACCGTGTGTTGACGGCCTAGCTTAAATGTCACCTATTTTTGTTACGGGTCAAAAGTGCTTTGACAAGCCAGCTCTAAAAAAGTTAATAACCCATTTCATTATATGTTTTAAATATTATTTAGGTTTATATTTCACATATGTTGTTATCATTCGACTATAAACATGTATAATGACAATAGACATAAATATATTGACATAATAATTATGTACCTTTTTAATGAATAATAAGGATTTTTAAATATTTTTTTTTCTTGGGGAAGAGGGTAATTGACCATAGCATATGTTTCACTATCTTTGAGTGTTTTACGAAATATAAATATGAGAAAATATAATTTGTTGATAGGCTTTTTTATGTGGGCTTTGAAGTTCAAAAAATGTTAGAAAATCTCATTCTAGATATTATTATTCAATCACAAAAATTGTCTCGCTTCATGAGAGAGATCATTTTTTAGTACAACAAAGCACTTTCAATTTACACACATTCATATTCTCTATTAGCAAACGTATTGCAACTCTTAGTGGTGTAGGTACTACTGTTGGTGTGAATAGAGTGTTTTATCCATCCAATGTCATTTTCACACCTAGTTTAGTTTACTTAGGGACCTTTTCACTTTATCCCATATTGGTTGTGCTTTTAGTCTCTTAGATTGAATAGCCTATATATGCCCATCTATCACTCTCATATGAACATCCCATTGTAATCTAGCTTTTGCATTCCTATTAAATAAAATATAGTTTATTCTATCATTATAGTTTTCTTTTTTGCTTCCCTTTCAATCATTTACATTCTCAGGTGGCTTCATAGAAAAATCTTACATGGTATTAAAGCAGTCATGTGTTGTGGGTTAGCTTTTTTAGGAAATATAGGAGTGTAAAGTTGTTATTTTTCTGATGGACATGATTATGCTCTTCTCTTGCATCCTCAGATGATCTTGAGAAACTAAAAAGTGTCAAAGAAATATCAATTTCATTTGAAGCTTCTTGGAGACATTTTTGGCTCACCATCAAGTCTACAAAAGTTGAGAAAGTTAGATTTGTCTTTTGTTTTGTCCCATTTATATATCAGAGGCTAGATCTGCAAGGGTTTGAAGTGGGAGGTTTTTCCAAGATCCAATAGGAAGCCACGACTTAAGAGAAGCTTGAGTTAAATCGAACCCTACCATCATGCTTAGAAAACTCAAAAACTCTAAGATCAACTATCAAATCATCAAAATCCATGCTAGGGGCAATAAAGGAAAAAACATTAACTAGAGGAGCCATATAGCCCTTGCACATGTCATACAATATGGAAATAAAAAAAGAAAAATATTATGGGGTTGGGCACTTGATTCGACTACCCTGGCCTAGTTTTAGACCACACGGACAAGATCTATGGATTGCTTACATATATATATTTAGACCTTACAGACAACATAACAGATACACTATTTACTCTATTGACCCTAGCTAGCCCTCTCCCAAGATGCTACTCAATAGTTGTTAAGACACCTTCCACACCACATCTCCTCCTATGGTTTTGATGGTATCTAAAAATATTTAGTCTTTTGAAACTATATTTAGATTAATACAATTCTTGTTCTTACCATATCTTAAAATTTTGAGTATACACATCTCAAATTACTCGTCAAAGTTCAACTCTAGCTAATTTCATGAAAAAGTAGCCACTTTTGACTCTGTTTTTGTCCCCCATCTACATGAACTTACCCAATTAGATTTGGTAATCTATAATACCTTTCTAGTTATTATAATTATTAATACATTTATCTAGCACTAGTTATAGCTATGGCATTGATTTATGCTTAAGGTGTAAATTGAGTTGCCATAAGTAGGATTGAACATCTAAAAGAACTTTGGATTGACCCTGTCTTATTATAATACTAGGAATAAGTGATAGGTGAGAATTGCACTTGTTTCAAATTCTCTAGGGTGACGGCTTAGGACCATGTGTTCCTAGAGATAAGATATAGATTATCTTTAAATCCTTATTTAAGGATTAGGATAGCATCATTAGTAATTTGTTTTGAGGAATTGAGTTTATAAGATTAGAGCACTAAATATGATATGTCATTATTAGAAGTTTATAATTCCTTTATATAAGTGTTTATGCAAAACCTTGTATCAAGTCCTGAGATGACTCACAATATTTAAAGGTTGAAGATAGTTGTTAATTAGTTTAATTCTAGTAATTACTATTATTACCTTGAGGCCTCTATAAGTTTCTTGAAAAAGATTAATGATTATATGTTTAAATTTGTACTAGGATCTTAGGAAGCGGTCGCATGGGAGGGGGCTTCCTAAATTATCTCAGTGATCCTGCTGAGATTTTTAAGGAGCATTTTTTAGCAGGTGGTCCCACGAATTTTGTATTTACGGGTATGCTTGAAATTTTAAGCTCTGAATTTTATGGAAGTGGGTGATCTCATGAAGTTTTTTAAACAATATTTTATGCTAAATAATTTAGCAGAGATTTTTTAGGAAGCTAGGTCCCTACTGCTGCAATAAAGAAATATTATAAATCAAGGATCCTGTAATATGAATTGTTTGGTATTTCTGTATGAACATGCTCTATGTCTCAGGCTCTATGCTGGAATTAAGATAATGAGCTACATTAAGTCAAATGACTACAGACAGACTGAGGATAAGGTTCATTATAGATACCTTTCAAGCTGTCAACCATTCAATTAGCTTATAAATATTGTAACTAATATTGATATATTCAGGTTTACACTAAGATATTGGAACTTTAATGACATATGTAAAGAGTATATTGGGACCTGAGTAGATATAAAGAGAGATTCGATAAACTCATAGATCTGACCTGCACTTATTGTGAAGAGAGAGACCAATTAGGCATAGATGTTAGGCACCTACAAATAATTAGGCGTAAATGAAATAGACATTGGCAAGAATTGAACAAAGACTTTTAACAAAATAAAGGCTAAAATTGAGGTCTAGTAAATGGATTTTGTTGCAGAGCATCCATTGGCATGAGAGAATCATTAGTCAAAATGGATTGGAAAGGACTACCATTTGTTAATTTGGGAATGGAACTTCAAACTTTCTGCTTCATTTTCTCACTAGAATCGGTCATATGAAAATATACGTATATTACAAAAAGTTATGATACATCAAAAAATGACTCATCAATATTTTTGGGCACATGCTGATGACTTCTGTATATTTATTCTACATCAGAAAATGAGTCCTCAATATATTGGGGTTATGAAATATTTCAAGTGCACACATGAAAATGCAAAGTTAGGGGGAAGCTGGCCAGTATTGAGATTGATTTACTACCTATCTTAAATCACAGATGTTGTAGTTAAGGGCAAGGCTCGATTAAATGGATAGATGCAGCTTAGCAATTTTACAGAGAAAAGAAAATAGAAAAATACTTCATGGAAATAAAAAAGAAATTGGGAAAATTCCCTCCAAATTTTCCCCTAAATTAAATGGCAGGAATGAGAAAACTCTTAGTTAACTCCCTAAACTGGTGGGGGAAAGTTTTAGCCCCACCCCATCTACACCAGCTGAAAAATAACACCCTAAACAATAGTTGCTCCTATTTAGGAGGAGAAGATTTTGATTTAAGCATTACCAGACTTTTTTGAGTTCCATGGGACCCTTTGCTCCACAAAAATAGATCCTCTAGAAGCTCCATGGGACCGCTCTCTTATAGTGTTCTACTACTTTTTAGCATGGCCAAATCAATATATGTGTGGACCCACAATCAATTAATGAAATCATTCTTATATTCCACACCTTGACTAGTCTATAATATTAATAATAAATTTGAAAGTGTTCTTTTAAGATTTTAGTAAATGAAATTGATCCACTTAAGTGTCTTTTTAATGTTCTAGCTAGAGATGAGATTTTGTTCCTTGAGATTTTGTCCCACTTTTGGCCAAAGTGGGACATTGAAATCAACATTTTAAACCAAATTTTCACTTTTTGACATCTATAGCAACTAATCCACTAAGAACTTGAAGATGATGTGAACTAGTGATTTTTGAGATTTTGTATGTGGATTCTTTATGTATTTTTTTTAATTAAAAAATAATTTAGAAATTTTTTAACGTGGGTCAGTGCAAGAAGTTGGGTCCACTTTTTGGCCAAAGGTGGAAGTGTTTTCCCTGATTTTCAGAATTTGTCACATTTGACCTAAAAATTTGAAGCACTTAAAGATTGAATCTTAAAAAAATTTAGTAATATGAAATATATTAATCAGAGTCTAGTTTCCAAATATGTAATTTATTTTAATACCCAGATGATACAAATTGATTTTCAATAGACATGTCTAAAAACTACTATTTAAAAGTCACTTTTTTTTTACCATACCAAGCACGTGTACGACCAACATAATTTGACCTAAATAAAAATATTTTTCTAAATCCTTTTGGGGAAAGATGTGTAGTACAGTGAAATTTGATGAGGATATTTTTTTATAATTAATTTTTTATTGGCCCTAATTGTTGTTTTTGAAAAGCCCTCTTGTACGACCAACATAATTTGAGAAAAACTAATCATAAAATAATTTTTTTTTTCATTGTGTAGAGAATGATGTCTAGATTGATGACATATAATTTTTTTTTTGAAAAATTTTTAAAATGAAAAGTTATTAAAAAAATACAAACACCTGTTATTTCAAGTTTTTGGACCAGTTTGCTCATAAATTAATTAATAAATAGAAAAACAAGTCCAATAAAAAAAATTACATATTTGAAAACTAGACACTGTCATCTGTAATGAATATTAATTTTGTAAAAAAATTCAGTAAAAAATATCACCAGCCATATAGGTAAACTCGGTCTTTTCTTTTGTTTTGTACTTAGAAAAGAACTTGCAGGTCCAAGGCAAGGGATTGGCTTGCCATTCCTTTCCTGAGCCTAAGCTTTTAGGAATGTGTACCCGTTCTAAGACGGGTTCCCATTCCTTTTATGTGGGAAAAAAAAGCGCGCAGGGTTTTATTCAAATTCAAATATCTATATAGAAACGAGTATCCATTCCTAAACGGGTACCCATTTAGGGTCAGGCACCTATTCCTAAATGGGTACCCATTCCTAAGTGGGTACCCGTTTAGGGTCTGGCACCCATTCCTAAACGGGTACCCATTTCTTTTAAAACAGGTACCCGTTTCTGTAAGGATTTTTTTTTTACCCGTGACTTCCCCTCTATGTGGACCCAACTTCTTACACTTACCCATGTAACTTTTAATAACTTATTTTTCATATTTAATAATATTTTTAAAAAGTGACATTTATATCATACAACATAGCTTTTTTTATAGAAAGGAAACAATTATAAATTTTTAAACATAGATTTGCAACACCAATATCTAGTGAATAGATATTTTTTCATAATTTTTTGTTTCTTTTTTTAATTAATTTTTGAAATGAGATTAATTATAATTTAGACATAATTTTATACCATACAACATAATTTTTTTTTTGTACATATCCAAATTAACTAATTAGTTTTTTTTTTAAAACAAGGACATGAATACCTAGTGTGTAGATATTTTTCAAAAAAAAAATTCACAATTTTTTATTTTTCCGTGTGTGGAATAGAGACCTTGATGTTCGGTGAAAAATCTATGTTCATGAGAAAATAGAAAATAAATATAATAATCAAATGAAATATATTTAATATCATATTTTTGGTAATCTTATACTAAGGGCTATATATTTACAATATAGAATTTCTAAATGACTTCATTTGATCCCCCAAAAGATGAAGTAAAATTGGTTTTTGTTGGCATTTTGATAGGTGCAGAGGAGAATCCATTGAGGTCTTGATTTAAGGCTATGTGGATTATTTACAAGGGGGTTTTATCTAACCCACTTCAATTAAACTTCTTTAGATGGAACCCCTCAAGGATTAAATCATTATTTTTTTCTAAAAGATATGTGATTTCAAACAAAAATCAGGATGTCCCATAAGTGAGACACATTATTGTTGTGGAAGGTATCCTAAATTTGTAACTTAGCACTAGGACTCTAAATATAAGCAATTTTAATTAGTTAATTCAATGTAAATCTAAATTCTTGATATATTTCTTTTCAGTATTATTGAATGTTTTCTATAGCAAACATATAAGCTATGTGGTATAATCTCTTGATAGAAAACCATGATGATATCCTTATCCATGCTAATGGTAAGTCAAAATCAAGTACTTAAGTTTCATATATATTTGCTCAAACCCTTTAGAGTTATTGCAAGATTAGCAAAGATGTTGTAGGCAAGGAACTATTACATATGTGTCCATGGAATGATTGTTTCATAGGCCAAAGGCTATTGTTTTTTATCACCATTAATACCATGATGACAACTTTTCTATTAACCAATAGCATAATAACCCATTGCAACCTTAGAAATGTCTATCTCGGAGCACATTGGCCATTGGATGAGAACATATCAAATGGTTTATTCAAGCCCAAGAGATCAATATTCTCTAACAACATTAAGGATTGTGGGAACTAAATGATGAACATGATATCTAATCATTGGTACAATCCAAAAAGATAAAAATTTCTAACACTTCCCTAGGAGTGTGAAAGCTTGACAAGTTACCTCATTAATATCACAATATATGTGTAGAACTCATAAATCAATAGTTTAAGAGTGGCTTGCTAATAATTATGTGGACTCCCTTGAAGAATGACACAACAAAAAATTGACAACTCTAGGGAACTATTTAGGAGAATACATAAGATGTAGATTGATTTCTAATTGAATGGTTGTTACAATCTTGTGAGACCAAAAACTCTAGAAACTCCCTAAGATTACATGGGAGCTTGCCACATGGTGGCTCACTAGCATCATACTATAGTGAGAACTTTACTCTTATAAATCCATGAAATTAACAATAACACTAGATATATTATGGATTTTGAGGGAACGTGCTATCAATTTAAAATGAGAGGGACCCACTATCTTGATAAGTTGTAAGCTATTGACTAATTATACAACTTCATGCCTAACAAATTTGTGTTGATGCCTTAACAGTGTGAGGGCACTATGATCTAAATGGATTAGATCATTGGCACACTGCTAAGAGCTTAAAAGTTCTAATGACACTTGAAGAGTGTGGCCAACCTTGGATTAGATTTGATCTAACGGTTGATGCACCTCTAAGGAGGTAAAGAGATCTAACAATGTTTAGATTTTGAGAGCCACAACATCTTCCTTGTCATCCATGAATCTTGTCTAGTCCTTATAATTTCTAAAAAGTGCATTATGTGTGCACATCAATAAGATTGAAAACATAGTAACTGAAATTTCTAGAGTTTATTCATTAAATTAGTTGATTGGAGACATGATAGAGTGAAGTAGAGAATGTCATGTGTCAAGCCTTAACTAGTCTAGTTGCTAAACTTCTAAATAAGGGTCATGTGGTCCTATCATAATCTTGTTTTTCCCCCACCATAAGATCTTGAGTTCTTTAATCATAACCATCTATTCTTGTGGATGATTAGAAACTATTGTGAATGCATATACCAACATTAACCCAACCTTGAATTATTGAGTTTGACACCTCCTTCTTCTCTAAGAAACCAAGTGGGAATTAACCAAGGAAGAAATTAAGGTCTAAACTTTCCAAAGGAAATTATTATTGTTGTAAAATTGCATTCTCTTAAACTATAGGTAATATTGATAAAATCTTATATATGGTTCAAAAAAATAACTTTGATCGAATTTCTAGTAACCTAAATGGGGCATCACAACATCAACCTATAATCTAGTTGTTCTCCAAACATTCTCTATTCATGGAGTGGTCATTTAAAATCACTGCAACCATATTAAATTGAGTGTACACTACTTCTAACCATACCATAGTTGACAATAAAACTCTCCTACATATAAGCACAACCATGCCAACCATCTTACCATGCATCGTATTCAAATAATGCCATTACCTCAATCGCATGAGAACATACAAACCCCTTGGATGATATTGTTGATTTGTCCTTTGGAAAAATAAGATTGATTAGAGTTTCCAAATTATTTCATACCATATTCTTTCATTCCATAAAATAATGAGCACATACATCCTTAGGCCCATAAGGTCACCAGTGCATACTCACACTAGCCAATAGAAATGAGCATATATGATTCTCCTAACAATGTGTGATAGTTGTGGACCAAAACAATCCTAGGGTCATCATGGCCTCACTCTAACATAATAAGAACTCACTTAAAACAAAGTTGCCTAGGCCCTTGGATCATCCATATCACCATAAGATCTCACAACTCATAATTTTTATAACATCATGATCACACATAAAGCTTAGGGGTCTTACCACAATGCTTTTCACTAAAGGAAACACAACCTACAAAACACACATGTGAACAAACAAATAAAGGGAGAAAGAGAACCCACCATGCATTTTGACTAAACACACATGGACCAATGGCATAGTGTAGGCCTATAATATTTAATTTTACCTCTTAGGAGGTGCATGATTTGTTGATTTCATCCTACACAATCCTTTTATGGCTCACATAATATGAGTGAAAATATGAGCTCTAACACACATGAAAATTATTTGAACAACATGGTTTTCCACATCAACAGAAAGATCAATGGTCTTTGCACAACTTGTACTAATTTCATTACACTATCTACCCATAGAAGAACATGCTAACATGATTAAATCACACACAATCAAATTGGAAAAAGAGGGGCCTACCAACAAATGACATGGTTACAAACTAACCAATGGTGCAACACTAAGAGATTTAAAGTTCTAATAACCTTTGAGGATTGTGAGGGCCATCAATTGAAGAGTGTGTCAATGAATCTCAAACCCTCACAATAAATTGAGATCCACTGCATAAGATACATTCTCTTCCTAAGAAGCATTTAGACTTGCGAGTCATAAATAATGATCTCTATTTCACACTTAACAACATTATCAAATGTAATGGCCCCTCCTAGCACAAAGAACATAATCATAGCTCTAAACTCCATTTGAGAGAATAATATATAATAAGATCAAAGATCACTCACCACTTTGAATAGTAAGGTGTAATATGATCAAATATTCACTTCTTAGCATATAATATCAATAATTATGAAGATCGACCAAAAATATAGGTCCATATAAGAGAATTACACATAAATCATAAAGGTAGAAAAAAGACATAGGAGCATGACAAATGGATTTAATGGGGTCCATTTAAATAATTCCCTTGATCCATTATAAATGAGGGGCTAACTAGAGATTAGAGTCAAATTAAAAGGCATGAGTTTTGCCTTTTTTGGCATAATACAATAGATCAATGCAAATCTTGGGGGAAATCGAGAAGGCTATGGCAATAGATATAAACCTCTAGGTAGTGAATCTAATTTGGTTGTCTTTAATTGGCCAAATATCAAGGAACTTTATAGGAGATTAATGGAAATTGACAGAACTCCTATTAGATGTATATTTTTTTGAAAAAAATCAAATCTTTGAGATGTGGGCTACATTCCTAGCATTTAATTAAAGATAGAAACCAATGCAATGAAAATTACATGAAGAATGAAGATAATTTTCACCTATTCCTATAGTGAGTTCCAATCTAATAAAGGACTTCTTTAACCACACCTAAAGATCAAATCTAGTTTTTCTCTATTCTTCAAGAAGTTAATGTTTGATAATTGTTGTTGTCCTATACTATCTTGAGTTTGCAAAAAGAGTCAATAGTGTAGGAGATTTGGAAATTAATATCAAGCTATAAATTTGTGGTTCTCATATTAGAAGAGATCTTTTTCCAATTCTTGGATAGCCTTCTATATTTTCTCTTTGGGCCAAATTAGCATAGGTTTTTATTTTGGTTCAATACATTCACAACCCATGACCCTCGAAGGCATGATTATACTTCTCTCAATGGTTTCATGTCTTGATGACTCAACCTCTTATATTTTTGTCTTTTTATCCCCCTCATATAAACTCCTAAATGAATTTCCCAGCCTCATGTTTTTCCAAAGTGACCCTCTTGTTTCACCATTTTAGGGTTTCCCCCTTGACCTCCTGAGTCTCCCGAGTGACCTACCTTTGTGTTTAAGGGTCACTTGGGTGATCCTAGAATAAGGGGTGACCCTATCATTTTTCAGTGCATGGAATAACTCATTGTTTTAGCTTTGGTTCTTAATTTTTAGCTTGTTTTATCTCACATTTTTGCATTCCATCTCATCCTTTTCTTTCTTTCTTTCCTTTTTAATTCATGTCAAATCTTTTCTCTTCTAAATTGTTTACATTTTCTCTTTGAGTTTATTTTATTTTTCTTGAGTCTTCTTCTTATTTCTTCGTTTATTCATGGAATTGTTTCCATTTCTTCTTGAGTTAACTAATTCATTTGATCTTATCTATTCTTCCATTCCCTCTCATTTCTACCTATAAATATCCCATCATTCTTCTCATTTCAACAAGTAGAAGTTTCTAATCTTCTCATCACACAAGCTTCTTCACAAGACTTAGTGAACCTTTTGATTTCTTGTTTTAGTTTTAGTTTCATCATCTTCAAATGCTCAAATTTCAAAGTAACTCTCATATTCAATCTTTTTACCTTCTTCACAAGCTTCTTGCAAGCTTCTTTATAGGCCTTTAGCCTTTTTCTTTTAATCTTTATTTTGTATATCCATAGTCTAGATATCTCATAGAAGCTATAGTTCAGCCAAACATCTTAGATAGGCCTTGAGCCTTTTGCTTTATTTTAAAGCCTTACAAGCCTTTTCACTTCATTTATTTTCATCTTTTTGAATCTCCCCAAATCCCTTACCCTTTACTCATCATCAAGTGGAGGACATGAATACTATGGAGAAATTTACCAAATAGATAGACCTCTAAGGGCTTTGGTTTGGCACTAGCACCATCATTATGGATTCTTTTATTACCTTTTTAGAATAGAATTAGTAAGTAGAAAACACCATTTCTCTTGAGGAAGTAAACTGTTATTTTCATTTCTTCTTGATTTTTAATTTATTTTTCTAGTTTTAGGTTAAAGATCTTTGAATTTCGTAGATTAAATCATTGTAATATTCAAAAGTCTTGAAAAACATAGCAACTTAGAAGACTACATTTAGGAAAGACATATAGCTACATACATTTTTCCATTCTTAGTAATTAAATCATCTCAAAATTGGAGAAAGAATAAAAAGTGTATGCATTCATATAGATTTAGCTACATTTATAAACTTCAACTTCAACATCAAAAACATACAACTCTCAAGCCCTCAATTTTACCATGAGTGCCCACTTAACTTCAAAATTTTCAAAACAAGCCCTTGGTTTCATCCCAAAAAACAAAACATTTAAACATCATTGTAAACATTCAAACATTTGAACATCCAAATCTTCTCTACTAAGCACCCAATATGTCCTGATGTGAAAGAAAACATGATAAAACAAGTCTTGGAGGAAATTAATAAGATAATAGAAGAAGATTGATGCAAAACAGAGTAAGGACTGTCTTCAAATGTCAAATGAACCAGTTTTCAAGTTTCAATCTTCTCTGGTTATAGTAGTTCCTTCAAAAGGCCCTGTTTCCCTTGTAGCCCTCCTAGAAGGGTTTTTCAGACATATTTTTGCTAAATGGACTCTAACCCACAAAGTAAATACCTTTTTCAAAAGGCTCTTACTCCTACTCCCCTCCCCTTCGCCATTGCCATTACACCATATGCCCCGATTCCAACTCACATGTCGATATCATCACAGATCATGGCAGGAGTGAGCGGCTTCTATAAAACAAAAGGTCAATTTGAAGAAGACCCCTCCACCACAACCCACAGAAAAAAAAGAATTGCAGAGCAATTAAAAAAAAGTTTGTAATTGCCACCATAGTCTGAAATTACAGTCATTCCAACGAGCCTTTTGATTTTGATGGTTCAAACAAAGAAAACTAATTGACAGCCCACAATGATAAAATAATCACCTTGCCTTTACATGCTAGACACCTGTCAATAAAACCATTTAGCATTTGTAATGAAATGCCTCACCCAATTCATGGCCCATAATGAGCACATGTCCAAGCATCCAAAACATTATAAATTCATGAAATTTTTTTCTCTATTGGTTTTTTATTCATCAGAAGATTTTTCTTCATTTATACATTTGGGAAAAATCCAAAAACCTTTGCAAAAAAGTGGCAGGCCAATAGGAAAAAGTAAAAAATCAACCAAAATTCTATTTTCCAAATCCATCTACTCAAGACCTTAGAAAAATAGTTTTTCTCTGCGTTGACACTGTTCCCGAAAGCCAAACTAATATGTTTTAGTGGGGTGAAAACATTAGTCCCCGCTTTAGGCAGGGACCAATCCATATAATACAATAATTAGGCCATCGAGAATTATATTTCTAAATGAGGAGTATATGATTCCTACATAAACACATATTTCTAGAATCACTTTGATCCATGTTTTCAATCTGGAAGAACTTTTGCATCATTTTTAAGGCTTGGATCACTATATCTGTAAGATCTGATGAAATATGTAACAATAAAATAATAGTAAATATTATAAAAGGGAATCAATTTTCTTCTTTAAATAAATCAAAACTATCTCACTTCAAATACATATAATCAATGCATAAAACAATAATCAATGAATGATACCATAAGGCTAGATAACTTGCCTTGAAATACATTTAGGACTTAGTCCTTTCAAAACCAACATGGACTTATAGCCACTTATAAGAATACCACATAATACAACATCGCTACATTTGCATTACTGCTTTAGGTTCATACTTCCTGAACCCATACACAAAATCTGCAAAGGAGGAAAAGAGGGAGAGAGCGTATAAAAAATTCTTGTCGTACTCACAAAATAGAAATGATAATTAATCATCACTAAATTGACATCTAATATAAATTTGCAATGATTAATTGTTAGAAGAAATTAATTCAATTAGAATTCAAAAAATAATTATCAAACTCAATTATCTTTCCTAACCAATCAATTTAACTAGTATTTAACTAGTCAAAACAAACAAGATGTGACATCCCTCCCCTCTAAGAAGGGCCATCATCTTAATGACTATAGTATGAAGAAATAGTTATTACATTAAATAAAGCATTCAAAACCATTCAAAACCAAAATTTATTCCATAACATAATGCAAAATTAGTAAGTTTTGATAACTTCTTTATACATGTTTTTACCATACTTTTCTAGTTTGAATACTTGACCATGCTATTGGTAACTCCAAAATGTACCTAGCATGGTCCTTATGTCTAGTCATCCATCAGGCGCTCATACCGGTGTTATCTCATTAGTAACAAATTAATAAAACTTGTGAGAATCAAATTTATTTTTGTTTATCTACATCCCTCATCATTAGATGCAAAGAAATTCAAAATATTATCATGTCATACAACAATAATATCATTAATTTTGATCACATAATTTATCATTCATCATTCATGAATTAAACATGAAATGGTCATACTCCCAAGCTATGGTAAATTTAAAATCTTATTTGACATCACAACTTAATCAAATAAAGGAGTAAAGTTGCATATAATGAGATTCCATTCCAAAAGAGTAATAACATATACCAAATAAGATCGTGTAGATGTATCTACTAAGATTCCATCTACATTCTAATATAGAGATCACCATTTTGACTTATCTCTTCAAGCATGTCTAGTATTTATACAAATAATTATCAGGTCCACCTATACCTTTATCAATCTTACAAGTTTGAAAGTTACCAATTCAATGTATTAGTCAAATCTCACTAACATATGCTGAACATATGATGCACTCCACCTCAGTCATTAAAGGAGAGAGAGAGTTTGTGCAATGTACTTCCCTAACATCTAGCATCTAATCTAATGCAGTTGAACACATGAAGCATAATATGGCAATGAACAACAAAATGAATAAGTAAAATAATATTCACTTACTAGGATTGGAGAAGCACTTACAAGTAGTTCTACACTATCTTGTTTATCATAAGCTCCATATTCACTTACTTTTCACTAGTGTTCCATATTGGAATAGTCTCTGGTTCAGTCATATCTTAATCTATGACCAAGAAAGTTTAGCAATCAATTTAAGTTTTCCACAAATTTTATTTGTTTAGAGTTAAAATGTTCACCTTCTATTAGTTAAGAGACAAACTATCTCATTCAAGGTTTATGAGAAATTACCCACATTGACACACATAGAAGAATATAATAATGGAGGAGATTCATGCACAAGAAGACTAGAAAAATTATGCTGAGATATATCATTTGCATGATGAGGACAACAATGAAAAAGAAAAAGTTTTTCCTGCGAATGAACATGTATTGGATGAAACATCTTCTAATCAAAGGCCTAAAAGAGACTCATCGGAACATGCATGTCCACTTAAGAAAGAGAAAAAAGAAGTGATGGAGATGCAAAAAAAGATTATATTGAAGCATACAGTAATGAAGAAGAAATCTTTCTAGATGATGGCATGTTCTTAGTTTCTTTGGAGAATGTCACTCCTCTTGTGACAACTTGCTCTAGTTCCACAACTACAACCTTTGAGAAAGATTTCAGTGACATGGTTAATGTTCAAGGGAG
The DNA here is from genome assembly GCA_027924645.1 of Cunninghamia lanceolata. Lineage (NCBI taxonomy): Eukaryota > Viridiplantae > Streptophyta > Pinopsida > Cupressales > Cupressaceae > Cunninghamia > Cunninghamia lanceolata. The sequence continues at coordinate 12,389,603 of BSBN01000916.1, read as the reverse complement.
TGCAAACGAAATTGTGGACCAAAGTGTGAACAAAGAGCATGAAGATGAGCTGCAAAGTGTTTTCCTAACAAGGATGCAATTTGAGAACGATGAGAATGATGATGAAATAGTACCACAAGATCTCTCTTATGAGGTTTCCATCATAGATTGGCATCTCAATACTCTTGATGATAATTTTATTTGTGAAGAAGATGTTGTCCTTTCTCCTTTAATATCATTTGTTGAAGAAGAATACACAACTATTGAAACTAAAGGTACTACTCACAATGAAGCATTGAGTACTCTTACACCAAATGTGCAACAAGATCATAAGAATAATGGGTGTGAATCTGCACAAAGAGAGGTTAAAAATGAATTGGTTCATGAATATCGTTGTTTAAATGATTTAATTGTACACCCTAGTCCTTTATCTGCATATAATAATTTTGGAGAAGGTAGCATGAGTAATGCTTATAATAGTGACAAAGGAGGTCAAAGTTCTAATACTTGTGAGAATATGCATGAAATTGCAAGTATTCAAAGGATTGATGGAGAGCTACATGTTTTTTCTTCTTCATCAACTATAGAAGAGACTTTTCAAGAAGACGATTCAATGATAATGAAGGATGATGTTCATAAAAAAGACCAGTCACTGAATACTAAGGTTTCCTCACTTATTGGTTCACATGAAGGATGTCCAATTCATGGTTCAATTTTCTTTTATTCAAGCTATCAAAAGAATCTTCAAATAGAGAAAATTGGTATGCTTGACATGATGCGAGAAGACATGATCAATATTACTTGGGTCAATACCAATATAATTCAAAAGGATTTGAAAATTTATGATGAGAAATGGACAAGTTTGGTGTACAATTCATGGAGTCCTCATATTTCCCATATATTATTTTTCTCATCATTTTGAAATGGCTACTGAGTTCATCGGCACCTCATCTGTGTACATCTTTTTTTCGTACAGGTGCCTATTTTTATCAACCTATTAATGGTTTTGCATGATCATCCTAGGGCGATTTTGAGGAATGAGGCACCTACCATGTACATAGGTTAACTAGGTGTTTTGGTTGTGTCTATTTTGTTTTAGTTTCTATTAGTTTTCATCATTTGTCTCATCTCTGTGTGTCTTTTGTCGTATTTCCTTTTGTCTCACTTGTGTCTCCTTGTTCTCCTTGTTTGTTTTCTTTATCTCTTGACTCTATAGCCCAATGGATAAGGCATTAATTCTTTCTAGAGATTCTAGGTTTATACTACTTCTGCAAGGTCCTTGTCCCAGTTAGAGCCAGTCATTGTCCACAATTTTGAACTTCTCAATTTTAAAACCTTTTGTGTCTTTTGTCACTACCAGTTTCTATAATTTCCTATTTCGGTAATGTTCATATGTAGTCACACTCATCTGACATAACTACATCAACTTGTAAGGAGTTATGCATCACTGTTCTTGTCACAACTTCTTGAGGTGTTGCACAGATTGACAAATTTTATGGAAACAATTAAATCTGAAGATCTTTGCTAGATGTGGAAAAATTCATGTTATGGTTGTGTTCACAACTTCATTTCACCTAAATGTGGCAAGTTTATGGGTCAGAACACCTTACGACTGGGGATGTTTTTAGCTTTCGATTTTCCATTGGCAATTTGTGGAAACAAGTAAAACATGAGTTTTATGGGAGTTGGAGCAAGATCGTTTGACAAGGGGTTTTGTAATGTCATTATTGATGGTGTGCCAAGATTTTGTGAGAATATATTATCGTAGTCGAAAGTTGTGAATCTTTTGCCATTTTCATGCTTGGAGATCAATCAGGGGATTTTTATGAAGTTTTCTAGAGTAGCATTAGGCAAGGTAGTCAGTTTCAAAAGTTTAAATATGACATCCATGAAGTATTAAGTCCTTCCAAAAATACCGATGAGAAGAGAAGTTTACTTATGCCATCAAAAAATGTAAACGACTTCATAAATGTTGGTTTTGAAAAGTGCTTCACATGCTGACAAGGAAGGAGTTTTATTTTTCAGAAATTATTCTCAAAAGACTGATAAGTGCTTTGACAAATCTTTAAGGTGACTAGTTGGTCATAAATAGCCTTCAAAATGCTAAATGCTGAAAGGAGAATTCTTCTATCATTGGACTGAGTGGATGATTTCAAAAATTTTAATGCATGTTCAACGTCGAAGTTATAAAGTCCTTCAAGAACACCGCTAAAGAAAAAGCAATGGTTAGAATTTATTAGAGATAAGGCGTGACTTGCTTCTCTAATTAGTTTTGACCACCTTCAAAAGGCCGATGAAAGAAGAAGTTGAGAGGAGACTTGGCCAACAAAGCTTTATTAGCATCAAGTACTTCCTGTATCAAAGATGTTTTAAGAAACTCTTGTCTGCTAAGGTAAAAGAGTTTGAAACTAGTCTTAATTTCTAGTATCCGATAAAGAAAGTGCTGTCAAAAGCAATCTTCAACGCCGATTATCAAGCGATATGTATGACTTCAGAACTATTGTCTTCGGCCAGCAAAGACCATCCTCTTTGCCTGTGTTGAAAATGAAGTTTTCGAACAAGGAATTTCTCAGATAATACTCTTGATGGTCATCGCCTAAAAAAGCTTTACAATATAACGTACTATTTGACTCTATTGGATCTTCATTGTAACAATATCAATGACAGTATTCCTTCAAATATTGGAAGCCTCAGCAACATGAAATATCTTGATTTGTCCGATAATACGTTAAACGAAATGATACCTCCTTCCCTGGGTTGTTGGTCTTAAAGGTATGCAACCGATAGCCGCATACTACAGCTACGGGACCATTATTTCAATAACGTCCTTACCCATCACCTGGAGCTGTTCTTCGAGAAAAAAATGCTAAGATTACTAAGATTATTGCACAACGAGGGAAATCTAGTTCCTACTTTTATCCAATACATAAGAAAAGAAATGAGAGTGATGGGCTTGGGGATGCAGATTAATTTGAATCTATGTATGAAGCATGCACATCTGAGTTTGATATTATAACTATGGTCACAGTATTGGCTGGAGGATGCTGGAATTTAACGCTTTGAATTACTCGTATTTTATGTTTTATGTTTTTTTTATCTCTTTAAGATAATGTTTCACGGTTCACCATCAGTTTTGACATTGTGCAAATGGATCTTGATCCATCTTTACCCACGGGCCACTATTGGAGGTCCATGATATTTCTCAGTCTGCCATTCTGAGGCAAGCAAGGATTAAAAGTATATTTTAGTTCAAAAAAAATACCTGATAGATGCAGTATGTCTTAGCCAAACCAGCTAAATGATGGATATGAAAGATATTGCTTTGGGGGTACGAGATGATTAGAAATGTGTTATAGTTTCATATGTATAGTTTTGATTAACTTGGTCATCAGAGTTAGCTTCTGAAGTTTCCTTTGTATGGAAGTGATAATTGTTATTACCATTTATAAGGTCAACACATATGTAGGCACACTAGAGGAATGGCAAGTGATGCAGCCACCCCAAATTGTATCAGCAATGGTTCAAATTTGCGCTTGACTTGAAGGAAATGGAAAGACAATGGGCTACTATGCAAAAACCATGTTCCATGACCTTCCAACTTTATAGTCACAATAAAAGATGATGTATGGTGCCCACTCTATTAGATGGCTCCTGACATTATAGAGCGTAATCTATACGATCAAAACGTTGTGTAGTTGAAACTTTAGAACTTTGCAAAGAAATTGAGTGTCCACAAAGTAAAGTCATCTCCTTATCAATAATAATCTCTAGTACCAAGGAACATCTCCATAAAATGTCAAAGATATGCACAGACACAAGAGTCTTAGATTCATGTATTTGATCTTGGGAAGGAGGGAGATGGTCTTCCTAAGAAATTTGTAGGAAAAATAAATTTGAGTAATCATGGAGATATCTGTCATGGAGGTGATCAACCAATGGGGAGTAGGGCAGCATCTGGGTTGCCTAAGACATCTTTTGTCTCACTTGCAATGGTGTCTACAATGGAGTCGAAATGAACACATCTTGATGTCATTGTTTCAGAGGGTTGTCGGATGTATCTCTCCACATCTTCAAGTATTGGGTGCAGTAGTCGTCTTGAAGAGGATATGGGTATTCTAGTGGATACAAAGCTATCAATTTTGACGAATTCCCACCAACACATATATGATCCTTCATGACACTTCTTATGTGAAACTTTAATGACTACCAATTTCATCATGTGTCTATTTCCTTTCTAGCACTTGGAAAGAGATATCATGAAGCAATTAAAGAGATGACTGCCAAAATGGAGCAAACAGAGATGGAAAGTAACTTAGCGAAATCCATAACTCAAAAGTCAAAAGTTTCTAGTTACCTTTTTGTAAAAGTGACTTATGTCACTTATTCTAACTAAAAGTTAGAAAATAAGCTTTGTTTCTGAAAAAGTTGAGAAAAATCTAACTACAATAAAACTTATTTTTTAATTGTTGTATTTCAAAAAGGTAGTTACTAAGTAGTTAAGAAGTGGTTACAAGGTGGTTATGAGAAAAAACCTATAAATACAAGGGCATTTCAAATGTAAAGGGGGACTCTTACGAGATACTCTTATGGGGGGACTTTTTAGAGAACTTTTCAATGACTTTTGAGCTCACTTCCTCTACAGAGGACTTTATGAAGTTGTATAATTTCATGAAAATAATAAAGAGTGTAGTTGGTTCTATGTTCCAATTGTTCTTTTGAGTTATCATTACTAGTTTCTCATACACCGAATTGTAATTCTTTGAGTCTTTGTGTAAATCATCGGTCATCTGTTGAAGCATTAATATAAATCGTGCAATTGATGTAATGAAACAAAATCATATCTTGGTATCTCAATTTGAATGTGTTGGACAAACCTATCTCTTTGTAAGTTGAGATTCATCATCTTTCTTTCATCATCGTTGCATATTAAAAACATATTGTTGTGAAATTCATCATATAGGTTCAAGAACATAGTTTCTAGCTTCTATGGTGAAATCCCCTCATAATTTGTCATGAGTTAGTGAAATCCAAACCATTATTTGTGTGTCTACTATTAGCGTTTGTATTAACAAATCTTTCTTGTTAGTTTTCTTTTTTCTTCTTTTTGTATGTTCAAGTTAAAAGTACACAAAAACCTTAAAACCCCATCATACGAGGGAGCTACCCCTCTAAAACATAGAGAAAAGTTGTTAGTCCAGCAAAAACTTATCCAACTATTGGGACATTTGTCACTGCCTATTGGGCGAGTCAATTTGAAATTTGTAGTGACAAATTTGTTTACCAACAAGTTGAATGTAGGGAACTAGATGAACTAGCTACCATGCAGATCTATTGTGCTTTGTGCATCTACAGATATCCTTTTGGATTTATCCCCTTTAATTATCTAGACAAGCCACATATGGAAGGCATCCTTTACCCTCTTGTAATTCACTAGTGATTAGTACTTTTCCAAATGTGGGTAATAATTATACACATGGTTCTACCCTGGTTTGTTTCCTAGTGAACTAACCCTCTCCAGTCCACTAAATTGTGCCCTAACTACACATGAATATACTAGATAAGAGGACATATAGAAAACCTTGGTCTTCTTGTATTTGAGGATCTCGTAATGGAGGACATGTCTTATAGCCTAAGCCCAATGGACCACACATGTATCTTCTTTGACCATCCAGATGTATGCAAACATCCATGACTCAAATTTACCAGACTCTGGCATCCCCACCATCATGCTCAAACTAGTAACCATGTATCTAACTTCTTCAATGAAGTCACCTTGATAAAGGGCTTGTGTTATTTTCAACACTACCCTGGGTTTCTTATGATTTGCTAACCATGAGGCAAAGATCACTTTCCTTCAAGTCTCCTCATTCTCCGTGTACTTAGTAGTCATTCTATCTTTCTCAAATTTGTGCATTTGGGCTTGCACTTGTAGATTAAATGTTTGAGTGATGCCATCAAGAGATAGCTCTGCTTACACTCGACCCTCATTGATTACCTAAAATTTGATTGAGTCATACTTGTGAAAGAACTAGAGGACCATATATGGAGCCTCCATCGCCTTTAGGAATCTGATAGCCTTGAACAGTCTACTCTTCATTATGTTATGAGACCAATGGACTCACGTCTAGGGCCATGAAACTCTGCTCATATGCCACTAGGTCAAAATGCCCTAGGTTCATATATGTGATAAATCCAAGTTTTGGCCAGATCTTAGATGTATGGCCCACCCCCTTGAATTCCTCTTTCATATCCTTCAATCGCTTAACCATTGTACCTATAGTCATCTACAAAAGCACGACTTACCCTAGCTATAATTACCTAGGGTTTATTATTAATCTTTTCCCTAATTAAATCTAACTTGAATTCCCCTTTATGAAATACAATAATCTTGTTACAATGTGAAATAAAAAATTACTATGGTAAGAAATGTGAATTTAGTTTCCCTATGGTGAATTTCAATTAAATCATTTTAAAACTTACTGTGTTAACAAATTTCTTGCATACCTCGTTATTACATATTTCACCTTTATACGAGTACAATACTTTGTCTAGATGTCCAATTGGAAATTCACTATTGTTGTTTCTTTCAGTTCACCACTTCACCTTGCAATTTATCTGCTCAGTAATTTGCTCTTCCAATCTCTTTGCAACTCACTCTGCAATTCGCTCTTTTGTTAGCTTGGTTGCTTTGGGTAATGAATTATGAAGTAAAAATCTACTTTTAAACATTAATTGTGAGTGGGAGAATATACCAGTTTCAAGAGGAGTTGCATTAAATTCTATTTTCCATAGGTAAGCATTAATGGTGAGCAAAGAATATACCAGTTTCAACATGCTTTTGACTTTTTGAATTTTAAATCCAAATAGATAATCATGATGCCTTTAGTTAGCAATGAATTACATCTAACCAGATGTGTGACATTCAAAATCATAATATCAAGTTCAGATGGAATGTCTGATTAGGAAATGTTAGGTTTGACTAGAATGTCAGGTTTGACCAATATGACTATATTGGGTTGGGAATATAGGTTGGAAAATATTGAGTTGGATATATGATGCCATGATGACTGATCTGAATATTACTGGGTGTGAAAATTTAATCTGATATGGAAAAAGGCCATGAACTAGATTTGTACTTTGCAAGATCAGGTTCAGGTTAGTGTATAAACTCTCCTAGAAAATGTCCAAATAGAAATTCTATATGGGCTAATCTGATGTGGATGTGGATCTTCAACTGAACCACATCTTTAAATTTGCAAATATCATGTTCAGTTGGAACATCAGGTTCAAATGAAAGATTGGGTTAGGCGCTCTTTGTTTCTTAAAGTTAAATTATATTTCAGACATGGGTTGGGTCTGAGAACTTCTCCTAGTTTTTTTAGTGCTTAAGGACTACTTCCAATAGTAACTCTTTTAACCTGATGTGTTGCGAGATCGTCATCCAGATGTGGATGTAGATTGTTAGGTTTGCAAATGTCATGTGCGGTCGGAAGTATCTAGTTATGATAACCTATTAGGATGTCTAGTTCGAATAACTCGCTTACTTCAACAAATTTTTAGGAAATTCCAAAGGTGACCCTAGCTAATATTTGATGCTATTTCAGTTTAAAATCTTACTTAGAATTTTTGGGATTCAGATTTGTTGCTTTTGGTAACTTCACATTTTTCCTTTACCACTGAACCAAAATGAAAGGGATAACACAAGAAAAAAGAAAAAGTCGGTGGTCCTCATTTTACTAGGAACAAAAAGGGGCATGTTGTGAGACTACACAACACAAATTAGATTAGGTTTTTATTTTGATTCAATACATTCTATGGCAGTAAATGTTGTATGTTTAATTTTTGTGTCTGTGCATTCATTGTGTCTAAATCTGAACAAGGTGTCCGATAGGATCATCTCTATAGTTAAGTGTCTCACCATTTAACTATGATGTTTCATAGAGTTTTTGTAATAGATCTTTGAGTTCATATTCATTGACTTGGTAATCTTGTGATTAATTTTGGTTGCAACAACACTTGTAAAAATCTCTCAAGGCATTTGAGAGAAATATTTTCATAGTATAATTAATGGGATATATATTGAGCATTTATGAATCATTGAAGTAGACCTAATTGTGTGAAGATTATTAATTTCATGCATTATATTTAGATGAAAAGGCACAATGTCATTCTCATTTAAATTTTACAAGCATTTTCTCAAGAATAGACTTTGTCACTAAAATGAACTAAGGCACTAGTCCTTTTGGTAATATGATCAATCATTTTATTTAAAATATCTCTCTTTGTCTACTTTGTAGATTAGTTTGATCCTTGGGTTTTTTGATTAGTGAATTGTCACCTTTTGGGGGTCACTCCCATTGAACTAAACTAGAAAAATAAAAAATATAGACTAGTTTCTCATGAAGAGGGCCTTTTACACTATGTTGAACACAAAGATCCAAATGGATCTCCTAAAATCTATCACAGAAATTCTAAGTTTTAACACTACCTTTGGTCAACGAAGCATGACCACTCTAAAAACTCTTATCCATGTGACTCTTGCCTCCCCATCTTAACATGGGAACATAAAATCATTTTGTGTTCCTCATTTTTGCTAAAAGAAGGACCTCCATGAAATCAAACATAGAAATTTTAAGTATTAACACTACTTTTGGAGTGGGATCTAAGATGCATGTTGTGAGCATTTAAGTCATTTTTCTTTTTCTTCTGCACAAATGGGATGTTTTCATTGTCATTCCCAGCATCCAATGCCACACCATTAATAGTTGAGGAATTGGTATTCTTTGCAGACTGTAATTCATTGTCTACCACTTTAGAAATCTCTGTTTGTGAGATCAAGATATTATCAGACTTGGATGCCTTCATATCTAAAGCTTTATGGCTTCCCTCCCTAGAGGGGGAAGATCTAGAAGTGGCTACAATGCCTCTTTTATGTTTCTCTAGCTTTGAAGAGAGTTCCTTTTTAATATGGTTCTGAGGAAGACAATCCTTGGGAGTTGTTGAATCTTCTTTTTCCATAGAATAATGGTGGACAATGACATCAAGTTCCACCATGTGGCTTTTCCATCAAGATTTATTTTAGAAGAATTTGTAGTTATGTGGCCAGTGTTGAAACACCTATGGCAACGAAAAGGCAAACCCTCATAATCTAGCATCTGATTTCAAGCATGATTAGAGAATTTTAGAGTAATATTGGCCAGAAGAGTTTTGGAAATCTAAATCAACCAATATGTGAGCAAATATGGTATGAAGAAAAACAAAGGAGCCTTCATCAATAGCTAGAAACTTCCCTAATTTATTTCCTATCGCTTCAAAACAAGATTGAAACCAGAATTGGAGTTGAAGATTTGGGAGTCATACCCATGTAGGGGTTGCCAAAAAGGATTCATAGGTAGGATCAAAAGTTGGGTGCCATGGTTTAAGCATGTTGATGCTCATTGTAGCTCCACTGATAATCACATAGAATTATATTTTTGTCCTTGATATTATCAAATACCACAATAAAAAATTGAAAGCACAAGGGTAAATTTGTACATCACCTTCCAATAGGGAACTCAGGTATCTAAGATTCATTTGTGTAAATTAGGGAGAGTGGGCAAAAAACAAACAAATCTACAAATTAAAACATTCTCTACGAAATATATTTCATTTTCAACCACTTCCCTTTTAACTTCATCATCCAAAACTAACTCTAGAGATCCATTGGCACATTGTAATGGTCTAATCATCTGAGGCCAACTGAAATCATATCCACCTTATGTCCCAGAGGAGTCATTCCTAGTCTCATGATATGGGAAACTATTCACATTGCCCATTTAAATGGCTGCTCATGCCTTGTTCTTATACAGAAATGGTGATCCCTAATAGCTAGATCCACCTCCTGCCTAGTGCACCAGTCATTGTTTGGAGGATCCCTATACTCTTTCAGCATTGTAGAAGCTGTAATCTCTGCATTTTTTGGGTAATTCAAAAAATTTGGCATTGTTGATTGAACAAATGTAATTAACTAGAAATTAAATTAGAGTTATTTTATTTTATTTTTAGCCTTGAGTTTTATAATAGGTATAACTTATGTTTATGAATTTGTGTTAATCATTTTAAAGCTTGTGTCTAATAAACATTTAGAGGGTTATAGTTTCTAGATATATGGGTTTCATATGTAGTAGGGAAAGTTTAAGGGCATTTATATCAAGGAAAGGAACTTGTGTTATATATTAAATTATATTTTAAATCCATTGTGTTGATATACTTAAAATATTTCTATTAATTTGGTCATAGTAAGTCAATATACTTGAGAGCTTAGTGACAAATATTTGAGATTTTCATATACATTAGTTATGGCTTATTGAGACCTAGTATGTTATTTTAATTTCTTTTTATTTTTCCTATTAAATAACTCTAGGATCACCCTCCATGGGTTTTTAGAGCCAAAAGAGTAGGGGAATTATCTACTCCTACTAATTGGCTTCTTAACTAATATAGTCTAATCATTATATAGGTCAATATATATTCTTAGGCTTGGATATTGACTATTTTCTCTAGGAACATGGAACTAAAGTTTTAGAAGCCAACATGACTTAGGCAAGCTATAGACAACTACCATGAATAAGAATTTAAATCTTAGTCAAGACACAAGATAGTGGAAACCTTCACAAGCACATGAAATCATGGCACAAAATCATGCAAAGAGATTGGTAGAGGATTCAATGAGTCCCACTGAATCACATTTCTCTAATCAATTATCACCAAGGACACATGAAATGAACAAAAAAAACTAAGAATAACCCAAATGCAAGATTAGATATTAATAGGTTGTATGAAACTTACCTTTTGCATCTTCTCTAGTTCTTCTTTTGTCATAGGTTTTTTCAAGTTTTTTCATGTATAAAAATGATTGTAAATGGAGAGGGATGAAAAATAGGTGAATAAGACCAACTTCACATAAGATTGTGTCATTTTTCAATATGTAATTATACATTAAACCATTCATCAAAATGGGCCCAAGACTAAATGGAAATCAGTATGGGTATGTAAACATATACAAACATTAACTTGAAGAACCACTTTTTTACATTTATTATGCTATAAGCAAATGCTACAATAATGTCTAAAACTTTTATGCATATATAGTGGTAGAGGACACACATCCTCATTACATTAATACTTCAAACATTTATTTTTTATAAACAATATATAAGTTAGACTTATCAATTCTTATTTTAATGTCTAACTTTCTAAAAAAATCATATAAGTTGTTATTATCAATGAATATAAGAAAACTTAGATATAAGTATATTTTGGGACCTATTTCATCATTATACTCCTAAAGGGATAGCACTACCAATTCCTTTATTATTTCATATAGAAATAAAAAATAAAAAACTATTTTATTTTTAAAAAATATTTAAATTTTAATTATTAAAGCACAACAATATCACAAAATGCAAACTTATTATATATTATGTCTTATTATTTTTAATACACTTAATAAGATAGGATAGATTTTCTACCTTTTATTTTAAATGCATTTCTTTTGTCATTTTAATAAAAAAAGAAAAAGAAAAGACAAAAATCTTTGTAAAAAATATTGCGGTCATCCTTAAAGTTTTATGATGGATCTTCTCTTTAAAGCCATAAAAAGAAAAGTATTCCAGATTATTATTAAGGCTTTGGTTTATATGTGAGGTTGAATATGCAACTCTATAGCAATTATTATACATCATCTAAAAAGTGAGTGGGATTATATGGGACCTAAATATGATACCAATGTATCATTGATAGATGAGGACACCAAAAAGTAAGTGGGATTATTTGGGATCCAAATTTGATACTGACTTATCATTATTAGATGGGTGCATCAAATGAGTGGGAGATAAAGCAAATGAAAGGTGCACCAAATGAGTGGGAGATAAAGCAAATGAAGTTGTGCTTGCAGATGTTGATGTAGATGTAGGTAACGAGACATATGTTTGTGTAACACTTAGATAAGTAGGCTTTATGGGATCTGGTAAGTTGCTCACATAATGGCTTGAAAGCATTCCATATACATTTGCCATTGGTGGGTGGACAGACGCATTTACTTGTGTACACAAAATACCTACATGAATGCATCTTGAAACTTCCTCGCTAGGGAAACTTTCTATTATTGCTCTATCAATCACATCGATAATATTTCCTCCCCTATAAGATCTTCATACTTGCATAACAATGATGCACACTCATCTTCATAAGATATATATCTTTGAGAAGTAAACTATATTGACATGTGTTACTTTTATCTTACCCATTCTAGCAAGCTTTGAACAATCTATTATCACTATTCTTTCTTCCACATATAATTTCTAAAATGACAACAACAAAACTATAGACATCAACTTTGGTAGATAGTTGACCTCCTAGAGCAATAGCATATTCTAGTGCCATATGCCCACTGAATAATTGGGAACAATTATTAGATTGGAATTTACCTTAAACAACAATCTTGTCCCACAAAAAAAATTATTCTAGGTAGAAGATATTAAAATTTTCAAAATAACTTTCAAAGAAAAAGCAAATAAGTGTAGAAAACTTAATAGATTCTTACAATGTTCCTGCACCCTTGTGTTGAGGTGATTCTCATCTCGAGAAAACAATCTTGCTAAACCAAAATCTAATATCTTCGGCTCCATTTTCTCATCAAGCAAAATATTGCTTGCTTTAATGTCCCGATGAATGATGGCCAACTGAGAATCTAAATGCAGTATAGAAGGCCACGGGCTACTCTAAGTATGATGTTCAAACTATAAGTTACAGAATACACACAGCAAATGAAAGAAAGATTGCAGAAGAAAAAAAAGAACAGAGCAAAAGACACACCATCATAGAAATAAAAAACACCAAAGATTTAAAGTGGTTCTCCAGTATTTGGCTACATCCACTATCAACAAGGGATTCTCTATTTTATTCAACTGTATATCTTCACCTTACAACACAGCCAACTACAATGGCTACAGAGATAAATAACTATATTCTCTCACACCTCCAATACCAACTATTGAACCAAAGAAAGGTTCAAATCATAGAATAGCCACAGCATGCCAAGAAATGGCAGTTAGAAGGATAATAGTTACAAACACAGAGATGCTATCATAACAAGGTGAAATATTCTGTCGTTACAATTGGGCTTCATACATGTAACGCACCCAACAATCTCCCATTTGAATACCAATGGGATTGGCAAAAGTACTAAATAGAGATATCCCCACAATAAGCACATTGTAATGTTACATCAGTCATAACGAAGACTTTAAAATCACCAAATTCCGTTCAAGAAAGCTCTAAATGAATCTCCTCCAAAGCATGTCGGTTTTAATAACCTCCAAAACATGGGCATGCTTAAACAATCTCACCAACTTAGTCAAATCAATTATTCTTGCAGCCATCAAATCTTCATAACTACTTGTAGCAACATTGTATCCATATTTTGGATTCTCGTTGGAAAGAACCATCAAATTGACTGCATCTTCACTAGTACCATCAACCATTGTGCATTCCCCATTTCTAGACACACTTTATCTCACCTCAGAAGAGTCTTGTTCAAAATTTTCTACTCTCCCATAATTATTGCACACCAAGCTATTGGCTGGCTAGTTGAGCTTTCTCCCACGAGGGACTTTGTTTAAGAAATCTAGCAACGCTTGCTTATCCCCTCTAGGCCCACCCTTGCTCTCGCTCACTAACACACCCATAACCACAACCACTAACACTCGGAGGCACCATTTCTAGAGATGCAAATCCCACACGGTCCTCTGTTTAAAATAATGCACCATTAGGTTGCAAACAAAGGTGGCCACTATTACAAAAAGGCTAAGCCATTGAAAGATGCTACGGAAATCCCATTTGGCCCGCTTAAATTTGTCAAGAAGATTGCAGTCTTTAAAGGGATCATCGTCTTCCTCTTCGTTAGGTTGTTGTTCATCATCTTCACCACTAACTTTGGCTACAGGCCTCACAAAAGGTCACCTCAACCCAGAAAAAGAAGGTGAAGATGAAAAAGAGTCAGAATCATCAGAATGAGAGTGAGAAACTTTCCTTACCTTAGCCAATGATTCGCCCTCGTTGTCCACAAAATCAGTAGGGTTCTTATTATTAGAAAAAGACCCAACGGGGCTTCTGGCACACTCTCAAAATGTTCCTCTGCCTCTGATGTACTGGAAGCTGCCAATCATTCTTTCTTGACAAGATTAGCAAATGATACCTCTGTGTGAGACATGGCATTAGTAATTTCTTCAACTACTTCTATGCTATTGGCCTAGAATTTCTCCTCCTCCAAACCAACAGATTTCATTTCCACAGCGCCGCCATTCTGGGTACCACTATTCTCAGCTTCTACCAAAACATGCAAATCTTTTATAACAGCCAAAACATCTATTTCTATTGGCAAATTAAATCTAACCTTTTTCTTTACACACAGACCATTCCTTAAACACATTGTGTTTGAATCTACAACCTCCTGCTGCAACTTGAAAAAAGAAACTTCATTATCAGCAAAATAAAATATTTCTTTTACCTCTTCCTCTTCTCTAGACCGAGACACAACATTTTTTATTTCTTGCATCTACTCTATGTCACTTGCAGGTTCCAACATACCAAGAAACTCGTCAATAATAGAATCAGCTTCATTATTTAATTCATCCAAAAACATCTAATGAATAGCTCCCACTTCATCATGACTCTCTTCATGACAATGGCACATAGACATGAGAGCTTGAACCCAATCATCTCAGTTGAGACTCTCTTCCATATCTGCTCAACTTTCTTCACAACTCCTCCTTGGTTCTAACCAAGCTCTGATACCAATTATAAGTTACAGAATACACACAACAAATGAAAGAAAGATTGCAGAAGAAAAAAAAAGAACACAGAAAAAGACATACCATCAGAGAAATAAACAACACCAAAAATTTAAAGTGGCTCACCAGTATTTGGCTACATCCACTAACAACAAGGGATTCTCCATTTTATTCAACTGTATATCTTCACCTTACAACACAGCCAACTACAATGGCTACAGAGATAAATAACTATATTCTCTCACACCTCCAATACCAACCGTTCAATCAAAGAAAGGTTCGAATCATAGAATAGCCACAGCATGCCAAGAAATGGCAGTTAGAAGGGCAAAGGTTACAAACGCAGAGATGCTGTCATAACAAGGTGAAATATTCTGCCGTTACAATTGGGCTTCATACACGTCACGTACCCAACACAAACGCCTGTGCCAGTCAAGCTCTTTGCTCCTCTATGGATCTATAGCCATGCGTACAAAGAAATGCTTTAAATGCTTTAAATGTTTTATGATTTCAACTTGATTAGCCTAGACAAAAACAAGAATCGTATGATTCTCAGTTTAAATTTAGATGAAATAAACTCACAAAATAGTATTTTGTCAAGGCTATTGTTAGGCAAGAACTCGTAAACAAGCAATCGTTCTAATCCCTCTGCGCAACATCCAAGTACAGTCACAAGATTACCTCAGGTAAACAGTCGACATGTCACGTGGGCTGCTTACAAAATTTTCGATTTGGCAGGATTCTGACTTCTTTGTTCAACATTTTCGACCGTTCTAATCAACTGTATGATTTATACTGTTTTTGGGTATGGTTGATGTTTCTCGACCAACCTGTAAAAATTTCAACAACGCACTGGCTGTTTAAACATTACCCAATTTCGACTGTTCTGATCAACTGCGTGATTTATACTGTTTTTGGGTATGGTCAATGTTTCTCGACCAACCTGTAAAAATTTCAACAACCGGTGCGTTTACAACACACTGGCTGTTTAAGCATTACCCAAGATTACGATGTTGAATTTTTGCGACCAGCTTAACCTCGTTTAGAAATTGCTCTTTTCCTTGCAATGATTGTACAGAAAGTCTCTTTACTGCTATTTGTAATGACAAAATGTACCCCTGTGGCATTCCCACACTCATATTCGTGTAGATGTTACAAGAAAACGCGGAGCTTAGATTGTCAAACGAGCATTTCTCAATGAAACTGGAACACATCTGTCGTCAACGCAATAGAAATTATACTGAAATACACGTGATGTCCTTTCCTACCAAATGTTGCCGGCCCAGCTTAAATGTCGCCTATTTTTGCAGGTCAATTGTGCTTTGAGAAGCCAATAACCCATTATATTATATGTTATGGTTATTATTCCCATATATATATAAGGTTTGTATTTGACATATGTTATTGTTTAGCTGTAAGCATGTATAACGGTTAAGTTTATTTTGTATTGACAATAAACATAAATATCTCAACATAATAACTATGGATTTTTTCCTATGATCAATAAGATTTTTTAAATATTTTTTCCTTTCTCTCAGAAGAGGGTGATTAATCATAGCATTTGTTTCTTATATTTGACATATGTTGTTATGGTTTAGTTATAAACATGTATAATGGTTAAGTTTATTTTGTATTGACAATAAACATAAATATATCAAGATAATAACTATAGACTTTTTCCAATGATCAATAAGAATATTTAAATATTTTTTTTCCTTTATTTGAGAAGAGGGTGATTGACCATAACATTTGTTTCTTATATTTGACATATGTTGTTATCGTTTAGCTATAAACATGTATAATGGTTAAGGAAGTGGTCCCATGGAGGAGGGCTTCCTAAATTATCTCAGCAGTGTTGCTGAAAAATTTTAAAATTCATAGGACAATTTTAAAACAAGTAGGATTAAACTTTAAGCTATGAAATTTATGGAAGCTGGTGGTCTCATCAGGTTTTTAGTTTAATGCTAATTGCTTTAGCAGAGATTTTTTAGGACCTACAAATAAAAAGATTAAAAATCGTCAAAAAATCCCTAAGCCGGTGGAGGAAAGTTTTAGCCCCACCTCAAATGCACCCGCTCCAAATCAACCACCTAAAAAATAGCTCCTCCTATTTTGGAGGAAAATATTTTAATTTTATGCGTAGCAATTTTTTTGGGTTTCATGGGACCCCTTGCTCCACAAAAATATATCCTCTAGCAGTTCCATGGGACCCCTTCCTAAGTTTATTTTGCATTGACAATAAACATAAATATATCGACATAATAACTTTGGATTTTTTCTAATGACTAATAAGAATCTTGAGTTTTATTTTTCCTTTCTTTGAGAAGAGGGTGATTGACCATAGCATGTGTTTCACTTTCCTTGAATTCTTTACAAAATATAAAAAAAATTAATACGAGAATATAATCTATTGATAAGCTTATCCTTGTAGGCTTTGAAGCTCAAAAAATGTTAAAGTTATCTCATGCCTCACAAGAATTGTCTCACTTCATGGGAAAGATCATTTTTTAGTACAACAAAGCACTTTCAATTGGCACACGTCCATATTACCTACTAGCAAACCCCTTGAACCTCCTAATGGTCTAGGTACTACTATTGATGTGAATCAAGTATTTTACCTATTTGGTTCTCTATATAGGTCATTTTCACACCTAGTTAAGTTTACTTAGTGACCTTTTCACTTTATTCTATATTGGTTGTGTTTTTAGTCTCTTGGGTGGAATATACTATATATACCCACATATCGCTCTCATATGAGCATCTCATTGTAATCTAGTTTTTACGTTCCTATTAAATAGACTACAATTTATTCTATCATTATGGTTTTTTTATTTTTCTTTTCTTTCACTCATTTACATTCTTGGGTGGCTTCATAGAAAACTCTTACATGGTATAAGAGTAGTTGTGAGTTGTAGGTTACCACTTTTAAGAAATCTAGGAGTGTAGAGCTACTATCTTCCAAACCATATGAGCACGGTCTTCTCTTGCATCCTCGAATGATCTTGAGAAATAATAAAGTGTGGAAGAAATACTATTTTCATTCAAATCTTATTAGAGATATTATAGGCTCACCACCAAGTCCAAAATAACTAAGAAAGCCAAATGTATCTTTCATTTTGTTTTGGTAAGATACCAAAGGCTAGATCTGCAAGGTTTTGAAGTGAAGTTTTTTTGAATCTGACAAGAAATCATCACTTCAAAATAGTATTGGTCAAATCCAACCTTACCATCATGCTTATAAGGTCCAAAAATTCTAAGATCAACTATCAAATTATTGAAATCCATGCTAGCAGTAGTCATGGAAAAAAAAAATTCCTAAAGGAGCCATACAACCCCTACATAGGCCATAGCATATGGAAATTTTTTTTTTTTAAAAAAATGTTTTGGCATTGGATGCCCGATCTAGACACCCTAGCCTAGATTTTTGGGCCACAAGGACAAGATCCATGGACTACTTGTCCATCTTCAAACCCTATGGATAACACAATGGACACGCTATCTTCTTTACTAGCCCTGACTATCCCTCCATTGAGACACCACTCAATAGATGCTATGACACCTTCCATTCCATTATGCCTCCTCTGATGCTCCACCTATCAACTACCCCTCTACATCTCATGTTCCACTAGATGCCACATAGCCAAACTACCACTTATTGGTTGCTCCTGTACTACCTGCACCTAGATCACTTGCTAACACCACTAGTTGCACCACCCTCAAATAAACAAAGTGTTGTCAAGTTTTCACAAGCCTATCCATCCCCTTTCCATTGAGATTTTCAATGAAATAATAAAACTTCAAATGGCTTTTCATTAGGCATACAAAGGTACTTTTCAGTGCATTTTTTTGATTTGAGCTAGAATTTTATGCTCTTCACAATGGTACAATCATTTTTTCTCAAATGTCTCTAATTTTCTAGAATATTTGTATTTTCATCAGACCTAACAAAGATTTGTAGTTTTTTAAAATTCAATTCTTTGTAACTTTCATAAATGAACTTGGATTTGAGTGCTACTTTTTTGAAAGTGGATGTTTTTCTAAGCACTACACTTTGGTACTAATTTGATGCTCTTATTTTTTTTTTATCAATTTATACTTTTAGTATTATCATCCATTTGAAACCTTGTAAGAACTTTGAAAAACAACTCCATCTTGTAAATGTGCTAATATATAAAGTGATAAATCTTTTAACTAGGGGGATCTTTGATTGAGTGAATTTTGGGGGTCTCTTGGTGTGTTTTGTGCTTACGCATCTCTTTCTGCTTGTTCTCTACATTTCCTTGAGAAACGGGTCATTTTAGGTTTCCATTACCAACTCCATACAACTAAACTTCATGGCATCGAAATGCATGGAATGACTCAATGTAATAAGGGTATACTCCCTATGTTGAACAAAAGGTTGTTAAACCCCAAGTTGATAAGGATATGATACAGTGAATGCTTGAGCATACTAAAGCACTTAGATGTCTTTGCAATTGCATTTCCCTTGATCTTTGTTTTTAGATTGAAGCATGTACAAATCGACATGATGCTTGGGAGAAACTAACAAGTATTTATGGTAAAACTAGCGAAGTTAGGGGCTATCATATTGACATTGATTTGATGATCGTTGATCTAAAATTCTTTAGCAACATCTAGGATTACATCACAAATGTGAATGACCATAGAGTATAATTTAAATCATGTGGCATTGAGAAAAATGACATTGAACTACTATTTAATTCCCTTAATGAACTTAGCCTTGAATATGTAGCTTTTGTTTCTAGTTTTCACACTCACAAGTTGACTATGGCTCAACATATACTATGCATTCATTCACATCCTTCTTTGAGATTTTGATGCATGAATAGAGGAAGCTACTTTTCATAGGTCTCCTTAAGTCATCTTAGTCTCAAGCTTTATTGGATGCTCATTCAAAGGGGTAGAAAGAGTTAGATCAATATGACAAGGAATAAAAGAGATCCAAGAAGAAGTCACAGAGAGATCAAGCACAATTCTCATCTTCCTCAAAAGCAAACTCCAAATCAAGTAAGTCAAAACTAATCAACCAAATCCAAATCAAACCCCAACCAAGTAAGTCAAAACCATCATCAAGCCATGAGATCATTGATCTTAAATCAATTCACTAAATTGTTAAAATTTCCATCAAAATAAAATAAAATCAAAATCAAAATCATCATCCATCGCATTCTAAAAACATCAAAACAAATTTAACTATCCTTCATCAAAATTCCAAGACATAAAAATCTTAAATTCAACCTAGCTTTCATGCCTCCTATCACTAGATCTCAAGCAAAACAAAACATAGACCACAAAAGAAAAAAAATCCTTTTGAATCTTAAGTGGGGGCAACCTCACCTCATAGAGTCCTTGAGAATGTGAGTGAGCTTGGAATTCTCCATAACCAAAGTGAGTATTCACTATGTTTTAGAGATTTCCTAAACTATAAACAAACCCATGCTTTAATGGATCAATTTATATAGAATCCCATAAAGATGCCTTTCTTGAACATCTCATTGAAGTAGGGGCCAAGAACCCCTAGCTCCTTCAATGGAATCCTTGGATTGTATGAGGCAGAACCAATTTACAAGAGATCACAAGCGTCATCACCATGCTACAGCTCGAGCATGTGCTGCTAATGCGCAACTTCCTTCTAAGGATCCCTCTTCCTCACAATGATCTGTTGATCCTATTATTCCTCTTGATCCTTACCTTCTTGTCTCTCTTCCTTTGTATCTCCCATCCCCAACCCCCACTTGAGTTGTCAATGTCGCTCCTAGTTCCACCTCTGCTAATGTTGTGTCTGCATAGCCTACATTGCCTAAACGTAAGCTTAAGTGCTATCCTACCCCATCCTAGGTTCGACCTAAATGCATTCTACAATTGTCATCACCACCTGCTTGCCCTTCTTCTTCTTCTTCTTCTTCTTCTTTTCTCTTTATGGAGAATGTTACTCCACTCTTGTCTCCTAGTGCTCTCCCTATAGATGATAGCTCTCAAGATCCACCTATGGTTTACATTTCAGATAGTAAATCTCCCGACTCCTCTCTTGTGAGGATCACAAAGTCTGTTCCAAAGATCCTGGCATTGTCCATGATATTTTCAAAATCATTGACAATTGTTGAACCTAGTGGCTCATGAAGATCCACCCCTGCCTATTGATCCTCCACACTTGGTTCTAGAAAAATGTCCTTCAACTACTATGGCTGTGGTTTCGTTATCAACAATCCCTCCATATCATTATGAGTATGAAGATTGGGACCAGGATGACCTATGAGATCTTTACATATGTTTTGAATGTGTTTTCTTTCTTGTCAGTAATGTCTCTCCTGTGTTGTGCTTTTATGTTTGTTAGTTTTTCCTAGATGAGCCACAATGCCCTTGTAGACATGTGGATACAGGACAAATGCATATGTCATGATATTCCTCTATTTTTCACACTTCCTTCTCTATGTTGTCTTTTTGTTTGTTTTTGTGACATTTTGGGGACAATGCAAAGTGGTGGAAGATTTAGCTTCCTTCCATGTTGACCTAAAATTTTAAAATTTTTCATTTTTCATTTTGATATGTATTTGTCTCTTTGTGACCTTCTTCCTTCGCACTCATAGTTCTACATGCTTGGGGGATGATGATAATACATAAAATGAGATTATATGATTATTAAATTCAGATATATACATTATGCTGACCCCAAAGGACGTAGATCCCTTAGTGTGTGGTGTATATTGCTTTTTTCATGTGGCATGTGCTAGCATTGCTTGGTGTCATTCCATGCTTACACAAGCTCTTTGTGTATCATGCCTGCATCTTCGCCTTGGTTGTCCCTCCTTGGGGGCATAGCTCTTCTTTTGCGGGATGCAACTTTGAGAACATATATGATGATATGTCTCTTAAAGCTCTCTTCCCTGTTTATGCTTTAAAATCAATTACATACGTATAATTCATGCAATTATTTTTAGGTGGGGACATATCTCTCCTGATTTACACCTTTTAACACACACCACTTTATTGAAATGCTCCTTGACACATTACTTTGTTGAAATGCTCCCAAAGGCATTGGTTTTTATTACACTCCCTGAAGCACTCACTCCCTATAGCATTAGTAGCTAGTGGTCCCAAGCAAAAGAACTTGATTGGATTGTCCATGCTTTCAACTACTTGTTTGGAAGTCTTTATGAGTCACCTAATAATGCAGTTTGTTAGCCCTAGTGACCCAAAAGAGTTGGTGTGGTTCCTAGCTCTCATAGTGTGCTAACCCTAGAACCATACTTGACATCCTTTCTAGCTCCCGTAGTGTGCTAGAAATACCTCTTTGTTGGTTTGTATTCTTTATTTTCTTGTGTGCGTGTGTGTGTTTGTTGTAGATGCTAGTAGATTGTACACTAGATCATATGATTTGCAAAACAATGATATTTAGGCAAATCATATTCAATCTAATCTTTTCAGGATGTTTTATGATTTTGACATTGCCTCTTATACAAGTGTATTGTCTGACATTATGGATTTGTAGGTTCTTACCCTTGGGGCTTCATACCTCTACTCAAAGAAACTCCTGCATCCTCTACAACATGCCTTGGATGATCATGAGGATTCATGGTGACACCTCTGAATGTCGCATAATGACTCCTTGCATGCATTTTTGAGATTCCTCCCTCTTGGAATAGTATTGGAAGGATTTTTTCAATTCATTCACACATTGATTCACACTCTCTTTCTCTCTCAATCTTACACACTCTTTGGATTAAAAACTTTTTGCTATTTTTTCGTGCATGAATTGGACTTCTATAGTGGCTATAGGTGATTTGTGGTGCTCTTGGGCATGGCAAGATCGCTTTCTCTTGATCTTAGAGGTTTGGCTCTCTTTGGTACTATTTGAGGAGGCTCTCTTCGCTGGGGTTTGAAGATGTACTTGTTCTTTGAACTCTTGGGGAGTTTGTTGCCTCTTCTTGGTGATTAATATTGGTGAGTTTGTTCCTTATGGTATTAGAATAGTTTTGTTTTCAAATTTGTATGGTGTAGACTGCCATTGTTGTGCTTTGTTTGCCTAGTGTAGACCATTATTGCATTTCTGTTGGGTGTAGACCACCTTTTTATTTTCCATTGCACATGAAAGAAGATCTTTTTCCAATTCTTTGATATACTTCTATATTTTATCCTTGCACCAAATTAGAATAGGTTTTTATTTTGATCCAATACATTCTATGACATTAAATGTTGTATGTTTAATTTTTGGGTCTATGCATTCATTGAGTCTAAATCTAAAGAAGGTGCAGTCCAATAAGAACATCTCTATATTTAGGTGTCTCCCCATTTAAGAACATCTTCTATACACCCAAAATGATCTCAAGAACATAAAGTTTAATACAATTCTTTAACAACAATAATGACAATAAATTCAATCTCAGTTCTAATATGCTACAAGAATCTACAATCATGGTGACAGGAACTGTTATCACACATGCAACAGGAATATACAACTTTCTATGTAGCGACAAGAACTTATTTAAAATAGATAACAAGCATGATCCAACATGAACAGCTAGAAGGCATCAATAACATACAATCATGGCTTTATTCATTTCATATTGATGTTTACATTGTTAATATCTATTTCCAGATTGTAAGCTCTAATCTATCTACACTTATTCTATCTTCCTCTATCTACTTCAACCTGCACGGGGTCTTTTTCTCTGCTTAAAAGTTTTCTTTATTCTCATGGCTCTCTTCCTCTATTCGATCAGCCTCTGGTCACCTTCCTCCTTAATCCCTTCGGTCTGCATCCCTTCCTTCTTTCATCCCTTACTTTGCCTTTTCTCCTACTATCGGCCTATTACAGATCGGCCTCCTTGAGTCGACCTTCACTCCCCTTTAGCCTTTGACTTACTATCCAATAAAAACCTTCTTCTTCTTCTATTTTCGGCCTCAATTATTTGGCCCTTCCCTTATTTCTGCATCGGCCCTCTCTTTCTCCATGACACTCTCTTCTTCACAACGATCATATTCTTTTATTTCTTTCCTCTAACTCTTCTACTGCCATTACAGAGAATCTCTTTGTCTTCTGACTGCTATGTCATTGTTGTTGAGCATTGCATGTCACCTTCCCTAACGGTCTCCAAAACAATCGAGTTAACTACTCAAACCAGCACCTCCCAAAATAGTAATCAAACCACCCTTAGAAACCAAACTGACATGTTTATTGTTGGGTTTGGAAAGTAACAGGTAATTATTCAACCACCCTTTGTTGCTATGAGTTCCTGCCATTCAGTGACAAGAAGTCTAACATCTGCTTCTTGCAACAGGAAGATATTATGATAGGAAGTTACATCATAACACATCCAAACACTCAAACCACCAAAACATTACAGAAATCCCAAAACTGAAATGAAATTCCAACCAAACTTTGGATGGAGAGCTGTGCCCTTGCATCATTTAATATCAACTCTCTCTTTTTCTACTTTGTAGATTAGTTTTATCTTTGGCTTTTCCAATACGTATAACATAGGGTTATGAATCTGTGTTAATCATTTTAAAGCTTGTGTCTAATAAACATTTAGAGGGTTATAGTTTCTAGATATATGGCTCACATATGTAGTAGGGAAAGTTTAAGGGCACTTATATGAAGGGAAGGATCTTGTGTTATATCTTAAATTTTATGTACAATCTATTGTGTTTAACTAATTAACATATGTCTATTAATTTTTTTATAGCGAGTCAATATACCTGACATCTTAGTGATAAATCTTTGAGATTTTCATATACATTCATTATGGATTGTTGTGATGTAATGTGTTATTTTTATTTCTCTTTAATTTTCCTATTAAAGACCTTTAGGATGGCCCTCAATGCTCTTTTAGAGCTAAAAGAGTTGGGGAATTATCTACTCCTACTAATTGGCTTCTTAACTAACATAGTCTAATCACTATATAGGTCAATATACATACTTAGGATTGGATATTGAGTGTTTGCTCTAGGAATAGTGAACTATAGTTTCGGAAGCCAATAGGAACTAGTCAAATTATAGACAATTACCATTAATAAGAATTTAAAGATTAGTCAAGATAGAAGATAGTGAATACCTTCACAAGCACATGAAACCATGACACAAATAATACAAAGAGCTTGGTAGAGGATTCAATGAGGCCCATTGAATCACATTTCTCTAATCAATTGTCACCAAGGACACATGAAATGAGAAAAAAACTAAGAAAAAGCCAAATGCAAGATCATATGTTAATACATTGTATGAAACTTACCTTTAGCATATGCTCTAATTCTTCTTTTTTCATAAGTTCTTCGAAGTTTTTTCATGTATAGAAATGAGTGTAAATGGAGAGAGATGAAAAATTGGTGAATAAGACCAACTTCACAAAATATTATTCCATTTGCCAGTATGTAATTGTGCATTAAACCATTCAATAAAAATGGGCCCAAGACTAAATGGGAATTGGTATAGGTATGCAAACATAAATAAACATTGACTTGAAGAACCACTTTTTTACATTGAATATCCTATAAGAATATGTTATAATAATGTTTGAAACTTTTATGCATATATAGTGATAGAGAATACACATCCTCATTATATTAATACTGTAAACATTTATTTTTTATAAACAATATCTCAGTTAGACTTATCACTTCTTATTTTAATGTCTAGTGTCCCACTTATGGGACATCATGATCTTTTTCTGAAATCACATATTTTTTAGAAAAATTAATGACTTAAGCCTTGAGGGGTTCCATCTAAAGAGGTTTAATTGAAATGAGTTAGATAAAATCCCCTTAGATAAAACTTCCTTGGATAGAACCTTCCTAGTCTTAAATAAACCTTTGATGGAGTCTCCTCTGCACCTATCAAAATGTTGATAAAAACCAACTTTGCTTCACTTTTTGGGGGGGTCAAAAGAAGTCATTATAAATTATATTTTTTAATTATGTAGCCCTTTGTCTATACTTTACAAAAAGTATAATTTTGAATAATTTAATTTGATTATTATATTTATTTTCTATTTTCTAGTGAACATAAGTTTTTCACCAAACAACAAAGTCTCTATTCCACACAAGCGGAAAAATAAAAAAGTAGAGAGAAAAATTCTAAAAAATATATGTGCCCTAGGTATCGATGTCCTTGTTTGAATGAAAAAAAATTAAATTAAATATCGATACATACAAAACAAGTTATGCATTACAATATAAACCTGTGTCCAAATTATAATTAATCTCACTTCAAAAATTAATTTTAAAAAAATATACAACAAAAAATTATGAAAAAAATCCCTGCTCTAGATATTGGTGTTACAAATCTATATTTTAAAAATTAGAATCTTATCCTTTACATAACAAAGTTATGTATTATGACATAAATGTCACTTTTTAAAAATGTTGTTTACTATAAAAAAAACAAGTTATTAAAAATTACATTAAAAAATTCACAATTTATTTCTAGTTTTTTTTATAATATTTATATTTAGAATCTACACACAAAATCTCACAGATCACTAGTTCTCATCATCTTTGAATTCATAATGGTTTAGCTGCTATAGGTGTCACAAAGTGAAGATTTGGTTAAAAATGTTAATTTCAATGTACCACTTTGACCAAAAAGTGGGACACAATTTTGTGGGCTGACGATATCTTTCTAAAATATATATATATATATATATATATATATATATATTCTCAATGAATATAAGAAAAATCATTAAGTAGGTTTTGGACCTATTTAATCATTATACTCCTAAAGGGATAGCACTACCAATTTGTTTATTATTTCATAAGAAATAAAAATAACAAACTATTTTATTTAAAAAAAATTTAATGTAATTATTAAAGCAAAACAATATCAAAAAATGCAAGCATGATATATTATGTCCTATGCTTTTCAATATAATTAATAAGATAGGATATAATTTCCACCCTTTATTTTAAATGTATTCCTTTGTCACTTTCATAAAAATGAAAAAGAAAAAGAGAGGAATCTTTGTGAAAAATATTATGGTCATCCTTAAAATTTTATGATGGATCTTTTCTTCAACGCCATAAAAATAAAAGTATTCCAAATTATTACTAAGACTTTGGTTTATATATGAAGTTTAATATGCAACTCTATAGCTGTTATTATACAATAGAAAAAGTCAGAGGGATTATCTAGGACCTATATCTGATGCCAACATATCATTGATAGATGAGGACACCAAATATTAAGTGGGATTACCTAGAACCCAAATTTGATATTGATGTATCATTGATAGATGGATACACCAAATGAGTGTGATATGAAGCAGATGAAGTTGTGCTTGTAGATGTAGGTAATGGGACATGTGTTTGTGTAACACTTAAATAAGCAGGCTTTGTGGGATCTGGTAAGTTGCTCACATAATGGTTTGAAAGCATTGCATATACATTGGCCATTGGTGGGCAAAGTGATGCATCTGCTTGTGTACACAAAAGACCCACATGAATGCATCTTGAAACTTCCTCACTTGGGAAACTTTCTATTATTACTCTATCAATCACATCAACAATATTTCCTCCCCTATAAGATCTCCATACCTGCATAACAATGATATACACTCATCTTCATAAGATATATATCTGTGAGAAACAAACTATATTGACATGTGTTATTTTTATCTTACCCATTCTAGTAGGCTTTGAAATTCAAAGGACAGTGTATCATCAGTGTTCTTTCTTCCACATATAATTTCTAAAATCACAACACCAAAGCTATAGACATCAACTTTAATAGATAGTTGACCTCCTTGAGCATACTCTGGTGCAATATACCCACTGCATAATTGAGAAGAATTATTAGATCGGAATACAACTTAAACAACAATCTTGCTCCCCAAAAAAATTAAAATAATTTTCAAAGAAAAAATAAATAATAATAAACATATTAGATTCTTACAGTGTTCCTGCAACCCTTGTGTTGAGGTGACTCTCGTCTCGAGAAAACAATCTTGCTAAGCCAAAATCTGATATCTTTGGCTCCATTTTGTCATTAAGCAAAATATTGCTTGCTTTAATGTCCTGATGAATGATGGGAAGCTGAGAATCTTCATGCAGATAGAGAAGGCCACGGGCTACTCCGAGTATGATGTTCAAACGCATGTGCCAGTCAAGCTCTTTGCTCCTCTGTGGATCTATAACAATGCGTACAAATGAAATGCTTTAAATATGAACAACTGTTTTATGACTTCAATTTGATTAGCCTAGAGAAAAACAAGAACCGTATGACTCTAAATCTAAATTTAGATGTAATAAACTCACAAAATAGCATTTTGTCAAGGCTGTTGTTTGGCAAGAATTCGTAAACAATCAACCGTTCCGATCCCTCTGCGCAACAACCAAGTAGAGTCACAAGATTACGATGTTGAATTTTTGCGACCAGCTTAACCTCGTTTAGAAACTGCTCTTTTCCTTGTAACGATTGTACAGAAAGTCTCTTTACTGCTATTTGTATTCCATTTGGCATTGTCCCCTGACATAAAAGAAAACACATAAATTTTAAGCTTATATTAATAAAATATTGATGAACATCAGATCAAATACAGTAGTTGCATAACTCTGATATTTAACAATTGCAAGTTACAATATATAACTTCATTGAAGTTCAACAACTCACAACAAATTCCTATAAATGTGGATCATAACTTGACAGCAAACTTACAAAAATTGACACATCTACAACTGCTGTCAGCACTTATTCACCATGTGCACAATTCAATTATTTATTATTCTAATGTATGTCACACTATAAATATATAACTAAGTTTAGAATGAAGGAAAAGCCAGAGGAGAAAAAGAAACACACAAAGCTACTGCTCTTTACATTTCATATACATGAAGATAGAAAAGAGAGCATTTCAATTTCTGAAATAATTCCATATGCTACAAGCCACCTATAAATTAGGTCATTAGGCATAGTGGACAATAAAAAGATTACATTTCCATTTCCATACAGAATGCTTTCTATTCTACAATAATATTAAACACAAAATAATAAAGGACCTATAGAGGAATATTGATCCTTGCAGGCATGCAGGTCTTTACACAGAAGAGAAATATATATATATATATACTGTTTAAACAGAGCTTCAGCTCTTCCATACACGAACTCAGAAAAACAGAGCAGCTTCTTCATACAGAACAAAAACAGAGCAGACTGACTTTTTTTTTGCTACTCCCTGCACACAACAACGAAAACAGCAGCGTATATATCAAAACTTGATTACATCTGTTTCATTATATATCCCTGTAGAAGTTAATGAAGACAGGACGGAGGCAGGGGAAAGCAAGAGTAAGTCAAAAAAAAAAAAAAAGGAGTTAAGTTGGGAGTACATTTCCAACATAGAACTCTAAATTGAATAAAATACAACCTTAAACTCGTTTGGCTGGTAGACTAGATAATCCTTAGTGAGTTTTACTCGATAACATATCTGAGTGAGTATTTGAACAAATTATTTATAACAATGACAGTACAGACAAGTATTTCAGAATTATATCTGAAAATTCTGAACTGCGAATAATTCTGTTATCATAATTAAAAAGAAAACAAAATTGTGGAACTTATTCCATCAATTACTGTGAAGTAATATATAAAATCTATGTATCTAAATAAAATGCTAAAACAGGCGTAAAGAATGGATTAGTAACCTTGTTCAATTTAATAGTATATTTAATATTGTTTTTAGAAACAAGAAAGCATGGTCAGTTAGGGTTATGTTACCTTATATACAGAGCCAAATCCTCCCTCTCCAAGCTTGTTATCATCATGGAAATTCCTAGTTGCAGCCTTGATATTTTCCAAGTTATAGATTATTTCTTGCTCCTGGCCGATCGCTGAGTCTACCTCTGTATCTAGATTCTCTGGATAAGTAAGTTATAGTAGGGGAGGGAATTACAATTTTTTAACTACAAATATTTTTTTGTTAACCCAATTTGAGGATAATGAAGAGAAAAAAAAAACGGACTCTGTTCTAATACCCTTAGCAGCAAGCAAACAGCAAAAATAGCCTAGCCCATTTAATTAGAAAGATCTTAGTCCGACGATAATTTACTGACAAAGAAGAGAAATATTTTTCTATTCTCTTCCAATAACCTTACTAGCAGGGGAATTTTGCACACAAAAATATACAAGAAATTTTGATAATAAAAATATAGGACATATTCAATAAAATTTCGTCTTAAAAAATACCTTTTGTTGCGAATGTTGGCTTCCCTAATACTCCAGAATTCAATTTTCTTCTGATTGCAAATAGGCATAACAGTAACATTACGAGCAAGCCGCTCACAACACCCAGAACTAAACCTCTTTTGTTTGAAGACATTTCTGCAGGGGAAATCAATTTGAGCTCTTAGTCACAAAAAAAAAATGTTATTATCATTATTTTGATTATTTAAAAGATATCAAGGTACAATTAAAATGAACTAGAAACAATTAAAATGAACTAGTAATTTTCATTTATAACTGTTGGGTGTGAAGTCCTACTGTTCATTTCATCTACCCTACTTTGTTCTTTTGTCTTCCTTGAAGACTATTGTATATATACGAGGGAAAAACTTTATACATACACTGCAACCTATAATAAAACTATTGCCCTGTTTTTCGATGGATGTGGCCACATTAGACCATGTTAAATCTCATCTATGTGTGCTACTTTGTGTGCTATTTAATTTTCTCAACAATAACAGCCATAATATTTATGGGATCTATTGGCATAACATTTGGTTGATTTGAGTTGGATAGATATTTTATTAAATATTGTCATGTCAAAGGATTTTTAGTCAGATGAAGTTGAATGCTCTAAATGAACCTATTAGGAATCAAATCTTATTGACTGCAAGGTCGTGACACTCCCAGGTAACTTTGACAGAATAGATAAACCTTAGTCCTAGACTTTTCGTGAAAAATATATCAGCTGAAACTCTGCTCCCATATCAAATTTGTAAAAACGATCTAAATTTTAAATAAAACCCTCCAACCAAAAAGAAATTGCTGTCAAATTCCTCTTATAACAAGATGAATAAAATTAGCTTAAATAGAAAATTGATATGCATATTACTCGGTGTTACAGGTGATGGTGGCTGCTGAATCGGTGGTCGAGAAGGCAGTTGGAGGGGAGGCAGTGGAGGCGCAGGATTAAAGAATGGGTAGGTTTCATAACGAGCAAAGCAACTTCCCAAGCAACCCTGACTTCCAATTTGAGTTCCGTTGTCCGTCGTATCTAAGATCAAACGAATTGCAATTGTCAAGCATGTTTTGCAGTCATCAACAGAAGTTATATCTCTCCAGCACTGAAGAATACCAAATATCTGGTAAAACGAAGAGACACTTGTTTGTCCAGTAGAATATCGAAGAGGAGATCGAAGGGCTTCATCTGACAGATTTCTGAAAAGCGCCTTAACTGCTGCACTAAAACCATCAGGGTCATCCCGGGCCTTCATTGGATTGGGAACACTGGCCCGGTCGACGGTATTTAGTCGTCCGAAGAAAGTAAAATTCTCGTACCGTAAGAAGCACTTGTAAAACCAAAATGCACCCCTGTGGAAAAGCCACAGGCCCGACGAGCTCTCGAGATTATATTTTTTGAGCAGCTCAGGCATTCATCCTCCGTTGCGTCTCCCGTACATTGCAGAAGTCCATAAAGTTTGTCTGGATTTTGGCCGGAGACAGAGGTATTGAAACCATTTGAGGATGAGGTATGATTCACAAGATCATCTAGAACTTTGTCCAAATTCTTCCCAAATTCAAATCTTGTATAGTTGGCAGGGTTGCACTGATGAAGCACTGAACAACATATTTGCACGTCGGGAGCAATGAAGAACATAGCGATGCCTAATAACAGCAAAACACGGAGCGTCTGCTGAAATTTTGCATTGCCAGCGATCTGCATATTCGTTTTTACCTTTGGGATTCTCTTAGAAATCAGCCATGAATGTTTTCTCTCATTTATTTCTTTATGGTTTTAGATTCGTGTAGTTTGTCAAACGAGCATTTCTCAATGAAAATCTGTCGTCAACGCAGACAAAATAGAAATTATAGTCAAATACACCTGCCGTGTTGCCTTTCTTACCGTGTGTTGACGGCCCAGCGTAAATCTCGCCTATTTTTACAGGGTCAAAAGTGCTTTGACAAGCCAGCTCAAAAAGGTTAATAACCCATTATATTATATGCTATTGTTATTATTAGTTCCTCAGGCATATTTGTGCACATCCATGTGATGCAATTTTCTTTATGGTTATTATTAGTTTCCCAAGGCAGGAATATTTGTGCATCCATTTGATGCAATTTCCTTTATGGTTATTATTAGTTTCCCAAGGCAGGAATATTTGTGCATCCATGTGATGCAATTTTCTTTATGGTTATTATTAGTTTCCCAAGGCAGGAATATTTGTGCATCCATTTGATGCAATTTCCTTTATGGTTATTATTAGTTTCCCAAGGCAGGAATATTTGTGCATCCATGTGATGCAATTTTCTTTATGGTTATTATTAGTTTCCCAAGGCAGGAATATTTGTGCATCCATTTGATGCAATTTCCTTTATGGTTATTATTAGTTTCCCAAGGCAGGAATATTTGTGCATCCATGTGATGCAATTTTCTTTATGGTTATTATTAGTTTCCCAAGGCAGGAATATTTGTGCATCCATTTGATGCAATTTCCTTTATGGTTATTATTAGTTTCCCAAGGCAGGAATATTTGTGCATCCATGTGATGCAATTTTCTTTATGGTTATTATTAGTTTCCCAAGGCAGGAATATTTGTGCATCCATTTGATGCAATTTCCTTTATGGTTATTATTAGTTTCCCAAGGCAGGAATATTTGTGCATCCATGTGATGCAATTTTCTTTATGGTTATTATTAGTTCCCCAAGGCAGGAATGCTCACACATCCATGTGATTCAATTTCCTTTATGGTTATTATTAATTCCCCAAGGTAGGAATACTTATGCATCCATGTGATGCAATTTCCTTTATCCATTTGACCAATCATCATAGAGTATTAAATTCATTTTGTAAGAATGCTATAGTTCATAATTAGTTTTCTTATTTAATAATTTAGTAAATGTATTTATCTATTTTCTTATTGAATAGTCAATGTAAAAAATATAATTATTATTTAAATTTAAATACATTTTAAACATTCAATGCATAAGTACCAAGTTGGCACTTTAATAGGTGTGTCACAGATAATCCAAGAGACAGAAGAAACGTCAAATCTTCCAATATAAAGATGGACGAAACATTTTGTTGGCATGAAGGGCCAACTAGGCATTGGAGGCAAATATACTGTAATCCATTTATTGCGGTTAGGATATAACATTTATGTACAAGCAATTGTGGCCCATTTAAAGGAGAGCCTTAACTACTTATGACTTGTGTCCCTGGGGTTCATTCCTTTATCAAGAGTACTATATGTTTCTTTATCATTGCATTATTTATAATTAAGTCATATTTGCATTTACAAAATTATTATAAATTAATATATTTTTTAAATATGCAATTTATTATTATTTTTCTTATATTTATTAATTTTTTTAAGTTTTTTTCTTCTATATTTTAAATTTATCATATAAAATGTTTTATATGAACACTAGAAAGTCAACAAGTTTATTCTTAATTTAGGGGTTTTTCTTTTTAGGTAAAAATTATTTTCTTGATAAAATATATTTATGGCTATCAAACATACATGTATGTCCATGCCACTAAGTTGAGTTGCATCACTACCCATGTACTA
The DNA here is from genome assembly GCA_027924645.1 of Cunninghamia lanceolata. Classification (NCBI taxonomy): domain Eukaryota; kingdom Viridiplantae; phylum Streptophyta; class Pinopsida; order Cupressales; family Cupressaceae; genus Cunninghamia; species Cunninghamia lanceolata. The sequence goes on along the minus strand of BSBN01000916.1, from coordinate 12,356,048 downwards.
GAGTTGGTTGATGCACGTGTTAATAAAATACAATTGCAACATATTTTTTAAATCACAAGATGACTATAAATGTGCATTTGATGATCATAGATACATTCTATATAAAGAATAACCCTCAAATTAGATTTAAAAACAATAAACACTATCATATTTGTAATTGGAGATTTAATTCCATTCCAACTCAATACAATTGTATGCTAACAAAACAACTTTATCTAATCCACTAGGTTTTACATATAATAGCTACTAAAATCATGATAAATTGTAACATTACTTATTACATGCATTTCTATTGCCTATTCTAATAACCAAAAACTTGAATAAAAGAAAGTTTATGTAAAACGTACAAATACATTTATAAAACATGAATAATTAAACTCATTGCAATATTTACATTAATTAATTACAAGATTCATTTCATTCAGCATATACTTACATTAATTAATTAGAAGATTTATTTCATTCATCATATCAGTGGTAGGAACTTGATGCAATGTGTCTCTTGTTCATTTATGGGATGCTTCTAGTATATATATATATATTTTTAAAATATTATTTGGGTTTATATTTGACATATGTTGTTATCGCTTAGCTATACACATGTATAATGGGTAAGTCTATTTTGTATTGACAATAAACATAAATATATCGACATAATAACTATGGACTTTTTCCAATGACTAATAAGAAATTTTAATTTTTTTTCCTTTCTTTGAGAAGAGTGTGATTGACTAGACGTGTTTCTTATGTTTGACATTTGTTGTTATCGTTTAGCTATAAACATGTATAATGGTTAAGTCTATTTTATTGGCAATAAACATAAATATATTGACATAATAACTATGGAATTTTTCCAATGACTAATAAGAATTTTAATTTTTCTTCCTTTCTTTGAGAAGAGTGTGATTGACTAGACATGTGTTTCTTATATTTGACATTTGTTGTTATCATTTAGCTATAAACATGTATAATGGTTAAGTCTATTTTATTAACAATAAACATAAATATATCGACATAATAACTATGGACTTTTTCCAATGACTAATAGGAACTTTTTATTTTATTTTCCTTTCTTTGAGAAGAGGTTGATTGACCATAGCATTTATTTCTTATATTTGACATATGTTATCGTTTAGCTATAAACATGTATAATTGTTATCTATTTTGTATTGTCAATAAACATAAGCTCTCCTCCATACCATACAATGTTAAATCTCTCCTCCATATAAGAACACTCATACCAACCATCTTGCCACACCCTATTTAGATGATGCCTTGACATCAATCGCATGAGCACATGCAAACCCTTTAGATGGTATTGTTGATTTTTCCTTTAAACAAATGAAGATTGATTAGAGCTACCATATTATTACACACCATATTTTTTCATGCCATAAACTAATGAGCACATACATCCTTAGGCCCACAATATCACCATTGTATACTCAAACCAGCCAATACCAATGAGCACGTATGATTCCCCTATCAATGTGTGATAGTTGTAGATCAAAACAATCCTAGGGCCATCATGACCCCACTAACACAATAAGAACTCACTTAACAAAGTTTCCAAGGCCCTTGGATCATCCATATCACCATAAAATCTCACAACTCATAAATTTGATAACATCATGATCACACATAGAGCTCAGGGGTCCCACTACAATGTTTTACACCAAAGGCAATGTAACCTACAAAACATGCATGTGCACAAACAAATAAAGGGAGAAAGGGAACCCACCATGCATGTTGAGTCAACACACATGGACCAATGGCACAATGTAGGCCTAGATAATTTAATTTAATCTCATACGAGGTACATGGTTTTTATATTTCATCGTACACACACATTTGATGGTTCACATAATATGAGAGAAAAGATGAGCTCTGACACATGAATATTATTTGAACCACATGATATTCCACATCAACACAAAGATCAATGGTCCTTGTACAACTTGTACTGATGTCATTACATTGTCTACTCATAGAAGTACATACTAACATGACTAAATCACACAAAGAAAATAGGGAAAAGAGGGGCTTACCAGCAAATGACATGGTTACAAACTAATCAATGCTGTAACACCAAGAGCTTGAAAGTTTTGATAACCTTTGAGGATTATGGGGACCATCAATTCAAGATTGCATCAATGAATCTTACGTCCCCTCATAATAAATTGGGATCCACTACATAAGATATATGCTTTGCATAAAAGACATTTAGATTTGAAAGTCATAAATAATGATCTCCATTTCACACTTAACAAAAAGATCAATTGTAATGGCCTGTCCTAGCACAAAACACATAATTATAGCTCTATACTCTATTTGAGAGCATAAGCTATAATAAGATCATAGCTCACTTGTCACTTTGAATCTTAAGGTGTCATATTATCAAATATTAACTTCCTAGCATATAATATCAATGATTAGGAAGCTGAACCAAAAGTATAGGTCCATATACGAGAATTACAAATCAATAACAAAGGTAGGGAAAATACATAGGAGCATGAAAAATAGATTCAATGGGGCCTATTTAAAGGTTTTCAACTAAGGTAAATAATACAATTCCTTAAAAGTAGGAAGAATATTTTTTTTCCTTTTCTGACATCATCATAGTCATCATTCATTTGCATTTGCATAATTGACATCATATATCAATTCATAATGAAAAAAACACTTCATTTCAATTTGTAAAGGAAATACATCTTTTCGATTACAATTTTCATAAATGATTTTAAATCAAATAGTAGATTTACAATTTACAATTAAGTACAAGGTCAGGACTTCCATAGCTGGATTAGTCTTTTATTTCACAAGCTTCAGTGTGTCATCTGCAAGAGGGAGAGCATCACCCAAGCACTTTACCTTCATCCATAGACCGACAGTCCCTTGCACACCTTCCTTCTGGAAGTGGCCCTACCCTTCAATGAAGAGTATAGACTAAGGACCCCCTAGTAATGCCATCTAAGTTTCTAGCATTGTGTCCTACATTACCAACATGGTCATACAACTATAGACTCCTTCTAACTGAGTATGACACTACTGGATGGTTATGCAATCTAGAGCATAGTGAACCGACAAGTGCAAGTAGAGACTTTTGCACTTACTTTGGCCAAAGTTTTTGAATAATATCAATCAATTAATAGTGGAGTCATATGTTCACCCACCTCTAACTCAACTCAGAAACCTTCAATGACCTATGGTTAACTTAAACTTTTGTTTGGCCAAAAGGTTTGAATTTTCATAATGATCTTATTTGGTTAGTATCTCTGACTTTGAACACCCGTGTACATTCTAGTAAGCTCTTATATCTTGGCTATTGCCACTTGTTCAAGTCCTTTCTATTAACCATGAGAATAACTACTCTTCTATTATAAGAACTTAAGTTTAATCATGACGAAAAAATGTCATCGACCTGACCTTCTTGGTCTCAAATAATGTTATATTGACAATATGTCCAGTAAGTTCCACGATACTATATATTTTAATAAAAGATTTCTTCTTCGTAATGAGTTGCAGGTTTTTGATATAAACCATATGGTTCTATTCATAAAGAAAACCATGTCAATTTTGGTTAATTTATGAATATAACCTCGTTTAAAACCTCACAAAGATTATCCATTTCTTGTACTGATTAATTGTCATCAATTTTGTTTACTATAATGTCCAGTCTTGGACAACTAAAACAAATGTGTGATGCATATCACTAAGTTTAAATAATACTCCATATCTTTTATACACCCATGAGAATATCCTTCTCAAAATGTTGAATAAAATTATCAAGAATAGTATGAGTAGTCTGCTAAGAAATGGAAGTTAACATTTATCGATACTTCATTTTTCATTTGACTCTTATATTGTTATCATGGTTCGGTCTTGCCACCGTTTCTTAATAGAGATGATAAGAAATAGATGTATCTAAAAAATGATATACAAAATTATAGCACTACAATCAATATACAAAACACACTCTCAGCTTATTACACGTGAGATAACATGGCCTTTCGGCCCACAGGCATCATTAGCTACAGGTGATATATATATATATATATATATATATATATATATATATATATATATAGATATATAGATATATATATATATATATATATATATATATATATATATATATATATATATATATATATCATAGCCTTTGCATAGGTGTGAAAATAATCAAAGTCTCTTTAATAAGATTAGAAATACAATCGGACTGACTATTTGCACAGGAATTCATATTATAAAGAAAAACTTGCCTGTGTATTTCATTTAACTGGACTCTATCATTGGATATTCCATCTCTAACAATAGTCATAGTCTTTTCTCATAATTACTCTACTGTTGCTATTTACTTTAATAGACACCGCCAATACATGCACCTCTGTTATACAAAGTCCATTCTCCTTATTTCAAATATGCCAGAGATTATATGTCTCTAGTCTCAAGAGAGTTAACTATTTCTTTTCTCATCATCTCCCTACCAGTTAGAAAACAAAGATATCAAAAAGAACCCCTTAGATTTGCCACTTCGTGGCTTTTATACTAGGCAAGAGCCATAGCCCAATAACAATGTATATCGGCCTAAATTGAGGAATGAATACCATTCGATAGTGCCTTCTCAAAGTCTTTTGGTGACATAAGTTTAAAATCATCAAAGTTTTGTTCGAATTACCACCTCAAGATGGGGAAGGTGGCACTGCCACTCCCACCTTAAGTCTTAGTTTTAGCCTTCGGTGGTGACTTATTGTGCCCACGAAGTGCACGATCCAAAATAGGTTTTAACAAGCAAGGAACGCTTACACACACACACACACACACACACACACACACACACACATATATGTATATATATTATATTACTCCTAATATTATATATATACATACATATATATGTGTATATATATACCTATATGTATATGTATATGTATAAATAAAGTTCTCATGATAGATTAACATAGTCATGATCCAAAACAGGTATATATATACATGTATATATATTATATTACTCCTATATATATGTATATATATATATATGTATGTATGTATGTTATATATATGTATATGTATATGTATATATGTATACATATATATATACATATATATATACATACATATATATATACATACATATATATATACATACATATATATATATATATATATACATATATATACATATATATACATGTATATACATATATATATATATACACACATATATATAGATATATATATATCTATATATATATACATATACATCGTGAGAACTTTATATATATATATGTATATATATAAAGTTCTCACGATCGATTAACATAGTCAACATATCATTCTATAGTTTTAATTTTTGATAAATGAAAAGAGACCAAGACACAACTTGACTCTACTAGGTTCTACCTAACCTATCAATTCTGAAAATAACTCAATTGACTCGACACATTTTAAAATAGACCTACATGAGTGTGTGGAACTTAGATGGGAATACTCAATTTTCCCGAAGTCTATTCCCCTCTCTTAGGTGATACTCTCCCTCACTCTCTAGAGGGCAAGAAATTATCCCGCATTTAACTTAGAGAAACATTCACGTAGTTAGTTGTAAAATCGCATCATAAGCATAATGTTAATTAAATAACATATATTTATTCAAATGCAAAAACATCTCATTGCATAGTATTTCATCAAAACATTAAATATCATGATGACATCATCTTGCATCTAAATTGTATTTTAACATAAAAGTCAAAAGTAAATTGGTCCATCAAAAATGGGGTGTAACATATCTCCCCAAATAAGGATCATCTTCCCCAATGATTCAATGTATCATAACATATAAAAACAAGCAAAAGTTTTTCTTATCAGTTTTTTGAAAACATGAAACAAATGAGGAAATTTTTGTCTAATATCATTATAGTGCTCCCATGTAGCACTATCTTCTGCATTCTGGTCCCACTGGACCTTGCACTAAGTGACCTCTCTATTACATAGGAGGAGCCTACATGTTTCGAGCACTCTAAGAGGCTCAATCATTACCACCCCTAGGTCTTGTACCTATACTGCACTCCAAAATCATGTATATTTTTTAAGGTAAGACACATGAAAAAAATTATGCATCTAGGAAAGAGCTAGTGATAGAGCAATCCTGTAAGCAATTAGGTTGACTTCCTCAAGACCTTCAAAGGGACCCACATATCTAGGAGCTAGTTTGGATGACTTTCCAAACTTAATTAACTCTTCTAAGGCTTGATTCTTAATAGATCTTTTTCTCTCATTAAGAAATGTCATGGTATGCACTTAGCATCAACATAGCTTTTCTATCTACCATTTGCCTCCGCTAATCTTTTCTTGATAATCTAGATTTTCCCTTCCATTTCTTATAACATTTCTGGACCAAGGCTAATCCTATCTTCTAGCTTATCCCAACTTATAGGAGTTTGGCACTTTCTTCCATACAATGCTTCAAATGGAGCCATCTTGATAGTAGAATGATAAGAATTATTATAAGCAAATTCTACAAGTGGAAGATAATCCTCCCACTTGTATTGTTGATCCATACAATAAATTCTCTATAGATCCTCCAAAACTTGGTTACTCTCTTCGTCTGACCATCTGTTTCATGATGATAAGATAAGATTATGTTTAATTGAGTTCCAAGTGAGGAGAATAAGGTTTGCCAAAACCTTGATGTCATGCATGCATCCCTATCTGAGATGATCTCCTCAGGAATACCATGCAACCTAAACACCTCTTGCACAAATTTACGGGCTATGACTGGTGCTCCATCTTTCAAATTCCTAGGTATAAAATGGGCTACCTTGGTAAGTCTATCTACCACTACCAGAATAGCATTATGCCTATTTCTAGACATAGGAAAACCTTGTACAAAATTCATATTGATGATTTGCCACTTCCACTCTGGAATCTCATGAGGGTATAGGAGTCCTGCCAAGTGATGATGCTCTGCTTTCACCCTCTTGCATTCTAAACATTCTACCACAAACCTTGCAACATCCCTCTTCATTCCTTTCCAAAATTATAGTGGTTTCACATTGGCTAGAAGTTTCGTCACTCCTGGATGTCCTGAATAGGGTGCAAAATGAACTTCGTTCCACACGATATTCCTTAACTCCTTAGAGTTTAGAACATACATCCTTCCTCTAAATCTAAGTAGTCCATCTAGTTCAAAGTAGAATCCATCATACCTCGAATCTCAAGGATTATCCATGAGAGCTTTCTTGACTTCCTCATAGTATTCATCTCCCTTGGATTTTTGTAACACCTAATTTTTGAAATTAGAATGAATAGAAATCATCGAGGAGATGTGTCTCCTTCAACTTAGGGCATCTGCTACTTGGTTTTCCTTACCCTTTATATAATTGATCTCGAAATCATAGTCAGATATTAACTCTAACCATCTCCTTTGATGAGCATTAAGATGTGGTTGAGTAAACAAATATTTAAGACCTTGATGGTCTATCCTTAACTTGAATGGTTTCCCAAGAAAATAATGTCACCACATTTGGTGCAGGAGCACCAAGGAGATCATCTATGTTTTGTTTTCATATTTGTCTTCATGTTTGTAATTCATGTTGTCTTGCTCCAATAAGGCCTTGAACACCATCTTCATGTTGTAATAAGGACTCTGTCCATTTCTTGTTGATATCATATGGTGTAATAGGCAGTTTTGTAATAAGGCATGTTTGTAAGCCTTTCAAGACATGTAAAATGTAGTCATATGTTTTCTCATGTTGTAAGCCTTTTTGGCATGTGTCAAAGGGTGGTAGAATTGTCAAAGGCTTAATGACATTGTCAAAGGTGTTGACAAGTCATAAACCATCGATGCCATTAGGCCAAAGTTGTAATTAGTTTCAAATGACAAATCAGGACAGTTGCAATCTTAAAGACAGAGTAGTTGCAGAGAGGAAATTTGATGGTTATGCAGTTCCATCAATCTCAACCTCCTCTAACTACTCGAAGGTGTTGTAGTAGGCTTCTTTAAGCCCTGCCAATGATCATTGTAGATAGTGAAGCCATTTTGGTTGCAAGAAATAACAACAAACAACAATTTTTCTGCCTTTTCTGTGTTACTCGCTGCATCAGGCCGTACTCTGCCACTGTACGAAAACGTCATAAGGCAGGAGTCTGGGGGATAATGGAGGTATAAGTTAGATTTGCATTACAAGTGGTTAGAGGTTTTGAAATCATTCTGTGTTGGAGTTATCTGCATTTCTCTGAAATCTGATTGCCATAACCTAGACTAGGGTTTTGATACAAATCATGCATTTTCTTACCATTACACTGACTTGATTCACTTTTGATTAGTGGAATGGGTTGTGATAGGTCTGTATTAGTAGGATATGATGACTTTTTGGTAGGAAACTTGAAGAGGATAAGATTTCTTTGAGGGAACGAAACATTCTCATGTGTTAGGTGATGTTTAGAGACATAGAGAAGGAACCATAGAGACATTTTTTGGAATAGTAGATTGTAGAAGGATAAAACCCACAAATTTTATAGTTTTGGCATGAATACTAAGTGCTCAAGTCATTGGTTCATTTTTGTGTGTGAATTTAAGGGGGGTCTCTTTGTATTTTAGGCCTAATTGGGGCTCTAAGGCATTAGGAGGAGTTATAGGTTGAGCCATATCATCGAAAACAACCAATACCCATTCTTGGATATGTGATAGGGGGTCCAAATGGGTATCTTCTAATTGTCCAATATCTACATTTGAAGATCTTTACCAAAAGTTATTAGGATTGTTCTCTTTTTTTAGGGCTACAAGCCATTTCTTGGGTTTGTGAAGGAAGTGTTAATTCTGAGTTTGGTCTGCCTTAACCAATGAATGGAATGGGTCCCCCAACATCTGAAATCAACCTTTCCATGATGATCCTAGAGTTTCTTTCTGATGCTCCCACTTTTGTAAACTGACCTTTGATTTTGGGCTTTTGGGTGTAGTAAGAACCTTGTCTACTTTGCTATCCTCCAACTATCACATTGCCTCTACATCATAGTGGTATCAGAGCCATAAAAGGTTCTATTGTTGGCCTGGTATATGTCAGTAGAAGAGAGTGAAGGAGAGGCTAGCAATATGCCTCCAAAGGGGATGACCACTAAAGTGGTTAAGAAGTTTAAGGAGATGGAAGAAAAGATCAAAAGTGGAGTCAAGGAAGCACTCCAAGCAGAGTTGAAGGCATTGAGGATAGGGAAGAGGATAGATGAAGGTTCTGATGAAGAAGAAGAAAAAGAGAAGGAAGAAGAAGAGCAAGAAGAGGTAGAGGTACCGACAGATCAAAAGCATTTCCTTGAAGCCATTAGGGCAATTGGCAAGGATTCTTCAGAGGTTCGGATGGAGATTCACATGTTTAGTGGGAAGATGAATTCTGATGAAGTCATGGAGTGGATTGAGGCCCTAAACAACTACTTTGAATACAAAGAAGTTCCTGAAAATAAGAGGGTGAAGTTTGCAAAAAATAAACTCAAAGGTGCTACCCTTACATGGTGGAATTACACCCAAGGTGAGAGGGTAAAGAATGGGAAGAGTATGATCTCTTCATGGAGAAGAATGTTGGAGAGGATCAAGTCCCAATTCCTTCCATCAGACTATAAGGTGCAGATCAACAAGAAGATGCAAAATCGCAAGCAAAGAGATTTGGATGTGGCCACCTACACCGAGGAGTTTCACAAGTTCTCTCTTCGTTGTGGGTACATGGAGGATGAAAAAGGTAAAGTGGCAAGGTATCTAAATGGTTTGAGGTTTAATATCCAAGATGAAATTTGTTTATTAACCCCTGAAACCGTGGAAAAATGCTTTCAAGTAGCATTAAGGGCTGAAGAGAAGTTGAAGAGGAAAGGTGAGCAGAAAAATAGAGGAAGAGGTGGTAGAAATTTTAGAGGTAGGGGTAGTTTTGGGGCAGAAATCAGTCCCAAAGAAGTCAAGGGGAATCTAGTTCCCAAGAGCAAAGTAGAGAATCAAGTTCTAGAGGAGGCTTTAGAGGAAGAAGGCCCAATGTAAGAGGTAGATTTGGTGGACCAGGGAGAGGTCGTAATGTCTTCACAGGAAGGTGCTACAATTGGAACCAAGTGGGACATCCAGCCTTCAAATGTCCTGAAAAGCAACCCTCAAGCTCTCATGGAGGAGAGAGAAGGAACCAATTGATCCAAGAGGAAGATTGCCAAAGTGTCAACTCTCCAATTGGAAGTGCAGCCCCAGTCCTTGAAGGAGAAAGTTTGATGATGAGAAGAACCATGTTGAAGGTGCCTTAAACACAAGAACCACCTCAAAGGAAGACATTGTTCAGGACAACATGCAAGGCCTATGGTAAGATTTGCAAGGTAATTGTTGATTCAGGCTCAACTGAAAATTTGGTTTCCATTGAAATGGTAGACAAGTTGAAATTGAAAAGACTTCCTCATGTTAGTCCTTATAAAGTATCATGGTTGAATAAGGGGCAACAAGTTTTGGTAGATGAACAATCATGGATAGAATTTGAGATAGGGGAATATAAAGATAAGATTTTGTGTGATGTAATTCCCATGGATGCTTGTCATTTGCTATTAGGACACCCATGGAAATATGATGTTCAATCACAACATGATGATAAAACTAATTCTTTCATCATAACCAAGAATGGTAGAAAATATAGAATGGATCCATTACCAGATGAGAATGTAGAGAAGAATGTTGGGTCAAGTGTCATGATTGTGAGTGGTAAAGAGTTTTTAGACACCCTTAAGGAGGAAGGAACCCAAGGGTATGCTCTAATTTTGAAGCCTAAAAATAGTCCTAGTTTGCATGATCCTAGTAAGGAAGAAGTTCCTAATGAGGTGCAGCAATTGCTAGAGAAGCATAAGGGGATTATGGTAGAAGAGATGCCTAATGAGTTGCCACCTATTAGGGACATAAGCCATCAAATTGACTTCATACCAGGATCTACTTTGCCAAACAAAGTAGCCTACAAGATGACACCTTCTCAAAATGAAGAGATTGCCAAGCAAGTGCAAGAATTATTGGACAAGGGATTGGTGAGAATGAGCCTTAGCCCATGTGCTGTCCCAATAGTCCTAGCCCCTAAAAAAGATGGTAAATGGAGGTTGTGTACGGATTCTAGAGCCATTAACAAGATTACCATAAGATATAGGTTCCCTATGCCAAGAATTGAGGACCTAATCGACTGTTTGGGAGGGGCTAGATACTTTTCTAAGATTGACCTTAAGAGTGGATATCATCAAATTAGGATAAAACAAGGGGATGAATGGAAGACAACATTCAAAACAAATGAGGGTCTTTATGAGTGGTTGGTGATGTCATTTGGTCTATCTAATGCCCCAAGTACTTTTATGCATCTCATGAATGAAGTGTTGAAGGATTTCATTGGCAAATTTGTTGTGGTATATTTGGATGACATTCTTGTTTTTAGCAAGACTAAGGAAGAGTATTTGTAACATTTGGATCAGGTTTTGAAGAAGTTGCATGATGAACAATTTATGATCAACATGGAAAAGAGTGTCTTCATGAAGGAAGAACTCACCTATCTTGGTTTTGTGATTTCACAAGGTAGTTTGAAGATGGATCCAACAAAGTTAGAGGCCATTTTGTCATGGCCAACTCCAAAAATAGCAAGTGATGTGAAAAGTTTTCATGGTTTGGCAACATTTTATATGAAATTCATAAGGGGTTTTAGTCATATTTGTACACCAATTTTGGATACCATCAAAGGGGGGCAGAAATGTAAGTTTTTTTGGACAAAGGTAGCCAATGATTCTTTTGAAATTCTGAAACAAAAGGTAGCAGAACAACCCATACTTGTTTTGCCCAACTTTAACAAGTTGTTTATGGTGGAATGTGATGCTAGTAACCTTGCTATAGGGGCTGTCCTAAGTCAAGAAGGTAGGCCTGTTGCTTTCTTTGGTGAAAAATTGAATGATGCTAAGCAAAAGTACTCTACTTATGACTTGGAATTGTATGCAATGGTACAAGCTTTGAAAAAATGGAGGCACTATCTTTTGCCTAAACAATTTATTGTTTATATTGACAACCATGCACTTAGTTTTCTGAATTCATAGGAGAAACTCAATCATAGGTGTAGGAAATGGGTTGATCAACTCCAAGCATATACTTTTTCAATCAAACACAAGAAGGGGCGGGCCAACAAAGTGGCAGATGCATTGAGTAGAAGGGTGTGTATGGTTCAATAAATTCAGTTACAAAGTGTAGGGGTTGATGCTCTCAAACATATGTATCATGATGATGAAGATTTCAAGGAGGTATATGAAGTTTGTTCACAATTTTCAGACTCTTATCATTCTAACTTTTTTGAGTTTTTGTTGCAGCAGGGGTTGTTGTTCAAAGGCAGCCAACTATGTGTTCCTAGGTGTTCCATGAGGGAGAACATCATAAAGGAAAAGCATTGTGGTGGACTAGGAGGTCACTTTGGGTTGGATAAAACATTGGATCAGGTGAAGAGGTTTTATTTTTGGCCTAAAATGCAATCAGATATCAGAAAATTTGTTGACTGTTGTAGTATTTGTTAAAGGGCAAAGGGTACTTCATCTAATGCTAGTCTATATCAGTCACTTCCTATTCCTAATAGGCCATGGGAAAGTATTAGAATGGATTTTGTTTTGGGTCTTCCTAGGACTCAAAGAGGCTTTGATAGTATATTTGTTGTGGTGGATAGATTCAGTAAGATGACTCATTTTTTGCCATGTAAATGCACTAATGATGCTTCACACATTGTTGGTTTGTTCTTCAAAGAAATTGTTAGAATCCATGGTTTGCCTCTTAACATTGTGACTGATAGGGACCCAAAATTTGTAGGCCACTTTTGGCGCACTTTGTGGAAGAAGTTGGGTACTCAATTGTCATTTACTTCAGCCTATCACCCTCAGACTAATGGCCAAACTGAGGTGGTGAATAGGTCCTTGGGAAATCTTCTCAGGTGTCTTACCAAACAACATGGAGAGGCATGGGATATGATCATCCCTCAAGATGAGTTTGCTTACAATGATTCCACCAATAGAAGCATAGGAAGGAGTCAATTTGAGATTGTTTATGGCATTCATCTAAGAGGTATTCTTGAACTAAGAGATCTCCATGGATTAGAGAGGAAAAGTGCTCAAGGTGAAGACTTTGCATTGGCCATGAAGGACATCCATGATAATGTCAAAGAAACTCTTCAAAAGAACAATGACAAGTACAAGGAGAAGGCCAATGAGAGAAGAAGAGATGTACAATACAAGGTTGGGGATTTGGTCATGGCACATTTGAAGAAGGAGAGACTTCCAAAGGGGCAGCCAACCAAACTCCTAATGAAGAAGATAGGACCATGTCGGATTGTGAACAAGTTTGGGCCTAATGCCTATGAGATTGAACTTTCTCAAGGCTTGGCCATATCTCCTATCTTCAATGTTTCAGACTTGTTTCCTTTCAAAGGTGATCCTAATGTAGACTGAGAGGTAGATATGACAATAGCAAGAAATGAAGAATGGGTTAAGGGTCTTCCACCCACTCAACCCTTGAAGTTGGAATGCATTCTTGACACCAAGGTCTTGAATAAGACTAGGAAGAAGACATACAAACAGTTACTTGTCAAATGGAGTGGCTTACCCATTGAAGATGCCAGTTGGATGAGTGAAGAAGACATCTTGAAGTATGGTGTCACAATTGCCGATCTACTTCCTTAAGAGATTGAGTTCTCTTTCCACTCGGGGAGTATGGTGTAGGAGCACCAAGGAGATCATCTATGTTTTGTTTTCATATTTGTCTTCATGTTTGTAATTCATGTTGTCTTTCTCCAATAAGGCCTTGAAGACCATCTTCATGTTGTAATAAGGAATTTGTCCATTTCTTGTTGACATCATACGGTGTAATAGGCAGTTTTGTAATAAGGCATGTTTGTAAGCCTTCTAAGACATGTAAAAGGCAGTCATATGTTTTCTCATGTTGTAAGACTTTTTGGCATGTGTCAAAGGGTGGTAGAATTGTAAAAGGCTTAATGACATTGTCAAAGGTGTTGACAAGTCATAAACCATCGATGCCATTAGGCCAAAGATGTAATTAGTTTCAAATGACAAATCAAGACAGTTGTAGAGAGGAAATTCGATGGTTATGTAGTTCCATCAACCTCAACTACCTATAACTACTCCAAGGTGTTGTAGTAGGCTTCTTTAAGCCCTGCCAATGATCATTGTAGATAGTGAAGCCATTTTGGTTGCAAGAAATAATAGCAAACAACAATTTTTCTGCCTTTTCTATGTTACTCGCTGCATCAGGTCGTACTCTGCCACTATACAAAAATGTCATAAGGTAGGAGTCTGGGGGATGATGGAGGTATGAGTTATCTTTGCATTGCAAGTGGTTAGAGGTTTTGAAATAATTCTGTGTTGGAGTTATCTGCATTTCTCTGAAATCTGATCGCCATAACCTAGACTAGGGTTTTCATATAAATCATGCATTTTCTTACCATTCCATTGACTTGATTCACTTTTGATCAGTGGAATGTGTTATGATAGGTCTGTATTAGTAGGATATGATGTCTTTTTTGAAGGAAACTTGAAGAGGAGAAGATTTCTTTGAGGGAACCTAACATCCTCATGTGTTAGGTGATGTTTAGAGACATAAAGAAGGAACCATAGAGACATTTTTTGGAATAGCAGATTGTAGGAGGACAAAACCCACAAAATTCATAGTTTTGGCATGAATACTAAGTGCTCAAGTCATTGGTTGAGTTTTGTGTGTGAATTTAAGGGGGTTCTCTTTGTATTTTAGGCCTAATTGGGGCTCTAAGGCATTAGGAGGAGTTATAGGTTGAGCCATATCATCCAAAACAACCAATACCCATTCTTGGATATGTGATAGGGAGTCCAAATGGATATCTTCTAATTGTCCAAGATCTACATTTGAAGATCTGTATCAAAAGTTATTAGGATTGTTCTCCTTTTTTAGGGCTACAAGCCATTTCTTGGGTTTGTGAAGGAAGTGTTAATTCTGAGTTTGGTCTACCTTAACCAATGAATGGAATGGGTGCCCCAACATCTAAAATCAACCTTTCCATGATGATCCCAGAGTTTCTTTCTATTGCTCCCACTTTTGTAAACTGACCTTTGATTTTGGGCTTTTGGGTTAGTAAGAACTTTGTCTAGTTTGCTATCCTCCAACTATCTTATTGCCTCTACATCAACATTTGAAATGCATACACAAGTACTACCAACTTGAGATCATGTGGAGAATAATTCTACTCATATGTATTAATCTATCTATACTCATAAGTGATTACTCACGCTTCTTGCATAATTACACCACCTAATCCTTCCCTTGAGGCATCGGTGATGAATATAAAATGACCCTCTTGATTAGGCACTTTTAGGATTGGTGCCATAGTTAACTTTTCTTTTAGCTATTCAAATGCCTCCTGACATTTTTCTAACCAAACAAGCCTTTTACCTTTCCTTTGTAGTGAAGTAATGGGGTAGGCAATCCTTGAAATTTTGGCCACAAACTTTTTGTAATATCCTGCTAAACCCATGAAACTACAGACTTCATGCACATTTTTTGGTGTAGGCCACTCAAGAATGGCTTTGATCTTTGCTAGGTCTACTACAATTCCTTTTGCTAAGATAATATGACCCAGGTATTGTACTTCTTTTTGGATGAAAGTACGCTTTGAGATTTTACCATATAGTTTATGTTCTCTCAGATGCTGAAGAATGATCTGTAAATGCTAGAGATGTTCTTCCTCATTTTTGGAATATATCAAAATGTCATCAAAAAACACAAGAACAAACTTATCCAGACAATCTATGAATACATTGTTCATTAAATTCATGAATGCTGTAGGTACATTCAACAGTCCAAAAGGTAGGACTATGAATTCATAATGGCCATATCCAGTTCTAAAGGTTGTTTTATGGATATCTTCATCTTTCAGCCTTAACTGATGGTATCCAGATTGTAGATCAATTTTTGAGAATACAAATGCCCCACACATTTGATCAAAGAGATCATCAATACGTGGTAATAAATATTTATTCTTTATCGTTGCTTTATTAAGCATACAATAATCTATACACAAGCATAGTGTGTCATCCTTCTTTTTAACAAAGATCACCGGTGCTCCCCAAGGTGACACATTGGGTCTTATCAATCCTTTTGCTAACAACTCCTGCAACTGAGCCTTTAACTCTATTAACTCTATTGTAGTCATATGATAAGGAGCTTTGGATATGGGTTATGATCCTGGAATAACATGGAAAAGTCAAAAGCTCTCTTTGAAGGTAATCCAAATAATTCATCTAGAAATACATCTTCAAAGTCTCACAGAAAATGACACTTCTCCTTATCTGATCTTTCTTGGCCTAAACATTCCTCTTCTTCCACTCCTTGGAATTTCTGAAATTCATAACACATTAAGTCATCCTGAAAGGTCAAATCTTTGTAATCATCCATCTTCTCTATTTTAACTGCAAAGAGTTGGCACCCTTTTTTTTTGGCCCTCTTCAATTGTAAGGTAGATATTTGCCTCAAATTGATCTATCTAGAAGTACCTTGTAGAAAAACTCTATTTCCAAGGTCGTCTAGGCATTCTACTATTTTTGCAAAACAATCTACTTTATCCCTATGTTTCCATAACCAGTTTATTCCTAGGATGACATCACAAGATCCTAAGGGGGCTGCGTATAGGTTTACTTCAATAAAAAACCTTGGAAGTTCAACCTTAGCTTTGAACAAACACTACTCTACCTTAGCATAGTAGTCACCTCCACATAAAAAACACCCTCCAGGAGGTCCTCACCTTTCAAAGGGCTTTCCTGTGTTATCTTTTTCCTTCTTATTGTTGTGTCTAGTTTTCTTGTCATCTCTAGACTCATTCTGATTGTTTCAGAATCCCTTATCACCCTTCTTTGAGTTCATCTTGTTTATCACCCTTTTTCTTGAATGATTGAGAAGATTGTGACCAACTGAACTTCTTGTGGTTCTTTTCCCAATAAACAGATATAGATTTGAGCTTCTGCTCTTGCTTGATTGCCTTTTCATAAACTCAGTCCATAGTAGTGGGACTAGTATATGGAATATTTCATCCTACTAGTATTGAGGAACACACTTAAGGAGATGAGTAAACTTCTCCCAATATTCATTTACTAAAGAGTCACCTTGTCTCAAGTTCTAAAAATCTATGAGTTTCTGATCAAAATATAGTTGCGGTAACATCTTTTCCTAAAGATTTCTACAAACTTATCCCAAATTAGACTTAGTGAACTCAGACCCAATTCAATCTTTTTATTCATCCACCAAGTGGATGCTTCTCTAGATAATTGATATGCTCTCCATATTGCCTTAGTTATTTCTGAATAGTTCCTGATTTCAAAAAAAATTTCCATTTCAGTGAACTATGCCTCCATGACATCTCTGCTCACGGTTCCATCAAATTAGGGGGTGTGACCTTCTTCATGTCCCTATACAATTTGAGGGCTAATTGGTTTTTCTTTTCCTCATTTGATCTTGGTTCTGAATTATTTTCCCCACACCCACTCTAGGTGGTGCATTCACGATAATTTTCATCCTCACCTTCATGGGGTGTTTCATCTTTAGGTCTACTTTGACCTCTAACCTCTTACTCTAGGTTACCAATCCTTGCCCTTGTTTCATTGAGCATTGTGAGAATCTGGTCTAATTTCGCATCAGAGTTGCTAGAAGGTTGCCCTACCTCCTGGCTATTTGCAGGATTAGTTTTGGTTCAAACCATGTTGAAAATTTACTTCTCTTGAAGTTTCCATGTTAAGCATTCAATTAGTTTTCTAATAAATGCATCCATTTATAAATGTTACTCAATTTTTATTAATACAATTTTTCAACAAAAGAGGGAAATTCTTGCCAAAATTCCAAAATTTGTTTTATAATATCTATGGATTACATAGTATCCTTATTTATTACAAACTTTGACATCTTGCGACTTCTAGTTGCTGTTAGAAAGGAGAATCTTCTCAGGTTCATCCTCATCCTTGAAGACTACCAAACTAGACCTAGAAGGTGGATGTACTCGCAGGTACTCATCCATGACTTCCTGATTAATTACAGGGGAATTAGGACCACATCCAGATGGTTACTCCCTATGTATGAAAGGTTTAACTGGTTCCACCTTAGGAACATGTACAATGGTCTTAGTTGCTTTGTCCCTCTACCTCTTTTCCTGCTTGATACACTTAAGGGTGTCAGTGAAGGTCTCACAGTCAACTAACCATGCACCTTCAATGTAACTAATATTGTCTAAGAGTTTCCCTTTTAAGGGTTGATCCTTCTTAGCCTTAACGTAATGTTCATTTCCTATTACCTTCTTCCTTGAGGTTTATCTTGTTCTTACCATTTTGGGAAAAGAACATTCAAACATTAGCAACTGATAATGTTTGAAGAAAAATTTTCATGTAGTGAGCTCATAGGTCCATGTATTGAACCTGATAGCTCTGATATCATATGTAACATAACTACCCTTGCAACATAGTAAATACTTTGGTTTTCAACTAAGGTAAATAATACAATTCCTTAAAAGTAGGAAGAATAAAAAATTTCTTTTTCTAATGTCATCACAGTCATCATCATTTGCATTTGCATAATTGACATCTTTAATTTGTAAAGGAATACATCTTTTTGATTGCAATTTTCATATATGATTTAAAATCAAATAGCATATTTACAATTTACAAATAAGTACAAGGTCAGGACTTCCATATCTAGATCAGTCTTTTATTTCACAAGCCTTGGCATGTCATTTGCAAGAGGGAGAGCATCACCCAAGCACTTTACCTCCATCCACAGACCAGCAGTCCCCCACACACCTTCCTTCTAGAAGTGGCCCTACCCTTCAACGAAGAGTATAGACTAAGGACCCCCTAGTAATGCCATCTGAGTTTCTAGTGTTGTGTCCTACATAACCAACATGGTCATACAACTGTAGACTCCTTCTAACTAAGTATGACACTACTGGATGGTTATGCAATCTGGAGCACAGTGCACCAACAAGTATGATATTACTAGGGTTTCTTTAGCTTCTTCTTCGTTGTCTTTTACTTTGAATTATTCTTCTCCAATGTCTCTCTATTTGGCTTGTAAATCTCTTTTAAAAAAATTAACATAAGAAAAATGATTTTTTATGGGTTTTTGCAAAAAATATGATAACTAGTCATTTCTAAAACATGTGGGGTTCTCCTATACATGCCCTATTCCATTTAGAGTTGGATTATGTAATATTTTGGGTCCACAAAAGTTTTCCCCATATGACATACAACATTCAAAAGCACATTTTTTGCACATTTTTTTCTATGTTATAAGTTATTTTGTGCAAATATTTGTGCACCAATGTGTTTCTCAATGTTGTATGTTATTTTGGGAAAACATTTGTGGACCCAAAATAGTATGTCATTTTTACATTGGCTTGTTTTGCACATTGAATCATTTGTTCTCCCACCTTTTTACATGTTTCACAAAAATCTAAGTACTTCAAATCTTTTTGTACTAATACCTCTATATTCAACCTATACCTTTCTTCAACATTAATTTATCATAAATAATTGATTTATGTGGGACTTTTTCTGAAATATGATTAAATTAGTTTGTTATAAATAGTTGTTTACAAGGTGAATTTTGTATAAACAAGTGATAATAAAAAAAATAGGTTAAAAATATTTGCAGCAATAAGTTCCACCTTTTACACCAAAAATATTCAACGGAAGAAGAAAGGTGGGGTTTTTTGATATAGGCTTCTAACTCTACACCAAGGAATTAACATCTACAATGGTTGCAAAGATTACTAGCACAATGTCAAGATTAGAATATATTACCAATCCATATCATACAATAATTAGGCCATGGAGAATTATATTTCTAAATGAGGAGTATATGATTCCTACATAAACACATATTTCTAGAATCAATTTGATCCATGTTTTCAATCTAGAAGAATTTTTGCATCATTTTTAGGCTTGGATCACTATATCTATAAGATCTGATGAAATATGTAACAATAAAATAATAATAAATATTATAAAAGTGAAGAAATTTTTTCTTTAAATAAATCAAAACTATCTCACTTCAAATACATATAATCAATGCATAAAACAATAACCAATGAATGATACCATAAGGCTAGACAACTTGTCTTGAAATACATCCAAGACTTAGTCCTTTTAAAACCAACATGGACTTATAGCCTACACTTATAAGAATACCGCATAATACATCATCACTTACATTTGCATTACTTCTTCAGGTTCACACTTCCTAAACCCATACACAAAATCTACAAAGGAGGAAAAGAGGGAGAGTGTATAAAAAATTGTTGTCATACTCACAAAATAGAAACAATAATTAATCATCATTAAATTGACATCTAATATAAATTTGCAATGATTAATCATTATAAGAAATTAATTCAATTAGAATTCAAAAGATAATTATCAAACTCAATTGTCTTTCCTAACCAATCAATTTAATCAATATTTAACTAGTTAAAACAAATAGGATATGACATCCTTCCCCTCTAACAAGGACCATCATCTTGATTACTATAGTATGAAGAAATAGTTATTACACTATAAAGCATTCAAAACCAAACTTTATTCCATATCATAATAAAAAATTAGTAAGTTTTGATAACTTATTCATACATGTTTTTACCATACTTTTCTAGTTTGAATACTTTACCGTGTTGCTAGTAACTCCAAAATGTACCTAGCACGGTCCTTATGTCTAGTCATCCATCAAAATCATGCTAGTGTTAGCTTATTAGTAACAAATTAATAAAACTTGTGAGAATGAAACTTATTGTATTTTATCTACATCCCTCATCATTACATACAAAACAATTCAAAATATTATCATGTCATACAACAATAATATCATTAAGTTTGATCACATACTTGATCGTTCATCATTCATGAATTAAACATGAAATTCTCATACTCCCAACCTATGATATTTAATATCTTATTTGGCATTAAAACTTAATCAAATAAATGAGTAAAGTTGCATGTAATCAGATTCCATTACAAAAAAGTAATAACATATACTAAGTTAGATCGTGCAAATGTATCTACTAAGATTCCATCTACATTATAATCTTGAGATGACCATTTTGACTTATCTCTTCAAGCATGGTTAGTTGTTATAAAATCAATTATCACGTGCACCTATAGCTTTATCAATCTTATAGGTTTTAAAGTTACCAATTCAATGTCTTAGTCAAACCTCACTAACATATGTTAAATATTTGATGCACTTCACCTCAGTCATTAGAGGAGAGAGAGAGAGTCTATACAATGCACTCCCCTAACACCTAGAATCCAATCTAATGCATATAAACATAGGAATCATAATATGGAATTGAATAGAAAAATGAATAAAGTAAAATAATATTCACTTACTAGGCTTGGACAAGCACTTACAAGTAGTTTTAAACTATCTTGTTTACCAAAATCTCCATATTCACATACTTTTCGCTAGTGTTCCATATTGGCACCATCTCTAGTTCAATCATATCTTAGTCTATGACCAAGGCAATTTAACAATCAATTTAAGTGTTCAACAAATTTTATTTTTAGAGTTAAAATGCTCACATTCCATTAGGTTAGAGATAAACTATCTCATTAAAGTTTAATGAGCAATTACCCACATTGATACACATAGAAGAATATATAATAACCAATAAGTTCTGCTTTTCATGCATACCCTTTTGTATGTAATGCTATAAATATGTTAATTTTTTCATTCGTACCTACTTGCACATGACATCTAAAGAGTCATCACTGACTAAGTGTTTATATCAAAAATCACAACACACATATAAGAAAAGATTATTTATGTTCATCTCATGATACATACCTAACCATATGCAACACTTGAACATATACGAATAGTGACTAGGTTCATCTTGTGATACATACCTACCCATATGTGACATTTGAAAATATACAAATAGTTCCATGATTCTTACTATTCATAACTAGGCCATAGTTCTTCCTAGTTTGTTACCAACTATGACAACAAAAAGCATCCCATACTACATGTATCATCATCACTGACAAATATATCATCTCTAATTGCAAAATATTATCAACACTAACCAAAAGAATGTATCAACATTCAATCGTTATATCAACATCAAACACATGAAGATCAACAACATTAATTCATAAGAAAATGATCTCAACACAATTTCATAGAAGATCATGAACATTATAGATAAGATTGTTAACATGTTCTTAACATACTCATTAACACTAAATTTGTAGAAAAACATCAATGTAAAATTTCAAGAAGAGCTTCCACTATAAACACACAAGGTAGGCTCAGGTTGGATGTAAAAGCATACTATCACAAAATGCTTAACTTGTTCAAACAAGGTCTAACACAATCTTAACAATTATTACTCATATCAAACACATGAGTCAATCATCACCCAAAAGTACACAAAGTACAAGAACAATTCAAGAAAAATAACATTCAAACATAAAGGACTTCATGATATTCCATCCCTTTCAGACATCAAGGATCATTTCCTTGCCTACAAGATGAGAAGATCAGTCAAATCCAATAACTCTTTATTCTAGTTTGATAGACCAAACTTCCCACTTGGGTCCCATACTGAACCATCTAGGAAATGATAAGAAACCAACTCATCCAAGGTTTCCTCGACCAAATTTCTAGGGTCTTCAAATCTCTTAGTGTAATTGAACTCTCAGGGCACTTGAAAAGTTTACATTCAAAGAAATGCAAAATGTGAAGTAGACTCTAGGCCCTAGTTTTGAACCTAGAACTCTGATAACATATGTAAGTTTTTAATAGGAAAATGAGGGGGATCTAGTTTAGGGTTAATTTTGCTAGTTTGTGTAAATCCTCCTTTCTCCACTAAACATTCAAGGACTTCAGCTGAGTAGGGAGTCTACTATAGGCCTTTGGTCACTCCAAACATAGGGGAAGATTAGAATTATGTGATTTTATTATTCAATTAAGTCCACTTAAGCTCAAAACCCTAATTATGCAAATTTGGAAGCAAACAAAAAAAATAGAAAATGCTCGCATACAGAGATATCAAATGACAATCAAATGCATACCAGATTTCAAAGTTTGAAAAATAGAAAAGTTGAGGACTAATGAGCAAGTGCCCTAGTCCAGTGCCACCATTTCTGTCAAGATCTGGGATTCTTGTCTACAACTTGTTCATGTTGTTCCATAGATTTTCTTGTTGTGGGATTCAAACTTATCGTGTCGGTATTCCTGACCTAAAATAGGGTAGGACTAGGGCACGGGTGTCCAAGTCCTCCTATTTTAGGTAGGAATCATGTCAAGTACATCCCCTGAGTCCTATTTGTCATACAACTTCAAGGATTTCTCATCGGGAGTCATCAAAATCATGCAAGATGCTCTAAATGCATAAATAGGACCCGAGAGCTAAACCTTAATAGGGAAAATCCCCCAAGGGGACATTTTTAGACAGAACATTTAGCCCCCACTTTAATGTATGTATAAATCCAAGGCCAATACATGCATTAAAGTACGATCAACAAACACAGCAAACACGTCAAGCATGAAGAAGACATGCCAATCATAGAGAAGACACTAACATGCATGCAAAACACAGAGAAGACAATTACAGTCATGTAAAACACAGAGAAGACTACATTAAAGACATGCACAACACAATGAATATAGTGAAGACAGTGAAGACCGTGAAGACACTGATGATTTTATTTTTCCTTTTCTCATATATATGAAATGCATATGCAAGTACAAGGAAAGTAAACACACCACCTATAATGTAGGAGGACTCATCACCACCAATGTTTAAGACTGCATATGGGGCAACAGACATGCCAAATGAATCAAGCATGCCATACAATTGAAACATGCCATACAAATCCTAATGCATAGGAGGGACTCATCACCATAGGTCTTTAAGACTATGCTTGGGAACAAACACACAACACACACACACTTGGAAGACATGAAGAAAACATGACATACAAGTGATGAAGTGTTGCTATTTCTAGGTTCATAACCATCTCAGGCACATTATAGGCACACACCAATGATTGGGCTTCACAACAACAATTGTCAAAGACACGCTTAAGGGTTGAGTTAGTCATAGAACCGCTCCTCACCTCCATAGTGGACTTTTTGAAAATGACAGGATGTGAACTCTCTACAAGAAATACACCATCCCCACCTCTAGAGAGGGCTTAAGAAAAGGATATGATATCCCACCTATGTAGAGGGCTTAAATGATTGCAAGTTGATTTCAAACAAATCTCAGAGTGCAGGAGGGACTCATCACCACCAGTCTTTAAGACTACACCTGAGAACAAGCACATTGCTAACATCTAGAATAGACAGCTTACCCTATATATCCCTCCACCTTAAGGTGGTTGATATTAGGTACCAATATCAAGCACATTAAGGTAGGAATAAAACACACAAGGGAACACAGACTCTCACAAATCCCATGCCCCCCGAAGGTGACATAAACTTTACAATCGCCAAATGTTCCCACAAACACGTTCCTACAAGAAAAAGTGTTAGTGTCCATATAATCATTACAAACAACAATGCATATGATCATTCACACAAAGAGAGTTGAGGTTATACTACGGATTCAGAGACCAAGTATAACCGTGGGGCTATACAATAGAAATGTCAAAACTGAGTGTAACCAAGGCGAGATTCAAAGATAAACAAAGTGTACAGAGTAACAGTATTGTTATGGTTTGTAAGTGCAATAAAGCAACATCAAGATCACATGGAGTGATTCTACTAGCCAAGTGTCAGATAATATATAACAACCCCATCGTCATGTATGGACTTGGTCCATTTTTTGATTTCTCAATAAAGGGACACTAGGTCCGCATCAGTATAATATGATTTTTGTCATCCACCCACTAGATAGAAACACTAGAGGAAGGGAAACAATAAATCAATAGAAGAGAAACAAGTGCCTTAGGGATAGTCACATAGGAGGGTATCCCCAAGTCACCAACCATAATGCTATATCCATAAGACACAACACACAACAATGAAAATAGAGGAGAAGCAATATAGAAGAATGATGATACAAATAGAAGGGTCACAACAGATGTAGTCTCCTGGTATCCTAGACCTTACAAGAGGATCAAGGGTCATCCTAGGAGGCCTAAACAACACATAACACATCACAGCGGAAACACATCACGAGAGATAAAGGGTTAGAAATACTTACCTGATTAAACCCAATGCTAAGAGCATACATATCTAGGATATCTTTCATTTTGTTTTGGTCTTGTTTATATTGTATTAACATTAAGTTTAGGATGATGAAATATTTTAGTGGGCTTCAAAGAGCGGTATCCTATACTAGTTGTGTAATTAATTCCAACAACTTGTAAAGGTACTCTGATTCCTTGTTGATTTACACCACATCTATTACCTACATAGTCATGATTTTTCTACAATATTTGAAATCCACAACCATAGAGAGAGTCCATTTCTTTAGAAGATGGTGAAGCCTCATGGGTCTCATTATTTGTAGTATAAGTGAGAGTATTGTTTTTGTTTTCTACTAGGGAGACTTGACATTTCTTAGATGCTCTAAAAGATTGCTTAGATGAGATCGATGCTACTTTTGATGTGTCAGGGTTATTAAGTTTATATTCTCCATTAAAGGAAGGAGTAAAATCTAATGAACCCTAATCATCACCAAAAAGTGCATTCGATGGTGTAGAATTTTGCACATCATTCATGACAAGAGGTATTCATGAATCAGTTTGTAAATTGTTTAAGCTCATATGATTGTAAGCTACCTTTTGTGTTTCAATATGTAAACAATTATCTGGTTCAGGATTAACATGAATAGTATGAAGTTTACCTTTGAATGTAAATTTGATTGAACGATCTAGGGTGGAAGTAACCACCCCTAATGCATGAATCAAAGGTCTACCAAGAATCATGTGGTAAGATAATGACATGAATCAGGGTAGGTACAATCATGGGACCCACCTATACAAGTAAGGTTATAGTACCTACTGATTGGCTACCATGATTATCAAAGCCACAAATGCTAAGTTTATCCGGTTTGATTTGTGATGTGTCAGCCTTGATTTTGTGTAGTAGGTCAATGCTACAAACATTAAGAGTTGATCCATGTTCAATCATAACTCATTTTACCAATGTTTTATTTATTGTGACAAAGATTATAAGTGGATCATATTGGTTTTAAACTTCAATTGACGGTAATTCATGTGGTTGAAAGAGAATATATGTTTTTGTTGCATGCATACTATCCAATATAGCTACTACATCATTAGGCTTAGTAGTAGGTGGGACAATCACCTTTTGTAAAGCTTCTTAGAGCATTCCATGGTATGTAGGTGATGTTTGTATCAAATCTCAAAGAGAGATCTTAGCCAGAGTAGCGTAGAGTTGCTTGACAAGATCATATTCTTGACCACTTTTATGAGTAAGACGAGGTGGTGGAGGGAGCATAAGTTGAGAACATGGAAGAGAGAGGCACATGTGGTGCTTGCTTACTTTTCTTGTTATTACGGGTGTTGTATGTGTGAGAAATGACATTGTGGTGTGGTTGTTGTAACACATTTTGAACACCTTGACTCAGTTGAGAAATTTATTGTGCATATTTGTAGATGTAATCCTCAGGTTGAGGTGGTCCTCGAACTATTATAAATAGTTTTAAGCAAGAAGGTACACTAGGTGTCCCCCGCACAATCATCTTAGGAAGATTGCTACAAAGTTTCTTAGTGAATATTGAATTAACATTTTTTTTCTCTTGATTATTCCCAACATCCATCCCTAAATGATTTAATGTGAGAGACCTTTTCTCATCCACTAATGCTACATCTTGGCCAGGGAGTGCATTGGGATGCGAGGAAGGTATGATGTTATTAGGCAGAATAGAGCTATCCATAGTCTTCTCATCTAAGGTTCTTTAGTTTTAAATCAAAGGTGGAAGATCTAATGGATTATCCATAGAGGTCTCATGCACCATATAATCATTAGGTGAATAGTCTTTTTCCATCCGTGAAGAATCCTTCTTGAGAGGGAGCCCTTTATCCATTGGTGCTTCATTTTCCAAAGAGAGTAGGGTAGTGTTTAAGAATGTGTCAATGATTTCATCCTCTTGTGTTAGTATATCCTCATAGGAGGAATCATTTTCTATGTCATCATCACATGTTTTAGCTATGAATTCCAACGCGTTGAGAAGAGTTTCACACTCATTATTCTCAATGTGTCTTGTTAAATCTTCTACTACCCAAGGGTATGTACTCATGAGAGATATGAAGTTGTCATAATCAGATACATAGTCAAGGATTTAAAATGAATAGCATTTAATTATATCCTTTTGATACATAGCTTGTAAATAAGTGTGAACATGAGGATTCATATTAAGAAATTTGTAGAAACTCTTGAAGTTTTTGAGATATGCATGTAAAGATACCAAAGAGAGATGGGATGAAGATTCCATAATGAAATGTCTTGTAACATCAATGTAAAATCATATTTTAAAGTCTTTTCAAAAGTTATGCAAGAGACAAGTGCAAAACTATGTATGAAAATGACCTAAAATGCTTGATTTTTCAACTTTTTTCAATGCAAATAAGTGAAAGAAAAGGTGTTGTAAGGAAATTGATCAGAGGAAGAAAATAATATGTCTGATATCAGTCCAATAAATCAATAATATCCTTCACAACACACTTTTGATGCAAACCTAGAGTGATGACAAGTCAAAACCTAGTGAAATACACTAAAATATGCATTTTTTCACAAATTTTGAATGCAAAGACCTAATAAAAGGGGTGTTGTAAAGAATTTTAGGAGTTGATGCAGATTATAGTAGTAATATTAGTCATCTAAGGCCATAAAATCTGTCACAACATGCTTGGAGTGCCAATGTAGGTCAAACCCTAAGGAAAATATAGTCAAAATATGTAATTTTTCACCAAATTTCCACTATAAGAGCCCAATAAAAAGGTGTTGTAAATAATTTTAGGAGGGGAAGCAGATAATAACCCTGATAAAAGATAAGTAGTGCAGAAAAATCCTTTATAACACGCCTATGGTGCAAATCTAGAGAGATGATAAGGCCAAAATCTAGTGAAAATCAAGGTTTTCAAACCCTAGACATGAAATTTTGCAAGGAAATCACTATGATGTAAAACTACAATTATAAATAAATCCTAATGAGTGTTTTAAAATGGTAGTAAAATATGAAACAAGATTTTGAATACAAACCCTAGCTAATGCAAAACTAGGTTGTATGGAAAAATGCACAATTTCAAGCATTTTTTTTTTATCAATTTAAGCATGAAAATGCAATCTAAATGAATGATGAATGAAGAATTCTTATATTTTAAATTAGATCTGATGATAATGACAGAAATTTATTGAAATTAAATGCCAACTAATCCAAATTACTTGAAAATGCAAGCTAAAAATGCCAAATTTTTTCAAAATTTTCAATTTTATTGTAATTTTTCAAATGCAATAAGTTGAACAATGATATGAATGAATGAAATGAATGTAAATCTGAAGTACAAAACTCAAAAAGGTGCAAAATAATACAAAAACATGGTTTCACCAAAATGTTTAATAGGAAAATGAGGGGGATTTAGTTTAGGGTTGATTTTGCTAGTTTGTGTAAATCCTCCTTTCTCCACTAAACATTCAAGGACTTCAGCTGAGTAGGGAGTCTACTACAGGCCTTCGATCACTCAGAACATAGGGGAAGATTGGAATTGTGTTATTTTGTTGTTCAATTAAGTCCACTTATGCTCAAAACCCTAATATAAATGTAAATTCAGAAGCATACGAACAAATTATAGAAAATGCTCGCACACAAAGATATCAAATGAAAATCAACTGTGTACCACATTTAGAAGTTCAAAAAATGGAAAAGTTGGGGACTAATGAGTGCCCTAGTCCAGTGCCACCGTTTCTGTCAGGATCTGGGAATCTTGTCTGTAACTTGTTCCTGCTGTTCCAGAGATTTTCCTATTGCGGGATCCAGAGGACTAATGAGTGAGTGCTCAAGTCTGGGTCCCTATTTTCTCTTATGATTTGCAATTCTGATAGTCTGCACTGCTCTCCTACAACTCCACTTTTTCTTTTGAACACCATTGTCAGATAAAGAGTGCGTATTCCTATGGGATAGAGGAAAAATCCAAAAGATAAATGATTAAAAACACAAATGATATCACCTTGTAGTGAAGATCTCATGGAAGAAAGATGCTCTTCATGTAATGAGGAGATGGATGCCAAATATGCAAACATAAACACAAGAACAACACAAATTCTTCTATGCAACATAAGGAATGCATTGAATCACTTTCACATAAGCACATGAATCAAAATTTCTATCTAGTTTACAAATGATAACCTAATCATGCTTATATATGCAACTACAAACATTCCCACTAACAATTTCATAATTCAAACTTACCTTGTCGTCATAGGACCTAAATAATGGTCATAAACCAACACTTCAAAATTGATCCTGACCTAAAATAGGGTAGGACTAGGGAACAAGTGCCCAACTCCTCCCCCCTATTTTAGGAAAGAATCATGTCAAGTGCATCCCCTGAGTCCTATTTTCCATAAAACTTTAGGGTTTTCTCATGATCAAGAGTCATAAAGTCATGCAAGATGCTCTAAATGCATAAGCAGGACCCAGGAGCTAAACCTTAAGAGGGAAAATCCCCCAAGGTGACATTTTATGACATAACAGTAAGATATGATCAAACATGTAACAATAAAATAATATTACATATTATAAAAGGGAAGCAATTTTTTTAATAAGTCAAAACTATCTCACTTCAAATACATACAATCATTGAATAAAATAATAATCAATGAATGATACCATAAGGCTAGACAACTTTCCTTGAAATATATTCAGGATTTAGTCCTTTTAAAACCAACTTGGCCTTATAGGCTCTTATAAGATTACCCAAAAATACATCATAACTTACATTTAAATTACTGCTTCAGGTTCAAACTTCTTGAAACCATACATAAAATTTGCAAAGGAGGAAAAGAGGGAGAGAGAGTATCAAAAATTCCTTCCATACTCATAAAATAGAAATGATATTTAATCATCATTAAAATTGACATCTAATATAAATTTGTAATGATTAATCATTAGTATAAATTAATTCAATTAGAATTCAAAAGATATTAATCAAACTCAATTATCTTTCCTAACCAATCAATTCAATATAAATTTAACTAGTCAAAACAAACAGGATGTGACATCCCTCCCCTCTAAGAAGGGTCATCATCCCAATGAGTATAGTATTGATAAATAGTTATTGCATTATCAAGCATTTAAAACTAAACTTTATTCCATATCATAATGCAAAATTAGTAGATTTTGATAACTTCTTCATACCTGTGTTTACCATACTTTTCTAGTTTGAATACCTAGCCATGTTGCTAGTAACTCTAAAATGTACCTAGCATGGTCCTTATGTCTAGTCATCCATCAGACACTCATAATGGTGTTAGCTAATTAGTAACAAATTAATAAAACTTGTGAGAATCAAATTTATTTTTGTTTATCTACATCCCCCATCATTAGATGCAAAGAAATTCAAAATATTATTATGTCATACAACAATAATATCATTAATTTTGATCACATACTTTATCATTCATCATTCATGAATTAAACATGAAATGGTCATACTCCCAACCTATGATAACTTTAAAATCTTATTTGACATCACAACTTAATCAAATAAATGAGTAAAGTTGCATATATTGAGATTCCATTCCAAAAGAGTTTTAACATACACCAAATAAGATCGTGTAGATGTATCTACTAAGATTCCATCTACATTCTAATCTAGAGATCACTATTTTGACTTATCTATTCAAGCATGGCTAATTTTTATACAAATAATTATTAGGTCCACCTATACCTTTATCAATCTTACATGTTTTCAAGAAAGTTAACAATTCAATGTATTAGTCAAATCTCGCTAACATATGTTGAATATATGGTCCCCTCCACCAAAATTGTTAGAGGAGAGAGAGAGAGAGAGAGAGAGAGAGAGAGAGAGAGAGAGAGAGAGAGAGAGAGAGAGAGAGAGTTTGTGCAATTCACTCCTCTAACATCTAGTATCTAATCTAATGCAGATTAACATATGAAGCATAGTATGGTAGTGAATAGAAAAATGAATAAAGAAAAACAATATTCACTTACTAGGATTGGACAAGCACTTACAAGTAGTTCTACATGTCTTGTTTACCATAAGCTCCATATTCACTTACTTTTCTCTAGTGTTCCATATTGGCACAGTCTCTAGTTCAATCATATCTTAATATATGACCAAGGAATTTTAACAATCAATTTAAGTGTTCCAAAAATTTTATTTGTTTAGAGTTAAAATGTTCACCTTCTATTAGCTGAGAGACAAACTATTTCATTAAAGGTTTATGAGAAATTACCTACATTGACACACATAGAAGAATATAATATCAGAGGAGATTCATGCACTAGAAGATTAAAAAAATTGTGTTGAGATATATCATTTGTGTGATGAGGACAACAATGAAAAAGAAAAAAAAATTCCTACAAATGAACCTATATTGAATGAAACGTCTTCTAATGAAAGCCCTAAAGAAGACTTGTCATAACATGCATGTCCACATAAGGAAGAGAAAAAAGAAGAAGTGTTGAAGATGGAAAAAGAAGATTATATGGAAGCATGAAATAATGAAGAAGAAATCTTTCTAAATGATGGCACATTCTCAGTTTCTTTGGAGAATGTCACTCCTCTTGTGAAAACTTGCTCTGGTTCCACAACTATAACCTCTGAGAAATATTTCCATGACATTGTTAATGTTTGAGGGAGTGCAAAAGAAATTTTAGACCAAAGTGTGAACAAAGAGCATGAAGATGAGCTGCAAAATGTTTTCCTAACAAGAATGCATTTGAGAAAGAGGAGAATGATGATGAAATAGTACCACAAGATCTGTCTCATGAGGTTTCCATCATAGATTGACATCTCAATACTCCTGATGATAATTTTATTTGTGAAGAAGATGTTTTCCTTTCTCCTTTATCATTTGTTGAAGAAGAATACTAAACTATTGAAACTAAAGGTACTACTCATGATGAAGCACTGAGTACTCTGACTCCAAATGTACAATAGGATCATAAGAATAATGGGTGTTAATCTATACAAAGAGAGGTTAGAAATGAATTGATTCATGAATATCTTTGTTTAAGTGATTTCATTCTACACCCTAGTCATTTATCTGCATATAATAATTTTGAAGAAGGCAACATGAGTAATTTTTATAATAGTGATAATGGAGGTCAAAGTTCTAATACTTGTAAGAATATGCATGAAATTGAAAGTATTTAAAGGATTGATGGAGAGCTACATGTTATTTCTTCTTCATCAACTATAGAAGAGACTTTTCAAGAAGATAATTTAATAATAAGGAAGGATGATGTTCATAAGAAAGACTAGTCACTGAATACAAAGGTTTCCTCACTTATTGGTTCACATGAAGGATGTCCAGTTCATAGTTCAATTTTCTTTGATTCAAGCTATCAAAAGAATCTTTAGATAGACAAAATTGGTATGCTCAACATGATGCCAGAAGACATGATCAACGTTACTTGGGTCAATACCAATATGATTCAAAAGGTCTCAGAAATTTATGATGAGAAATGGTTGTTTGGTGTACAATTCAAGGAGTCCTCATATTTCCCATATTTTATTTTTCTCATCATTCTAAAATGGCTACTGAGTTTGCAAGTGCCTCATCTGTGCACATCTTTTTTTCGTACAGGTGCCTATTTTTCTCAACCTTTTAATGGTTTTGCATGACCATCCTAGAGTGATTTTGAGGTAGGAGTCACCTACCATGTACATGGGTTAACTAGGTGTTTTGGTTGTCTATCTTGTTTTAGTTGCCGTTGGTTTTTGTCATTTGCTTCATTCATGTGTATCTTTTGTCATATTTCCTTTTGTATCACTTGTGTCTCCTTGTTCTCCTTGTTTGTTTACTTTTCCTCTTGACATTGCATCCCATTGGACAAGGTGTTAATTCTTTCTAGAGATTCTAGGTTTATCCTGCATCTGCAAGGTCCTTGTCTCCAGTTAGAGCTAGTCATTGTCCGCATTTTTTAACTTGCCAATTTTAAAACCTTTTGCATCTTTTTCCTTGCCATTTTCCATAATTACCTATTTTGGTAATGTTCATATGTAGTCACACTCATCTGATGTAACTACATCAACTTATAAGGAGTTATGCATCACTGTTTTAGTCACAACTTCTTGAGGTGTTGCACATATTGACAAATTTTATAGAAACAATTAAACATGAAGATCTATGCTAGATGTAGAAAAATTCATGTTATGTTTGTGTTCTCAACTTCATTTCACCTAAATGTGGCAAGTTTATGGGTTAGAACACCTCATGGTTGGGGAGATTTTTAGCTTCCAATTTTTGTTGACAAATTGTGGAAATAATTAAAACAAGAGTTTTATGGAAGCTGGAGAAAGATGGTTTGACAAGGGGTTTTGTAATGTCATTATTGATGGCATGCTAATATTTTGTGAGAAAATATTATCGCAGTCGAAAGTTGTGCATCTTTTGTCATTTTCATGTTTGGAGATCAATTAGGCGATTGTTATGAAGTTCTCTAGAGTAGTGTCAGGCAAGGTAGTCAGTTTCAAAAGTTTAAATATGACATCCATGAAGTATTAAGTCTTTCCAAAAATACTAATGAGAAGAGAAGTTTACTTGTGCCATCAAAAAATTTAAACGACTTCATAAATGTTGGTTCCGAAAACTACTTCACATGCCAACAAGGAAGGAGTTTCTTTTTTTAGAAATTATTCTCAAAAGACCGATAAGTGCTTTGACAAACCTTGAAGGTGACTAGTTGGTCATAAATAGCCTTCAAAATGCTAAATGTTTAAAAGGAGAAGTCTTCTATCATTGGACTAAGTGGATGATTTCAAAAATTTTAATGCATGCTCAACGAAGTTATAAAGTCCTTCAAGAACACTGATAAGGAAAAAGTAATGGTTAGATTTTATTAGGGATAAGGTGTGAGTTTCTTCTCTAATTAGTTTTGACCACCTCCAAAAGGTCGACGAAAGATTAAGTTGAGAGGAGACTTGTCCAACAAAGCTTTATTAGCATCAAGTAATTCCTATATCAAAGATGTTTTAAGGAACTCTTGTCGGCTAAGGTAAAAGAGTTTGAAACTAGTTTTAATTTCTAGTATCCGATAAAGAAAGTGCTTTCAAAAGCAATCTTCTATGCCAATTCTCAAGTGATATGTATGACTTCAAAACTATTTTCAACTAGCCGATGAAAAGTTTTGATTGCCTTGAACTACCGACGAAGGAAAGTCGCTTCTATCATCAGGGAATATAAGCACTTTCAAAAATGTCTTCATCTAGGGATAAGGTTTTATGAACTTCTCCAAACAATAATGAAAAGTCATTCTTTAAGTTAAGATATAATCATGTGTTGAAACAACCAACCGCCACGACTTTACACACCAATAACTCCATATCCCCATGTTATTGCTTAAACTATTTTTTTGATTAAATTTAAGCAGTTGGAGTGGCCCCATAGAAATTTATAATTATGTGAAAAGGATAATATAGAATCTTTCCCTATTTTCATGGAGCATCTACTACTTAGGAATTACAAATAAGCTGTGGGAAAAACAGGGGGGCTAAAAATAAGCAGCCACTGCATAACGAAAGTGGCTACATATATTTCCTTCCCCCCACTTTTTTTAAATTTTCTTCTAAATTAAGATAACTAAAATGATTTATTTTTATTTTTAATACAAATTAAGATAACTGCTTAAGATAAGCAAAAAAAAAATATTCATGGGGTCACTAGCTCCACAAACATCTCCTAAAAAAATTGAGCAGTGGCTACTAGCCAAAATAAGCTAAGCACCAGCATGGGGACATGCCCTAAAATTTCTTATTTTTATGCAAGGTAGTTACAACGAATGAAGAAGTTAATGAAGAATATTCGTGAAGCTTTAGAACATGGATTTGTGTAGATTGATTTACCAAAATGATGCAGCAATGGAGACACTAGAAAAGGGTATGGATGTCTAGCAAAATAGAATGGAAGTAGATTTTTGTTGATATTGTAAATTGAAATCTTTTCACTAATTAAATTTAACTTGAATTCACCTTTATGAAATACAATAATCTTGTTAGAATGTGAAATACAATTTTTCTTTTAAAGAAAAAGTGGCATAGCCACTGAAAATATAATAATTATAAAAGAGAAATTATAGAAAGCCTGATTCAGCGAGGCATACTGGTGCAGGAGCACCTAACACAAGGTGGCCTCCATGAGGCATTCAACTTCATGACTTGTTTTGATGTTCATTTTTGTCTTGTTGTCTTGTTCCAATAAGCTCCTAGAAGACCATTCATGATTGTAATAAGGACTATGTCCAAAATTCTACATATTGTTGTCTTCATGATTGTAAGCCTTTGTTAAGGCATGTAGGGACATCCATACTTTTCATGTTGTAAGCCTTGTAAAAGGCATGTCAAAGTGTTAGGAAGACATGTCAAGTTTTGTCAAAGGTTGCCAAATGTTTTGAAGGCTTCATTAAGCCTAAAACAAGTTTCTACAATCCTAATTAGGACAGTTGTAACAATGGAAGTAGTTGTTGTCTTAAAAATGACAGGGCAGTTCGCTCATGGAAGAATAGTTATGCACCCTCCAACGAGCCAAATTGCCTCTCTTTCCATTGTATAAACTTGCTAAGACTTTGGACTTGCTGAAGAAGTCTTGGAGAATCCTTGAAGAAGTCATTTTGAGGAGAAATAGTAATCAAAACTTAGAAATTCTGCATTTTCTATATAATTCCATTGTTGCAGTCTGTACCCTGTGTCTGTACGGCCAAGTTGTGAAGGATTATGGTGATGACATGAAACTAGAGTGAGTTAACATTCATTTGCTTCTAGTTTGGCATCTTGAAACAATTCTAGAGTAGAATAAGATTGATTTTCCTAAAAACTGTTTTAAGAAACCCTTATCTAGGGTTTTGGTAAGAATTGTGCATATTTTGCCATTCCACTGATTTGATTCACTTTTGATTAGTGGAATGGGTTGTATTAGGTCTATTCTAGTATACTATGATGAGTTTTTGGTAGGAGATCTGAGGAGAATAAGTTTTTTTTGAGGAAACCTAACAAAACCATGTGTTAGGTGATGTTTAAAGGCACATTGAAGGAACCATAGATACATTTTTGGGAACAGCAGAGAGTAGGAAGATAAAACCTACAAAATCCCTTGTCTTGGCATGTGTTCTAAGTTCTCAAAACATTGATTGAGTTCTGTGTGTGAATTTAAGGGTAGTTGCTTCACAAATTAGGCCTAATTGGGGCTCTAAGTCATTAGGAGGGGCTATAGGTTGAGGCATATCATCCAAAACAACCACTACCCATTCTAGGATATGTGATAGGGGGTTATAATGGGTATCTTTCAATTGTCTAAGATTTACATTTGAAGGTCTAAGTCAAGAGTTATTAGGACTGTTCTCATTTTGAAGGGCTACAAGCCATTTTTTAGGTTTGTGAAGGAAGTGCTAACCAGAAGTTTGACCTACCTTTGCCAATGGATGAGATGGGTCCCACTACATGTCTAAACACCTTTTCCATGAAGAATTCAAAGCCCCTAACTTATGTTCCCACTTTTGCAATCTGACCTTTGATTTTGACCTTTTGGGTGTAGTAGAACATTGTCAACTTATCTATCTTCCTCCTTTCCAAAGTGCCTCTACATCATAGTGGTATCAGAGCCATAAAAGGTTTTGTTGTTGGCCTGGTATATGTCAGTAGAGGAGAGTGAAGGATAGGCTAGCAATATGCCTCCAAAGGGGATGACCACCAAAGTGGTCAAGAAGTTCAAGGAGATGGAAGAGAAGATCAAAAGTGGAGTCAAGGAAGCACTCCAAGATGAGTTGAAGGCATTGAGGATAGGGAAGAGGATAGATGAAGGTTCAGATGAAGAGGAAGAAAAAGAGGGGGAAGAAGAAGAGCAAGAAAAGGTAGAGGTACCGGCTGATCAAAAACATTTCCTTGAAGCCATCAAGGCAATTGGCAAGGATTCTTCAGAGGCTTAGATGGATATTCCTATGTTTAGTGGGAAGATGAATGCTAATGAAGTCATGGAGTGGATTGAGGCTCTAAACAACTACTTTGAATACAAAGAAGTTCCTAAAAACAAGAGGGTTAAGTTTGCAAAAACTAAACTCAAAGGTACTGCCCTTAGATGGTGGAATTAGACCCAAGGTGAGAGGGTAAAGAATGGGAAGAGTATGATCTCTTCATGGAGCAGAATGTTGGAGAGGATCAAGTCCTAATTCCTTCCATCAAACTATGAGGTGCAGATCTACAAGAAGATGCAAAATCTCAAGCAAAGAGATTTGGATGTGGCTACTTACACCGAGGAGTTTCACAAATACACTCTTCATTGTGGGTACATGGAGGATGAAAAAGCTAAAGTGGCAAGGTATCTAAATGGTTTGAGGTTTAATATTCAAGATGGGATAAGTTTATTAACCCTTGAAACCATGGAAAAATACTTTCAAGTGGCATTAAGGGCTGAAGAGAAGTTGAAAAGGAAAGGTGAGCAGAAAAATAGAGGAAGAGGAATTAGACCAACCTAAGAAGACCAAGGAGACACACGTAGAGGTAAGGGCCAAGTTTCTGATTTTAGAGGGGGATTTAGAGGCAAAAGAGGTGGAGGTAGAGGTTCTAATGTTTTCACTAGGAGATGTTATCATTGTAGTGAGATTGGTTATACAACATACAAGTGTCTAATGAAATAAAGTTCTACATCTAGTGGTAGTGAAAGGGGGAATGAAAAGAGGGTTCAATATGTGCAAGAAGAGGAGGTAGATGAAAGTGTTAACTCCCCAATTGGGAGTGCAGCCCTAGTTCAATATGGAGAAGCATTTATGCTAAGGAAAACACTCTTGAAGACACCCAAGGACAAGGAGATGACACAAAGGAGAGCACTTTTTAGGACCAATTGCAAAAGCAAAGGTAAAGTATGCAAGGTAGTAATACATTCTGGTTCAACAAATAACATGGTGTCTAGGGAAATGGTGGATAAATTGAACCTAGAAAGGATTCCTCATCAAACTCCTTACAAAGCATCTTGGGTGAGTGATAGTCAATCACTTTTTGTAGATGAACAAATATATGTTGATTTTCAGATTGGAGAATATAAGGATAGGGTTTTATGTGACATTTTGCCCATGGAATGTTGTCACCTACTTTTAGGTAGGCCATGGCAATTTGATAGGCAATCATTATATGATGGATATGCTAACACATACACCATCAAGAAGGATGGGAGGAATTTTGTGATGACACCATTGCAGGAGGATGCTGAAACAAAGAAGGTAGCCAAGGTCATCTTGGTGGGTAAGAAAGAGTTTGTGAAGATCAATGAAGAAGAGACAAGGAACGTTGAGGATACCTCAAGGAGTGGGGTTGCTAAAGATCAAAGTTTGAAGGTAGTTTCAGTTTTGAATGGTGGAGATCAGATGTTGATGTCTGAGATGGATCAGAAGAAGGTCCAAGAGCAGGTCTACAAGTAGCCACAAGGTGGTTGGAAAGAAGGAGATGCTATCATAATAGGGACCATTATTTGTCCTCTAGAGCCAACAAGAGTTGAAAGACAATCATACTCTACCATAGCAGTAGTACAAGAAGCATCAACCAAGGTTTTGAATGCAAGTGTTCAGGCAGAGATGATAGTAAGAAAGAATGGCAAGCAAAGTATAGGTCTGGTTGCAAGCACTCACTCATGGCAAGGTGTGAGTAAAGCCTACAATGCTAGGCATGAGTTTTTTGTTCCATGGAAGCAGGTTGCAGTCCAGAGACCATGGGGAAGACATGAGACAGTAGAGGATAAAGGGGGAGTAAGACAAAGGATCAACTCATGTGGCATGAGTTCTTTTCTAGGTGGGGTGTATGGTGCAGGAGCACCTAACACAAGGTGGCCTCCATGAGGCATTCAACTTCATGACTTGTTTTGATGTTCATTTTTGTCTTTTTGCCTTGTTCCAATAAGGTCCTATAAGACCATTCATGATTGTAATAAGGACTATGTCCAAAATTCTACATATTATTGTCTTCATGATTGTAAGCCTTTGTTAAGGTATGTAGGGACAGTCATACTTTTCATGTTGTAAGCCTTGCAAAAGGCATGTCAAAGTGTTAGGAAGACATGTCAAGTTTTGTCAAAGGTTGCCAAATGTTTTGAAGGCTTCATTAAGCCTAAAACAAGTCGCTACATTCCTAATTAGGATAGTTGTAACAATGGAAGTAGTTGCTGTCTTAAAACTGACAGGGCAATTTGCTCATGGAAGAACAGTTATGCACCCTCTAACAAGCCAAACTACCTCTCTTTCCATTGTATAAACTTGCTAATACTTTGGACTTGCTGAAGAAGTCTTGGAGAATCCTTGAAGAAGTCATTTTGAGGAGAAATAGTAATCAAAACTTAGAAATTCTGCATTTTCTGTATAATTCCATTGTTGCAGTCTGTACCCTGTGTCTGTACGGCCAAGTTGTGAAGGAATATGGTGATGAAATGAAACTAGAGTGAGTTAACATTCATTTTCTTCTAGTTTGGCATCTTGAAACAATTCTAGAGTAGAATAAGATTGATTTTCCTGAAAACTGTTTTAAGAAACCCTTATCTAGGGTTTTGGTAAGAATTATGCATTTTTGGCCTTTCCACTGATTTGATTCACTTTTGATCAGTGGAATGGGTTGTAGTAGGTCTATTCTAGTATACTATAATGAGTTTTTGGTAGGAGATCTAAGGAGAAGAAGTTTTCTTTGAGGAAACCTAACAAAACCATGTGTTAGGTGATGTTTAAAGGCACATTGAAGGAACCATAGATGCATTTTTGGGAACAACAGAGAGTAGGAGGATAAAACCCACAAAATTCCTTGTTTTGGAATGTGTTCTAAGTTCTCAAAACATTTATTGAGTTATGTGTTTGAATTTAAGGGTAGTTGCTTCACAAATTAGGCCTAATTGGGGCTCTAAGTCATCAGGAGGGGCTATAGGTTGAGGCATATCATCCGAAACAACCACTACCCATTCTAGGATATGTGATAGGAGGTTATAATGGGTATCTTTCAATTGTCTAAGATTTGCATTTGAAGGTCTGAGTCAAGAGTTATTAGGATTGTTCTCATTTTGAAGGGCTACAAGCCATTTCTTAGGTTTGTGAAGGAAGTGCTAACCAGAAGTTTGACCTGCCTTTGCCAATAGATGGGATGGCTCAAAATACATGTCTAAACACCTTTTCCATGAAGAAATCAAATCCCCTAACTATTGTTCCCACTTTTACAATCTGACCTTTGATTTTAGGCTTTTGGGTGTAATAGAACCTTGTCAACTTATCTATCTTCCTCCTATCCAAAGTGCCTCTACATCACATACTGGAAGGAAAGAATTAGGTGAAGAAAACCTTTGGTTGTAGCCTTTTTTTAAAACATAGCTAATAAAAAAATGACTCAAAAAGATGAGTCTTATAAAAAACAGTCTGTGAACATTACATGATTGACTTCTTTGTCAATAAGATAATATTACAAAATATACCGAGGATACAGTCCAATTATATCGTAATCAAAAAACACCCAAAAAAGAACCATAACTATTAGTTATCATCTTGCAATCCTTTAGCAATAAAACCCTGCTAACGATGAACCTCCTCTTCTGTCGGCTAAGGAGGAGGAGGTAGTGGAGGAGGAATGTAATGTAGAAGAAAAGAAAGAGAATTAAACACCTCTGTAGCATCATCTACCAAATGTCTCCCCAACTCTCTTCTATGGCAGTGGATACAATTATGAAAAGACATAGCACAATTGTTTTGAAGGCCATGCAACATAGCATTGAAGAGACAATGAAGCACAGGTCTGCGGAAAAGATCCCTGCAATCAAACAAACCACCCACAAGAGCAGAACCCGTATACAAATCGTAATCCTCTATAACTTCATTAAAAATATCCATAGGAAAATGAACATCTTGGACAAATAGAAAGCCCAGATTCCTTACTAGATCAAAACTTTGCAATAAATCCATAGCATTTGAAAGGAAATGTGAAACTGCTTGGGACAAATATATAGTTCTAGGAAAATATAAAACTTGCAGACCACAAACCTAAATGATGGCTCTTTCAATAGCATCTTCATAAGTCTTAAAAACTTCTGGCATGGTGTTCGGATTGAGGAGACCTAAAGAGGGCCGTTCCCAATTCTGAATTGGCATGAGAATTCTTCTGTTTCTCTGAACCGTCCCCATACTAGAACAAAATAATTCTTGAATCTTGAAAAAACCAGATTAGGAGGCTACAGCAGAGCAAATATAAAGCTTATAGAAAGATGGTAGATGTCATGCCAAAACAAGAATATAAAGGAGAGTTTCTTCAAAATGCAATGAATAAAATCATTCCTGACAAGATATATTGTTAAGCGAGAATTGCCGCCCTACGTACAAAATTAAAATAGTAGTACTACACACTAGATGAAACTACCCTCAACCCAAGGAATGACATCAGCTGTCAGAACGGAGCCACAAAATAGAGATAATTCTGGATTTAGAGGCTAGAACAAAATACTCACTTAAGATATCTTTCCACTGAATACTTCACATTTTACACAACAAATTAGTTTGAGCTTTCCTTAGCTAGAATGCAATTAATTCTAGGGATCAACAAAAGGGAGTTAGAATCCCACTCCTTAATAGATTCATTAATGCAAAAAGCATGATTAGCAAGAAAATTTGCCAACAAATTGCCTTCCCTATACGTATGAACTATTTTAAATGATTGAAAATGATCAAGCAATTTCCTTCCAAATTGTAAAATGTAATCAATTTTCTAGCTTGGTGATGATTTAAGACTAAATACCCTTATAATATTCAAAGAATCCCCTTCCACAATAATATTAGAAATTTCACATTTTAATGCAAGATTTAGACCTGCTATTAGTGCCAAAGCCTCTGCCTCATTGTTTGAACACAAACCAAGCTTAACTAATAAAGTTCTTAAAACTGATCCATTATGATCTCTTAAAACACAACTAGCACTAGAAACACCAGGATTACCCCTACTCGCACCATCAAAATTCAATATTACAAAAGAAACAGGTAGATGGATCCACTTAATGGAGGACCTATCTATTTTACTACCCATGCTAAAGCAATTTGAGTTAGGCTGTAGTGCCCCTCCATATTCACTTTGGTTGTGTCAGGTAATTTGGTGAGAATACTTTTTGGGAGGAGGATATCAGAGCATCTTTGAGCAATAATAGTGGAAGAAGGAGCCAATGGTTTAGATCTGAAACAAGAAGATGGTGCGACCATAGAGGGAGACTAGAAGCAATTGCTAATTGAGGTATGCAATTTCTTGAATAGATTTACTGAATGCTATTGGAAAATGATTGAATCTAGAAAATGATTTAGATTATAATTATGTTTTGAAGTTTATAATGTCATCATTGTTATGGGTAGCTTCAGAAACTCATTTGTATTTCAGTTGTGACTAAAATAAAATTTTAGTTTTTGTGTATCATCATGGTAATGACTCTTATGCCCTACGTAGGTCGAGGCAGATCGATCCACTTAATGGAGGACCTATCTATCTTACTACCCATGCTAAAGCAATTTGAGTTAGGCTGTAGTGCCCCTCCGTATTCACTTTGGTTGTGTCAGGTAATTTGGTGAGAATACTTTTTGGGAGGAGGATATCAGAGCATCTTTGAGCAATAATGGTGGAAGAAGGAGCCAATGGTTTAGATCTGAAACAAGAAGATGGTGCGACCATAGAGGGAGACTAGAAGCAATTGCTAATTGAGGTATGCAATTTCTTGAACAGATTTACTGAATGCTATTGGAAAACGATTGAATCTAGAAAATGATTTAGATTATAATTATGTTTTGAATTTTATAATGTCATCATTGTTATGGGTAGCTTCAGAAACTCATTTGTATTTCAGTTGTGACTAAAATGAAATTTTGGTTTTTGTGTATCATCATGGTAATGACTCTTATGCCCTGCATAGGTCGTGACTCAATCCACACTTACTATATATATATTGTGTGTAATCCTAATATGTGTGCCTGGTGGGTTCTGTTTAGACCTCACTGCCAATGTGATCACTGTAGAAATTGGTAAGATAATTAACTAAAATGTAATGTTTCTATAGAATTTGTATGCCACTTGATACTTATATAGTTATGATAACCAAAGATAGTTTGATAGTGGATTACCTTTTTAGAAATGAAAATTATTTTCTAGACTGGCCGTTATATCTTATATTAGCACTTCGTGGATAACTACAAGTTTATGCTATTTATATACCATATTTATTTCCATCACAAGATTTAATTTAAGGGAAAATAAATGCAATCTGTCAGAACTTTTTACTTGTTCGAAAACATCTTTATTTTGGAATCTATTTTATAATTACATTAGGGATCTCTAAAGATTATGGCATCTGTAGCAACGCACTTCTTTTTAGGCGTTGGTTTCCTTAGCCATGTTATGGGGCAACTTGATGACAACGAGACTGATGGATTATGGCACATCTGCTTGAAGGAACAGGGAAGTTTCAGAGGGAATCGAAAAATTTTCTAGAAGATTTTGGGGAAAAACAACTCTTCTTGCTCTTTAAAAAAATACGGTAATATTTTGCTGTGAAAAGGGGGAGAAAATTGGAGGATTTGACTCGGAATGTAAGCTTCAATGACATCTGGGGATTGCTTCTACATGCATGCATTTATGGAGGTAGTGGAATGGCAGGAGATGCAAGAGGATCAACAACGAGATTGAAAATGGTCATGAGATCAAAACTTGAGGGAGAAAACATTTCAACAATATCTAAATAATATCCTTTATTTTCTTTTATCAGGAACATCTGTTCTTTCCCTGTTATCAGTCAAGAGAATTGAACCTAACGAGTACAGAGCCTATTGTACATAAAAGGAGATCTTGTATTCCGAAGAGGCATGCTGACTAAGCTATGGTTTATGATTTATAAATAACCTGATTAATTTATGTTGCAGTTTATCAATGTTCTAATCGCATAGCAATCGTACAAGGTCTGTATAAACATTTGAAGGTTGCATAACTTTGTTAGACTCTTAGAGAGACTTGTATAAGCCTTAGAATCTCTTGAATCCCTACATACTAGAACGTGAATATGGAGTTAAAATAATGATGTCAAGATTTAGAAATCCTCTAATCTTGACCTAGTAGATCATATATGTGGAAAAGTTGTTTGTTGTCTGTGTGTCGAATGACTACTATACAGAAGATCATGCAGATTTTTTAAAAAAAATTGAGAGACTGGAAAATCATTTTCATTGCCTTTGTTTCTTTGTTTAATTGTTCCTCTGTATACGCAATCAAGATTATACGTTCTTCTTTCTAGAGAAAATTTGCTGGAAAAACCTGAAGACAATCATGTACCTATAATCCATTATAATCAGTGTGTTTACCATTTTGGCATCATTATCCTGATTAGTGAAAAATATATGTGTTATGTGCTTATTCCATTTAGGCACAGTTGGAAAATATATGTGTCATGTGCTTGTGTCAAGGCAGGGTTGGTTATTCTATTTG
This sequence comes from Cunninghamia lanceolata, assembly GCA_027924645.1. Taxonomy (NCBI): domain Eukaryota; kingdom Viridiplantae; phylum Streptophyta; class Pinopsida; order Cupressales; family Cupressaceae; genus Cunninghamia; species Cunninghamia lanceolata. Next base: position 12,311,345 of record BSBN01000916.1, on the reverse strand, counting down.
AAACGTATTATGAGAGGAAAAAATTTAAATTGCCTTTGAAATGATCTCTCTTTAGACAAGGGAGATGTGTATGCCACAGCTTCCCACTCATTTGGGAGCGCCGATTGTGGTAATTAATATTACCATAGCCTGGCCATCATCGATGCTAAGAAATGCCTTTATATATTAACTTAAGGTTATAACATAATTGCCTATAGTGATACTTTTATGAAATTCTTATCGATCAAAATATTACCATTTTGATATTCGAAGACATAGATTCGGGATGTTTTAGATTATAGTTATTAATATTTAAATTCTCTGTCATATCATTTAGAATCTAACTAAAATCTATACTGTAATTAATTCTTTGTAATTATATTAGCAAATTTACTTTGTTCTACGCATATTAAACTTTAAATAGAATAACAGTTTCAAGTTTAACATTGTTAGGGATAGATTTGAACCCCCATGACTCCATCGTGGGCAAATTTAGAGCTTATCTCCCTGCCAAAACATGACAAAGAGAGAATAAATATTATAATGATTATTATTATTTGTGCTAGAGTCAAAATTTCCTGTTATCGGCAGTCATGTATATGAATTACTTTAAGAATCTTAGCTCAGTAGTTATTAGCTGATTTCATTAAATATAGTGAAAGAAATAGGGGTTGCGCCTTTTGGTGCATGTAGACCACTTATGATTATAGGCTTAGGGGTATTTTATTTGGGGATTGATCATCAATGTTATTGGAGGTTTGACACGGAGCACCTTCCTTTAGTGTATTCGATCTTTTAGATGGCTCCCTTTAACATTAACAAGAACTTTGTCCTTGTTTTAAATCATGTAACTGAAGTTTATTTTGTGTGAAGAGTATTGCAGAGGAAAAAGACCGTTCTTAAATTATTCTTACGTCTGCTCAGGAGTGTTGGAACACCAAACATGGTTAGTACTACTTAAAATTCAAATAAGAGTACCTTATGATTCTTAATCTCTTTTTAGAATTTCATTTAATTAGAATTTAGTTCTTAAAATGGAATCTTGCCCCTCTTTAATATTTTATTAAATAACTACTCCCTTAAAGAGAATTTCTTCAAGAAAGTATTCAATATGTTATTTTTAGAATGATTTTTATAGATTTTGAAAATAGAGAAATAGATTAAATTTTAAGATGATTTTTATACATTTTGAAAATAAAGCAAGAGAATATTTTTAGAATGATTTAGTTTGTTTTAAATGGAATATTGTCAATGATTAATTTAGAGTTTTATTGAGATTAAGAAATAAGCATGTTATTGTGTTTATGTACTACAGTGGATGGGTGTGTTGAATCTATCAAATAATTTTTATATTAAATGCGAAGGAAAATTATGGTTAGATTATATTTTTTTAGCAAAATTGTCAAATCAATGGGCTTTGAATTGAATAAATGAATTATGTAATAATTACATTTCAAGAAAAATAAGGAGAAAGAATTTGTTAGTATGAGGTGGAGGTGAACAAAATGTATAATAAATGGATGTAATGATTATTTTTGGTATCCGTAGTTATAAGCATTGTTGGGTTAGTTTGATGGGAAATCTAATCTTTATATATTTGAGGACAGTGTCTTCAGATAAAGCACTACTATGAGGATGTAGTAGGATAGAGAAATGGTTATTATAGGTAAAGATTGTTACCACTATAATTACTTGGGATATAGATTTTAACTATGTTGCTCCAACTATACTTATTACATCTTTAGTATCATTCTAAATTTCACATGTCTAAAAACTAAGCTTCTACCTCTAGGATTTTGCCTTCTCCTAGTATTGTGGAAAATATAACGAAACTTCAACCAATGAATGAGATAGTCCTTAGCTCAAATTACCATTTGTAAAAATATGTGATTAGTCCAATAAGAGACTGTGATATTATCTTAGACCAAAAGTATAGTAGTGGATGAGATAATATGTTTACTTGATGGAGTGACCCTTGGTAAATAAAGTAGAATAGGAAAAACTATAGAAATTCCTTCTTACTTGCATGGAACTATGTATAAAAGTTAGCCTGGTGACCTGCCAGTTCTGTTATTCTGAACTACGAAGTTTGTACACTACGTGTACGTAGGAAAGGCCATCATGGATGAGCCTCTGAGACATTAGGTCGGCCCCTTAGGGCCTTAGGATTTCCATTTCTTGCAATTGATATTGTGTAATTAATAATCATGCGGAACTAATGTTTCTTTAGATGTGCAGTTGAGATCTATATGCTGTGCAGGACTCTGAAGCTAAGGATGTACCTTTCCACTTGGCAAATCAATGACTATTTGGAAGTATTGGTAAAAGAGTATCAATGCGTATAATTTTATTGGAACATTTGTACCTTACATTTCATTTCCGATGGGCGTCAATATACTCTGATTTTGACTTAAGGTTTACTAAGATAAATTTTGTAAATTGTTATTCTATCATCTTGTTAAGATCATTATTGCTTTGTACTAAGATATTATCGGTAGGCAATACATATTGTGTGTGTGCATATTCATTAGTACATTTGGATTTAGCACAAACCCTGGTTGTTAATTAGATCATGTTAGAAATTAGTACTATAGTCATGTAATTAAACATAGTTTGTTTGAATCATGTTTGTTGTGGAATATTGTTTAATTTCAATAATGCAGTCATGTTATCTCTAGAGAAGTTAGTTTAACTAGTAGGTTTAACTTGCTGCACGGTTTTATGAATATGTTAGATTTTGTTATCATTACTTTGATTATGTTTTTTTTTTTTAAAAAAAAATTCTGCCTTTTTATTTCTTTAGTTGAACTTAACTCTCTAGGGTTGCATGACGGGGCATTACATAGGAAAAAGTAGATATTTCCATCTTTTTAACATTAGATCATCCCAAGAAGAAAAAACTAGAGAACCTACCTTTCTAGAAAGAAGAGAAGTTGAGACTACTTCCGAAATCATTTTTTCAATTTTTACAATTATTGCATCAATACAGTTTTTAATTTTTCTAAAAATTCCGCTCTTTCTTTCTAACCACAAAATCCAAATCAAAATACTTGGCAAGACCAACCACAAAGCAGAGAAGGTGGAATTTGTGAATAAGATAGGCTAGCTTTGAAAAACTTGAAGGAGAGAGTGAGGAAGGGGGCCCTGCCAACACAATTTTGAAAGTAGCCAGTGCCAAACTTTTGAAGAGAAATGACAATTTAGCAGTAAATGATCCACAGTTTCCTCAACTTCAGAACAAAAAGGACATAAGAAAGAAGTAGCAACACCAAGCCTGACTAACCTATCACTGGTAAGGATTCTATAATTCAATGCTAACCAAGAAAAAGCCACTGCTTTAGGCAGGCAAGGACCACTCCAACAAAGCTTATAAGGCCAATCAGTAGATGAATTAGAATCCTTACTAATGATACTTAGATATCTTTGCTTTACTGTATAACGACCAAACTTTGAGGGGACCCAAATGAGTTTATCCCTTCCTCCTGATATAAAAATTCTTCTCTCCTTCAAGATATTCCTAAGCAAGACCTTATGTTCTAAACGAATTAGAAAGTCATCAAAAATTTTCCACGTAACTTTATTAATAACTGAATCAGAATCAACCACAATATAATCTTTAACTTTTGTTCCCTAGACCTGGCACAAGAATAACTTAATTTCTTGAAGGCCTTCTATATTTGACAATAGTTGGTAACTATTCCAAGAATCATCCCAAAAAAGGGCTGAATTTCCATCCTGAATAACCCAAGATAAAAAAGGGGAAATCACCTCTCTACATTTTAATAAAAAAATCCAAATCTGAGAACCCATCTTTGGATTAAGAATAGTAAAGCTTCTTTCAAGTGAAGATGAATCTAGATATTTAGCTAGCATAATTTTTCCCCATTTAGAATCTGGCTTTCCATATAAATTCCAAACCAACTTGGCTCCAAGAGCCTTATTGTAAGCTTCAATGTTATAGATCCCAGTTCCTCCATTCTTCTTCAGAATACAAATTTTATCCCAAGAAACTAGAGACATCTTTTTTCCATTCAAGTTAGATCCATTCCACATGAACTTCCTCAAGATATTAACAAGGAAAGAAAGGATGGACTTGGGCACCATAAGCACTGAAAGCATATACATAGGCACTACCAACAAAACTGATTTAATCATAAATACAAATTTACTATGGTAAGAAATGTGAATTTAGTTTACCCTATGGTGAATTTAAATTAAATCATTTTAAAACTTACTTGTTAATGAATTTGTTATATACCTAGATACTACATATTTCACCTTTATACAAGTACAATACTTTGTCTAGATGTCTAATTGGAAAGTCACTGTTGCTATTGCTTTTAGTTCACCACTTCACCTTGCAATTTATCTGCTTAGTAATTCGCCCTTCAACTGCTTTGCAACTCACTTTGTAATTCACTCCTTTGTTCTCTTGCTCGCTTTGGGTAACAAATTATGAAGTAAAAATCTACTTTTAAACATTAATGCTGAGTGGCAGAATATATCTGTTTCAAGAGAAGTTGCATTATGTTATGTTTTTCGTAGGTAAGCATTAATGGTGAGTGAGAGAATATGCCAGTTTTGACATGCTTTTGACTTTTTGAATTTTAAATCCAAATAGATAATCATGATGCATGTAGTTAACAATGAATTACATCTAACCAATTGTGCAACATTCAAAACCATAATATCAGGTTCAGTTGGAATGTCTAGTTAGGAAATGCCAGGTTTGATTATATCAAGTTTGACCAATATGCCTATATCAGGTTGCGAATATAGGTTGGAAAATGTTGGGTTGGATATATGACATCATGATGACTGATCTGAATATTATTGGATGTCAAAATTTAATTGGATGTGGAAAAAGGTTATGAACTGGATTTATACTTTGCAAGATCAGGTTTAAGTTAGTGTATAAACTCTCATGGAAAATGTCCAAATAGAAATGCTTTATGGGCTAACTTGATGTGCATGTGGATCTTCGTCTGAACTGGATTTTTAAATTTGCAAATGTCATGTTCAGTTGGAACATTATGTTCAGATAAAAGATCAAGTTAGGCACTCTTTGTTTCTTAAAGTTAAATTGTATTTTAGACTTGGGTTGGGTCCAAGAGCTTCTCCTATTTTTTTTAGTGCTTAAGGACTACTTCCAATAATAACTCTTTTAACCTAATGTGTTGCGGGATCTTCATCTGGATGTGGATGTCAATCGTTAGGTTTGTAAACATCACGTCTGGTCGGAAGTGTCTGGTTAGGATATCTAATTAGGACATTCGGTTGGAATAAATCACTTATTTCAATGAATTTTAAGGAAATTCCAAAGGTGATCCTAGCTTAAATTTGATGCTCTTTCAGTTTAAAATCTTACTTGGGATTTTTAGGATTTAGAGTTGTTACTTTTGGTAACTTCACATTTTTCCTTTACAACTGAACAAAAATGAAAGGGGGAACACAAGAAAAAAGAAAAAAGAAGAAGTTAGGAGTCCTCATTTTGCTAGGAGCAAAAAGGGGTATGTTGTGAGACTACACAAGATAAATTAGAATAGATTTTTATTTTGGTTAAATACATTCTATGGTAGTAAATGTTGTATGTTTAATTTTTGTGTATGTACATTCATTGTGTCTAAATATGAACAAGGTGTCCGATAGGATCATCTCTATAGTTAAGTATCTCACCATTTAACTAAGATGTTTCAAGGGGTTTTTGTAATAGATCTTTGAGGTCACATTCATTGACTTGGTATTCTTGTGATTAATTGGTTGGAGCAACAATTGTAAAATTTTCTCAAGGCATTTGAGAGAAATATTTTCATAGTATAATTTATGGGATATATATTGATCATTTATGAATCACTGAAGTAGACCTAATTGTGTGAAGATTCTTGATTTCATGCATTATATTGAGATAAGAAGGCACAATATCATTCTCATTTAAATTTTACAAGCATTTTCTCAAGATTAGACTTTGTCACTAAAACAAACTAAGGCACCAATCCTTTTGGTAATATGATCGAAGTCATTTTATTTAAAATACCTCTCTTTGTCTACTTTGTAGATTAGTTTGATCCTTGGGTTTTTTTTATTAGTCAATTGTGACCTTTTGGGGATCACTCCCATTGAACTAAATTAGAAAAATAAAAAATATAGACTTGTTTCTCATGAAGAGGGCCTTTAACACTATGTTGAACACAAAGATCCAAATAGATCTCCTAAAATCTATCACAAAAATTCTAAGTTTTAACACTACCTTTGGTAAACGAAGCATGAAAACTCTAAAAACTCTTATCCCTGTGACTCTTGTCTCCCCATCATAACATGGGAGCATAAAATTATTTTGCATTCCTCATTTTTGCTAAAAGAAGGACCTCCATGAAATTAAACATAGAAATTTGATGTATTAACACTACTTTTGGAGTGGGATCTAAGATGCATGTTGTGAGCATTTAAGTCACTTTTCTTTTTCTACTACACAAATGTGAAGTTTTCATTGTCATTCCCAACATCCAATACCACAGCATTAATAGTTAAGGAATTGGTATTCTTTGTAGTCTGTAATTCATTATTTCCCACTTTAGAAATCTGTGTCTGTGAGATCAAGATATTATTGGACTTGGATGCCTTCATATCTAAAGATTTATGGCTTCCCTCCCCAGAGGGGGAAGATCTAGAAGTGGATGTAATGCCTCTTTTAGGATTCTTCAACTTTGAAGAGGGTTCCTTTTTAATATTGTTCTAAGGAAGACAAATCTTGGGAGTTGTTGAATAATGGTGGACAATGACATCAAGTTCCACCATGTGCCTTGTCCTTCAAGATTTTGTTTAGAACAATTTGTAGCTATGTGGCCAGTGTTGAAACACCTACATCAATGAAAAGGCAAACCCTCATAATCCAGCATCTGATTCCAAGCATACTTAGAGATTTTTAGAGTAATATTGGCCAAAAGATTTTTGGAAATATATAAATCAACCAATATGTCAGCAATGTGGTGTGAAGAAAAATAAAGGAGTCTTCATCAATATCCAGAAACTTCCCCAGTTTATTTCCTATCACTTCAAAACAAGATTCAAACCAAAATTGCAATAGAAGATTTGGGAGTCGTTCCCATCTAGGGGTTGACAAAAAGGATTCATAGGTAGGATCAAATTTTGGGTTCCATGGTTTAAGCATGAGTTGGTGCTCATTGCAGCCCCATTGATAATCACATAGAATCATATTTATGTCCTCGATATTATCAAAGACCATAGTAAAAAATTGCAAGCACAAGGGTAAATTTGTACAACACCTTCCAATATGGAACTCCAGGTATTTGAGATTCATTTGTGTAAGTCAAGGAGATTGGACCAAAAATGAATGAATATACCAATTAAAACATTCTCTACAAAATATATTTAATTTTCAACCACTTCCATTTTATCTTCATCATCCAAAACTAACTCTGGAGATCCATTGACACATTGTGATGGCCTGACCATCTGATATGGGAAACTGTTCACCTTGGCCACTTTAAAGGGCTGCTCATGCCTTTTTTTGTATAGAAATGATGATCCCTAGCAGCTAGATCTACCTCCTACCTAATGCACTAGTCTTTGTTTGGAGGATCCTCATACTCTTTCAGTGCCATAGAAACCCTAATCTCTGCATTCTTAGGGTAATTCAAAAAAATTAGCATTACTGATTAAACAAATGTAATTAACTAGAAATTAAATTAGAGTTATTTAATTTTATTTTTAGCCTTGGGTTTTATAATAGGTATAACTTATGTTTATGAATTTGTGTTAATCATTTTAAAGCTTGTGTCTAATAAACATTTAGAGGGTTATAGTTTCTAGATATATGGGTCGCATATGTAGTAGGGAAAGGTTAAGGGCATTTATAAGAAAGGAAGGAACTTGTGTTATATATTAAGTTACATTTGTAATCTATTGTGTTGATATACTTAATATATTTCTATTAATTTGTTCATAGTAAGTCAATATACTTGAGAGCTTAGTGACAAAACTTTGAGATTTTCACATACATTAGTTTTGGCTTGCTGAGACCTAATATGTTATTTTTCTTTCTTTTTATTTTTCCTATCAAATACCTCTAGGATCACCCTCCATAGTTTTTTAGAGCCAAAAGAGTAGGGGAATTATCTACTCCTACTAATTGGCTTCTTAACTAATATAGTCTAATCATTATATAGGTCAATATACATTCTTAGGCTTGGATATTGAGTGTTTTCTCTAGGATCATGCAACTAAAGTTTTAGAAGCCAACATGACTTAGGCAAGCTATAGACAACTACCATGAATAAGAATTTAAATCTTAGTCAAGACACAAGATAGTGAAAACCTTCACAAGCACATGAAACCATGGCACAAAATCATGCAAGGAGCTTGTAGAGGATTCAATGAGTCCCACTAAATCACATTTCTCTAATCAATTATCACCAAGGGCACATGAAATGAACAAAAAAACTAAGAAAAATCCAAATGTAAGATTAGATATTAATAGGTTGTATGAAACTTACCTTTTGCATCTTCTCTAGTTCTTCTTTTGTGATAGGTTTTTTCAAGTTTTTTCATGTATAAAAATGATTGTAAGTGGAGAGGGATGAAAAATAGGTGAATAAGACCAACTTCACATAAGATTGTGTCATTTTCAATATGTAATTATACATTAAACCATTCATCAAAATGGGCCCAAGACTAAATGGGAATCGGTATGGGTATGCAAACATATATAAACATTAGCTTGAAGAACCACTTTTTTACATTTATTATGCTATAAGCAAATGCTACAATAATGTCTAAAACTTTTATGCATATATAACTAGTACAGGACACACATCCTCATTACATTAATACTTCAAACATTTATTTTTATAAACAATATATAAGTTAGACTTATCACTTCTTATTTTAATGTCTAACTTTCTAAAAAAAAATATTAAATTTTTATCATCAATGAATATAAGAAAACTTAGATATAAGTAGATTTTGGGACCAATTTGATCATTATACCCCTAAAGGGAGAGCACTACCAATTCCTTTATTTTTTTGTATAGAAATAAAAATAACAAACTATTTTATTTTAAAAAATATTTCAAATTTAATTATTAAAGCACAACAATATCACAAAATGCAAGTATATTATATATTATGTCCTATTATTTTTAATACACTTAATAAGATAGGATAGAATTTCCACCTTTTATTTTAAATGCATTTCTTTTATCATTTTAATAAAAAAGAACAAGGAAAGAGAAGAATCTTTGTAAAAAATATTGTGGTCATCCTTAAAGTTTTATGATGGATCTTCTCTTCAAGGCCATAGAAATAAAAGTATTCCAATTTATTATTAAGACTTTGGTTTATATGTGAGGTTTAATATGCAACTCTATAGCAATTATTATACATTATCTAAAAAGTGAGTGGGATTATCTAGGACCTAAATCTGATACCAACATATAATTTATAGATGAGGACACCAAAAAGTAAGTAGGATTATCTGGGATCCAAATGTGATACTAATGTATCATTAATAGACGGGTGTACCAAATGAGTTGGAGATAAAGAAAATGAAAGGTGCACCAAATGAGCGGGAGATCAAGCAAATGAAGTTGTGCTTGTAGATGTTGATGTAGATGTAGGTAACGAGACATATGTTTGTGTAACACTTAGATAAGCAAGCTTTGTGGGATTTGGTAAGTTGCTCACATAATGGTTTGAAAGCATTGCATATACATTCACCATTCGTGGGTGGAGTGATGCATCTGCTTGTGTACACAAAAGACCTACATGAATGCATCTTGAAACTTCCTCGCTAGGGAAACTTTCTATTATTTCTCTATCAATCATATCAACAATATTTCCTCTGCTATAAGTTCTCCATACCTGGATAACAATGATGTACACTCATCTTCATAAGATATATATCTTTGAGAAACAAACTATATTGACATGTGTTATTTTTATCTTACCCATTCTAGCAAGCTTTGAGCAATCTATTATGATCATTGTTCTTTCTTCCACATATAATTTCTACAATGACAACACTAAAGATATAGACATCAACTTTGATAGATATTTGAACTACTTGAGCATACTCTGATGCCATATGCCCATTGCATAATTGGGAAGAAATATTATATCAAAATTAAACTTAAACAACAATACTGTCCCAGAAAAAAATTATTTTAGGTAGAAGATAGTAAAAATTTCAAATTAATTTTCAAAGAAAAAACAAGTAAGAGTAGAAAATTTAATAGATTCTTACAGTGTTCCTGCAACCCTTGTGTTGAGGTGCCCACCATAAATAGCTAGTACATTGTGTGCTAAATATTTATAGGGAGTTTCAACCTGTTATGATTTCAACAAAAAGAATCAACCCAACCAATAGACAATCCTTGGCTCATTCAACTATACTATTTATCGATGAAAATTCCTTCGACGGAGCAGTCGGCATGATTTTTGGTCACCCGTAAGTTTACAATGTACCATCTGTTTAAGATTTATTGTGTTTAGGTGACTCTCATCTCAATAAAACAATCTTGCTAAACCAAAATCTGATATCTTTGGCTCCATTTTATGATCAAGTAAAATATTGCTTGCTTTAATGTCCTGATGAATGATGGTAAGCTAAGAATCTTCACGCAGGTATAGAAGGCCATAGGCTACTACGAGTATGATGTTCAAACACCTGTGCCAACCAAGCTCTTTCCTCCTCTATGGATCTATAGCCATGCATACAAAGAAATGCTTTAAATATGAACAAATGTTTCATGACTTCAACTTGATTAGCCTAGAGAAAAATAAGAATTGTATGATTCTCAGTTTAAATTTAGATGCAATAAACTCACAAAATAGTATTTTATCAAGGATTTTGTTAGGCAAGAACTTGTAAACAAGTAACCATTCTAATCCCTCTACACAACATCCAAGTAGAGTCACAAGATTATGATGTTGAATATTTGCGACTAGCTTAACCTCATTTAGAAATTGCTCTTTTCCTTGCAATGATTGTATAGATAGTCTCTTTACTGCTATTTGTAATGACAAAAAGTACCCCCTATGGCATTTCCACACTCTTGGAAAGCATTGGAGATTATATCTTGAGAGCAACCTAGGCATTCATCCTCTGTTGAGTCTCTTGTACATTGCAGAAGTCCATAAGATTTGTCTGGATTTTCACCGTAGATAGATGTATTGAAACCATTTGAGAATGATGTATACTTCACAAGATCATGTAAATCTTTGTCCAAATTCATCCCACATTCAAATCATGTATAGCCCACTGGTTCTTTTCATGAGACTTAAGTCTTCTCCTTGGAACAACTTGCTCTACTTATAGGATTCTGATTCTTTGCACTAGAGTTGTGATTAAATCTATAGGAGTTGCAGCTCTAGGGGTTTCTTCATTTCTAGGATGTTCTCTTCGAATATTTTCATAGTGATGGGCTTCCTCCCATGCGGCATTTTCTTTTTTTTCTTCTTGTAAGGCAATTCTTAATGCCTCTTGGGCATCTTTGGTTTCTTGTAGACACTTTTCCAACCTTCTAACCTCTTCATCTAGGTGAGTATTTGATGTACTTGTGGAAGGTCATTCGGGTCAATGTATCTTTGACCTTATCCTTCTAGCTTTATGCGGCACATTTGCTATGTCCGATTCATTTTCCCAAGTCAGGTTATTGAAGGATAGAGAGCACCTGGACTCTTTTGGACCTTGTCCATAGTCAGAGTCTTCATAGTCAAACAATTGGTAATTGGCACATTACGATGTGGTAGCACATACCTATCAAAGGAAGGGGTTTCAGGTTTAGTTGCAGGAATGTTCCCTTGGTTTAAGTCTAGTTCCATCATATTTGGGGGTGCCATAGACACCATAGAATAAATGGAATGGATGATGGTGCAAATGATGGAAGTTGAAGCGGCTATGAAAAGAAGTGAAAAAATATTTTTGAAGTGTTTAAATGTTTTTTGAAATATTTTGAAATGGGAACGCAAACTACAAAACTAGAAGATTCTGTAATTCATGTCGGGTTCACCAAAATATGTATGCTCAAAATCATGACTCTGGTTGCCTGGGGCTGTCGGGTCAAATTTTGGCACACACATGGACCCTTCCCTCCTTGGCACGGGGCAATCCACCACATCACTCTCCCTCACATGGAAGTAGCCAGTCGAGAGGAGGAAAGACACGGTAGAGGTTTGGCTCATTAGAGAGATGGACTTCGCATTGGGGGGTCAGCAAGTTCTCTGGTCTTTGTTGTTATGCATTTTGTTGTATGTTTCATTCGATAGTTGTCATAGTTGAGATAACCGTATGACCCGAAGGGTCACTAGTTTCTCTTCTTCTGTTTGGATTCCTTAGATTCCACCTCTGTGTGGGTAAATGATTGTTTTTGTTGATGGATTTTAATATTTCAATGTCTTGAAGAAATGCTCTCTATAGTTGCAATTGCCTAGTTTCTTCTAACAATAATAGGACAAATGGGTCTCCTTGTGGTAGAACAAATGTTTCTTATTGTGGTTGCAGATGTAACTCCTCGATCTCATCACAGATAGCATCACCCACTCTCCTCTCACCCCTAAACACATTTTTGAATCAGGGTAGAGGTGTATGTGTGATTACTAACCTTAATCATATCTAGGGTTTTGACCTAGGGTTTTGTTGACCTAGGGTTTGACTTTGTTTAACTGTGATTACCTAGTGATGGAATCGGGGGTTTGCAATTTTGTCTATTCTAGGGTATTTATATGCATGCAAGCTAAATGATATGTAAAATGTCTTTTTTGGTATTTTTTAGAGTATTTTGGAAGTAAAAGTCCTTCTAATGTATGAAAAAGAAATATGTGTGCAATCCTATATGACTTTTCCAATGCAAAGTTAACCTATGTTTTTTGGGTTTTCAGTGTTTTGAATGCAATCTAATCTAAAGAAAAGAGAAAATGCTTCTTCTAACAATCTAGACCTAGAAATAAGAAAGTGATTAATCTAACATTCAAGATCTAACTATCAAGGAAAAAGCAATGTTTTACTGTTGCCAAGAGAAAATTTGATTATCTAATTACTATGAAAACAATGAAGGATCCTAGAAGAAATAAAGATTTGTTGACTCCACTACCCTCAGTAATCCTTGTGATAGGTAACCTTGAATCCTTTTATGGCAGTAGGTAATCCTCTTCACAACAAAATGACCTAAAAAAGCAAAAAGAAGCTTTGATGAATCTTGTATGATCTCAATGAGAGCTTGGATTGAGCACAATTACATAGAATGAAGCAGTGTAGTATTGCTTGGTTGAACAAATAAAGCAAAAGGCACCTTCGTCCTGTATGAGCATTCAAATGCTAAGTTGGAGAGAAAAATTGGCAAGAGTTGTGTGCACAATGAATTTATCTCCCTTTGTGCTTAAGGGAGGGGGGTATTTATAAGTTTAGAAGAAGGAATTAATTGAAGAGTTAACTCATTTGATTGATGAGTTAACAAGAATAGATGAATGTGAGTTAACAAGGTTGATTACCCAGTGAACTCAGCTAATTAGAGAGTGATGAAGCAATGATAGCTTATCACTGAAGAGGAAATGGAGGTGAGGGAATGCATGAGATTGATTAGAGAGTTAATTTGAGATCAAATAGAGTTAATTATGTATGTGTAGGTGCATGAAATAGTTAACTCTATATCGGGGATCAAAAATCATGCAAATAGAAAGAAAAACAGGCGTAAACAGAGCAAAAACAAGAGAGAAAATCAAGTTTTTCCATGGGTTCAAAAATGGTAGGGTTGCCCCTTTTGTCAGTAGGGCTGCCCCTAGGCGACCATGGGTTGCCCGGGGGAGATCCGGGCTGGACAGGGTCATATGCAAAAAAATACGCTGGGAGATGGCAAAAGAGAGGAAAAGGATGGGTTCTGCATCAAGAAACAAGTCAGTCATGTGGAAGAATCTAAATCTCCACTTACATTTGTAGGATCTCCCAGGGGAGATCTAGAAATAATAGGGGGAGATTTGGCTTGGTTGGCCGAAACTAAAAATTGACAATGGGAGATGGATCGAGAGACCTCTAGAAGGCTTCTATGAGATGCACAAGATGAAAAACAAAGGGAAAAAGTGAAAACTCACCTACAAGACACTCACAAGGCTTAGGATCAAGGTCAAAAGCTAGAAAATGCAAGTTGACAAGTGTCGCAACAAGTGTCGAAAAGCATCACAAATGAGGAGAGAGGGAAATCGACAAAGAAGAAACAACACAAGACGAGAAAAGAGGACACGCCATCAAGAGGCTTGCTACTTAAAGGATTTTATTTCATGCTTACATGTACGTGACAAGAATTTGAATCATCATAGGGGTCCTTGTGGAGGTAGTGCATGATTTTTGTGCTTACAGACCCTGGATGCGAGGTAAAGTATTTTATTGTATAAAATTTGAACAAGTACTTGAGATTCCATATTTTTTAATATATATTTAATCATAGAGATATTTTTTATGTTCAAGTATCTACACATGACTCAGATATTCATAAATGGATGGGATCTACATAGGGTTTAGGATAAGGCTTAGCTCATCATTTTAGGCTTGGGCTGAGTAAGGCCCATTCTGCCCATAGGAGGTGCTAATGATGTTGCTAGAATATTTGTTTGTTATTTAGATTGTACATATGTTTGAACTAGACTTATTTATATTATGTAGCATACATGGCATGTCTTTATATCATGTACATACTTGCATTTACACTTTTAGTTATATATCTATGTTATGAACTTTATTTCTTATTTATCACATGTGATCTATACAATATATGTAGTATCTCTAGCATTTCTTTACATATGATATGTATGCACATTTAGATGTTTAGTTATAGAGTTATGCAATTAATTTTTTATTTGATAATTTTAATATATATGTTTTACACTTATATTTGATATATATATGAACTAAACTTATATTTATGTTCCAATATAATTTATGATATATCATGATATAAAAATTATTGATTTAAAAGTAAATTGACATGTACAATTAAAGAAAGTAATATATAGATATTTCAAATTTCAATTTATCATTTATGCCAAAAATAAAATTTGAATATTGATCAATTTATTTCAATATTATCTATTTAACACGTATATATACATTGTGCTTGTAATATATATCTTTTAATATATCTTTCATAATATCTCTTCATTTACTTAGTTGAAAACTAAATATGTCTTCATTAATGTCCTAATTGAATAATTTGTTGACTTCTAGTCACTTTAGTAAGAAAATACTTGTCACTTTAAGAAAAGATTTGAGTTAAATTAAATTATTTAAAATACAATATTAAGTTAGTCCAAGTCAAAATAAAATTTGTAACTTAAACAATCCTCCTTATATAACTTAATCAACATGCTATAATTACAAGTGTAACATATGTATTTTTAAAACTAAACAATACTTTGCATGAATCTAAATTAAAATTGTATAATTACAAAATACATTCTGATTATACCCTTTAAGTAGCCCTTTAGATGGATCCAATGGATGAGTAGGTTGAAGAGTGATTATATTAGAATGAAGGAAATTTAAAGGCAATTTACAAAGGGCTCACTCATTTTGTTAATTTCTTGAAATGTTATGGCTTAAAAGTAATAACATTAGAAGCATTAGCCACATATTTGGTATTAGGCTTATTCTCTTTCTCATTGTTACCATTTTAAAAATTACTATGCTTTTTAAACTTGCAAGGGTATGAAGTCATAGGAGGCACATGACAAGAACCATGTTTAATACATTATAAGAAAACAATTTAATTCAACATTCTTAACATGAGCAATAAAAAACCCTAAACAAAGATACTTTATAACTTATCAACTTATAGAGTTGATATTTAATTTTAGCACATAAAAGACTAAAATCTAGTTAATGAATCATTAATCCTTTCATTAGGCTTTTAAGCACACTTAGACATGAATAATAAATTATATTCTTCAAACCCATATTCACATAGAAATGATTAAGAAAAGGTTTGGCCAACTTATAAAAATAATTAATAGAACCAATATAGTAAATAATGAAACTATTGTATAGTATAGTCCCTCAAAGTACATGGAAATTTTAATTACATGTTAATCTCTTTAGGAATTATAAATTGTTTCAAATTTTAATACATGTTAAGCCCTTTAGGAATTATAAATTGTTGCAAATTTTAATACATTTGACATGTCTAATACATTGATGCACATCATAAATGATTTCTTGCTTGACATGTAAATCCATGTAACAAGGACTTGCTAATTAATACAACTAGTCTACAATGATCAAAGAGCTTCAATGAAAGCATGTAGGAATATCTAGAAATTGGTACATTTTCACTATTGTGAACATATTTAATACATTTATGCACAACATAAATGATGTCTTGCTTGATATGTAAATCTTTGTAACAAGGATTTGCTAATTAATACAACTATTGTACATTGATCAAAGAGCTTGAATGGAAGTGTATGCAGGAATCTCTAGAAATTGTAACATTTTGACTATTGTGAACATATTTAATACATTGATGCACAACATAAATGATGTCTTGCTTGACATGTAAATCCCTGTAACAAGGACTTGATAATTAATACAACTATTGTACAATGATCAAAGAGCTTCAAGAAAGTGCATGTAGGAATGTCTAGAAATTGTAACATTTTTACTATTGCGAATATATTTAATACATTGATGCACAACCTAAATGATGTCTTGTTTGACATATAAATCCTTTGTAACAAGGACTTGCTAATCAGTTATACAACTATTAAATCCTTACATGTATCTTGATGATGAGAGATACATGTAATTTACATACATTTAAGTTAGCTCTTGGTACATAAAATCTGGATCCTCTCTATCCTTTATTATCTCTAAAATCTTTTCATGGTCATCAATACTCAACTTCAATTTTTGCTGGCTATGCCCTATTTTTCATAATGTCTCCAAATTTAACCGTGTTGCTATAACTAAGTGATTGTAATGTAGAACCTTTTATCCTAGAAAATAATCAACAAATATAATACTACATTTATCTATCTTCATTTGTTGATAATAAGTACCTTCAACAACAACATATCCAATGGGATACTCTTGTCCATCACCATCTATCACAGATTCTGTCAACTTGCATTTTGGTTGCATGCATCTAAGTAGATAGTAATCTACACCTTTGGTATTATCAGGATTTGCAATAACATCAAAGATATCTCCTACAAAAAATACACAGATTCAAAAGTCAATTCAAATATAAGTAGTTACTTAGACAAAGATAATTTCACTAAAAGAATCAATATACATGTAAATAACATTGACCTACAACAACTAGATCATATACATGTTCAAAATTAGCTAAATATAAAGGCTCGTGGAGATCTATATTATCATTATCTTCATAAAGAGACGTTGAAACTAACTATTTCATTTTATATTCTAAAACATATCCATCAATAATATGTTGACATTGTAGAGTATTTGCATTGTTCTCAATGTAGTCAACACAAAAACATGATTTTTCTCTAATTTGGATTGCAAGTGGTTTGCTATGTCCAATAGTCGTCACTTGATGAAGTCTTCTAATATCGATAATTTTTTGACAATTATAAGGATTTGAGTGATCGATATCTACAATCATAGAAATTTAAATTTGTATGTAATGTTGGGAATTAAGGTGTTTCAACCTTTGCAAATTCCTAATGTTGTATTTATTTATTCCATGTTGAGTTGGCATAGTCAGCACCTTGTGTATATGCAGCAGGATAGATTTTGGTGACTTTGGCAGCCGCGGTTTCCCCCTTGAATAATTAACAGGGGTTTGGGGGCAGCAACCCCAAGATAGGGTCAAGGGGCGTAAGCCCTTGCGGGGTCGAGGGGCAGCACCCCTGGCACATTCCTTGTCGCGGTACAGGGCGGGGTCAAGGGACAGTGCCCTCGTGGGGGCTCGGGGGCAACGCCCTCGAAACCTCAAATGATTTTTAATTAATGACAAGTGTCGGTGAGTATCTTTGCACGAGAGAAAGGCATATTTAGGCGGTCAAGGGAGGTTATTGCATGTAAGAGGAATATGATATTTTTAGTTAGTGTATGACAGATTCTCTGATAGTTGTAAGGTGCGTAAGAGCATCTATCGTAACCTATCTTGGGACCAGGCACCCACTTCAGGATGGGATGTTGGACAAGTGTCCTTAGGCGTGGGTTTTGGGGCATGAGTCCAAGATGGACGCCCATCTCTAGAAGGTTCCATATTTGCCTTGTAAACTCTATATAAACAGGTGCTTGGATGGGAGATATATAACTTTGGTACAAGTACTGTTATGCTGCCGGAATATCTCCAGATTTGACATTTGAAGACTCCTGAAAGAGCATTGGCTCTGAAACTGTATTGTAATCTATTATTTTTTATTGTAATACATTTGAGCTATGTTTTGGAGTGTGGGGTTTTTCACCCATAAGGGTTTTCCCCACATATATCTTGTCTCTCTCTCTCTTCTGTCTACTTTCTGTGTATATGTGTATTGCTGCAATATCTCCGTTAGATGTTCTATGTTGCTGTAGTTGTAAGAATTAAATTGAATTTGCATACATCTCTCCTCATTAGATTAGTGTAGGAAGCGTTTTCCATACACCTAGCTTCCTTTCATAAAGAGACGTTGAAACTAACTATTTCATTTTATATTCTAAAACATATCCATCAATAATATGTTGACATTGTAGAGCATTTGCATTGTTCTCAATGTAGTCAACACAAAAACATGATTTTTCTCTAATTTGGATTGCAAGTGGTTTGCTATGTCCAATAGTCATCACTTGATGAAGTCTTCTAATATTGATAATTTTTTGACAATTATAAGGATTTGAGTGATCAATATCTACAATCATAGAAATTTAAATTTGTATGTAAAACATGTACATGTACTAAATATAAATAAATGTAGATGCAATAATTACAAGAAATACCTTTGGCTTCCCAAAAATAGTGTTTGGTACTTATTGAGCCACTTTTTCCTTCACGAGCCCCAAAATGAGTCTTACACCATTCAACAATTTCATTTGCACTATGTATGGTGTTAGCGGAAATCTCATGTTAGTGAATTACATGCTTCAAACATGCACTAGCTCCATCATGCTCACCTTTTCCATGTCTACTTTCAAAAAAATTCCACATAAATTTTTGGTACATCTCGCATGTTGTTGGCTTAACCAATTAAATGTTTTTACAGGTTTGAATTGTCCTATTAAGTAAACAAATGAGCATTAAAAGTTGTTTAAAAGTTAGAAATAATTTAAATTTTTTGAAAGAAAATAAATTCAACACTAACCAGCAAATCCATCTGACCAAATCTAGTGACTTGAAGTTGTATGCTATGTTGTCTCAAATAATCAAAAAACATTCCAAAACATGGGGTACATAGCTTTTGTCATGACCAGTATCATCACTGATATAAACATGAACATCTTTTATGATATTTCGTTCATTTGGGCTACTTTGTACACCATCCACTTGCAACTCTGCATGTCTATAAAAAACATGTATGAAGATTGCAATCTGCTATGAATGATAATATTGACTCTGAATCTCTATTCAAGGACTAAATGTATAATTCTCAGCAAAATCCACAACTGAAAGAATACAACCTTGTGGAAAAAAATTCTTTGACTCACGAAACTTATTTGATTGCCATCTTGCACCATAACAATGTTTGATATGCAGATATATGAGACTATAAAATTTGTTCAAAAAATCATTGCAGGGTAATTCACTTTCTTCCAGAACAATTTTTTATTCAACTTCTGACCTAGTTGTGTATTTCTCATATTTAAATCTCTTCCACATAATTTCCATTCATTGATTAGTATTTTCAATCAAAGAAAGCTTCTTCAAATCTCCAGAATTTACACAATTATTTTTGATACATTGTATATGTTGAATTCATCGGAACCTTATATTTTTTCACATAAGGTGGACTTCATAAATTGTGTTGTACTTGCATGTATGATAACATTTGGATGAGTCATTGCCATAAATTTTTTATATGATTGAAGGTGTAGATGAAATTCAACATGATTCTGACAACAAGAAGTTTCACAGACTTTATTTATGCATACAAAACATGGGCACAACTTTTCAAACACCCTATGAGATATCTATGTTACATGTGGACATTCTTGTTTGAGTGCTTCAAAACATTCACTATGTGTTGTATCTACAAAATGTTTTGGATGAGGATACTTTTTATCATCTTCACCTATTACTTGTATAGTATCCCTTTTATTAGAGGAAATAGGAGAGTGGTTGATCCAAAATTCAATGACTTGTTTCTTTGCATTTTATAGGATACTATCTTTTTTGAGAACCCTAACAATATTTACCCAATTAGTTTCTATGTTTTCATCAAGCTTATTTCTCTTTGAAATATATTTGTGAACAGTTCTCCTGGATAAATGCAATAACTTTCCAATTGCTTTCATCTATCTCATATGTGATAATTTTTTACATGATATCATAGTCATCAATGCCCTACGTGTTGCACTTAAATCACTTGTTCTACTTGTACTTTGAATAGAGTTTAAAGCTTCTTGCAAGTTTTCAACTATTGTTTGTTTTGCTAGATTTGTTTTTTTCTCCCTATTATCAACCCATGGCAACTCCAAAATAGGCATCATTTCTTTTCGCCTAAATAACTTAGCACATAATTGTGCTCTTCCAATTAGAAATTTGTCTTCAAAAAATTCATCCCAAATTCTTTTGGAATGCAATTTTATTGTACTTTTAGGTAACATGTCCTCGGATGAAATTTTACTGAAAACAACATCTTCAATCCACTAGATTTTCCATATCCTTATAATAAGTTGTATCGTCAATTTTCTCCTCAATCACAATGTTTTCCGCACCTTGTTCAACTTCTTCAATATGTTCAAACCCAAGATGTTCTTCATCTTATTCATTAGTAATTTGAACTTGTGCTTCTTGACTATGTTCAACCAATCCTTCTAAGGTTAAATTTCTCTTAATTCTTCTTCTTAGATTTTTATCTTCATCAGACCTTCTTCGATAAAAAATCCTTGACCTATTACTTTTGTTCCCCATCACAAGTTACCCTTTAATTCACCAGCACAAATATGTATATGTGAGGGCAAGGTCAAGTAGTGTCCAAGTGGTAAACTTATATCTTGTATATTATGGTTTAACTAATACAATGAATGGTCTTTATCTAAGAGTTTAAATAAACTATTTGAATGTTACACACTCATGTGTAAGGACAATTTAAACTTAGAAGAGTTATAATATTCCTACATGATTCTTGTTGTTAAGTGGAATGGTTGTATGTGACTACTTCACAAGGAAAGTCTAAATTAGATGAATAAATAATCATTTTTGGTTGACATGTTGCTTGATTTAACATATGGATTTAAGTATTTAATGGATGGTCTTTATCTAAGTTTTAATAAACTTCTTGAATGTTGCACTTCTGTGTGTAATGACAAATTAAACTTAGGAGATGTGTCTAATATTGAGTTTGGGATTGTCAATTTGAAGAGCTCCTTTTAGTATAAATTTAGGTTTGGGATGAACTTCACACAAAGGATGTGACATAGATGTTGTAGGTTCCATAATGAATTTATCAAACCAGCTTTGATGTTTGTATGTTAGTGTTGGATCTAGGATTAGGTGATGTCTTGGATGGGGATTTTGATTAGATTTGGATGGAGTTTGATTTATATATACGATGATGTCCATGAAAATGGATTGGAATAGTGGATTAAAATGTGGATTATGGGATGGATTATGATGTGGATTAAATGGATCTAACAAACGGATGAGAGATGAATAGGATTGTATTAGGATAGTGGATTTTGATGTGGATTATGGATGACAAATAGATGAAAGATTATTAGGTTAAGGATGAACAATAAGATTGGATGAGGAATATGTATTAGATTTAGGTTTTGATTTTTCAATTATATATATATAGTTACTCTTTTTCACAAAGGGAGAGATAAGAAAAACAACCTATACTACTCAGGTGGGTGTGTTTGGTCTGTTAGCTCACCAATATGCTAATTCTATTTGTATATAGTGTCGACCCAATGTTTTAGAGCGCTAACTATGGAGGATTGGGACTGTACCCATAGCCCACTATATCGTATCCAAGAATGCATGGGGTGAGTAACTTCCTAGGGCTAACCACTTACCGTTGCATCACAGGGTACAAATGACTGATGGCTTCCTAATCTAGGTTTAAACAAGGCTAAATTAAAGGAGTCCTCAATATACCTTGCAGTACATGAGGCCCAAATCTCTGATACAAGGGTGTCGTCTGAGGCCTGGGTATTGGTGGGATGAAACCACCTCACTTCACAGTGCACTTAAAACACACAACCGCTTAGCCAAAAAATGACAGCGCCTCCTTGGAATTTAGATACCCTGCCAAAACACGGGCTTTGGCAAAGCACTTGGTGATGAAATCCAAGTCACTTAACCCCATAAAAAATAAAAAAATAAAAATCCACACTGTTTCTGATTTCCAAGATCGTCTTAGGACGCGAGGAAAGAGCATACACGGATATAGACTTGGGAAGTTCACATAAACAAATTATATGAATGATGTAGATCTAAGATTGTTAATTATATTTTTAAATTTATTTTTTATTAATTTGTATTATATATTTTTTTATTACTCTAGCAGTCCTTTTGTATAATATTTATCAATTTTTGTACTTTTAGTGAGGTAGTTTGACTCCATCTAAACCAACCGGCCCCACCACGGCATCAGAATGGAAGGGCGGAGCGGCCACGACCACTCACCAGCTCGTGCCTGCCAAAGTGTTTTCCACATCTTTTACCTTAATATTCCAAATACAGATTTAAAATGAACGAGTTTTGAATACATGAAAAACTGTCCACGCAATCATTCATCCCATTTCCCGCAGTCGGTGCGCTTAACTTTATAGACACGACACACATGACCATTACAATCATTATGTGCCCTGTCACATCACCCCAACATTTCCCATTACAATCATATAAGTGGCAACCCTGTGGAACAGCTATTATAAAATTAATATAAAATCCATTGGAGCTCTGTCATCCTTATCCTTACCCTTCCATTTAAAATTAGAGTCCACATTGCAAAAGAGAAAATTAGAATGAAGTTAGTAGCACATCAAGTTTTGTCCATCATGTTGTCCTATGTACATGATGTCATCCCATACATTACCAAAACACAACTATTCCTATTAATTTTGTTTCCCATTTCCCCCATTCCCTCCATTGCTTCAATCCAGTTGTCTTCCTCAACCACTCATTTCCAGTTGTCTCCCACATTCCATTGGAGCTCTATAAATAACTAATACTACAGTAATATTCCAGTCATCCTTATCCTCTGTCTCCCATACTCCATTGGAGCTCTGTCATTCTTATCCATTTTCTTTCCTCATTAGACATTAGACATTAGACATTAGACATTAGACATTAGACAAAGCAGAGGAGGAGGAAGAGGAAAGAGGCAGTCGACTACAATTCGCTTCACAGGTTCCACCATGCCGTTGTAGTAGTTATTGACATCTGATATAACTTTAACTGGACGTGAATAGCTATTATAACTGGAGGTTGGGAAGAATTATTAGATCAAAATACAACTTAAACAACAATCCTGCCCCCCAAAGAAAACATTCTAGGTAGAAGAAAATAAAATTTTTAAAATAAATTTTCAAAGAAAAATAAATAAGGGTAGCAAAGTTATTAGATTCTTACAGTGTTCTTGCAATCCTTGAGTTGAGGTGACTTTCGTCTTGAGAAAATAGTCTTGCTAAGCTAAAATCTGATATCTTTGGCTGCATTTTGTCATCAAGCAAAATATTGCCGACTTTAATATCCCGATGAATGATGGGTAGTTGAGAATCTTCATGCAGGTATGGAAGGCCACAGACTACTTCGAGTACGATGTTCAAACGCTTGTTCCAGTCAAGCTTTTTGCTCCTCTGTGGATCTATAGCCATGTGTGCAAATAAAATGCCTTAATTAAGAACAAATGTTTTATGGCTTTAACTTGATTAGCCTAGATCATATGACTCAATTTAAATTTAGATGCAACAAACACACCAAATATTATTTTGTCAAGGTTGTTACATTAGGCAAGAACTCGTACACAAGCAACCGTTATAATCCCCGTGGGCAACATCCAAGTAGATTCGCAAAATTACGATGTTGAATTTTTACGACCAACTTAACATCATTTAGAAACTGCTCTCTTGCTTGCAATACTTGTACAGAAAGTCACTTTACCGCTATTTGTATGCCATTTGACATTGTGCCCTGACATAAAAGAAAACATGGTCAATTTAATACTATATTTAATGTTGCTGTTCAAAACAAAGAAAACATGGTCAGTTAGGGTTATGTTACCTTATATACAGAGCGAAATCCTCCCTCTCCAACCTTGCTAGCATCATGGAAATTCCTAGTTGCAGCCTTTATATTTTCCAATTATAGATTATTCCATGCTCCTGGTCAATCGTTGAGTCTACCCCTGTATAAGTAATAGATTATTCTCAGGATAAGTAACGAGGTCTCTGATCCAATACCCTTACTAGCAAGCAATTTTATTGATGAAAATATAGGACAAATCCACTAAAATTTCACAGAAAAAATAGCTTAGCCCAGTTAATTAGAAAGATCTTAGCCAGACAACAATTCGCCGACAAAGAAGAGAGATTTTTGTGGACAAATTCAATAAAATTTCGTCACAAAAAAATATCTTTTTGTTGCAACGACTGGCTTCCCTAATATGCAGACTTTAATTTTCTTCGAATTGCAAACATGCATAAAAGTAACAGACTTTAATTTTCTTCGAATTGCAAACATGCATAAAAGTAACATCACGAACAAGCCGCTCACAATACTCAGAACTAAATCATTTTTGTTTGAAGACTTTTCTGTACGGGAGATCAATCTGAGTGCTTAATCACAAATAATTTGTATCTGTGTATTTAATGTGCCCAAGGAAATGCCAGCATTTCCGTGGGCACATTAAACACAGAGGTACAAATTACTTTTCTTCTTCCTCCTCCTCTCTCTGCAGATGATCCCTTACTTGAATAATCCAGCGATCTTACGATACGAGAATGTGGCATTCAGCACTTGTGATTCCCAAATGTAAATGAGGCATTCATCATTTATAGATGATACGAGGCTTCAACTTGCAAGGATTTGTAAAGGACTTTCGTTCTTAGTACAGAATTCTATTGACCCGAAAAGTTGCAGGGACAGAAAGCATCCCAAGTTGTGGAAAATGGGAGGAAAGTTAGGATGGAGATGTTTACATTTGTGGAAAGTGTTTTGTTTTTGCATACTTAAAGCGCTGGGCATACCGAGTGAGAAGAAGATGTAGTGTTTTGTTTTTGCCGGCCACTTGCATGAATGAGTATCCTCACACGCAAAAGAAAAAGCGTAGAAAATGTGTTATAGCTGGCCACTTGAATGACAAAGTCTAAGTCAATGGAATAAAATGGGAAGGGGAGGGACCCAAAATGTTTGGATTTAAAAAAATATAGAATATTTATGTATTTTGATGAACAATTATATAAAAAATAAATGATAAAATTGATAAAATAAACCATAAATAATAAAAAATGATTTGTTAATAATAAAAAAATAGAATAAAAATATTGAAATAATTAAAATAGTAAGAAATAATATTACAAAGTGAAGGTCAAGTAAATTTTTTATAGAATTAAAAATATTTTAAAATGAAAAAGATTAGTCAAACTTTTAATATGTTGGCCGATGATGGCGTGGTTCGGTGGTTAAGTCGCTCGGTTGTAGTGGTGGCCACCAGAGTTCAAACCCCCGCTGGGCCAACGAGCTCGCAGGTTTGAAGTGTTCCTTCTTAGGGATGAGGGCCACCATGTTGTGGCCTCACTGGTTCATCGCTCCGGGCAAAAGCGTTAGTGTGGACCCGGAGGGTGTGTCGCGCCAGCGTCACCGGTCATGTTAAAAAGTTTACCAGCGCATTATCTTTTTTTTAAAAAAAAACTCTTAATACAATTTTTTTAGAAAAAAAGTTAAATTGCAAATTAAAATAGCATAGATCCATTATATAAGAAGTATATTATTGTGAAATGAAATAAGGAATCCCTAGGGTTAGTATAACTATTGTGCATATATCTATTCAAACATCTTTCGCAAGACACAAGACTATAACTATTGTTATACATTATCTCTAAATAAATAGTCACCACCTTAAGTAGTAACAACTTTTTACAAGATGAAGCATGCTCAACTTGGGACTTTGGTAGGTTTGACTTGAATTTCTTTATGGGTTTAAAAAGAATGTATATAGGAGGGCTTGTAGAGGGTTTCTTTTGCTCTTCTCTTAGAAATCAGCTTTGAATATTTTCCCTCATTGATTTCTTTATCACATGGAGCTTAGATTATCAAACGAACATTTCTCCATGAAATTATATTTCACAAGAACATGTCTATTGTCAATGCCAAAAAAATAGAAATTATAGTGAAATACACATGATTCCTTTCCTACCATATGTTGACGGCCCAACTTAAATGTTTCCTATTTTTATAGGTCAAAAGTACTTTAACAAGCCAACTCAAAAAAGTTAATAACCCATTATATTATATGTTATGGTTATTATTAGTCCCTACCATATGCGGAGACTATTTTTGTTGCCTCACTTTTTTTTGCAGTACCTAACCTCTAAATTTGTGCCAAAAGAAATATCAAATGGATATCCCATTGTTTTGAGGGTTATATTTATATTTATGTCTGCAACTACTGTAATTGGTGGGGGAATTTACATTAGTTATTTTATTCAGATAGAGAGAGCTATGATTGGCTGTTGAATTTTACTGGTTTTAATGTTTGTGTTTAACGTCTGATTAAACTCATTGTTGTGCACAAATCAAAAGGCAAATATATGTCTAGTTAATATGCAGTGCAAAATTTGGAACATAAACATGCTAAGAGGATAACTAAGTGGAGAGAAGGCACATTTGTAGATGCATGTTTTTTTGTTCTTCATAGCAGATGCATGTGCACGATGGGGAGCTCTCGAGGTTTATTCATTGCAAAATACATAAAGCATAATAGACAATCTTCCCAACTAATATCGTTTCTTATTTCCTAGTCAGTCTAGCATGTTATTATCATTATTACAGGATGTTAGAAGTGGTGTTGAATGATTGATTGGAGAAGAAGATGAGAGTGAAATGCAATGACAATGACACCATTAGTGTTTTGAAGAAGTTGGTGGTCACTCAGACTAGAACCTATAATGATAAGATTCACATCCAGAAATGGTACAACACTTAGAAAGACTACATCACCCTCAAGGACTATGAAATTTAGAATGGAATGGGTTTCAAGCTCTATTACAATTGGTTTTCTTCTAGAATCTTATGTGTTTCACATTTCTTTCTATTGCCCTAATATAGTTGGGTATGTATTGCCTTCATGTGCACTGAAACCAATTCAGAATGGAATGGGTCTCAAGCTCTATTATAATTGGTTTTCCTCTAGAATCTTATGTCTTTCACATTTCTTTCTATTGTCCTAATATAGTTGCATATCTATTGCCTTCATGTGCACTAAAACCCTGATTTCATATTTGGTTGTATAGTTATGCAATTTGTACTCAAAAACCCCAATTTCATATAGTTTTTTGTTTAGTTTCATGTCATGTAATTTGTGCTTTTAATAAACCCTAGTTTCATATATGTCTAGTTTTACTATATGGATATTGTGCTTGAAGAAACCCTAATTTCATATTTGTTTGTTTTGTTCGACAATAAATAATTTCTATTTTTGAAGAAAACCCCATAGTTTCATATTTGATTGACTTCATAGTATGTAATTTTCTGCTTGAAGAAATCCTAATTTCATGTTTAGTTGGTTTCACAATATGTAATACATAAATTGCAATGTCATATTTGTTTGGTTTCATAATACGTGATTAGTTCTATAAACCCTAATTTTGTATCTGTGTCAAATATATATATATGTATATATATATATATATGTATATATATATATATGTATATATATATATGTATGTATATATATATGTATATATATATATGTATATATATATATGTATATATATATGTATATATATATATATATATACATATATATATATGTATATATGTATGTATATGTATATATATGTATATATATATGTATATAGATATATATATGTATATAGATATATATATACATATATATATGTATATATGTATGTATATGTATATATATGTATATATATATATGTATATATGTATGTATATGTATATATATGTATATATATATGTATATAGATATATATATGTATATAGATATATACATATATATCTAGTGTGTTCTAGGCATATATCTACATGAATTAAGGATGGATTAACTACTTAAGTTCTCATATTAATATTGTCTTTGTGACATCAAAATCAAGGACTCACAAACAATAGAATCAATCTCTAATTCCTATCATCACCTCTTGGCTTATAGGAGTTAGGATGCCATTCGTGGGGGTATTGTACCAAAAATGCCTCATTACAAAAATAGTTACTAATCAATTCTATTTCATCTTTTCTTGGTTAGTGTCTTGATGACCAATTTGATTAGA
Source organism: Cunninghamia lanceolata (assembly GCA_027924645.1). Taxonomy (NCBI): domain Eukaryota; kingdom Viridiplantae; phylum Streptophyta; class Pinopsida; order Cupressales; family Cupressaceae; genus Cunninghamia; species Cunninghamia lanceolata. Next base: position 12,282,733 of record BSBN01000916.1, on the reverse strand, counting down.
GAAGTATGCCTCTGATGATCTCTTTTATTACTATTCTTTTGTGTTTATTTCCTGATGTTCAGGAGTCATCTCTCATGAGATGATCAGGATGCTTTTGGATGTTTTGTAGCTCCAGAAGTTATTATTTTCAATACTATCAATATGATAGGTAGTGCCCCATAATGGCTACTTGATATTTTTAGATTAATAAATTTGGCTCCTAGCTACAAAGTTGATAAGTGATGTAATTTGGTTTTCATTTTAATACTTTTCTTTGTTTCCCAAAAAAGATGCAATCATAATTATATTCAGGAAGATGAATTATAGTTTTATCCAAGGTCATAGAAATTACTCCAAAACAAAAAGAGTAAAATGAACAAATCATATTCTCAAAAACATGTAAAAAGGATGGAAAACACAAAATCTGTTAGTTACAAGTTTACACAATACTCACTATTCCAATACTCTGATACTCATGATTCTATCAGAAATAGTCACCCTCATCACATACCTTCATTCATATAAATAATCACAAGATTCAATAATTTACAAGCTTACTATAAGGCATATATGAAACTTATATATATTATTGGGAATAATTATTTAGATGATTTTCTACTTTATAAAGAACTCATTTATTCTTTGCCACTTGCAAGTAATGGCAGTTATGAAATCCAAGAAAGAATTTTAGTAATTAAATTATGCTTTAGTAATATTCTAATCTATTGGAATATGAAGAGTCATGTTCAGTTTAAAAAAATATGTATTATCAAGATTGGAAGATAGAGGAGGGATATTCTCATATTTTTATCATCACCATTTAAAGTAAATGGAGATACAAAGTTCCTTTTAGACCTCGTCTTCTGGTCATGCAAGTTAATCTCTTACAACTAGCTACAAGTGGAAGAGCAAAAGTCAAATGTTTGATTTGCTTATGGGGATGATTTGCTCCTTGTTAGTCTGTTCATGAATATATTCAATCCTTGAGGTACATTTTCAACATTGAATTTTGATTAGTGTGTTTCTTATTGAATGAATATGTTTGTGATGCTAGGATAAGATAACAGGAAGCATCAAATTGTATTGGTTGAGTATTGTTTTATAAAAGTTTATGATTTGTTCATGCATTGTATGTTATCTTGATCTATTTCATTGTTACTGAACTGGATGGTACAGAAGAAATCTTATTAATATGCATAACCTTATATTGAGATCATGTTCATTCTTTGATCTTTCTTGTACGTCACCCAAAGCATTCCTTTTTCCAAGAAAACATATCCATGTAACCATTGCATTCCATAGGAGACCATCTTAGTTTATCTAAACAAATCCGTTTGTTTATTATCGGTAGCATTGGTAGAGGTCAGGGAATTTGGCATTCAGTTGCATGTTGCATTTGTTTGAAAAATTCTTGACTAATCCAATTTGTGTAAATCCTGCAATCATTGCATATCATGAGATGGCACCTCTTTGTTACATTCTAGCAATCAGTTCTGTGCTTTGTCTGTGCATTCACACTTCACATTTATGACAACCAGAGCACTAGCAATGACAACATCTCACAAAAATGCCTTTTTCATAATGCTTTGATGGATGTCCCTTCATTTTACCAGAAAATATATAAATAAATCTTTTAATGCCAATAACATTTCCACTGTGTGCTTTGTTCGAAATTGGTGTGCAGATTTTTTGTGACACTTTAGTAGTGCTTCTTCATTACGCCAAAAATAGATGTGTAACTTATGCATTAAAAGGAATCGCACCCAACAATTTATTCACTTCATTTCCATGCATCTTGATAATGCACCATGTATGATGATTAATAATTATCATGATGTTGATGAATGGTCTAGTTCTGTGAGCTTGAATGTTATTATTTTGGCTTGGAGTCCAATGTATCACTTCTCGAATGTACTCAAGTCTTTTTTTTCTCAACTTCTATATTATCCAAAACTAATAGGTTCTCCTCTTGCATTCGATATGGTTTCAATTTGAATATCTAATTCTTTCATCTAGTATTACTCTCATTTTGGCAAAGTAGAGTTGTCAAACTTGAACTTAAACCTATCAATTTATTTTGCTTGGAAGTCTTTAACATTTTGCACTAGATCTATTTTAAGGATGTTCAACAATCGTGGGATTCCATGCGACCACATTTCCTTATCTCTTCAATCTTGTTACCATTTGAATCTCTCGACACCTGTCCACTTTTGCATTAATATTTGAGAGAAGAACATAAGTCATGCAACATTTGTTAGAATCAGGATCAGAAAGCAGTAACATTGTAAATGCTCCTAAGCCTATAGTCATATGTGACCTACAAGAACAATGAAAACACATCCATGCAACCACTACCGATTTGATTGGTATTTCAATAATAAAGTTTGTGGTGTCCTCAGAGATAATTTAGTGCTCTCTACCCCCGCGTCAGACAAGGGATCTCCAATATCAACCCCAACACCATTGGCCTGCCAGCATTCATTTTTGGTAGGTGAGTTTGAATTTTTAAATGAGTTGAGCACCAATTTTCTTGCAAGGAAGGAATGAGACAAAAGAGAGGGAAAGATAGTTGACCATCATGTAAGAATGTAAGAGTGAACCTGCAGTAGTTGAAGGGAATGTTCTAACAGAGAACAGTAGAAGGAGAATATTGCAGAGGATAGAAGGAATTGTGGTAACAACAATAGTGATGCACAGACAGCTACGGAGTTCCTATAGACAACTCTAGAATCAAGTAGTTTGTAGCTCAAGTGATTGGGGTAGAACAGGAAAATAGAGCAGCAGCTCTGTATAAGTTTTGTAAGAAGTTTGAATGCAATCTTGAAAGAGGAAAATATATAAATATATGTTTATTGTCACCTGTGTTTTATGGTCTCTCTTTGTTTATGTTTGTTTTATGCTACCCATACATTGTTGTAGCATTTGTTTTGAGGTCAGTGGTCTGCCTCCCTTGCTCTCCCCTGTTGCCAACAATTGGTATCAGAGCCCTTTTTTTCTGGGCAGTTAGATTTAAGTGGGTGTTCTATATAAGCCCTAGTTTATCTAGGCATTATCAGCCTTGTTAGATTTGAGAAGCATGGTAGGTGGGGATAGCAAAGGATGGTAGCAGCCACCTACATTTGATGGGCAGAACTATGACATTTGGGCTAAGAAGATGAAGACTATTCTGGTTGCTAATGACCTATGGGATTTGGTCACAAATGGGTTCACAGACACCACAGACGTAGTAGCCTATGCAACCCTTTCTAATGCTCAAAGAAACCAATTGAAGGAAACAAGAATGAAGGATGCAAAAGCCCTCAGTCTAATTGAGGCAGCCTTGGTAGAGTCTATTTTTCTCTACATTGCAGCAGCAAACTACTCAAAATAGGCTTGGAAAATATTGCAGAACAGCTATAAGGGAACTGATAAAGTGAGATCAGTCAAACTCCAGTTGTTTAGAAGAGATTTTGAGACCCTACAGATGAAGGAGAGTGAGTCTATTTCAGACTTTCACACTAGAGTTTCTACCATGCTAAATCAGCTTAGGATAAATGGAGAAACCATGGATGAACAAAGGATTGTTAAAAAAATCCTAAGGAGTCCTTCTAGATTTGACCCTATTGTCATAACCATTGAGGAGACTAAGGATTTGTCCAAGATGACAGTGGATGAGTTGATGGGCTCTCTACAAAGCCATGAGCAGCGGTTGAATAGATCCTCTCCTTCCCTTGAGCAAACCTTCAAGGCTCAAACCAATGCAAGAGGTAGGGGAAGAGGAAGAAATAGTAGAGGTAGAGGTCAAAGAGGCAGAGGAAGAAGCAACTTTGGAAGAGGAGTTTCAAACAACCAAGAAGAGGCAAGTAGCTCACAGCCAAGCTATCAAGAAAAGAAGAAGAACAATAGTTCTAATCAGAGGTATGACAAAAGCAATGTTCAATGCTACTACTGTCATAAGTTTGGTCATTATGCTAGTGAGTGTAGAAAGAAATAGCGTGATCATGGAAGCCAAAATGCTAATGTAGCAAATGAGTACAAGGCTGAAAATAAAAATCAATCTAAGGTGTTTATTGTGTGCAATCTTGCTAAGAAGAGCAGCCCTGAAGTCTAGTATTTGGACAACGGGTGTAGCAACCACATGAGTGATAATAAAAATTTGTTTGCCTCCATTGACAAAAATGTCAAGTCTGAGATCATGATGGGGAACAGTCAAAAGGTCCCTATCATAAGAAGAGGCATCATCATAGTCCTTAGCAAGCAAGGTGAGAAAATGTAGATCCAGGATGTCTATTATGCCCCAGGCATAAAACATAACCTATTGAGTGTTGAACAGATGGTCCAAAATGGTTATAGAATCCTAATGGAAAATAGAGAGTACATAATGTTTGATAAAGGAGGCAGTAAGAAAGTCATTGCAGTAGTGCAGATGACGAGGAACAGAATGTTTCCTCTTAGGATTCACATAGAATATTTGGCTCTATCTCCAGCGCTATCTCTGGCGCAGTATCCTGCACTATCTCTGTGCTCATAGCAGTGGGACAACAAATAGCCTTTAGGACAATCATCAAAGACCCATCCAAATTGTGGCATTTGAGGTATCGGTACTTAAGTTTTTCTAGTTTGAGTTTATTATCTAAGAAAGACATGGTTAGAGGGCTACCAAACATTATAGAGCCCGAAGGAAAATGTGAAGCCTACATTTTAGGAAAGCAGCATAGACAACCCTTTCAATTAGGGTATTCTAGAAGGGCAAAAGCACCTTTGGAGTTCATACATTTAGATTTATGTGGCCCTATGAAGATCCCCACATTAGGTGGGAATGTATATTTCATGACCTTTAGTGATGATTACAGCAGAAAAATCTAGATTTATTTTTTAAAAATCAAATCAGAAGCCTTTAAGAAATTCAAGGAGTTTAAGGCATCAACTAAAAAGCAAAGTGGCTGCTATATCAAGGCCCTAAGAACGTATAGAGGGGGAGAGTACATCTCCAAACAATTTCTAAATTTCTACAGGAATGAAGGCATTCATAAATAGTTCACAACAAGGTATACTCCACAGCAAAATGGAGATGCTGAAAGGAAAAATAGAACCATCACAGAGATGGCAGCAAGCATACTGAAGGCAAAGGGATTGTCAAATGATTATTGGGGTGAGGCTGTAGCAACAACAATTTACCTATTGAATAGGTGTCCTACAAAGGCTGTTCATGATAGGATTCAACAAGAGGCATGAACAAACAGCAAATGGAGTGTTGAATACCTAAGAATCTTTTGGTGTGTAGCATATGCATTCGTGCCTAAAGAGAAGAGGCAGAAATTTGATGACAGAGGTGAAAAATGTATCTTCACAGGCTATAGTGAAGAGTCAAAAGCCTACAGACTGTATAATCCCATCACCAAAAAAGTTGTGATCAGTAGGGATGTTGAGTTCATTGAGAATGAAGCATGGGATGGAATGGTGGACAGCACCACGGGTATTTCAGTCACAATACCCCTTGAAGATGAAGAAGCTCTGGATGACAGCAACTCTAGAGGAACTACGGAGAGCAGTAGCTTAGGGAGAAACTACCGTAGAGCATTGGAGAACAACAATAGCTCCAGAGGTGTTCAGGAAAGCAACTTTGGAGGTGGACAGTAGCACAGCAGCTCCAGAGGTCTGCAACTCTAGAGTTCTGTAGCTCCGGAGATCAACGGTGCAGCAACTCTAGAGGTTGACATAACAACAGCTCTGGAGGTCAGTGCAGTAGCTCCAGAGGTCGACAGAACAACAACTCTGGAGGTCAACAGAATAATAGCTTCAGAGGTTAGTGTAGCAACTCTGGAGGTCAATAGAACAACAGTTCCTGAGGTAACTCAGACCCCACACTCGCATCATTGATGCCATAGAGGACAAAGAGTGTGAAGGAGATTTATGACAACACAAGGTCTGCTGATGATGATGAGAATTTGAATTTTGTATTATTTTCTTCTAGTGATCCAATCCACTTTGAGGAAGCTATGAAAGAAGAGAAATGGTGTAAGGCCATGTATGTAGAATTAGATGCCATAGAGAAGATGACACATGGCAGCTAACTATTTTACTCAAGGGTAAACAAGTGATTGGAGTTAAGTGGGTCTATAAGACCAAGTCTACTATTGAAGGACAAATAGAAAGACATAAGACAAGGCTAGTTGTCAAAGGGTACAAACAATAGCCTGGAAGAGATTATGATGAGACATATGCACCAATCGCAAGACTGTAAACAGTTCAAGCAGTCATAGCAATAGCAGCCCAACACAAGTGGAAGGTGTTTCAAATGGATGTAAAGTCAACCTTCTTGAATGGATATGAAGTCCCAGGGCAAGAGGACAAAGTATATAGGCTCCGAAAAGCCCTCTATGGGCTGAAACAAGCACCTAGGGCATGGTATAGCAAAATAGACTCATATTTATTGAGCAATGGCTTTAGCAAAGGCAGAAGTGAGCCTATTCTTTACATCAAAGTAGCTGAAGGTAATATTTTGACTATTGTTTTGTATGTAGATGATCTAATTTTTACTGGAAATAGTGATCTTTTCATTGCTGATTTCAAAGTGGCAATGAAGAATGAGTTTGAGATGACAGACTTAGGTCTGCTAAAGTATTTTCTTGGCATTGAGGTCAAACAAACAGAGCATGGCATATTTATTTCGTAAATTAAGTATGCCAAACAGATTGTGAAGAGATTTAAAATGGAGAATAGTAAACCTGCCCCTACACCAACAACCACAGGTCTGAAATTGAGTAAAGAGGACAACAGTAAGGAAGTAAACCCAACCCTCTATAAGAGCATGGTTGGAAGCTTCATGTACTTGACAGCAACTAGGTCTAATTTGATGTATACTGTAAGCCTGATTTCTAGGTTCATGGAGAAGCCTAAAGACACACATTGACAAGTAGGAAAGAGGATCCTGAGGTATGTGAATGGCACAACAGGTTATGGCATTTTGTATGATGTTTCTAATGAGTTTAAGTTGGATGGTTTCACAGATAGTGATTGGGTAGGTAATGTAGATGACCGGAAGAGCATATCCATCTATGTATTTCACATGGGTTCAGGCATGATATCATGGGCATCCAAGAAGTAGCCCATTGTTTCTCTCTCTATAGTAGAAGCTGAGTATATTGCAACAAATGCAGTAGCATGTCAGGGTATTTGGTTGAGGAGAATCCTTGTAGACTTGAATGAGCAGCAAGAAGATGGTACAACCATTCATTGTGACAATGTTTTTTCAATAGCCCTAACAAAGAATCTAGTCTTCCATGGACGAAGAAAGCATATTGAGATCTGTTATCACTTCATAAGGGAATTGGTAGAACAAGGAGAGATTGAGTTACAGTATTACAGATTTGAGCAGCAGCTCATTGACATTTTTACGAAGGCATTGACAAAAGATTCTTTTAAACACCTAAGGGATAGGCTAGGCATTATTGATAGCTCCAGAGGTGTGCAGCCCCGGAAAGAGGACAGCTCTGGAGGTGTGTAGTCCTACATAGAAGGTAGCTCCAGAGGTTCAGATCCAGAAAGAAAACAACAGAGCTCTAGAGGTTCAACTCTGGAATGTATGTGCAGCTCCGAAGATGCTCCGGAGATGCAGAAACAAAACTCTGGAGATGCAAGAAGTAGCTCCAGAGATGCTCCGGAGATGCAGACAGGGTGCTCTAGAGATGCAGAGAGTAGCTTCAGAGATGATGCAGAATGGTATAAACAGCTCCGGAGATCTGCTTCGGAAAGGCAAATGGATAGGTAGAACTCCGAAGATCAGTTCCGGAAGGAAAATTGTAGAATGACATCTGACTTTAGATTAAGGGGGAGTGTTGGAAGAAATTAATCTTTCATCCAATAATTTAATGGTCTCTACTCCTACGTCAGACTGGGGATCTCCAATATCAGCCCCAACACCATTGGCCTACTAGCATTCATTTTTGGTAGGTGAGTTTGAATTTTGAAATGAGTTGAGCGCCAATTTTCTAGCAAGGAAGGAATGAGACAAAAGAGAGGGAAAGACAGTTGACCATCATGTAAGAATGTAAGAGTGAACTTGCAGCAATAGAAGGGAATGTTCTAATAGAGAATAGCAGAAGGAGAATATTGTAGAGGATAGAAGGAAATGTGGCAGCAGCAACAGTGATGCACAGACAACTATGGAGTTCCTACAGGTAGCTCCAGAATCAAGTAGTTTGTAGCTCCAGTGATTGGGACAGAACAGGAAAACAGAGTAGCAGCTCTATGTAAGTTTTGTAAGAAGTTTGAATGTAATCTTGAAAGAGGAAAATATATAAATATATGATTGTTGTCACTTGTATTTTATGGTCTCTCTCTATTTATGTTTGTTTTATGCTGCCCATACATTGCTGTAGCATTTGTTTTGAGGTCAGTGGTCTGCCTCCCCTGCTCTCCCCTATTACCAACAAGAATAGCCAGCACTGTTAAGAATGTCAACCTATTAGTCTATGAATTTACAACCATTTTATTATATAACATCCTCTTTGAGTTACGGTATCCTCTTGGATTTACAGTATGGTTTTATGTTAATATGCTACTTTAGATCTTTTTGTTTATTTGTGCTTTATGCTTTTGTAAAGTATATTTAGAATTGTATAAATACTTACACTTGCATCTGTGTGGCGTCGAATGTATGTTTAGAAGGAAAACAATTTATCTTCTTTTCTTGGTGTGATTGTTACATGCAAAGAACATGTATAAATTAGAAGGAAATTTTTTAGAAAGAAAAGACATGAGTAAAAACTCTAAAATCATATAAATTAAATATGAGATACTTGTTTAGAAATCTATTTTCCTTCGAACATGTATAAATTAGAAGAAAATTTTTCAGAAAGAAAAAACATGAGTAAAAACTCTAAAATCATATAATTAAATATGAGATACTTGTTTAGGAATCTATTTTTCTTAGAAAGTATGAATTGTCTTTAAGTAAAGAAAGAAAAGTATCTTTTTATATATAGGATGATTTTATTTTATAGAAGGAATATTTATTTATTAATGAATTTATCTTATTCATATTAAATATGAATTTATTATTATTTATTTATATTTTTAAATAAATAGAATGTGAAATATTTTGTAAATATGAATAATAATTTATTTTGAATTATTTTGTAAGATGGTTTATGGAATGCCTTGCTAACAACTATCATATTTGGGGCTTTTGGTTAGGATGTGTATGTTTATAAATTATGCATTTAGTTATTAAATGATGGTTGTTAAATTGTTTATGGAATCCTCTACTCATTAGCTTAGAAATATAATTATGTCATAGGGTAATTGTGCTAATGTGATAACAATGCTAGTGTCTAAATTTATTAGTAATTGATTTTAGAATAATGTTTTTCTTAGTTAGAAATTGATCGTTGTTTTGCTCGAAGGATGATAAGACATAAAATAAGATTCTTCGAGATGAAATTATGATTAATGATAGTGAATTTCTTGATAGGTTTCCTAGGAATGTTGATCTATAGATAGCTTTCATAGGGTAAATTAGTCGAGTGCAAGAGTATTTGTGTTATGGTGAAATGTTATATGGAAGATCAATTATTTTTTTTACATAAGTTTTTTTTGTACTATATAAAATTTGTGTAATCCTATGAGTAGCTACTTGGTAATTTTTGAATGAATTTATGTAGTTAACCTTTATCAAGTGAAAAGTACAATAGATGAATTCAACCATTTCTCATTAATATTGATTAAATGAAGTCAATGTATTTTATTTGTGTTATTAATCAATATTGGTCTATATTTTCTTAAATCTCTGATAATTTTTTTTAGGATGGTTTAGGGTTGACTATAAATAGTTCAAGTATGTTATAATGAATTAATGATTTTTGTTTTAAATATAGAGTCATACTTATGAAGGTAATTAATGTTGTTTAGTAATTATGAATTGAGACTAGGTATGTTCTTGTAGTATGGTGCTATAAATCATATTATTTTGAATATATATGATGATAAGTTTATATTGGTAATAGAACTTTTCATTTATTGAAATCTGAGTATTTGTTTGTATCCAAGAGAATGGTTGAAATATATTTGTTGTTATTACTTCCCTATTTTACCTCTATAGAGATTATAAATGTAATTGTTGCTTGCACTTTCTAGAACTTGAATGATATAGTTATGTCATGTGGTATATTTTATCTTGAAGAATAATAGGGATGCATATACTAATTGGTGTAATGACTCTAGAAAAAATTATACTATGATCTAGATCACTTGTGAGTTATTGTATCTAAGTCAACCTTATGGGTGCAAGACTAGTTATCTTGAACTATGAAGTCTCTACGTTATGCGTACATAGGCAAGGCCATCATGGATGAGTCCCCGAGACATTAGGTTGGCCCCTTAGGGCCTTAGGCTAGTAATTTGTTGTCTGATGTGCTAATGATGAACTTTATGGAACTAATTTCTGCATTTAGTTGTACAGTTATAGGTCTGTGGATCAAATAAGATAGTGGAGTTAAGGAAGAGCCTTCCATCTTGTGAAAAGATGTTTATATAACTTTCTTTGAGAATTTGTAGAATTGTATAAAAGATGATATATCTTATATTTATAGTACATTGACTTGAATAAAATTTATGTTTATAAGTTAATATTTGAAAAAAATTCTCCTGTAATCTTATTATTTTTCCATTATTTCTAACATTTCCAATAATTTATTGCTATTTAAAGATATTTTCTGTAGTGGGCATTACATAGGTATCAGAGCACTAGGTTGCAACACTTGCAGGGTAAATGTACTAGTAATATTAAACTTATTTTACTGGTGTGAAACATGGATGGTTTATGTTTGAAGTTCGTAAAATAATATGATTGTAGATTAATGAAACAATTTAGATGGCTTCAGCTATAGGATATTTCAAAAGCACTAATATTCTATTAAGATATATTGCAGGAAGAGTGGCTCGATTATTTCTTTTATGTGAAGAAATGCAAAGAGTTGGAATAAAAAGGGAAAAGTTTGAACAATCAAGGGAATTTGTTGATATGATATTGGAGTATATGCAATGGAGTTACATAAAGCTTAAACCCCATGAGAGGATCTCTTTCTCTTATTTTCTTATTGGAAGGTATGTGAAATAAAATATTTGTTTAATGATTGTATATTGTTTATTGTTATTGAGCAAGAAAGTATTTTATCTGTATATTTTACAAGGACATCATATGTTGTAGAAAGCGATTCTAAAATTGTTAATGCTTGAAGATATGATATTTCCACAGTCCATGGTATGAATGAAAAACTTCTAGTTTAAACTATGTGTATCTTTTCTTTATGGATCACACTCCGTGATCCATCATCAGGATGAGAAAAAAAGAATGAAAATAAGTGAACTATAGATCAAGTTCTATAAAAAGAGAAGAGATTACACAGGTTACAAGATAGGAGAGAGGAAATAACCTAAAGATAAAAGGAATAAAAAAGCAAGACAAAAATCAGAGTAAGGGATAAAGAACAATAGGAAGCAAAGGATAAGTCAAGACAAAGGAAAATAAAAATATAATTAATAACAGATAAAATAAAATTTAACACAAGAAAAGAATTGAAGAAAAAAAAAGAAAAAGAAGGTAGAGGAGAAATAAAAAGGAGGAGGTAGGAAGATGAAAGAAAGGAGGAAATAGAAAAAACAACACATTAAAATAACACTCCATTAAAGTAATTATAAAATAAATCAAATAAGAACACCACAATAAAATAAAAATAAAAATTTTAAATAGTTGTAAAGTCAAAAAAGATAAGTAAATAAAAATATCACTACAAATAAAAAGAAGTAAACAATGTTAATAAAAAATAATGAAATAGCTCTCAAACTTAAAAAATATATAATTCCAAAAATTAGAGAAAAATTAGAGATAGATGAATTTAATAAATCTATCCTAGTCAAAAGTATATTTTTTAATTAAATCAAAACAAAAGAATTATGAGAGAATAAAATAGTAAAAATAGTAAGTAAAAGAATAATAATTCATTCAATACAATAGAAACTAGTTATATACTTCAATAAATAAAAACATAGTAGGTAATATACTTTATAAATTAAAGAAAGTAAAAAGTACTTAAATCATTATATAGATAAATATGCATTAATTAATACCTAGAAATATAAAATAATAAAAATACATAAATGTTAGTGAATAAAATAGTATTAAATAATAAAAAGTAGTAAGTAAAAAAATAAAAAGAATGTTTTTTTTAAAAAACAAATTAGTAAGTCATATTATGGGAATAATTATGAAGGTATAAATAAATAAATCAAAATAAAAGAATTATGGAAATATAGAATATCAAAATTAGTAAGTAAAAATAATTCACATAATACAATAGCAAATGGTTATATACTTTAATAAATAAAAACATGGTAAGTAATATACTTAATATATTAAAAATAGTAAAAAATACTTAAATAATTATATAGATAAAAATGCATTAAATAATCCAAGAAATATAAATTATTAAAAATAGATAAATATTAGTGAATAAGATAGTTAAAGGGTAAATAAAATAGTAAGTAAAAAAAATGCATTTTTTTATTAAAAACAAATAAGTAAGAATATTATGGAAATAATTATGTAGATATAAATATGCCTTTAGATCAAAATGCATCAAATAATACTGAGAAAATTGAAAATAGATAAATACTAGTGAATAAAATAGTATTAATTAGTAAATAAAATAGTAAGTAAAAATATTAAAAGAAAGCATTTTAAAAAACAAATTAGTAAGTGATAACATGGAAATAGATAGTATCGAATAGTATTTTATTTATTATTAGATAGTAAATAAGTTAGTAAGTAAAAATATTAAAAGAAAGCAATTTAAAAACAAAAAAGTAATATTATGGAAATAGTTATGTAGATATAGATATGCATATAAATAAATATGCATTAAATCATAGATAGAGATATAAATTATTAAGAATAGAAAAATATTAGAGAGTAAGATAGTTTTAAAATTATTAAAAACAAATTAGAAAGAAAAATTATGGAAGTAGATATAAGAATTAGAAAAAAGATATTAGATCTTTTATGAATGAAAGATATAAAATATGTAAATTCAACCATTGAAACCAAAATAAATAGAAGGAGAGTGAAAGAGAGAAGTCAAAAATTAAAAATAAAATTAGGAGGCAGGAAAGAAAAGAACCAAAGAGAGGATCTAAGGATAGGTGAGAAGTCTACTTAGCCTAGAAGATCAAACTAGAGAAAGAAGATGGGCAGGGGGATGAGGGAGCATAAGAGGAAGAGGGACCAAGGTGGGAGAGGAAGGCAGAGACGGGGGAAAAGAGGAGGGGAAATAGATGAGAAGGGGGCAAGGAAAGAATTAGATGGGATGGTAAGGGGATAGAAGAAGAAAGCAAGGGCAAGCGAGGGAGAAGAACAAAAAGTTGGAAGGAAGGGGTACAATAGATAAAGATCAATGAGAGAGACATGGAACAAGAGAAGGGGGGTTTAAGGGAAGGAAATTAATCATGGAGGGAATTTAATAAAGGGATCCAAGTGTGGCTCAGGTTCCAACCCTCATCTTGGTTCAAGTTGGTGGAGTTATTCTTGATGAAAATACCTTCTTTGAGCTTCCTTTTGAAGAAGTTATCCTCTTTGGCTAGGATGTAGTGCCCCTCCGTAGTCACTTTGGATGTGTTAGATATTGTGAAGGAAATTGAAAGAAGGAAAATGGTTGGACAAGCTTGAGTTTTATCAATTATTTCTATAACCAGTAAGTTTCTTTGAATTCATAATTGTATTCTTTCATCAATAATAAAATAGATAGGGAAGGCATTATTGAAAACATTTTTTTTTCTTCTCCCTATCGATGTTTGACAAACTTGCATGCTTACATTTATGCCTGAGTTCTCTATTCACCCTGTATATATCTTATTCAGAATGATCTCCCTTAATCGGTCTTTATACCTATGCTAATTTGTATATTGTAATTATCATTCTATATTACCTTTTTATCTACCTCCTAGACCTATGTTCGGCTTGGGTTTTAAATGGACTTAAAGATTAATCCCTGAGAGGTCATGCATGACTTCTTTCAAACTTACCAGCTTCAGCCTATTTTAGTCGACTATGTGCTGTTATATATGCTACTATATTTAGCTATTCTAAATTGGCTTGAACAAACTTATTGAGCTGTATTATATCCTTCAAATCATTCTTCATTGAGGCTTGATCTTATTATAGAAAATTCTATCTTTAGCTGCGTATTTACATACTTTCTATCTTGTAATTACTTACTCTCTGTAGGCATCTTAATTGTATATCATGCTCAGATTTTAAAATTGCATTTTAAATATTATTTCTATTCTCATTTTGGATCTGAGAGGAATAAGGTTATAGACCTTTGGATTTGAATAATCATACATAGAAATGACTCCTCTCTCTTATCCGTTCAAATCTTTACGCAATTAATATGCAACAAGAATAGTAGATTATACATCCGCACAACTCATAGTATCCGCCAATACTTAAATCTATAAATATAATTACTAAATCTTTTTCTGGGAGAATACATTAGGACGAAGGGGAGATAGGTTATTCTGAGTGTCACCATAATCTAACCTTCTATTTAAAGAGCCTTGAGAAACATTGAGGGGGGCATCACTTTTCTGTGTGGTTTTTTTTGGGGGGGGTTTGGGCAATCCCAGGAGGAGGAATCATTCCAACCTAGGTATGTGTTCTCAGTTATTTTTTTGCAGTAGAATGTAGATGTATCTTTATTTGTTTCTGATTATGCTCTTATTTTAGTTTGGTGATTATTGTTTTAGAGCTTTTGTCATTGCAATCATATGATTAAAATATGATTGATCGGCCATGATTCCAAGATTTTCAAGATTTATTTCATCGAATTTGATAGGGATAGGACTCAAGGTTTTAGTTATGTATATGGGTATGTGCAACCTAGTTATTAGATTTGTGGGTCTAGATGGAAATGTTAAAATAGAAATCTGTTTAACGGTTGAAATATTTCAGAGAACAATACATCTAAATTTGTTATTGTAAAGTTATCTATGGCAGATTTTAGGTTACTCTCTACAGTGCATGTTCTTGCTTTGCAGGTAGTAACGTCAGGCTTTAATTTTCACTGTCTTAGATTGTCATTGTTTATGCTTGATGTCATTGCTGTATAAAAGTAATGTGATGGGCTCCAATGTGATGGTCTTAACACAATCCACATATGTGTTTTTAGAATTCTATTATGCATTTTTGAGGATATGAGTCCGCGTTCTTCGCCTAGCTCTTTCCTGCCTTTTCATTTTCTTGAAAAGTCTCAAAGCCTCCTCAAGAACACTATTTTGTGCATATCCAGAATGCATTCCATTCCATGAGACCACACTTCTTTAGAAATTTTGGTAAACAGTTCGTATGCCTTCGATTTGCTTCCGCATTTAGCATACATGTCTATCAAAGCATTTGAAACTACTTCATCCCATAAAAATCCCCTCTCAACTATTGTTTGATGAATCACCATGCCTTGTTCGAAAGCTCCCATTTTTGCACACGCTGGAACAATGCTGGCAAAGGTAAACTGATCATGTTGCACAACTGTTGGTTGCATTTGATAAAACAGAATCAATGCCTCTTGAGGAAACCCATGTCTTCGGTAAGCTGCAATTATCATATTCCACGAGAAGGCATCTCATACTGTCATTTTGTCGAACATTTGGTGAGAATCATCCAAACTTCCACACTTGTCATACATGTTGATTAGTTTATTCTATAAAATTGTGTCTGTAGCGAATGTATGTCCCCTGTCAGTGATGTAAGAGTGGATTAGCTTACCATCGGAAAGTGCATTCCTGGCTATGCAAGCCTGCAATGGTTGAAGGCATTTAGAAACATCTATAGAAGGGTCGTGTGTCGTAAGCAGAATGTGAAGAACCTCTTTCAATCGACCATCCATACAGACTACTCTGAGTTGGGTAAAGGATGAAATTATATGGTTGTAGTGTGGGGAATGGGTACTTTTATAGGAAAATTCCATCATCATTTTGTTCGTCAAACATTGTATGATAGTCATTTGTTTGTTTTGATTACCCCTTTTCCTTGGGCTAGGATCTCAGCTTGCAATGGGTGACCTCAACTACTCTGCATTTTTGGACATCTAAGTTACATTTTCCTGAAAAAAAAAAATTAATAGTAGACACCTCCATTGCAACAGAATGCATTAGCACTACTTCATACAGCAAGAATATCTTTTGGGTTTCCATAATGACAAGTCAATGCTTTAACCAATTAAGCTCAGTCCTCTTGGGTGGCAAAAATCCCTAATACTGGTAACAGTAAGCGAGGAGACATCTTCATTTAATTTAGTATGTCCATTGAAAACAAGAAGTGTTCTTGAATCTCAGCTGACATGGATTTGAAGTTGTTGGTTCTTTATTTAAATGCATTGGTATCTTGTGGTTTTACAGAACATATGAAAATCACATCATTTTGTTTTCTATTTAACATCTTAGCCATCCATTGGTGCTTCATGTATTTTGTTTACAATCCTTGTCCTTTTGTCAAATGAACTTAATCTTTCCTTCTAGTAGAGGCTTTTTCGTATAGTAGTCATTGGTGTGTATCTTTCTATTTTAGTCTGCACTTAAGTTTCAAGTATGTATGATTTTGTGACTTTCTCATATTGATTTTTCATCCGATAGAAGTTTTATGAAACCTGTCATTGTTTAAAGTAGATGATACTTAAGTAAAGCAGGAAAATACCCTATCACCTTCATCTTCCAAGCCAGTTTCTCCAACTTGTATCAATTTCCTTTGTCTAGGACACGATTTATCTTCTGCAACATCACAGTAAACACTTCTCTTTTATTTTAATTTGATAGAATTTAATGTTGTGCTTGAATGGCGTCGTATCTATATTAATTTTGTTCTCCGTTGATTTGAACAATAATTAGCAAGCTTCAGTATTTATTTCAAATTTCCTAAGGCAGTATTGATTATTTTAATGTAGGGTATCTTGGTAGAGTGTATGTATAATGTGATATCCCCTCATAATCATTAGTATATGCATGTTTATTGGTTTTGGATATTATTTGTTAAATATTTAATTTTATCAAGTCAATTTTAATATTGTTGGGTCTTTTGGTATATTAATAGGGTATGACTACTTGAATTAAGTTATGGTTGTGAATGTTATTTTGTTATGACTATAATAAGCTTAACCCTTGGATCTATGGTTATTGACTTATTTGAAATGGGGTATTGTTATATTTGACTTGTGATTATACAAAATCACAATCCTTGTGAGTTGAATATCTTTCTTGTGATTAGGATCATGTAGGTAATCATTGTTTACATAATTAGTATTGGTATGTGAAGGATGTAACACCTTAATGATGACTTGTTTTATGTTATGACAGCAACTTAATAGAAGAAGAGTAAACTCGTTACCGTTTGTGAAATCCCTGATAAATTTTATAAATAGAGTGGTTATAGATATTTACACCCTCTTAGGAAGGAGGGGATTTGTGCAACTAATCCTAAATAGGATTATATCGTTGATTATTATCAAGGATAATGTTTAGATTATTGTTGATATCTTGTTCAAGTTTCTGAACTATGAAGTCTCTGCACTGCGTGTACGTAGGCAAAGCCAACATGAGCCCCAGAGACATTAGGTCAGTCCTTAGGGCTTTAGGTTGTCATTTAATGCATTTGATATTGTGAAATTAATAATCATGTAGGTCTAATGTTTCTTTAGATGTGTAGTATGAGACCTTAGCCACGTAGGACCCTGAAGCTAAGAAAGCACCTTTCCAACTAGTGTATGGATGATCATCTGGCACCAGGGTAAATGTGTATACATATGTATAATTTAAATTTGATATATTGTACCTAACATTTCAATTACGATGAATGTGACATACTCTGAGCTTTACTAAATTAAGATTTGTAAATTGTATCTATCATGCTATTAAGTTCATTATTGTTATCTATCAATATTTTCAGAGATAAGCATTATAAAATTATGTGTGTGTGTGTGTTCAATTGATGCATTTAGACTTAGAACAAACCATGGTTATTTTGACAGTGTTCGAGTTTTTGTATATGGTTGAATGTGGCTTAATTTCAATAATGCAGTCATGTTATCCCTAGAGATGTTAGTTAACTTGCTGAATTACACGATGTTATAATTTGCTAACAATATTTCTATTTTAAAGAAAAAAAATATTCACCTTTTTATTGCTGTAGTTGACTTATCTCTAGGGTTGTATGGCGGGGCATTACATAGGATGTGTGCATCCTTAAGCTGATTGTGGTGCTTGGTATAAGAGGAATGCTTAGCAAGGGCTGATTGAGAGACTCTTTCATATCTGATGTCTACTTTATGCTCTTTGATTCTCATGCAGATGGATCGACCTGTCTCCCCAATATAGGGGGTTCCACATGAGCAATTAATTTTGTAGACACTTGAGTTAAGAAAGATGTCCTTGGAGCCTTTGGTGGAAGGGATTAGGTTTCTGATAGAACAAAGAGGTTTGAAGGCACATTTGAGTCCCTTTTTGCAAAGAATTTTGGCAATCTTATTTGATATGCCTTCAATGTAGGGGAGGGTGGCCCTATAAATAGTGTCTGAGTCTTTATTATATGGTTTAGAATTGAGGCAAACTTGGGCTTTCTTAAAAGCTCTCAAGATGTGTTTGTTGCGATACCCGTTAAGTTTGAAAACTTGGGTGAGGTGGGAGAGCTCTTGGTTTATGTGATCATTATCACATATGCAGAAGGCTCTGGTGGCTAGAGTCTTAAGGACACTCACCTTTTGGGCAGGGTGGTGGTGGGAAGAAGCTAGAAGGTAGAGGTTAGTGTGGGTGGATTTCCTGAAGACACAACAACCAAGGGATCCATCTTCTTTCCTGATGAGAAGGATGTCAATGAAGGGGAGTTGGTTGTTAGTCTCAAGCTCTTTGGTGAACGTAATGTAGGGGCAATATTATTGAGATGAGCATGGAAAGATTCAAGATGCTCCGGGTCATGGGGCCAACAAATGTTAGTGCCATCTACATACCTTTTCCACCATTTTGGTTTAAGAGGGAAGGAACTTAAGGCTAGGTCTTCGAAGTGCTCCATATACAAGTTAGCTATGACCAGGGATAAAGGTGATCCCATATCCACCCCATCAGATTGCTCATAAACTATGTCCTAAAAAGTGAAGAATGTGGACTTTAAGCAGAGTTCAACTAAGCTACACACCGTTTAAACTAGAAGTTTTTCATTCATTGTTAATGCTTCTGAAATAAATCTTGTTTAGATAATTGTTTATGAAGGCAATTGTGTAATTTGCAATGATATAAGGGAGTTATGTTGGTGTTGATGTTGTGGTTGTTTATGATTTGGGATCTATGGTAAGGGAGCTATAGGGACTTATGCCCTTTGAGGCTATTCATGGTGTTGGTGTTGGTGTTGGTGTTGGTGTTGGTGTTGTGGTTGGTTGATACGAGAATATCCCTCCTCTATCTTCCAATCTTGATAATATATAGATATATATATTAAACTAAGCATGACTCTTCATATTCCAATAGATTAGAATATTACTAAAGCATAATTTAATTACTAAAATTCTTTCTTGGATTTCATAACTGCCATTACTTGCAAGTGGCAAAGAATAAATGAGTTCTTTATAAAGTATAAAATCATCTAAATAATTATTCCCAATAATATATATAAGTTTCATATATGCCTTACATTCTCCCCCTGTAAGAGTGGACTTCCTCCTGGAAGTCATCCAGAGGAATAAATATTTCCTATATTGCACACATCCACAAAGTTAGATTTCATCACAAAAATAGATTTAGTTTATAAACTTGCATAATAGTATCATTTCTAGAATTACTCACATGATCACCAAATTGATTACATTCTAGATTTGGTCATCCATACTAATCTTTATATCTCAATAATAGATTTAACCCAATTAAGTCTACTTGATCATAAAAATAACATACCTGATTTTCTCTCTTGCATCTATTCTTTCATTGACAGAAAAAAAACACAGATTTGCTCTTCCATCCAACCATAAGATCAACTTGGTCAAATCTGCCCCCAAAGAATTAAACAAAAAAAAAATTCCTTAATGTTCAACATATTAAATAGTTAAGCAATTCCATTTCAAGATTCTAAATAATAAAATCAATATCTCCAGCAATTCTTTCCATCATAATACTAATACCAACTATCATAATAATATTCATATAAGAATTCATCAACTTGCAAAATCAAATATACAATTATATCAGAACAAATTTCTTTCCAAAATTTACTTGTATACATTTATCTCAATCATGAAGTCATATAAAATAGAAATACAATTGGTTTTTTTACCTTGGCTGTTCATATACCTTCCTTTGCAGCAATCATAGTTCATATAGAGCAACCATAGCTCACACAAAGAAATCATAGCTAATATAGAGCAACTATGGCTCACACAAAGCAATCAACCAACATAACAATGCTTATACAAGAATTTCTTCATTACTTGTCATAGAAGTATCAATATAAATTACTAATAATCAAATTCATTGCAATATATATATATTCTCTTACAATTTAAACATCACAAATATCACTTTCATACATCATGTATACTTTTAATGAGACTGAAATGTTTACTGCCAAATATAACCATAATGCCATAAATTAGACCTTACACAATTTTCACAATATACATTCTCCAAAGCTTCTCTCCCCTATACAACCTGTTGGACAATCTACACAATTTATATTACTTCACTCAAGATGGCAGCAATAAAGCCTCAAAATACAGAAGTTTAAATGAGTAAAAAATTCAAATAAAAAAAATTAATAAAAAAAACTTCATATAAAAACAAATTAATTAACAGAAAAGCAATAGTTCAAATCAAACCAAAATCCTTAATAGAATAGTCCTTGAGGCAAAAAGACAATAAACAACCAAGTATCTTAAGAAATCTTCAAACTATTGGCTCTCTAAAACAAATAAGAAAATAGAAATTTCAAATCTTTTCACAAAACTGAACATCTCAATTACTACATGACTTCAAATGAGCCACCTAAGGGGAGGAGGGGAATGTGGTGGTCTCAAACCACATAGAGCTCTAACATATATGACAAAAGAAACATATCATGAAACTTATGCAATTATGAGCATTCCTTAGTTATGAATAATTTAGGTTCAGAAAACTTAAAACTCCCTTTTTAATAAATGTAGCTTCCTTATCACAATTGTAGCTCCCAATAAACAACATAATAGCTCACACAAAGCAACAACTCCCAATAGCTCACATAGAGCACAACTCTCACAACACCATTTCATCAACCAAACCCTCATCGCAACACCAACACCAACACCAAAACCAACATCATGAATAGCCCCAAAGGACATGAGTCCCTGTAGCTCCCAAATCTTGTCATCGCCATTTAAAGTAAATGGAGATACAGAGTTCTTTACAGGCCTCACCTTCTAGTCATGCAAGTTAATCTCTTACATCTAGCTACATGTGGAAGAGCAGAAGTTAAATGTTTGATTTGCTTATCGGGATGATTTGCTCCTTGTTAGTCTGTTCATGAATATATTCAATCCTTGAGGTACGTTTTCAACATTTGAATTTTGATTAGTGTGTTTCTTGTTGAATTCATATGTTTGTGATGCTATGGTAAGATAACAAGAAGCATCAAATTGTATCAGTTGAGTATTGTTTTATAAAAGTTTATGATTTGTTCATGCATTGCATGTTATCTTGATCTATTTCATTGTTACTGAACCGGATGGTATAGAAGAAATCTTATTAATATGCATAACCTTATATTGAGTTCATGTTCATTCTTTGATCTTGCTTCCACATCACCCAAAGCATTCCTTTTTCCAAGAAAACATATCCATGTAGCCATTGCATTCCATAGGATGCCATCTTAGTTTATCTGAACAAATCCATTTGTTTATTATCGGTAGCATTTGTAGAGGTCAGGGAATTTGGCATTCAGTCGCGTGTTGCATTTGTTTGAAAATTTCTTGACTAATCCAATTTGTGTAAATCCTGCAATCATTGCATATCATGAGATGGCACCTCTTTGTTACATTCTAGCAATCAGTTATGTGCTTTGTATTTGTGTTCACACTTCACATTTATGGCTATAGAGCACTAGTAATCACAACATCTCACAAAAATGCCTTTTTCATAATGCTTCGATGGATGCCCCTTCATTTTACCAGAAAATATATAAATAAATCTTTTAATGCCAATAACATTTCCACTGTGTGCTTTGTTCAAAAATGGTGTGCAGATTTTGTGTGGTGCTTTAGTAGTGCTTCTTCATTACACCAATAATAGATGTGTAACTTATGCATTAAAAGGAATCATACCCAACCATTTATTCACTTCATTTCCATGCATCTTGATAACGCACCATGTATGATGATTAATAATTACCATCATGTTGAAGAATGGTCTAGTTTTGTGAGATTGAATGTTATTAATCTAGCTTGGAGTCCAATCTATGGCTTGTCAAATGTATTCAAGTCTTTTCCTTCTCAATTTCTATATTATCCAAAACCAATAGGTTCTCTTCTTGCATTCAATATGGTTTGAATTTGAATATCTGATTCTTTCATCTTGTATTACTCTCATTTTGGCGAAGTAGAGTTGTCAAACCTGAACTTAAACCTATCAATTTCTTTTGCTTGGGAGTCTTTAATATTTTGCACTAGATCTATTTTAAGCATGTTCAACAATCGTGGGATTCCATATGACCACATTTCCTTATTTCTTCAATCTTGTTACCATTTGAACCTCTCAACACCTATCTACTTTTGCATTAATATTTGAGAGAAGAACATAATTCATACAACATTTGTTAGAATCCATATCAGAAAGCAGCAACGTTGTAAATGTTCCTAAGCCTATAGTCATATGTGATCTACAGGAACAAAGAAAACACATCCATTCAACCACTACCAGTTTGATTGGTATTTCAATAATAAAGTTTGTGGTGTCCTCAGAATAGCCAGCACTGCTAAGAATGTCAACATATTAGTCTATGAATCTACAACCATTTTATTATATAACATCCTCTTTGAGTTACAGTATCCTCTTGGATTTACAATATAGTTTTATGTTAATATGCTACTTCAAATCCTTTTGTTTATTTGTGCTTTATGCTTATGTAAAGTATATTTAGAATTGTATAAATACTTACACTTGCATCTGTGTGGCGTCGAATGTATGTTTAGAAGGAAAACAATTTATCTTCTTTTCTTGGTGTGATCGTTAAATGCAAAGAACATGTATAAATTAGAAGGAAATTTTTTAGAAAGAAAAGACATAAGTAAAAACTCTAAAATCATATAAATTAAATGAGATCAAGGCTTAAATTTGATAGTCCACCTTGCAATTTTTTTCCTATAGTTTAGTCTTCATTATTGCTTGTCACATGACAATTATTTTTTTTAAATGCAAGTCAAATTTTATATATCAAACATGACATATTAATAATTTAATATAACTATTTTTTTTTTTTTTTGTTTCATTATTTTTGGTGTAAAGCAAAAGCCTAAAAAGTTGTTTTGAAAAAGCCTAGAATAAATAAAATATTTTATAAAAAAACAAATTTAAAGGATTTTTTAAAAATAATATAAGTTCCTATTAAAAAATATAAAAATAAAAGGAATATATATCTATCTATCTATCTATATATATATATATATATATAATTTAGAATGAATATATAATTATATTCATAAAAAAACAATTCTAAAAATTTGGGAATTTTTTCAATTCCTATTTTTAAAAAAATTAAAAAAAGAAAAAATATATATTATATAATTTAGAACGAATATTGAAAACAAATAATAATTCCTATTAAAAAATTTAAAAGTAAAAGGTATATATATAGTTCATATTAATTGTTTTTTTTACAGTTTTAAAAATAAATTACATGTATATCAATACAATCAAATATTTATTTTCATTGTATTTTACAGTTAAAATCTTCAAATATTTATTTTCATTGTATTTTACAGTTAAAATCTTCAAATACAACTATACAACTATCAAATTTAAGCTCTGAATGAGATATTAATTGTTTTTTTTACAGTTTTAAAAATAAATTACATGTATATCAATACAGTCAAATATTTATTTTCATTGTATTTTATAGTTAAAATCTTCAAATATTTATTTTCATTGTATTTTATAGTTAAAATCTTCAAATATAGCTATACAACTGTCAAATTTAAGCCCTGAATGAGATACTTATTTAGGAATCTATTTTTCTTAGAAACTAACTCTCTTTTCCTTAGAACCATAATCTTTCTTCCTTAATATTTTATTTAATAAAGAATTTGTCTTCTTATTTAAGAAAAAGTATGAATTGTCTTTAAATAAAGAAAGAAAAGTATCTTTTTATGCATAGGATGATCTTATTTTATAGAAGGAATATTTATTTATTCATGAATTTATCTTATTTATACTAAATATGAATTTATTATTATTTATATATATTTTTAAATAGATAGAATGTGAAATATTTTGTAAATATGAATAAGAATTTATTTTGTATTATTTTGTAAGATGGTTTATGGAATGCCTTGATAACAACTATCATATTTGGGACTTTTGGTTAGGATATGTATGTTTATAAATTATGCATTTATTTGTTATTAAATGATGGTTGTTAAATTGTTTATGGAATCCTCTACTCATTAGCTTAGAAATATAATTATGTCATAGGGTAATTGTGCTAATGTGATAACAACGCTAGTGTCTAAATTTATTAGTAATTGCTTTTAGAATAATGTTTATCTTAGTTAGAAATTGATCATTGTTTTGCTTGAAGGATGACAAGATATAAAATAAGATTCTTAGAGATGAAATTATGATTAATGATAGTGAATTTCCTGATAGATTTCCTAGGAATGTTGATCTATAGATAACTTTCATAGGGTAAATTAGTTAAGTGCAAGAGTATTTGTGTTATGGTGAAATGTTATACAGAAGATCAATTTTTTTTTTAACATGAGTTTTTTGTGTACTATATAAAATTTGTGTAATCCTATGAGTAGCTACTTGGTAATTTTTGAATGAATTTATGTAGTTAACCTTTATCAAGTGAAAAGTACAATAGATGAATTCGACCATTTCTAATTAATATTGATTAAATGATGTCAATGGATTTTATTTGCATTATTAATCAATATTGGTCTATATGTTCTTAAATCTCTGACTATAAATAGTTCAAGTATGTTATAATGATTTAATGATTTTTTTAAAATATAGAGTCATACATATGAAGGGAATTAATGTTGTTTAGCAATTATGAATTGATACTAGGTATGTTCTTGTAGTATGGTGCTATAAATCATATTATTTTGAATATATATGATGATAATTTTATATTGGTAATAGAACTTTTCATTTATTTAAATTTGAGTAATTGTCTATATCCAAGAGAATGGTTGAAATATATTTATTGTTATAACTTCCCTAGTTTACCTCTATAGAGATTATAAATTTAATTGTTGCTTGCACTTTCTAGAACTTGAATGATATAGTTATGTCATGTGGTATATTTTATCTTGAAGAACAATAGGGATGCATATACTAATTGGTTTAATGAATCTAGAAAATATTATACTATGATCTAAATCCCTTGTGAGTTATTGTATCTAAGTCAACCTTATGGTTGCAAGACGAGTTATCTTCAAGTACGAAGTCTCTGCGCTATGCGTACATAGGCAAGGCCATCATGGATGAGCCCTCGAGACATTAGGTTGGCCCCTTAGGGCCTTAGGCTAGTAATTTGTTGTCTGATGTGTTAATGATGGACTTTATGGAACTAATTTCTGCATTCAGTTGTGTAGTTACACGTCTGTGGATCAAACAAGATAATGGAGTTAAGGAAGAGCCTTCCATCTTGTGAAAAGATGTTTATATAACTTTCTTTGAGAATTTGTAGAATTGTATAAAAGATGATATATCTTATATTTACACTACATTGAATTGAACAAAATTTATGTTTATAAGTTAATATTTGAAAAATTTCTCCTGTAATCTTATTGTTTTTCCATTATTTCTAACATTTCCAATAATTTATTGCTATTTAATGATATTTTCTGGAGTGGGCATTACACTTACACAACAATATCCAATTCTTTGATAGTCATAATTCTATCAGAAAAACTGCCCTCATCACATAACTTCATTCATATGAATAATCACAAGATCTAACCATAGGTAAAATATAATTGGGAGATATTGTTCTCATTACAAGCATGAACAAAAAACATGGAATTTGTAGTCATGTCTAAAATATTATTCCATAAATCACTAGTGAACTTACTTCAGTATTGTGTTATATCGATTGCCTACATAGATTGAGAGCAGAAGAATATTTGTGCCATAACAATACCAATTGACATATACTTGTATCACCAAAATTCAAATAAGATCAAAAGAATGCATCAAGTAAAATTTTAAGCTTCAAAATCAGATTCAATGTTTCTTATTATCTTCTCTGTAGTAAAAGTATCTATAGATGCAAGCTCTGGGATAGAAACTAGGACATGTCACCCTAAAATTTAAAGGTCCATTATATGACCTGAAAAATAATACATGAGAAGTTGTCACACATAAATTTAGAGAAGAAAAACATTCCAAAGAAGTATATTATTGCACAATAATTGTAAAATCTTCTAATAGATTTAACATGTTTTAACCTCTATCTAAGACATGCAACCTTTCAATATAGCATTGAAGTCTAAAATCCTTGAGAAGTAGCACCATGAAGAGAGTTTTACACTTCAATATGGACATCTACATGATAGTTAACAATTATGAATGGAAGTAATCTTCCAACATTAAACAAGGAAAACTATTATATACTTGTTTTAAGCTCCTTTTTGTCATAGGTAGGGCATCTTAAGAGTGGACGATCATCTAATAGAGATAGGGCACATTACGGCGGTGCTTATATTATACATCCTTATGATTAAATATCTTGTTAGATGCGGTGATGAACAAAATTTCACAATCTAATCATAGATTTTCTTGGTCAGTATGGTCTGGATTCATCTTTTTGATAGAGGTAATTTCAATGCAGTAAAGAGTTGAAGGAATAGGTGAAAGTAGTTTCATTGGTAGCCGAATTCATTAAACTTCCCTATATTTTTCTATTCTTATTTCTATTGTACTAAGCTATTTGAGATATGCCATTTGATATCTTGTTCTAGCAATGGGGGAGTCTTGTATATTTATTTAATTTAAAAAAACGAAGATAGACTAATTCAAATACAAGTTCATATTATCTTAATCTAGATTAGTGGTTAGCATGCAAAATTGTATCCTTTCATACCGTCTGCATACATGTGCTTATTTTTTTTAAATTCTAGAAAGCAGTGTCAAATTTTATTTATGGATACACCGTGGTTATTAAACATGATGTTTTTGATACACGGGGGTTGGACTTAGACCGTGGAGATTACTGCAAAAAATATTTATTACTTGGAATTATAAAAGGAAAGGTGAAAGAATCAGATATAGACAAAGCTCTTGTATACACCTATGTTATTTTAATGAGGCCGGGTTTCTTTGATGGATGTCAAGAGTATGCAAGCCTTGGGGATAAGGACTTGTGTATGCCTAAGCATCAAGAGCTTGCATTGGAAGCATCCATGGAAGCCATTGTGCTTCTTAAGGATGATGGATCATTGCCCTTGTCCACCTCCAACATAACAACGTTGGTTATAATTTGACCCAATGTAAATGCCACCATACTTATCATAGGGAACTATGCAAGTAATGTGTCACTTAGAGCTTAAGTTATCAACATATAATTGACAAAGTTCATTTTTTTAATTGTATTTATAATGATAATCTAACTTAAACCATCAACTTGTATTTGTAGGTATTCTTTGTAAGTATACATACCCTACTAATGGTTTGGAGAAATATGCCAAGATAGATTACAAACCTTTACATATACATATGCTAGGTAATACTGATAATAATATATTTTTATCCATCACAATCACATTTAGTTTAATCTTCAACTTACTTCATGTACACATTTCTGCATTTTCTCCAGCAATTATGACTAAGGTCTCCATAGGCAACTTGATATAAGGTCTCCATAGGCAACTTGATATGCTTAAGATTAGAACCATGAAAAAAATGTGATATTAGTTTTCCAAATCCTCTATCTTATTTTCCCTAGCTTAAGTTTGATGGTTATAGTCCAAGTTGCACTTTTTCCTATTTTTATTTGTTATCAGATCTAGAGATTGGTAGTCTTCCTTGTCTTTTATAACATATCTATGATTTTCGAAGATCGCCATTATGTTTTACCTTGTTGGGTGTCTTCTTCAAGTGCTTACTCAAAGACATGATTTTGTACATATTCTTTTACATTTTACATATAGATATCTACTAGTGCACTTGGAAGCATAATGTATGGTATAAATCTACTTTAGAGTGCAATCTAATGAATCTTCATGCCCTCTTCCATAGCTTCACTTTTACCATTGACTGTAATGACACTTGGAAGACAATTGCATTTTCTTGTGTGTTTTTTGGTTTCAGGAAACAAATATGGATAGATTGTTCAATGAAATGCCTTAAACTTTGAAATATTTCAAGAAAATGCAATTTTCAACTGTTAAGCCACTCTACATAGCTTTTGCAACCATCTTTCTAGTTTATGGAAAAACTACACCTTTTGAACAAAGCATGGACATCCATTGGAGCATAGTATAGGTAGAGACTATTGTTTTCACCTTACCTTTTTTACAATACCTCACCTTGAAATATGCACTAAGAGAAAAATAAAATGGATATCACATATTTTTGAAGGTTATATTTCTATCTGTATTTGTTGTGATTGGTGGGGGAATTTACCTCGGTTATTTTTATTCAGACAAAGAGAGCTATGATTAGCAACTATATTTTTTGCATGGCTCTGTCCATGTCACAGTTAGGGACTTGAGGGTTTATTCAATGAAAAATATTCATGGACTAGGGGAAGATGTTTTATTGCTAGAGACAACATGTCTTGTTGGGGGCTCATCCAAAATAGGTGTCCCAGCCTCCTACACTGGGCACTTCCCAAGATGTGGCAAAAAACATTTACTTGCAAAATGAATCGATGTAAATATTTTGCTAGTTGTTTGTGTCAGGTGGAAGACATTCTAGTGAGTTCCTTTTTTTTTGATCTGTTGGACATTTTTTATTTTGTGGTAATTTTTTTTGTTCCACTGGTTTTTATGCCTTTTCTAGGTAACATTTGGTGAGCGGTTTGTTTGCAGTAAAAAAATTTAAAACAAAATGTTGGGCTTTGCCAGGTTGTGATTTTTCAAGCTATGGTCTATTTGATACTTTTATTATGGAATGAATCCTTTCACTCTTATTTTCCCCAACTTCTTTTTTTTTTTTTTTGTTAAGGAGGGGTTTAATTTTTCATTGCCACCTAAGTCTCCATGTCATAAATGACAAATAGTAGATACAATGTCAATAGAAAAGTCATGAAATCTTATGGTGGTGATTGTTATGCCCAGACATTTTTTTGTAGTTAAGTTTTCTATTAGATCTAATTTTTCTTACCATTCGCAAAGGGTTGCATGGTCAATGGATTGGGAAAGGTTTTTATTTCATGATTCTAAATTTGTAAGTAACTAGTACAAACCTGTTAGCCATTTACTCCAACATTAAGCTCTTTTCAAACAAATAAGATTGGAATATGACCATGGTTCATCTACCAATCTTCTCTAAGACTATATGACTACACTTCAGAGTAACTTTTCCCAAATTTTCCATTCTTGTCTTCCATAGCACGAGTCAATTGCTTTTCAAAACAGTGTTTAACTTTGCATTCCCAAGAAGCTCCCCATCTCTAAATTGTTAGGTTAAGCACTAATTTTGTCAATTGTAATCTCCACACCTATGCTTCAATATAGATTTCTCCAAGTATCTTGTTCTTATATGCCATAGTGTGAGTTTATTTCTTTTGAAGACATTGTGTTTAAATTTGATACTAGAAAAGTTCCTATGAGACTTACATTATCTTAACTAGAGTATTAGGTAAAACACTATTTTTTCCAGTTGCAATCCTGTTATATGAGCTATTTTTTCCTATTATGGATGCCTTTTACTATCCATGCCACCTTATCTATTTTCTAGAATTTCTTGTGGTAGGAAATTTAATTTTTAAAGTGGATGTAGAATTTCTTTATTGTTGTTGTCAACATGGAAAATGTTTACAATACAATTTCAATGGAGTAGCTTTCAAATTTACATTCACTCTCATTTATCTTTACAGGTTAGTTGGGCAAAAGGATATAACAGCTAAATTTTTATACCTTACACCAATCTATGTAGGTTGAAATAAAAGGCTCCAAGTCTTGGCCCTAAGATAGTCTCATGATATGTATTTAACATAGCCAATACACATTCAATAAAGGAGATAACATGGTTGGATTGTCACTGACACAGAAGGATCAACTCACAATCTTGACAGACATTAGCAAAATCTTAAAACCGTCTAGCTGATAACTAGTTAAGAATTTTCAATTGACTAATAGCATGAATTAAAAATAGGATTGTTGAATCTCTTTACAACTATAACCAAATTGAATATGTCTAGTGCATAATAGACTTTTTATTAGGCCTAACTAGATTTAGAAATACTGCTTTACTATTAGCTTTGGTTGGGAGATTAGAGAAGGGATTAAAGGTCAAACTTTGTCCTAATCATAATTATAGGAATTATATTCACATGATTTCTTTGTTTTGCTCCTTACTCTAAATCAAAATTCAGAACCAAAGCCTTGAGATTGTTGCAGTGATTATTAAAAGGCTTGATACTTACACGTATTAGTATCACTCAAAATGAGTGGCTTTTATTTTGGCCACTTCATCACCTATCATCTTTATCCGTTTCTTTGGATTCTCACTTATTTTTCTTTCATACTCAATATCCTTAAAAAGGTCTAGGGAAGAGGTTATGATGAATTAGAAATTCGCTGATGTCTTCATCTGTGGTAACTATGGAGGATTTCTACTTATTAAATTTAATTTGTTTATCTTAAGTCCTTCTTGAAAGAATGAAGTATTGAGGAGATGAAAACAGAAGCACAAAAGATTGTTAATGAACATGAAATGTATGCAAAATCCAACCAAATCCACCATGTATAACAACCAAAAGGAAAGTACATATAAGTGAGGATGAGTGAGAAGGTTGAGTCAACTTAGGAGTTGACTCCAACACTCCACTCACCAAGTGGCAAAAGAGTGTCAACACATATCTTGGAGAATTATGTCAAACTCTCCAAGTCAACACCTAAGCACCCAAGGTGGCTTAAAGTTGTGTGCTAATATATTACTTAGGCTAAGTAATATAGATTAAAGTTTAGCACTAACACCATCCATTAAGCATAGCTTAGGTGGGTACAAGAAGAGATGGGTCCTGACTACTAGGTCTGGTGAGGTACCCATGTAAAAAGTAATCTCTCATAAAGTGGGGAAAGGTACAAAACTCTGTGGGAGAAAAACTACCCTCCAAAGAGAGAAAAGATGCATGAAAACTATACAAGTGAAGAAGTACTACTTCTTTCACTGAGTATAATATATGTTTCCCCCCATAGGAGAGAAAATGATAGAAGGTCTATGAGAACTCCCCATAATGCATGTCCTATTGTAGTAATGCTAGATAGTCAACAAAGGATGCACATGTAGATCCAAGAACATTGAACAATGTTCCTCCCCTTGGGAAGAAATGAAACCAATCGAAGATGCAAGATATCTCCTCATTCTGAATAGGAATATGTAGGAAGAGGTATGTTTGATTCTAAATCATGTTGAAGCTGATCCAAGGATGATGATTCCCATTGTGATGTCTCTAAAGAACACTTAGGTGTCCCCATGTCAGTTCCAAAGGATGCCATAACCAATTAGGTGCATACCTAATAGATGAAGATGATCATGATCCAGAACCATGTGTAGATAGATGTAAAGAATGAATATCTAAAGAGGACAATGGTGATGCAACTTCATCAAAACTGTCATTGAAGAGATGACTGATGTCCTCAAAGTTGTTGGCAAAAAAGTCAGTGTCCCCCTTTGAGATTTGTGACATGGCTTAACCACCTCCCGCTAGTCCTTATTTGGGATGGTAGCAGTTTTCTGATAGGTGCACCTTTTGGGAGAAACATAGAGCTCAACATCCTACAAGTGATATCAGAGCCAGGTCATGGCTTTGAATCCCCTTAGGTAACACTGAGTGGGGGATTGTTGGAAAAAAGTTAGTATCCATCTTCAGGATTCATGACATGACTTTACTGCCTCCTGTTGGTCCTTATCTATGATGGTGGTAGTTTCCTGATAGGTGCACCTTTTGGGAGAAATGGCCAGCTCAACACCTTACAAATGTATGCTTCCATGTCAGCAATGTGGGACTCTACAAGTAGACAAGTAATGTTAGGTAGAAATTTGTCTGAATCAACAATGTTAGGAAGACAAATGTGATCCTATTGCAAAGAAGTGCTAGAAGATTTTGAGGAAGTGAATTTGATATCTGATGAAGCAAAAAGAGATGGTGAAGTAGATATGATGTATCTATATCATGATGTGGGTTTTGAGTTGTGATCATAGCATGAACATATAGGGGTAGGTGCATCAAAATGGGGTACGAAAAGGGGGTCAAAAGTGGCCACTTTTCCTGAGATCAGTTAAACTTGAACTTGGATGAGCAATTCCAGTTGTGTGCACTCAAAATTTGAAGATATGATAAGAACAAGAATTGTAGTACTCTAAATCTAGTTTCTAAACTACTAATGATTTTAGAAAAGGGTTAAAGTTAAGGGGGTGAAATGTTGATTACACACAAAAGTGTTCATGTTTTTATCACTAAAATATAAGATAGTGTCTCGTGTGCACTCCACTATTTTTTATACATTAGTTGTTTTTAAAAACCATTGGGTGGAATATAGCTAAGAGTGAGTACTACAAGTTGTATATTTTTTTATTATTGTTTATTGAATCCTTTTTTGCATTTTTTGAAGCGGATGCATCCTGAAAATTACATCACTAAGCACACGTGCCACATAACTTGCACAAAACTAATTGAAAATACAAATTTATTTTATTGAATGTGTATAGAATGAAGTGTATAAGAATCCTATATAACTTTTCAAATTTGGATAAGCAGGTCAAAAGTTATTAAAAATGTTCAATACATACGTACTAGAGGAATATAAATACACTCTTCAAAGAAAATAAAAATAAGTACCTTAACTTACTCAAAATATTAAAAAAATTGTATGGCTATAAATCTAAGAAGTAGCTCTTTCTTCTGGTGATGGTTTTATAAATTTATTGCAAAACATGTAAGCCTGATGAGGTTGAAGTTTGAATTCAAGTTGTTTTATGTTCAAAACACAAATTTAGGAGCCACAAGATATGTCCAACACTTAGGCTTATAAATCCAAGCCTAAATGGGAAAGGATAATATATATTTTGAATTCAAGGCATAGAAAATGCATACATGTTAAAACATGTACGAGTTATGCCTTTCATAATCCAAACCTGTTTTGCTGAAAAATCTTAAGGTTGGCCACTAATTTGTACCCCATTTCCATGCACTTACCCACGAGAAGGGAGAAATATTTGAGTCTCCATGTATTTCCCAAATTTTGATCCATAATCTATTTGGACATTCAATATCCTTAATGGCATACAAAGAAGCATCTGGTATATGTAAGATTATTAATCCAATAATTAATATGATCATGATTATTAAAACACTTATTCTTCTAAGATTGGTTACCTAGTTCAGGGATAAGTCCATATAGATATGGCATGAGATTATGGTACCTGAGATGTTTTAAGATGCCATCACACCAGGACATATAATTACCCTTGTTTAGGTTGATTACTTATCTAGAACCTTTGGTTGGAAAGAAATCGATGGATTTTTCAGGAGGAGATGGTAGTGGCCCCTTGCTCATGGTGGAAAATTTTGCATTCTTTGGGAGAAACTGTTGCGGCTAGGTGTGATCTTACAGCATCAGTGGATCCTTGTGATGTTGGTTGTTGTAATTGTCTTCATCTTCCACCTCAGTAATGTCAGCTCATGCACAACAGATGTAGACATCCTACCCCAAAGGTGAATAGGGAGGGGAGATGGTCTCCTCCTCCTCAGGGTGTCTTAAAAATCAACATGGATGGCTCTTCTCGAGGAAATCCTGGTCATGCTGGAATTGGGGGTGTTGGTCGGGATAGCTTTGGAGATGTTCAGTTTATCTTTTCTGTTTATAAGGGTCTCCATACTAATAATCTTATGGAGGCTCAGGCTATTTTAACAGTTGTGGAGCATAGAAGTCAATTGGGTTGGCGAAGGATCATATGTGAGTCTGATTCCTAGGTTGTGGTGAACTTGTTGAATAGGCGGCATTTAGATGATGTCAATTGGCATTTGGCTTTGATTGTTGCTCAATTTCTTAACCTTTGTGATTCTTTGGAGTTTGTTACTTTTACTCATATTCCTAGAGAATGGAATGGTGTTGCTAATTGTTTGGCTAAATGGGCTTCTAAACATTTTTATGATTGGAATTTGATGGACCAAGGTTGTTTACCCCCGAATTTGTCTCAACAGTTGGATCACTTGGTGGAGCTTGATAGGGCTATGTAATTCCCTTGCTTTGTACTTCTTCTTGTTTTAATAAATTTTTACCCCTCCTTTTTGTTAAAAGATTGTGTTTCATATTCCATGATTACAAACAAGTTAATTCCTTTAGACAATAGAAAATCAACACTTTTAGAAACCCCCCTGATTATGTGACCCCCCAGTTTTGGTAGTTTATAACTTAGTGAATTTTACAATGAAAGTAGGTCCAATGGATGGAAAAGTCAAAACATTAACTTTTGTAAAAAACGGTACTCAATTTTGAGCTACTGATCAAAAGTTATAACAAAAACAACTTTCTTATAGATGGCCTAATTTAAGACCCTAAAAACAGAAAAAATAGGAAAAAAAGAACAGAAAAAATGCCCTTTGGTGAGATGAGCTTAACCATCCAACCACTCATTAGAATCAACAAAGAGAGAAGAATATAATGGTTTTGATTGTGAGGAGGTCTTGGCCTCCTTCCAAACCAGACCTCACCCTTCATCTTCGTCAAGCAAAGTTACAAGAGATTTTAAAAACCATAAATCCACTCAAAGCAATTTCCCCAAATTTTTAAATTAACACCCATAAAATGTGGCACTTTATATTGTATAGTGCTTTTCTTATACAATCAAAATATCTATTCTAACACCAAAAACATCAAATTAAATGATTTTTTTTAAGATAAAAAAAGTTGAGTAGCCCAGATTAGGGCGAAAGGAAATTTGGGTGAATAGGGGAAATAAGGGAAAAATGCCCAAAAAATGCAGGGGCAGCCAAGGATAATGACAAGTTGCAACACCTTCTTAATGTAGGTCAAATGAGGGCCTTCAAAGGCTCTGATGTCCAAAATGGGGTTTTGGTTGTAGGCCCACACCTTGCTTGTGTGGTGGTGACTGGGGCATCTCAATCCACGCCCACCTCGTACCGTGAAAGCCCCAAATTGTGGGTGTGAGCTACTTGGCAGGCATCATGGTTCCCTCTCTCTACTAAATGGAAGTCTGTCACAACTCACTCTCTCCTCTACGTGCTCAATGGTGGCCTTCCGGATGTAAACGAAGGGGAATATGATTTTCCCATTGAAAGAGGTCAGATTCTCTTTGTGAGAGGTGAACACCTTGCCACCTATAGTTTAAATGGGACATTCTGCCCTTGCCTTTGCATGAGATCATGATTCAACTCTTGTGGGCGGGGATAGGGCATCAAAGCCCTGCCACCATTTGAGAGAGCAAGACGTGAAATTGTTGTTGCTTCCTAAGATTCATGCATGAAAGCCCTTCATCCCTCTGTGTGAGTAAACTCTATGTGCTAATCCAGGGTAAAGAGCCTTCCATGGTGGATAGCCTCAGCACCAATAAGCAGAAAATCCTCTTCCAAATAATTTCAGATGTCAAACACGCAAACCCTCTTTTTCTTCTATTACTGTTAGAAGACACACAGGGAGCACATAGAAACAAATAAATAACACAATATTAATGCAATATTTCAAAAACAATACAACCTTAAAAACTAGAATTGAACCTCCTCTTGCTCTGATACAATGTAAGAATGAAGGATCAAGGAGACAAAAATACAAGCACAAATGATTGTTAATGAACATCATGAAATTTATGGAAAATCGAGCCAAATCCACTATGTATAACAGTCAAAAGGAAAGTACATATAGGTGAGGATGAGTGAGGAGGTTGAGTCAACTTCAACACTCCACTCACCAAGTGACAAAAGAGTGTTGACACATAACTTGGAGAGTTGTGTCGAACTCTCCAAGTTGACACCTAACCACCTAAGGTGGCTTAAAGCCATGTGCTAATATATTACTTAGGCTAAGTAATATAGATTAAAGTTTAACACTAACACTTCTATCCTATCCTTAGAATTGCCAAATCTTTGAAGGCTCTAAACTAATTGATTAATGGCCAAGTATTTTAACATTATCTTCAAATAGTGATATCTCATGAGTGAGAGGAGTCTATGTTTGTTAACCTTTCAAAAGAAAACTTTTTGAATGGAATATTAAAAGAACTAAATATTAGTAACTAGTGCACATGAGGACTTGGATAATTATAATAGTGGTCTAAGCAATGGTAGAATAAATCGTGTTATAAAATTATAAGAAGTAAATTGTAATGCCCTCACTAAGAGAAAGATATTAAAACATAGAAAACATTATTAACCAATGTTATAATTGATAAAATAATGTTATACAAGATAAACAACTTACACTAATCCTTAGATTTTCTTATCGATATAAATGTACAAAGCTGTTGTAGTCTATCTTGGGACAATCTAAACAAAAGATTTCATTATAAATTAAATAATTCAATAATCATCCAAAATAAAAAACTTAAACTAATAAATAAATCTGATAATCAAGAGTTAGAAAATTTTGTATTAACTATCACCACAATGTTTGATTTATTAACATATTACAAAATTTCTCCTTAGGTCACAAAACAATTAAATTGCTAATAAATAATGAGAACATTTAATATTTCATCGGTCATAGAATCAAATTGCAACATATTAAGAATATAAACATAATTATATATGTAACATGACTCCCATCCTAATATTATACTGTTGCTGCATTCAAGCAATTCAATATATATATATTTTGATGTTGGAGATAATAAAAGATGCATATATGAATTTAGACATGGAAGGAATCTAATGGATAAACAGAATGACTTAGGTCATGACTATTGTACGCTAAGAGAATTGATGAATTTGCATGGAGGTTAATCATAGACATGAATTCAAATGGGCATACATGTAACTCGATTTTTGGTGGGTTACAAAGCATGAATTTGGAAGATCGTGACTACTGTAAATAAAGAGTATAAATAATTACATATTACAAAACCAAGTTATCATTACACAAAATGCAACCTCCACTATCATATTTATATATATAATACTATCCTATTCAACTTAATATAACTATTGCACAACTAAACTGATATGATTCCTACAACGATCAGTGCACAAGTTGCGAATAGAATGCATATTAAATATTAGTGGATATAATACAATGGTGGGTCATCTTAGAAACACGACTACACTCATCCATTAATCAAAGATACATCTAGATTGATTTCCATAAACAAAGAATACGGTTGCTCAAAAGAAAATGTTAGGTTAAGAGATTATGGGCGACTAAACTAACTGTGTCGCATGGCAATATATAGAAAAAGACATTATTAAGAAACAACAGGGATATACGAGGGTCTGTGGCAGCTATGAGCCATCCACTACCAACCTCAAAAATTGCTTATGGGAGATGTGGCTCCCACGACACCCACCGCTAAGCTGTGGGTAGCCATGGTATTCACGGATACCATATTCTTTTCACAGGAGTAGTGCTAAGTATAGGCAAAATTATACATAAGAAGAAGCTAGATTCCATTCACCATTGTATTACACATCATTCGCATGTGATAACATTATGCACGACATAATATGTATTATGTAGAATGATAAACACATGGTTGTTTGTATAAATCTTTATATAAATCGATAATATAATCAACAATAATCTAACCAGAGCTTAATTAAACAAAGAATTAACAAATAGATTTCTGATGACTATCTCAACTATAGAGAGCAATACTAACTATTATAATGGATATGAATTCTACAGATTGAGTATTATTGATAAAAGATAACAAAATAGTTTTGAAAATAAATAGGATTGCCAAGTAAATTTTCGAAAAATCTATAACAAGATACGACTAATATCATCAACGTAACTGTAAGATAAATTGATTCATCTCTATGTACATAAGATTTTGTTGCCTTTTTCTACGTTTGTAATTATAATACATTTCACTTAAAGTGATTTATTTACATACAAAAAATCAGACTTTTCATTTAAGACAGATTAGACAAGAAATTACTTGAAATGAACTTGATTCAGTGGTATCCTTCTTTATCAACCAAATTTTTTGTCAAAGCTACAAATCTGAATAGTGACCATAATGGATTAGGAAAATAAATAATCAGTAATATATATATATATATATATATATATATATATATATATATATATATATATATATATATATATGATTAATAACTCCTATGACCAATTCTTGTCAATAGAAGAGTATATTATCCAAAACAACATCTATGAACCTGCATCACAAAAATGGAGCAACCCAGTCCTGCTCTCCTCCCAACGAAAGGACGTATGAAAATAGGTCCACCCCCGAGCGGGAAACAAAATCCAATGCTCAATATAAATGACAAAGAAAAATAAATCAGAAAACTTGTGACTATGGACACACACACATAGAATCCACACACATAATTCTAGTAAAGGGGAAGAAGGGGGATTCCATTCCCTCTTAGGACACACATAGCTTCCTTCTTTATACAACTTCACTCTTTCACAGACCAACACCTCCCTTCACAAATCTCCCATACAACCTCCCAACACCCATTCACTCTCCACAATCTCCCATCATATACACACTCCCATTCACCACTTATCCCAACACAAATCAATCACAACTTCTCCACATACATCAAAAGACCCAAAGAGAGGCTCCACACACTCCTTGATCCCACACGAGAGAAGCTTTCATATGACATGGAAGGAAGTACCCTTTGCACACCCAAACCCCACTAACATTCAAACAAAACTACACAAACAAATTTTTGCAATCAACTATCACAACCCTTCAACTCAAACTTTCACAGAATTTAACAAAACGCTAAATTATCGAAAGAAACCAATCATACCTTGGCTGTCCAAGTTAGGATCAGCCCAACCATTCACTCTAAATATATGGAAAACCTATTTCCAGCCATCATTCTTTGATCACCAATTCCTTTTAGCCATCATTCTCTTTTTCCACCCTTCCAAAGTCCCTCCAAAAGGTGAAAATAAGAAAGATAACCCCCAACAAGAAAAGATACAACACTCTTATTTTCTAGATTGAGAAAATGTTTCACATTTCCTCTTTAAAAAAATTCCTTTCCCAACTCTTCAAATTTCCCCTCTAAATAAAATTAATTTAAAACAAGTTGAAAGAAAAGATTTCTTTTTAATTCAATAAAGCTTAATATGAAAACCACATACATTTCAACATAAACCCCCCTTAACAAAATTATAAGAAATAAATTTAAATAAATAAATAATAAACAACATTTGAGCATTTTGATTTAGTCTCTGATTCTTAAGGAACCTGGGCTACCCTCCTACAAAATCTCATTGAAACATCAATACATTTTGAAACTCATAGACAAAGCAATTAAATATTTAACATTAACATTTCTAACAAAAATTAATTACAAACTATAAATATCAAATAATAATATTTATTTTGTAGAAATTAAACATATAGCCATTAATATTCAATGACCAATTATTTTCTTAAATAAACAAATAAACATCTAATCGTGCATATTAAACATTTATATCCATCATTAAAATAATAATACTCATAGTCCAAAATCTCAACATCATCCATGTCCAATTCACACACACACCACAATATAGAATCAACTTAAGACATCTAAAATAATACTAGCTAGGCCTCACATTCTCCCCCTCTAGAAATAGGCTTCCTCCTGGAAGCTATAAAAAAGATGAGGAAATAAAGATTTCATCTTGACTATATCCTCCCATGTAGCAAAAGACTCATCGTAGGGGTCCCACTGGACCCTGACCTAATCTAGTTGTCATCCTCACAGGCCCATAATTCATTGATCCAAGATGCGAACTAGTTCCAATGTTAGTTGTCTGTCCTATGCCACCTATATAGCATCCCACTCCGATATATGAGAAGAATTTGGTATATATTTCTTAAGTAGAGATACATGAAAAACATTATGGATATGAGACAGGATGGGTGGCAATGCTAGGTGATATGCAACTAGGCCAATCCTTTCTAGGATCTCAAAAGGACCAACAAATCTTGGTGCCAATTTAAAGCCCTTTTCATAATGGATAGAACTCTTATGAGGTCATACATGCAATAAAACTCTCTCTCCAACTTGGAACTCATGATCAACTCTTCTAATGTCGGCATACTGTTTATGTTGACCCTGAGCTATCTGTAACTATTAATAAATTTGCGTGACCTACTGCTCCATCTCCTAAACAAGATTAGGTCCTATAGTGACCCGATCCTCTAGCCAGTCCCAACTCAAAGGAGTCTTACAAGGTCTACCATAAAGAGCCTCAAAAGGTGCCATCCCAAGTGAACTATGATGTCCATTGTTATAAGCAATCTCTACTAGATACAAGTAATCCTCCCAACAAGACTGTTGATCCATAATATACATCCTAAGAATATCCTCCAAAACCCGATTCACTTGCTCCGATTGTCCATCTACCTCTGGATGATATGCGGTACTAAAATTGTGTTGAGTACCTAAATCTTGCTGAAGAGCAGTCTAAAACGATGAAGTGAAGACTCGATCTCTATTAGAAACAATCCTTCTCAGAACTCCATGAAGTCAAACTATATCATACAGAAAAACTTTGGCTACTAAGGTGATATTATAGGAAGAAGACATTGGAGAAAAGTGTGTCACCTTGGTTAACTTGTCCACTATCACCATAATCACATCATGTTGACGTGTAGTCAAACGTAAATACACAATGAAATCCATAGATATCATGCATCCCATTTCCACTCTAGAATAGCATGAGGGTACAATAAACCAGTTGGATGTTGATGTTCTG
Source organism: Cunninghamia lanceolata (assembly GCA_027924645.1). Lineage (NCBI taxonomy): Eukaryota > Viridiplantae > Streptophyta > Pinopsida > Cupressales > Cupressaceae > Cunninghamia > Cunninghamia lanceolata. Next base: position 12,241,418 of record BSBN01000916.1, on the reverse strand, counting down.
CTTTTACTATTTGGTACTCGAGACAACTAGTGACAAACTTTGCAATATCCTTCCACATCCATGCCTAGAAATACAATTCCAAAGATTTGCATGCATTTTCTTAACACCAAGATGAGCCACATAGGGTTCTTTATGAGCCTCATCTAGAATTGATCCTCTAAGATTGCCAAAAGGAGGTACATAAATATACCCATGATGTCGAAGCAACCCATCAACATCAACAAAATATCCCTCAAACTTGACCTTCATAGGACCATGGAACTGAATAATCTTGATGTATAAAGCATCTTGAGGCAAGAACTCTAGAATATGTCCTCTAAGATTTGTCAACCCATAAAGCAACAACTCATGTCTTCACCTACTAAGGGCATCATCTACAACATTCTCCTTCCCCTTAATATAATGAATCTCAAAATCATAATAGAATATGTACTATAAGCTCTGGTGGTCTGAATGCAACTCGAATCTATGCCCAAGTAGAAAATGTCACCATTTTATCAAAGCGTTAACCACTACATCTAGCTCTAAGTCATGTGTCAGATAGTTAATCTCATGATTCCTCAACTTGCGAGGCTCGAAGGCTATCACACAACCCTCTTGCATAAGAACAACTCCAATACCCTCGATTGATGCATCTATACAAACAATAAAATTATCGGTAAGATCTGGAATAGCTAAAATAGGTGCACTGGTGAGTTTCTCTTTTAAGATTTGAAAAGCTCTTTCACACTATTCAAACCAAACAAATCTTTCCCCTTGCCTCTGGAGAGAAGTGATCGGATGAGAAATCTTGGAAAAGCCTTCTACAAACCTTCTGTAGTAACTAGCTAAACCAATTAAACTCCTTACCTAAGCTACATTAGTGGGAGCGGGCCATTCCAAAATAGCCTGAATCTTAGAGAGATCCACTGAAATTCCATCTCCTAATATAATATGCCCTAGGTACTAGATTTTTGTTTGGATTAATTCACACTTAAAGATGTTTGCATACAATTGATTCTCTCTTAGACATTGCAACACTTGCCAAAAATGCTCGTTATGCTCCTCCATAGTTTGAGAATAAATTAGAATGTCATCTAGAAAGATAACCAAAAATTGATCTAGAAAAGTGTGGAAGACACGATTCATCAAGCTCATAAAACTGTTGGGGCATTAGTATAACCAAAAGGGACAATGGTAAACTCATAATGACCATAATGCATGTGGAATATCATTTTATGGATGACATGTTTAGCAATCCTTAACTGATGATACCCAAACTTAAGATCTATTTTTGAGAAAATCTTTTCTCCTTGAATTTGATCAAATAAATCATCTATCATTGGCAAAGCATAATGATTCTTTATGGTAAGCTTATTTAACTGCTGGTAATTAATGCAAAGTCAAAGAGTCCCATCATTCTTTATGAAAATAACAGATGCACCCCAAGGAGATACACTGGGACAAATATGAGCTTTCTCTAAAAGTTCTTCCAACTATAGCTTGAGCTCCTAAAGTTCTTGTGTTGCCATTCTATAAGGGGCCTTAGAAATAGGTTGTGCTCTTGGAACCAAGTCGATATGAAAATCAATCTCCCTTCATGGTAGCATCCCAAAAAGATGAGAGGGAAAAACATCAGCAAATTCTTGAAGAATAGGATGATTGTCTAAAGAAGTATCTGGCTTTTCCTCTGATCTATCACTATAATTAGAGATAGCAAAGAATTAGCATTCTTTTTTCATACATCGCTTAAGCTACATGGCTGAAATCATCCTAAGCAATATTAGTGTCTTAACTCCTGAGACTACCACCTTTGTACCCATATCATCCAAACACTCTACAGACTTGTGATGACAATCTAACTTGGCCTCATGAGCATTCATCCATTCCATACCATAAATTACATCATATGACCCCAATGGTATTATCCCGAAATCAACTTTTGTAGAAAAAGAATTAAGCTCTAGTCAACAATCCCTAACTAATAAACTAACTGACATCCTAGCTCCAAAAGCTAGCTCAGCATCCCAATTAATATCTTGCTTAGCAGCAACCAGTCTGCACTTCTCCACTATGGAAGGGGAAATATGATGAAGGGGGTAAATCATAAAAACATACAATAAAAGAAATTGCACATAGAAAATAGAATGATATTTTATTAATATGGGCAAAAATTACATTACAGAAGCTCAAATACAATTAGAGGATGAATCCCCTATAGGCTACAACACATTACAGCTCCCTCTCTCAAGACTCTAGAATCTTCAGCCTTCTGTAACCCCAAATTTGCTAGAGTTTTTGTTTTCCCACCTATTCTTAACTCTACACTTTCCCCCTTAACTCTACTACTCCAAGGGTTCCCCAAAATGGTCATATATAGCCCTTTTTGGCGACCACCAGCTTAATTTCAAAATTTGCATCTCCCTCCAAAAATAGGTCAACTTCGTGAGGCCATAACGTTCGATCTGACTGTTGGATTTTCATTTATAATACCTTTTCAGAAAGCTCTCGAAAAGACAGTTGTGCACAAATAATACCTAAAGGTAGACTACTTGGGTTTCCTACTAAATTTTAGGCCCATCTGGAGCCTCTAAGTGCCTCAAATTTGACTCTGAATATTTCAATAGGATTTTTAGAATTTGAAATTTTAATATCTCACAAATGACAAATGATATTGAAGTGATTTCTTCGCCATTAGCTTCAATTCACCATTCTGGAGGTCTGTGTAAGATTTTGTATTCAACCGTGCATAAATGCAAACTTACTAGAAATAGAAACCCTGCCAAATTTAGCCCTTATTGAAAAGAAACAACATTTTTTTTTGGTTGATGCAAGATTGCTCTTACACCCTAGATGCACCTGCATCAAAATAAAAGAATATGTAGCCCCAGAATAAAAAAGTACAGAGACAACAACCTTACCAATCTTACTAGGGACCTCTATGACTAATTCTTGATGGTCAACTTGCTGATTATTAATTGCTACAATGACTCGATGAGTTCTACCCACATTTCCCATTGTAGGTTCCGAAGCTACCACATGTTCAACCCCTGATGCTTCATTGTTCTGAAAAAATTCCTGAGAAATGTGTCCCATATCTCCACAATTATAATAGGGACCCTTGGGTGGTGATAGAAACTAAAAAATTAGTTTACTGGAACTAGCCTGACTACCCCAAGAACTCTATTGAGGGCAAGCTAACCCAAGAAATTGTGTCTGTGTTCTTTGATCTCTTCTCTATGATGGAGGGTCATCCCACAATAATGGGTCACACGTTTTGGCCAAACTTGACATTGAAATCAACATTTTGAACTAAATCTCTGCTTTCTAACACCTATAGTCATTAAACTGTTAGGAATTTGAAGATGATGCGAACTAGTGATTTGTGAGATTTTGTTTATAGATTCTAAATATATATTTTTTAAAAAATTGGAGTTAAATTGTAAAATTTTTTGCATCTCCATTGATAACTAGTTTTTAATAGTAAACAACATTTTGTAGCACATAACTTTTTTTCTACAAAGGATAAAATTCTCATTCTTTTGAATTTAGATTGGTAACACTGATATATAGGGCATGCATTTGGTTTTATAATTTTTTGTTGATTTTTTTTTAATTAAGTTTTGAAGTCAGACCAATTATAATTTAGACATAGGCGTATTATGTAAAACATAACTTTTTCTATATGTATCGAAATTCAATTTTTTTTGTTAAAACAAGGACATCAATACCTAGGGCATAGATAATTTTTAGAATTTTTTTCACTAATTTACTAATTTTCCATGTGTGTAGAATAGAGAACTTGATGTTCAGTGAAAAACCTACATTCACAAGAAATTAAAAAATAAATATAATAATCAAATTAAATATATTTAATTATACTTTTTGGGAAGATTATAATAAGGAAAACATACTTACAAAAGATAAAATTTAAATGAATTCATTTGATCCCCAAAAGGTAAATCAAAAGTAGTTTTTTATCAGCACTTTGATAGGGGTAGAGGAGACTCCATTATAGGTATGGTTTAAAACTAGTGGGGTTCTATCCAAAGGGGTTTGAATCTAAGGGGGTTTGATCAAACCCTCTTCAATTAAAATCCTCTAAATGGAACCTTTCAAGGCCTAAATCATTATATTTTCTAAAAATATGTGATTTCAGCAAAAGTTAGGATGTCTCAGAAAGTGTAACCCATTATTATGGCAGCACCCTAGAACTTGCCATGATCTAACTGAACCTCCTTGAGATGAATTAGGTTTCTAACCTTGTTGTGGCTATTGTGCTTTTGATCTAGTAGGAAAAGATTTTTCCCTAACTCCACCCTTAGAAGGTACAAAAGAATAGAAATGATTACAGTTTTGCTAAGGTGGATTTCAACGATGATGATGCTATAGCTAGATCTCTTCTGCAATAAGAGCTTTCTCCACTACCTATCTCACATAAGTAGGCTCAGATAACCGTATAGGTCTTGCAATACTATGATTAAGACGTCTGATAAAACAATTTATCATCATCTTTTCATCTTGAATATAATCAACATACTGTGACAACTCAAAGAATTTGTTCTCATACTGAGCTAGGGTAAGCCCCCTCTATTGGAGATCATGAAACTCATCTTTTTTCTATTGCCAGAAATGATCATAAATATATCCAAGAAAACTTCCCAAGTAATAGTTTCCAAAGTCAAATGCCTTTTTCTCTCCTCATGTTGCCACCAGGTATCTAGATTATCCTTGAGTAGGTCAATCACGAGTCTAGCCTTGAGGTTACTCCCATAGGTTTTGAGTGCAAAACATTTCTCAAGACTAATCAACCAAGATTATGCCTCTGAACCATTAGTAGAACCAAAAATGTGTTGTGGTTGAAGTCAAAGAAAATCTCGGATCATCTTATCAATGTCAATGGAAGCATCCTTCTGTGCTCGAGTGTTATGAGGAGGAGGTGTATAATGTCCCGATTCTCCTTCCTTAGAATTCTCTTCCCTCTCCCTGAAAATACTTCAACTGTACTCTCAAGGAATAGAATGTTGGTCTTGTGAATGGTGTTGATCTTGATTATTAGGCAAAGGAAGTCTTTCTTGTATGACATCCACCAAATTTTGCAACACCTAAAGAATTTGAGGCCTATGATGTATTGGCTCCTTAGAATGATTTGATTTAGATAGTGTAGAATGATTGCGTCTTCATCGAGGAAGCATACTACACATGAAAAGAAGATTGCATATTATTCCAAAGCTCCCAAGTGTTGCAACCTGGTGCTCTAATACCTATGTAATGCCCTCCCCAAGAGAAAAATATTAAAATGCAGAAAATATTATTAACTAATGTTATAATTGATAAAATAATGTTATACAAGATAAACAACTTACACTAATCCTTAGATTTTCTTATCGATATAACTGTACAATGCTATTGTAGTCTATCCTAGGACAATCTAAACAAAAGATTTCATTACAAGTTAAATAATTCAATAATCATCTAAAATAAGGAACTTAAACTAATAAATAAATTTGATAATCAAGAGTTAGAAAATTTTGTATTAACTACCACCATAATGTTTGATTTATTAACATATTACAAAATTTCTCCTTAGGTCACAAAACAATTATATTACTAATAAGTAATGAAAATTTAATATTTCACTGGTCATAGAATTAGATTGTAACATATTAAGAGTATAAACATAATTATAGATGTTACATGACTACCATCCTAATATTATACTGCTATTGTATTCAAGCAATTCTATATATATATATATATATATGACAATGATTTCATATTCATGTTTAACCTCAGTATATATATATATATATATATATATATATATATATATATATATATATATATATATATATATACTGTGGTTAAACATGAATATGAAATCATTGTCATATATATATATATATATATATATATATATATATATATATATATATATATTTCGATGTTGGAGATAATAAAGGATGCATATATGATTAGACATGGAAGGAACTTAATGCATAAAGAGCATGACTTAGGTCATGACTGCTGTATGCTAAGAGAATTGATGAAATTGCACGGAGCTTAAACATGGACATGAATTCAAATGGGCATACATGTAAGTTGATTTTAGGTGGGTTACGAAGCATGAATTTGGAAAATTGTGACTACTATGAAGAAAGAATATAAATAATTATGTATTACAAAATAGAGTTATCATTACACAAAATACAACCTCCACTATCAGATTTATATATATAATACTATCGTATTCAAATGAATATAACTATTGTATGACTAAACTGATATGATTCCTGTAATGATTAGTGCAAGTTGCAAATATAATGCATATTAAATATTAGTGGATATAATACAATGGTGGCTCATTAAGTAGAAATATGACTATGCTCATCCATTAATCAGAGATACATCTAGATTGATTTCCATAAACAAAGAATACAGTTGCTCAAAAGAAAATGTTAGGTTAAGAGATTATGGGCGACTAAACTAACTGTGTCGCATGGTGATATATAGAAAATGACATTAAGAAATAACTGGGATATGTAAGGGTCTATGGCAGCTACAAGCCATCCAGTACCAACCACAAAAAATTGCTTATGGGATCCGTGGCTCCCATTACACCCACAACTAAGCTGTGTGTAGCCGTGGTAGTCATAACTTTTCCATATTCTTTTCAAAAGAGTAGTGCTAAGTATAAGCAAACTTATACATAACAAGAAGCTAGATTCCATTTACCATTATATTACACATTATTCCTAGATGATAACATTATGCACAATGTAATATTTATTATGCAGAACAATAAACACATGGTTGTTTATATAAATCTTTATATAAATCGATAATGTAATCAACAATAATCTAACTACAGCTTAGTTAAACAAAGAATTAACAAATACATTTCTGATGACTATCTCAACTATACACAGTAATGTTGATTGTTATAATAGATACACATTCTATAAATTGAGTATTATTGATAAAAGATAACAAAATGGGTTTGACAATAAACAGGATTGCCAAGTAAATTTTTGGAAAATCTATAACAAGATATGACTAATATCATCAACATAATTGTAAGATAAATTGATTCATCACTATGTACATAAGATCTTATTGCTTTTTTTGTGTTTGTAATTATAACACATTTCACTTAAAATGATTTATTTACATTCAAAAAATTAGACTTTTCTTTTAAAACAGATTAGACAATAAATTAAATGAAATGAAACTTGATTCACTGGTATCCTTCTTTATCAACCAAAAAGTCTGTTAAGGCTACAAATCTGAACAATGACTATATATATAGTACTGATTCTTTGATTTGCCAATCCATTATAGTCATTGTTCATATTTGTAGCTATATATATATATATATAATAACTCCCATGACCAATTCTTCTCAATAATAGAGTATATTATCTAGAACAATCTCTATGAACCTGCATCACCGAAATGGAGCAGTCTAGTACCGCTTTCCTCCCAGCCATAGGACCTATGAAAATAGGTCCAGCTCCGAGTGGGAAACAAAATCCAATGCTCTACGTAAATGACAAAGAAACATAAATCAGAAAACTTGTTACTATGGACACACACAAATAGAATCTACACACTGAATTCTAGTAAAGGGGAAGAAGGGGGATTCCCTTTCCTCCTAGGGCACAAATAGCTTCCTTCTTTATTAAACTTCACTCTTCTGCACACTAACAACTCCCTTCACAAATCTCCCATACATCCTCCCAACACCCATTCACTCTCCACAATATCCCATCAAATACACACTCCCATTCACCACTTCTCCCAACATAAATCAATCCACAACTTCTCCACATACATCATGAGACCCCAAGAGAGACTCCACAAACTCCTTGATCCCACATGAGGGAAGCTCTCATTTGAAATGGAGGGAAGTTCTCTTTGCACACCTAAACCCCACTGACATTCAAACAAGACTCCACACAAATAGATTTTTACAATCAACTATCACAACCCTTCAACCCAAACATTCACAAAATCTAACAAAACACTAAACTACAAAAAGAAACCAATCAGACCTTGGCTATCCAAGTTAGGATTAGCCCAACCACTCATTCCAAATAGATGGAAAACCTATTTTCAGCCATCATTCTTTGATCACCAATTCCTTTCAGCCATCATTCTCTTTTTCCACCCTTCCAAAGCCCCTCCAAAAGATGAAAATAAGAAAGATAACCCCCAACAAGAAAACCTACAACACTCTTATTTTCTAGATTGAGAAAATGTTTCACATTTCCTCTTTAAAATAAAATTCCTTTCCCAGCTCTCCAAATTTCCCCTCCAAATAAAACTAATTTAAAACAACAAGTTGAAATAAAAGATTTCTTTTTAATTCAATAAAGCATAATATGAAAACCACATACTTTTCAACATAAACCCCCCTTAACAAAGTTATAAGAAAAAAATAAATAATAAACAACATTTGAGCATTTGGATTTTGTCTCCGATTCTTAAGGAACCAGAGCTCATGCCCACCTACCAAATCTCACTAAAACATCAATACATTTTGAAACTCATAGCCAAAGAAATTAAATATTTAACATTAAAATTTTTAGCATCAATTAATTACAAAATCTAAATATTAAATAATAATATTTATTTTGTGGAAATTAAACATATATCCATCAATATTCAATGATCAACAATTATTTTATTAAATAAACAAATAAACATCTAATCATGCATATTAAACATTTATATGCATAACTAAAATAATAATACTCATAATCCAAAATCTCAACATCATCCATGTCCAATACACACACACACACACCACAATATAGAATCAACTTAAAATATCTAAAATAATACTGGCTAGGCCTCACATAAATCCTTCTAGAGTTATGCTTAAGCTTGTCGTGACAAGGTAAATCCTAGCAATGTTGTGTATGCTAAACCAAGGTATAATAATGTAAATCCTAGCGATGTGGGTTAGATGTTACAACTTCAGCACTCAAAGTAAATATATGTACTAGCATTTCCATAGATAGTAAAATGAAGGTACTAGAATTGTTACTAAAACTAAATTTTACTGCAATAGTGTTCAGGACCTGCTATGCTACATTAAGGTAAAGACTATGAAATTTAGCTGAATCTCACTTCTTTTGCTTCTTCAAATAGTTATGTTATGCCAAGGTATTGCCAATGTTGTAAGTGAATCTTAGTATTTTTCATGTCAACACTTCCCCTATTAAGGCAATTCAGTACTAATATATGTCCACAAACTTTGTTAAGATAAAGACTTAAATATTATACCAATCGTACAAAACTTGTTGGACTCCAATGTGGGTTTGCACTTTCTCATTAGATCAAAAATGGTGCATAGTAAATAATGTAGCACATTCAAGGATTATTTTAATACTGATTAACTTATTTGAATTTATGGTTTTGTTTGTTAGTTGAGTAGTTTGTATTGGGTATTTCAGTTATCACTCTCCACTTCACTGTGCTGAGATTGAAAGACAAATCGAATAGAGTGACTAGAAGTCTTATTGGAGAAAGATCAATTATATGTATAGAATCTTCAAATTCTATATTATATATTATATTATACTAGTTGGTTTCTACTAGACTTTGGCTGAAGATTTGAAATTGATTTTTCTCTATAACTCAATAATGATATCAATGGACTAATTAGAATTTTGGATGCTTGATGGCATATTTCCTATAACACGAAAGCATGGCATATATGTAGAATTGAGCCAAGATCAATGAGATGAATGCAAGTGTCAAATCAAAGTAATTGATTATGAACAAGAAGGTATACATATAAGTTAGAGAGGTTGAGTCAACTTAGTCTAGTTGACTTCAACACTCAAACATATGTGTTGAGCTAGCTCCACAAAACTAGCACAAGGTGGCTAGGTGGTTGCAAACATGTTGACACCTCTCTCAAGTTGAAAAACTTGACACCTTAAAGAGGCATGTGTCAAGAATACATAAAGGATACCTAAGTTAGGCTTAAAGCCTATAGTGTATAATAAATGAAATATATACACTAACACCCTGCCACCCCCCCCCCCCCCCCCTTAAACATAGCTTAGGTGGGTCTCAACTACTAGGCCTGGTGAGGTACACATTTACAAAGTAATCTCTCATGAAGTGGAGAAAGGTAGAAAACCTTGTGAGAAAAAAACTACCCTTCAAAAGAGAGAAAATATGAATGAAAATTATATGAGGGAAGGAGTACGACTTATTTCATAGGAGAGAAAATGATAAAAGTTCTATGAGACCCCCCATAATACATGTCCTACTCCAGTGAGGCTGGATAGTCAACAACTGATGCAAATGTAGATCCAAGAATGTTGAATAATGTTCCTTCCCTTGGGAAGAAATGAAACCACCTAAAGACGCAGGATATCTTGTCATGCGAGAAGATGTATGTATGATCTTGAATCATGCTAAATCTGATCAAAGGATGATGATGCCCATGTTGATGTCTTTGAAGAGTTGTCAAGTGTCCCCATGTCAATGCCAAAGGATGCCATAATCAAATTAGGTGCATGGCTAATAGATAAAGATGATGACAATCCAGAACCATGTGTAGACGGATGTAGACCATGAATATATCCAAAGAGGATAATGGAGATGCAACTTCATCGAAACTGTCATCAAGAGAAGATTGATGTCCTCAATGTGTTCTTCCATGTTAGCAATGCGATACTCTACAAATAGACGAGTGATGTTAGATAGAAATATGTCCCAATCAACTATGCTAGGAAGACTAATATCGTGTTGCAAAGAAGTGTTGGAAGCTTTCGAAGAAGTGACTCTAAAATATAAGAAAGCAATAGGAGTGACGACTTCTTCTATGTCAACTGTACATTCTATTTCTGTATCATGATTAGGGATGTGTGTTGTGATCATAGCAGGATCATGCAAGAAGGGAGAAATACTTGAGTCTCCATGTATTTCCCAAATTTTGATCCATAATGCATGTGGACACTCACTATCTAAGATGGCATACAAAGCATCATCTGGATGATTAAATTTGACAATGTGATCATGATGATTCAACCACTTAGCCTTCTAAGATTGTTTTCTAGGTTCAAGGACAAGTCTATATAGATAGGGTATAAGATTATGGAACCTGAGATGTTTCAGGATGCCTTCATAATGAGACTTATAATTTTTATTTTTTAGGTTGATTACAGAAGAGTAAGTTTGATATTCCATGATTTTAGAACAAGTTAATTCCTTTAGAAAAAATATTTCAACACATTAAGAAACCCCCTTGGTTAGGTGACCCCCTTGATTAGGTGACCCTTTATAACTTAGTGCTTTTACAATGCAAGTAGGTCCAATAGATGGGAAATGTGAAAACATTAACTTTTACAAAAAAATGATGCTCAATTTTGAGCTACTGATCAAAGTTATGACACAAAAATGTTTTCCGTAAATGGCCTAATTTAATACATGTGTAGTAGAAATCAAAAGAAAATGCCTATAATCCTGAGTGAACCTAGTCTTCCATCTACTCATTGGAATCAACAAGGAATAAAATTACAAAGATTTTTATTGTGAGGAGGTATTGACCTCCTTCCAAACTGGACCTCACCCTCCATCTTTGACATGTGAAGATACAAGGGGTTTTAGGAAACTTTAATTCTTCAAAATGATTTCCCATAATTTTAAATGTCCTGAAATATATTTTATATTACTCAGTGTTCTGTTGAAGAGAAAAAATGTCTATATTTAACACTAAAACAAACATAATTTTAAATGCTTCAAAATAAAAGGGTAAAATACAAAGCCTGTTAGGCAAATTAGGGCAGATGAGGAGAAATAATCTTCACAAACTGCAAAAATTTAGTGCAAAATGACCAAAATGATGAAAATGCAAGGGCAGCCAAACATGAGAAGAAAAATGGCTGTCAAGGGATGCTTAGGGCATGTGTGTCCCAAATCCCTTTATGAGGGGCATCATTGCAAACTAGAACCTTGTGTAGAAGAATCCACAGTTTAGTCTCAAAAATTTGTGGCCTTTGTGAAAAAACCATGTCCTCTTCACAAGTAATGGCCTCCTTTATGCCAAGGCTAAAAGCTTGCAAATTCCAACAAAAAAGTAGGGTCTACATGTGTGTGGGAGGGTCTAAAAAGTATTTGGAAGGGACCGCGTGCATGAGAGGGTGTGAAAGGTCTCTGGAAAGGACTGCCTAGTTTTGTTCTTCCATGATGAGATCCCCATGCATAGAGAGGTGGGAGTAGAGTGCAGCAAACATGTGTTGGGCACATCTATAGAAAACACCTTGGGTTTCAAATGCCTCTGCAAAGAGCCATTCAACCTTCTTTAGCTTCCTCTTTATAATGCTCTTAGGCCATGTGGACACCAAGAAAAAGCATTCCAATGCCTTCACAGAGGTCGACACCTCTTCTATACATAACAACAGCAAAACATAGTTGGACTTTGCCCAGTCGCACCTCTTATGAGGGTTTTTATGACTTTTTACCTCCCACAAACACACAAGGGACCAATTAACTAGGTATGCCTAACAAAATCTTCAATGCAGGCTCTAATCTGCAAAAAAAATGAAACTAACCATGATGCCTTCAAAATGAACTAGCAAACGATCTCAGTTAGCTTTGATACCATGTAGAATTGAGCCAAGATCAATAAGATGAATGTAAGTACAAAATTGAAGTAGTTGGTTATGAACATGAATGTGTACATATAGGTTATAGAGGTGGAGTTGACCTAGGAGTTGACTTCAACACTCAACCATATGTGTTGAGTTAGTTCCACACAACTTGGGCAAGGTGGCTAGGTGGTTGTAAAATTGTTGACACCTCTCCCAAGTCAACCAACAAACTTGACACCTGAAAGAGGTATGTGTCAAGAATACATAAAGGATGCCTAAGTTAGGCTTAAAGCCTATAGTGTATGATAAATGAAATATATACACTAATAATATATTAACATTGATCTTGTCTTCTTGAAGTGATAGTTGTCTTTTAGTTTGGACACACTTTTTACCATGAAAATTTATGATTGTTCACATATTTTATCATTTTAGTTCGAATGGGAATTTACATTAGACTTTCAATTTTATGCTTTCTTAACTAAGTGTCCATGCATTGTTTCCAACTAGCTATAAAATATGATTTCATAGATCTATGGATAGAATGGGATTCCCTAAACATCATAAGCATGATGAAGATAAAGAAAATGGAAAATTAGTGTGTGGATTACATCCTCAGGCAAGCGTTGGCTATCATACAAGAACTAAATAGCTTTCAAATCTTGCACTGTTATAGGTGAGCGAATAAAGTGGCTGATGACTTAGTGAATAGGGCAGTTGATCAACATCAGGAGGCAATGGTTTTTGACCCAAGCAAGGGAAGTGTGCCATCTTAGTTAGTGAAGTTGATAGAAAATGATAGATTGGGGAATTAGATCCTCTTAGCATGTGGCAAGAAATGGAAAGTATGAATTTGTTTTGTTAGAAGGTTACAAAGTGGCACTTATAGTTTCCCTTGTCCTAGAGAGAAGTTTGGGTAATGGATTCTTTGAAGGAATAGATAGGTTTGCCTAGCCATTTAAGCATTGGAAATCAAAAGCAACATTAATGAAGGTATTGAGTGAATGAATGACCGAGTGGATTAAGAGTTGGATTTAGATAGGATAACTTAATGGAGCAAGAGATGGATATCATAAACCATCATTAATGAAGGAAATGTTTAGATTGGACATGAATATGGCTACTATGAGGAGTTGCTTATTACTAGTACACAATTAGTAAGATCATGAAAGGGCCATTAAAATGTAGGTTTTTCCTAGCGTGTGAGTGCATTGAGAGAATAATGGTAGCACATGGAGCATTTAGGAGGAGCCCAGGGACCATAGGATTTATTGAGGACTCTCACAAACTTCAAAACCAGCCTGCATATTCCATATCTCTTATGTCAGCCAACACAAATGTAATCTGAGTTAGTTAGAATGGTAAGTTTATGATTGATTTTCTAAGGTTTAATTCTATGATATTAACCATTTGTGTAAGCCACATCAATGGGTGTAGGACAAGTTTTTTAATGGGGATGGGATACATATAGAAGAAAGTTTTAAATGGTAATGTGTGCCAAATCTAGTAAGGATCCATTATTCTTAGGGATTTTAAAAATAGGTACCTTCCGTGATGTCAAATCCAAACCGATAGATCAACAATGGTGAAGGCGAGTAATTGATAGCCACCGCCCTTATATGTAGTTTCTACCCAAACATAATTTACTCTCATTTTGATATTCTTAGTTTGCAGGAATTGTTGTTCTCTCTACTTTGCTTTCCTTGTGCTTTCCTTGCAATCTTTTTAATGGAGAATGATAAATTGAACCAACATCTCTTCTTCCTAGTACTACCATGGGAACTAGAGATCAGAGGGAGGCTTAAGATGGTGCATTTCACAATTAGAAACATTTGTGGCCAAGGCCAAAATGGCTATAAAGCACTGAAGATAGGGTTTTACATTGGTCAGACTTGGTGTCCACGCTACTTTCTAACATAATGGCCATTGTACAGGATGGCCATTATGTTGCCTGTGATTGCCATAGGATTGGTTTTTTACTACCTTTATATTTTGGAGAGATGGAAGCAGGTGCTCTAGGGATATTATTTGAATAAGGGAGAAGCTTGTTAGAACACAGGCAATCTAGTGAGACGGGAGTGAATCACTAGATCAATAAAACTTAAAACATCAATCCTCTAGAATGTGGATCAAATTAACTTTCAGTGTAATAACATCAACAACAAGAAAGCATGCACACATGAACACTAGATATACACGGAAAACCCAATATGGGAAAAACCTTGGTGAGAAAATACTGCTAGGATCTACCATCCTAATCCAGCCTCACAAATGAAACCATTGATTACAATGTTTAAGACCACCAACTCTAAGGAGACTACAATCCCTTGATCTGAGCAAAAACTCAGTTTACAGGAGGCACCGACCTCACAATTTCATTACATATTCAAGTATACAGCCATTTGGTTCTTCACAAACCTTAAATTTATCTTTTTAAATCATACATAGTCTTCTCCTCTCACTCTACTCACCCACACTCTCTTTCCACTGAATTCTTCTGATGCATACTTCATCATCTTTGTATTTATTGTTCTATTACAATAGATTTTATATATATGCACCCTTTTCAATGTCTGCACTCTAGTTTATTTGCATGCCTATACTCCATCTCATTTGCATGTATACAAATAAAAGATTATTCTACATTTACTAGAAAATCCACTTTACATGTAGCTTTATGCATGCAACAAATCTACTTTTATGCTATTACAATCATAATTCTATATATATCTTCGCACATGCAACAAATCTACTTTTATGCATTCTTTTTACCATCATCACCATGCATCCACTATTAGTCATCAATATTTAATTAAACATCTAGTCTATGTGCTAAAAATAGTTGTTTTAGTCCTTTCAAATCTGATTCATCAATCTTCCTTCTTTATCGGTGAAAACATCTTTTTACTAACCTTGGCCTTCAACTCCCTTATCAGTGAAATTAACATTTCACTAACCTTGGCATTAAGCTGCTTTATTGATGAAATGTATATTTTTCAAACTTTGGCTTTTATCCCTTTATCGGTGAATATTCATTTCTTTGAACTTTGCCCTTTGTCTTATTTATTAGAAAATTCTCGTTTTGAGAACTAAGCCTTCTTTTCAGTATCTTTCTCTTTATTGACGAAGTTGCCTATTAGCAAACCTTGCTATCAGTGAATTGAGCGTTTTGCAAACCAAAACATTTCTTGATGAAGTCCTTGCCAACTTTTGCATTTATCAGAAAAACAAAAAACCATGAACTCACTTTTTTTCTAACACCAAACTTTGACATCAAATTCTCCTTAGTCAGTGAAAGAAACAAACCACAAAGTTTGACTTGTGTGCCTCTATCGCTCTTTGTCACTCAGTCAGTGAATTGGTGAAAAGCCAAACTCACAAACTAGTTATCAAAAGAAGAAATTTGTTGATAACTAAGCCTTTATACTTAGAGCTTCCTTCTTCCACACCTTTGTCAGTGAATCAGAAAATTAGTGAACCAACGAAGTTGGAAAATTTCAAACTAAACTATTGCCAAGACTTAACCTTTTCTATCATTGTTCTAAGTCTTCATTGAAAAGACTTTCCACCTATTCTATCACCAAATCATCAAATCAGCAAACTAGTGAACTTGCAAATTTACAAACCAATTTTTTTGTTGACTAAAGACAAAACTTATGCCTTAGTGTGCATTTCTTCCCTTCTACCTTAGACATTTTTCCTTATTTCCAAATCTTCTAAGGCTTACACACATAAATAATAACACTCCAGCAAATTCCTTTAACATCAATGATGATATTTTAACAATCTCTCCCTTTGTCATTGATGGCAACACTTATGCATAATCTATCCTTAGTACTACTCTATTTCTTTTGCATCTGCTCCCCTACACTATCTCTTATGCATTTGCTCCCCCTTACTCTAATTCTCCCCCTTTGACATCAATGGCAAAGGGATCTAATCAATGTCTTTTCTGATAGTAACTTGCTACTGTGATCTATCTACCTGCTCCCCCTGAGAGGTAGTCACTGTCAAAACAAGGGTGAAAGTTATGCCTTGAGTTACTCTCCCTAGAAAGCTATTATAGTTGCACTTCTAGTCATGAGAAGAAGGAGCACTAACTCCTAGCCTCCGCCTGAGATATTTAAAAGTATCCTTAGCAAGTGGCTTCATGAAAATGTCCACAATCAGAGCTTATGTGGAGACATACTCCAACTTTACTTCCTGATCTGCAACCATTTCCCTCAAGAAATGATATTTAATGGAGATGTGCTTTGTTCTTGATTGCATCACAAGATTCTTTGAGATATTGATTACACTTATATTATAACAAAGAATGGAAATAGGATCATTAAACCCTACCTTTATGTCACTGAGAGTCTACTTCATCCATAAAACTTATGTACAACATGAAACAACATCAACATATTCTACCTCAGTAGTGGACAATGTGACTAAATCTTGCTTCTTGCTAAGCCATGATACCAACCTATCACCAAGGAAGAAAGCTCCACCACTAGTTCTTCCCCTATCATCTGTACTTCTTGGACAATCAACATTTGTATATGTTGTCAAATTAAAATCATATATTTCAAGGGTACCATAATCCATAATCCACAGTACCTTTCAGGTATCTAAAAATTCTCTTTAGAGATTGAACATGAGATTCCTTAAGAGCAACTTGAAATCTAGCCACCATACACTTGCATGATATCTAGTCTGGGTACAGTTATGTACATTAAGCTACCTATCATAGATCTATACATCATCTAATCTGTATCAGATGATTCATCATTCTTGCTCAACTTGCATCCTATCATCATGGGGTACTAACAGGTTTACAGTCTTCCATCTTGAACTTCTTGAGCATTTCCTTTGCATACTTGGTTTGTGATATAAATATACATTGGTCTAATTGTGAAATTTTTAAACTAAGAAAGAAAGAAAGTTCTCCAAGCATGGACATTTCAAACTCTTTTTGCATCAGATCAACAAATTACTTGCACATCTAGTCATCACTACCACCAAAAATGATCTCATCAACATATACAACAAAAATTAACATGTGCTCACCTTCTTATTTGAAGTATAAGCTACTATATACACATCCTTTTCCAAATCCTTACTAATGGAGGTAATTATCCAGCTTAGAATGCCAAGCCCTAGGTGCCTGTTTTAGACCATACAAGGCCTTTTTCAGTCTACAAATATAATCTTCTTTCTCTAACATTTGAAATTCTTCAGGTTGCTCAATATAAACTTCTTCATTAAGATTCCCATTTAGGAATGCAGATTTAACATCCATTTGGTAAACTTTGAAGTTCTTATAAACAAAGAATGCCAAAAACATCCTAATGACTTCCAATCTTGGTACAAGTGCAAATGTTCAAAATTTATGCCTTCAACCTGTGCATATCATTTACAAACCAATCATTCTTTGTTCCTCACAACTTATCCATCTTCATTCAACATGTTTTTAAATACCCTTTTTGTGCCTATCATGTTCTTATTAGCATGCCTTGGAACCAATTCCTAAGTCTAATTTTTCTCAATTTGATTGAGCTCATCTTCCATAGCATTGATCCATCCTTCATCCTCACTAGCATTAATAAATGTTACAGGTTCAATATTAGATAGTAATGAGAAATTAACCTATTCATTTGGCCTTACAAGTTTTCTTCTACTTTGCACTCCTTCATTCTTGTTTTCTATTATCTGTTGTTCAGGATGATCTTTTTGTACATACTTAGCAGGTGCCTTAACAGTTATCCCTTTAGATTCTTCTTCAACAATAGCATCTTCTTCTTCTTATTTTATCATTGATCCTTCTGAGTAGCTATACTTTTTATGAGTTAGATGGGGATGATCCTCATCTACCTTGACATTAGCACTTTCTACAATTCTATGCAATCTCTCATTATAACAAGTATATGCTTCGGATCTTCTAGAATATCCAAGAAATATACTTTCATCACATCTTGAATCAAATCTTCCTAAGCCATATTCATCTCTTTTGATGTAGTATCTGCTACCTAACACCTTGAAATAATTGATAGAAGTAGATCTATTATACCATAATTCATAAGGATTTTTATCAGTGTTTACCCTTAACTGCACTTTGTTTAAGACATACACTATTGTGTGTACTACATCTCTACAGTAAACATCGGGTAATTTTGCCTCATTTAGCATAGTTCTTGCCATCTCTTTAATAGTTTTATTTTTCCTTTCCACAACTCCATTCTTCTGTGGAGTTCTAGGTGTAGAATATTATCTTTTTATGATATGTCTCTCACAGTATTCCACAAACTCATTGGAGGTGAATTCTCACCTCTATCTAATCTTAAGCATTTGATTATCAGACCACTCTCCTTCTCAACCATAGATCCAAAAGTCTTAAATCTCTCAAAGGCTTCTAAATTATCCTTAAGAAAGGTTACACATGTCATTCTTGAGAAATCATCAACTAATAACATGAAATATCTTTCACCTTTTAGTCCTTGTGTCTTGGTTGACCACTTAGGTCTGTATGAACTAACTCCAAGAGTCTTGAAGTAGAGTATTCTTTTCTTTTCAAACTAGACCTTGTTTGTTTCCCATGCTAACATTCCTTACATAATGTATTTGCTGGCTTGGTGATTTTAGGCATGTGCCTAACTGCATTATTTGAACTTACCTTCACAAGGTTGTAAAAATTGATATGTCCCAATATTTTGTGCCACAACAAACTTTCATCAACCTATCGCATCAAACAACATCTTCTTTGAATCTCCTGGAGTTTGTAAAGATTATTTTCTATTCTTCTTGCCTAAGAAACCAACTTACCAGAGCTTGCTTCCTAATCTCACAACATTTTGTTTTAAATATCACATTATATCCATTATCACACATCTAGCTTACACTAAGCAAATTGCACTTTAGTCCTTCAACATAATAGACATTGTGGGTCTTGGCTTTTCCATCAATACTCAGTGTTCCTTTACCATAGATGTTCACATATGTGTTGTCACCAAACATAACTAAGCCTCCATTCCATTCTTGTAGACTTATAAATGTAGTTTTATCTTTGGTCATGTGACTGGAGTAAGCACTATCTATCACCCATGGATTCTATCTCTTAGCATGAAATGTTATCTGTACAATTAGAGATTCTTCTTTTTTCTAATCATCCTTCTTCTCCTTTTAGACTTTCTTAGTTTTCATCTCCTTATTCACAAGAGAGTTTGATGCATTATCCTCCTTAGGAGGAACATTCTCCATTATTTCTTGGTTATTAGTTTTTACAAAGTTTGTTCTACAAAATTTTGCAATATGACCAAAGTTATTGAAAGGAAAGTAGAGTACAGAATACACCTTCCTAATACTAATCTTCAAAGAGAGAGATACAGAAATTTACAAAACTTTATAATTATAGAACTCCCATTTAAGAAGTACATTCATAAGTAACAGAATAGAGAATTGAACATCAAACATAATTGAACACCAATTTTACGTGGGAAAACCCTTACGAGAGAAAAAAACCCACACACCAAGCTATAGTCTCTTTGTATTACAGTAAAAGACAATTACAAAGTTACAGATCCTTCACTTTCAAAGGTGTCAATTCACAGAACAATTCTAGTAGCATAACATTTCCTTAATCAATCCTTGTTCTATTTAATCAAACAATTTGAATAATTCTTCTTTCAATGCAAACTGTTCCATGTTCTTCTTACATTCATTCTACATTCCAAACTTTTCCAGAAATAGTCATTTCAGTTCCTGTAGACAAACAGTCAAAAATAGTTTAACTACCAACACTAACTATCTTGCCAAATTCCATATCACCGTCCACCACTACACTGTTATGTCCAAATTATCCTATTGCGGTATGGCAGTATCTACCACTCTACTGCATAACATTTTTAGTCACCACCATGGGGTGGGGTGCTGCCACAATAATGGGTTACACTTTCTAGGACATCATGATTTTTGTTGAAATCGCATATTTTAGAAAATATAATGATTTAAGCCTTGAAAGATTCCACTTAAAGGATTTTAATTGAAGAGGGTTTGATCAAACCCCCTTAGATTTAAACCCCCTTGGATAGAACCCCACTAGTTTTAAAACACACCTCTAATGGAGTCTCCTCTATATGTATCAAAATGCTAATTAAAAACCACTTTTGATTTACCTTTCGGGGGAGCAAATTAATTCATTTAAAATTTATGTTTTGTAAGTATGTAGTCCTTATTATAAGCTTCCCAAAAAGTATAATTTTAAATATCTTTAAGTTGATTATTATATATTTTTTTGGTTGTTAGCTATGTGCTTGTCCTCAGATGCAATTTAAAGACTTGTGCGATGAGTACATCCTGCATTATGAGTTTGTTTGCAATCAATCAATCAATCAATCATGTAAGTAGCAGCAACAGGCAACTGCAATCAAGTATTGTGGATGAAGCAAATGCTAAGAGACATCAGAGTGGAGTATGAAGAACCTATCACAATCTTCTGTGATAACTCAAGTGTAATAAATATATCAAAAAATCCAGTGTTGCATTCAAAGACAAAACATATTTCCATCAGGTTTCACTTTTTGAGAGAGCAGATGAACAAGAATGAAGTCAGATTGGAGTTTGTGCCCTCAAAGGATTAGATTGTAGACTTTTTTACTAAACCTCTACCTAAGAACTCTTTTGAGTATCTCAGGGAGAAGTTAGGGGTTATCATCCCTCTGGTTCCGAATTAAGGTACACTGATGTGCATTAGTCTAGTAGATTCCACAGTTATATCTTGTGATCTGGATTGATGTTAGGAGGCTACTACTTAGGGGGAGCAGTTAATATGATTTTGAAGCATGAGAAGTGGTTGCAAGTATGTGCCCCTTACCATTGATGTCAAAGGGGGAGAGAAGACATGTGAAAAACAAAAAGCAGTTGTTGATCAAAGGGGGAGCAGTAAAGGAAGAGAAGAATTATAAATAGTTGTTGTTGATAGGGGGAGCTATGTCAGTGAGTTAGGAGAAGTTCTTGTCTTGATGGTTAAAATAGTTTTTCACATTATATGTTGCCATCAATGACAAAGGGGGAGATTGTTAAAAGTATGGGCCTAACTGGTGTTGTCATTGATGTCAAGGATTGGATGAGTTATATGCTAAGGATATTGAGAAAATTAGTCCTATCAGAAATAGAGAAGATCAATGAAGATAGTAGAGCTCTATGAAGTAAAGATCCCAGCTAGTGAAGATCAGAGAATGCACATCAAAGGGTTTGTAGATATGTGTCTAAAGATGATTCAGTAAAGATTTGAGAGGTCCGCATGAAAATGTGGAAGAGTTATGGCCTTAAGAGTAAAACAAGTTCTAGCAGCTATTCAGAGGTGACAGAAACAAGTGCGATGAGATCCAGAAATACAATATCATGTTCTACAGATCTGGTAGCTTGATTGGGAGGCTAATGTGAATTGACCACTCAATTGGTTTAAGGTTTGGAGGTCCACAAGCAATCCTTCTAATGTGATAGAGATGGGCAACTATGTTTATGAGGTTCCAGATGAAGATACGAATGATTATAGTAAGCAGAAGTGGTGCAAATGTTCTTGGTGATTCAAAAAAGCTTGTGGGGGTCTCTAGATTGTGTCCAATTCATGCTAGCAGTCTGCATTGAAGATAGAGCTTCTAGTTGAAAATTTACCTCTTAGTGATGGTGTTCTTCCTAGTCTTGGCTGACCGGATGTTTTGCACATGTTGTGAATGATGTTGAAGATGTTTTGAGAAACCTGGCATGTTCCTCAAAGAAGATTGAAGTCCCATCTATGTGTGGCCAATAGTGTAGTAATGTGCATGAAGTTTTTGTAATAATTCAAGTTGTATTTTTGTATTTGCTCTGAAAAAAATTAAGTGTATGTTGTACCGACTTTCATGATCATTCCAAAGTCGATGTCTTGTATAAATAAGAAATTGCGAAGTCATTCAAAGGTATCCTTGTAGAAATGAGAAGGTGGTAGAGAACAAAAGGGAAAAGCAGAGTAGAGGTGTTGAGCTTCAATGGAACTGAGTCAAGCATAGTGAAGATGCTAATCTAAAGTTCAAGTATGTAAAATTTATATACTTTTGTAGATAGTGTGTCCCCTGTAGGTAGTGGGCCTCTTGTGAGTAGTGTGCTTGGGTAGTGAGCCCTAATTGGCAAGTGCCATTTCATTCTTCTTATTCTTTTAACAAAGAATACAATCTAGGGTTAGTCACTTCATAATTTTTCCCTTAACCAGGTTTTCCATGTGAAAATCTTTGTGTTGTATGTGTTGAATTTGTTTCTGCTCTTAAATTCATGCATTATACTTCATAATTGAATCTTTGATGTGCTATTGAAATAGAAGAAGCTTTAAAGTATATAAAGAATAGAAGTTTGGTAACAACTGATTCACCCCCCTCTCAGTTGTTTGTCTTAAATCCAACATCTTAAAGTGTCAGAAGTGCAAAATAGAAGAAAAAAGGACACCCTGGACTATGGTACCCACACCCTAGTCCCCAAAGTTTTGCAACAAAAAATCTTCAAAACAACAGGAAAGAGTTGCAGACTAAGTTCCTAGATCTAAACAAAAAGTTTGGAGATGGAGTTGGGCACCCGCACCTTTGTCCCTAACTTTTCCACTTCAGAACCCTAAAAATATGTGCACAGTTATTTGTCATTTTGCATTTTGTTCTAGTAGCATTTTTTGTAATTCATCCTTTTACTGTCATTTTCAAGTAATTAGGGTTTTGATGTATAATTGAGCATAAGAGAAGAAAAATTAAGAATCAGACACCCTAATCTAAGCTTCCCTAAATTTGTGTGACCAAGGACGTGATAGTGCTTTGCCACTCGATCTGAAGGTCCTTGAATGTAATTGGTAAAAGGAGGATTTAACCCACACTAAAATAAAAGGATATGCTCGATATCCCACATCTACAGAGGGCTTACATGATTTATTGATTGATTGCAAACAAACTCAAAATGCAGGATGTACTCATTGAACAAGTCTTTAAACTACATCGAAGGACAAGCACATAGCTAACATCTACAACAGATAGTTTACCATATATATGCCCCCACCTTAAGGTGGTTGATATCAGGTATCGATATCAAGCACGTTAAGGTAGGAAGAAAACACACAAGGGAACATAGACTCATGCAAATCTCATGCCCCCCGAAGGTGACATGTACTTCATGATTGCCAAATGTTCTCACAAGCACATCACTGCAAGAAACATGTTAGTGTCTACAAAATCATGATAAACAATAACATCAATGCACATGATTTAACCTCACAAAGAGACAAGGTTATACAACAAATTTGGAGTTTGAGGATAACCATGGGGCTACATCATGAAGATCTCTAAATCGAGTACCACCAAGGAAAGATTCAAAGGCAAACAAAGTACACAGAGAAATAGTATTGTTAAGGTTTGTAAATGCGACAGAACATCATCAAAATCACTCTGTAGAAAGTATGAGTGCTTCTACTATCCAAGCGTCAGATAATTTATTACAACCCCATCATCATATTAGGAACTAAGGCCATTTTCTTGATTGCTCTCGAAAGGGACACTAGGTTCGCATCAGTATAAATGTTTTTCATCATCTGCCAGCTAGATAGAAACACTAGAGGAAGGGAAACAATAAATAAGAGAGGAGAAACAAGTGTCTTAGGGACAGTCATGTAGGAGGGTGTCCCCAAGTTTCCAGCTGTAACACTATGTCCATAAGACACAACACATAATGATGAAATCATAGAATGAGGCAATATAGAAGAATGATGATACAAATAGAAGGTCACAATAGAGGTGGTCTCTTGGTATCTTGGACCTAACAGGAGAATCTGAGGTCATCCTAGGAGGCCTAAACAACACAACATATCACGGGGAAAGCATATCACGAGAGAGATAAAGGGTTAGAAATACTTACCTGTAGGGCCCCTACCGGGCTAGCAGGTATCATATTTTGGAACTTGCAAACCTCTTGGAGAGGTATTCGATCATATTGAGTGCAAAATTTGAGTGGTTCTTATTATCATGTGATACTTGCTTTGTAACTCCTTGTGTAAATGTAACTTTGTGTTGCTTATGAGGAGGGGAACCACTATTTTCTCCAACTGCTGACAATCATCTTACTCTTTTTCGATATTTAGCAATTTTTCTTTGTTGAATCTTTCTAATACAGTAACAAGAATCATCATGTACCATCTCACTCATCTGTATTGGTTGTTATTCTTTCTTTTCTGATGCATTTTGGTTATCTCCCAATCCATATAAGGATAATAGAGAAGGAACCTCACCATAAATTCCATTTCATCGTGGGCGAGGTGGGTTATTCACTTGTTTCTTATCTACTTCAATCACACCAACAATGTTATCATAGTCTAAGTAGTCATTCTCATCTACTTCTATTAATCCATGTTCCAACATATTGGATTCATTATGCTTAGGGAAAGGATTAGTGAAGATTTGTAAATTTTGATTCGACAGAGCAACTGACTTATTTCCATTATCATTCACACCCGATACCTGGATGACATTCGAATCAATAATGTCTTGTATCTCATGTTTAAGATACATACATCATTCAGTGTCATGTCCTTGTGTCTGACGATAATGACAAAAGGCATTAGCATCGAAGTAAGGTCCTTGTTTACTAGGATCAACAGGCTTGATCGGGGGAAGCTTTAGAATGATATTACTCACAGCTTGATTCATAATAGAATGATAAGATTCAGATATCAGAGTAAACTTTGTCGGCTGATATGATGCTTTCTTAGGATTAGTGATAGCTGAAACATTTGAAAAGTTGTTCATATTTGGTCCATTAACCTTGATGAAACTCCTATTATTATTACTCCTCTTAAAGTTGTTCTATGATGATCCACCCATGGATTGACCAACTTGAGCTGATAAGTTTTGGTTTTCATACTAACTAGATGAAAGTTGATAATCACGAAGGGAGGTGCATAAATGTTGAAAGGAGTTATGCTTCATCAAGAGGATCTTATCATGAATATTAGGTTGTAGATTTGTAATGAATATCTTCTAAACATCATCATCTTTCATTTGATACTGAATTTGTGCATAAAGCCCTTGATATCGACTAATGAAGTTAGTCAACTTCTCTTTCAGACCTTGTTTGCATTGAACCAAGTCAATTAGAGTGACTTGGGGTCTGATGTTTGCATGAAAATTTTGTAAAAATTGTTCAATCAACTATGAAAAAGAGTGTATTGAATTCAGAGGAAAAGAGAAAAACTATTCTAGAGCAGTATCTTTGAGAGATCACGAGAAATTTTTTGCAAACAAATCCTCTTCAAAATAAAAATCACTACACATAGATGTAAATGCTGTTACATGTGTATTAGGTCACCTTTTCCACCATATTTTTCAAAGCGAGGAGTCTCAAACCTCTTAGTCAAGGGAGTTCTCAAGATTGCATAGGATAATGGATTACAGGCATGATATGTTGGTAAATTAGGTTGTGAAGAATTTGTCAAATTTGTTACCTTTTCTTGTAAAGTAGTCATGCCCTACAAAAGTTGGTTTAGGATGGCATCATTTGGAGATGTGGTTTGTTGCGAGATATTGGAACCAAAGTGAGGAGGTGATTGAAGTTGAGATGTGACAGGCAGAGGCTGAGAATAGGTCAATGGTAGTTGGACATACTGGTAGGTGGAAGATGGTTGGGAATAACGATATGTGATGGGAGGTTGAGAATAAGTGGGACAGAGAGGTGGTTGAGAATAATTATTCATAGGAATGGTCACATTGTGAACCAAGTTCTGATAATCAAATATCATAGCTTTGTAATTGGTGCAACCAACTTACCAGAGCTTGCCTTCCTAATCTCACAACATTTTGTATTAAATATTAGATTATATCCATTATCACACATCTAGCTTACACTAAGCAAATTGCGCTTTAATCCTTCAACATAATAGACATTGTGGGTCTTCACTTTTCCATCAATACCCAGTGTTCTTTAACTGTAGATCTTCACATATGTGTTGTCACCAAACTTAACTAAGCCTCCATTCCATTCTTGTAGACTTATAAATGTAATTTTATATCTAGTCATGTGACTGGAGCAACCACTGTCTATCACCCATGGATTCTATCTCTTAGCATGAAATGTTATGTGTACAATCAGATATTCTTCTTTTTTCTGATCATCCTTCTTCTCCTTGTAGAGTTTCTTAGTTTTCATCTCCTTATTCAGAAGAGAGTTTGATGCATTAGCCTCCTTACGAGGAACATTCTCCATTATTTCCTAGTTATTAGTTTTTACAAATTTTTTTTAATATGACCAAAGTTACTGAAAGGAAAGTAGAGTGTAGAATACACCTTCCTTATACTATCTTCAAAGAGAGAGATACATAAATTTACAAAACTTTATAATTATAGAACTCCTATTCAAGAAGTACATTCACAAGTAATAGAATAGATAATTAAACATCAAATAGAATTGAACACCAGTTTTACGTGGGAAAACCATTACGAGAGAAAAAAACCCACACACCAAACTATAGTCTCTTTTTATTACAATAAAAGAAAATTACAAAGTCATAGATCCTTCGCTTTCAAAGGTGTCAATTCACAGTACAATTTTGGCAGCATAACATTTCCTTAATCAATCCTTGTTCTATTTAATCGAACAATTTGAATAATTCTTCTTTCAATGTAGACCAGTCCATGTTCTTATTACATTCATTCTACATTCTAAACTTTTCTAGAAATAGTTGTTTCAGTTCCTATAGACAAATGGTCACAAATAGTTTAACTACCAACACTAACTATCCTACCAAATTCCATATCACCATCCATTGCTACACCACTATGTCCAAATTATCCTATCGTGGTATGGTGGTATCTACTGATCTACCGGATAACATTTTTAGTCACCACTATGGGGTGGGGTGCTACCACAATAATGGGTTACACTTTCTGGGACATCATGATTTTTGTTGAAATCACATATTTTTAGAAAATATAATGATTTAAGCCTTGAAAGATTCCACTTAAAGGATTTTGATTGAAGAGGGTTTGATCAAACCCTCTTAGATTTAAGCCCCCTTGGATAGAACTCCACTAATTTTAAAACATACCTCTAATGGAATCTCCTCTACACCTATCAAAATGCAGATAAAAAACCACTTTGGATTTACCTTTCTAGGGATCAAATGAATTCTTTTAAAATTTATGTTTTGTAGGTATGTAGTCCTTATTATAAGCTTCCAAAAAAGTATAATTTTAAATATATTTAAGTTGATATATATATATATTGTTATTTATGTGCTTGTCCTTAGATGTAGTTTAAAGACTTGTGTGATGAGTGCATCCTACATTCTGAGTTTGTTTGCAATCAATCAATCATTCATTCATGTAAGCCCTCTGCAGAGGTGGGGATGGTGTATTTCTTGAAGTAGATTGCACATCCTATCATTTTCAAAAGTCCTCTACAGAGGTGGGGAGTGGTTCTATGACTAACTCAATTGCTAAGCATGTCTTTGGTGATTGTTGTGGTGAAGCCTAATCATTGGTGTGTGCCTATAATGTGCCTACAATGGTGATGAGCCTAGAAATAGGGAACACTCCATCACTTGTTCGCCATGTTTTCTCTATGTCTTCAAAGTGTGTGTGTTTGGTGTGCTTGTTTTGTGTGGCATGTCTATTGCCCCATATGTCATTTAAAGACTTGTGTGATGAGTGCATCCTGCATTTTGGGAGGTTTTGTGTGTCTTGCATGTGTGTTGCCCCATATATGTAGTTTAAAGACCTATGCAATGAGTACATCCTACATTATGGGACATTTGTTTACTTTCCAGTATTTGTATTTGCATTTCATATATATGTGAGGAAAAGAAAAGAAAAGATTCATTATGTCTTCCATGGATTAATGTGTCTTCTATGCATTTGATATCTTCTCCATGTTCTACGTGACTGTAACTATCTTCTCTGTGTTTTGCGTGCCTATTACTGTCTTCAATTTGAAGGGCGTGTCTTCTCCGTGCTTGGCACGTTTGTTGTGTTTGCGATCATACTTTAATGCATGTATCGGCCTTGCATTTATACATACATTAAAGTGGGGGCTAAATGTAATATTAAAAAATGTCCCCTTGGGGGATTTTCCCTCTTTAGGTTTAGCTTCCAAGTCTCTTGTGTGCATTTAGGACATTTTAGATCATATTTCAACATCCCAATGGAATGAACCCTGGGTTTATGGCAAATAGGGCCTAAAGGGACCCCTTGAACCTAACCCTACCTAAAATAGGGGGGTGGACTTGGGCACTCGTGCCCTAGTCTTGCCCTGTTTTGGGTCAGTCCTAACTTTTGAGTATCGGCTTGTGACCGTTAATTAGGTCATATGCCAACATGACAAGTTTGCATTATAAAATTCTTGGCAGGAATATTTGAATTTTCATATAAAAGCATGATTAGGCATTCATTTAGAAACTGGATGATTATTGTGATGTTTGAACATTCTTGTGAAAGTGATTCAAGGCATTCATTGTTGCAAGAGTAGATTTGTGTGGTTTATGTGTTTGTGTTTGCAGATTTGAGCAATCATCTCATCATGGAGTGAAGAGCATCTTCCTCTCATGAGACCTTCACTACAAGGTGATATTATATTGTGCTTTCATCATTATTTCATTTGGATTTTACCTCTGCCTCACAAGGGCACGCACTCTCTATCTGACAATGGTGTTTAGAGATTTAAGTGTCCTCCAGGGCTTGACTGAGGCAAGCCTCTAAACACCACAACCCCCTCCCAAGGTTTTCATGGTTACTAGTTATAGGCTGATGAGCTAGACAAAGTGGACTTGTAGGAAGGCATCTTAAAGTGTAAGAAGTGCATAACAGAAGAAAAGAGGACACCCTAGACTAGGGCACTCTCACCTTAGTCCCTGAAGTTTCACAACAAAAAATCTTTGGAACAACAGGAAAGAGTTGCAGACTAAGTTCCTAGATCTGAACAAAAAGTTTGGCATTGGACTTGGGTACCCACACCTTTGTCCCTGACTTTTTCGCCTCAGAACCTCGAAAATAGGTGCATAGTTATTTGTCATTTTGCATCTTTTTGTAGCAGCATTTTGCATAATTCATCCGTTTACTATCATTTTCAAGTAATTAGGGTTTTGATGTATAATTGAGCATAAGAGAAGAAAAATTAACAATCAAACATCCTAATCCAAGCTTCCCTAAATTCGCGAGTGACCAAGGACGTGATAGTGCTCTGCCACTCGATTCGAAGGTCCTTGAATGTAATTGGTAAAAGGAGGATTTAACCCATACTAAAAGAAAAGGATATGCTCGATATCCTGCCTCCGTAGAGGGCTTACATGATTGATTGATTGATTGATTGATTGCAAACAAACTCAAAATGTAGTATGTACTCATTTCACAAGTCTTTAAACTACATCTAAGGACAAGCACATAGCTAACATCTACAATAGATAGCTTACCTTATATATGCCCCTACCTTAAGATGGTTGATATTAGGTATCGATATCAAGCACGTTAAGGAAGGAAGAAAACACACAAGGGAGCACAAACTCGGACAAATCCCATGCCCCCAGAGGTGACTTGTACTTCACGATCACCAAATGTTCCCACAAGCACATCCCTGCAAGAAACATGTTGTGTTTACAAAATCACGATAAACAACAACATCAATGCATATGATTTAACCACACAAAGAGCCAAGGTTATACAATGAATTTGGAGTTTGAGGATAACCATGGGGCTACATCATGAAGCTCTCTAAATCGCGTACCATCAAGGCAAGATTCAAAGACAAACAAAGTGCACAGAGCAGCAGTATTGTTAAGGTTTGTAAATGCAACATAACATCATCAAAATCACTATGCAAAAAGTATTATTACTTCTACTAGCCAAGCATAGAATAAGTTATTACAACCCCATTGTCATATTAGGAACTAAATCCATTTTCTTGATTGCTCTCGAAAGGGACACTGGGTTCACATCAATATAAATGTTTTTCATCATCCGCCTACTAGATAGAAACACTAGAGGATGGGAAACAATAAATAAGAGAGGGGAAATAAGTGTCTTAGGGACAGTCATGTAGGAGGGTGCCCCCAAGTCACCAACCGTAATGCTATGTCCATAAAATACAATGCACAATGATGAAATTAGAGAGAGAGGCAATATAGAAGAATGATGATACAAATAGAAGAAGGTCACAATAGAGGTGGTCTCCTTGTATCTTGGACCTGATGGGAGAATCTGAGGTTATCCCAAGAGGCCTAAACAACACATGACACATCACGGGGTAATCACATCACGAGAGAGATAAAGGGTTAGAAATACTTACTTGTAGGGCCCCTATCAGGCTAGCGAGTATCATATTTTGGAACTTACAAACCTCTTGGAGAAGTATTCGATCATATTGAGTGCAAATTTTGAGTGGTTATTATTATCATGTGATACTTTCTTTGTAACTCCTTGTGTAAATGTAACTTTTTTTTGCTTATGAAGAGGGGAACCACTATTTTCTCCAACTACTAACAGTCATCTTACTCTTTTCTAATTTTTAGCAAGTTTTCTTTGTTCAATCTTTCTAATACAGTAATAGGAATCATCCTGTACCATCTCACTCATCTGTATTAGTTGTTGTTCTTGCTTTTCTGATGCATTTTGGTTATCTCCCAATCCATATAAGGATAATAGAGGAGGAACCTCAACATAAATTCCATTTCATCATGGGTGAGGTGGGTTATTCACTTGTTTCTTATCCACTTCAATCATACCAACAATGTTATCATAGTCCAAGTAGTCATTCTCATCTACTTCTACTAATCTATGTTCCAGCATATTGGATTCATTATTCTTAGGGAAAGGATTAGTGAAGATTTGTAAATTTTGATTGAACAGAGCAACTGACTTATTTTAATTATCATTCACCCCTGATACCTGGATGACATTTGAATCAATAAGGTCTTGTATCTCATGTTTAAGATGCATACATCATTTAGTGTCATGTCCTTGTGTCTGATGATAATGACAAAAGGCATTAGCATCAAAGTAAGGTCCTTGTTTACTAGGATCAACAGGCTTGATTGGGGGAAGCTTTAGAATATTATTACTCATAGCTTGATTCATAATAGAATGATAAGATTCAGATACCAAAGTAAACTTTCTCAGCTAATATGATACTTTCTTCAGATTAGTGATAGCTGAAACATTTGAAAAGTTGTTCGTATTTGGTCCATTAAACTTGATGAAACTCCTATTGTTATTATTCCTCTTAAAGTTGTTCTGTGATGATCCACCCATGGATTGACTAACTTCAGCCGATGAGTTTTGGTTTTCATACTGACTAGACGAAAGTTGATAATCACGAAGGGCGGTGCATAAATGTTGAAAGGAGTTATACTTCATCAAGAGGATCTTCTCACGAATATTAGGTTGTAGATTTGTAATGAATATCTTCTAAACGTCATCATCTTTCATCTAATACTAAATTTGTGGATAAAGCCCTTGATATCAACTAATGAATTCAGTCAACTTCTCTTTTGGATTTTGTTAGCATTAAACCAAGTCAATTAGAGTGACTTGGGGTCTGATGTTTGCATGAAAATGTTGTAAAACTTGATCAATCAACTGTAAAAAAGAGTGTATTGAATATAGAGGCAGAGAGAAAAACTATTCTAGAGTAGTATCTTTGAGAGATCATGAGAAAAGTTTTGCTAACAAATCCTCTTCAAAATAAAAATCACTACACATAGCTGTAAATGCTGCCACATGACTATTAGGTCACCTTTTCCACCATATTTTTCAAAGCGAGGAGTCTCAAACCTCTCAGTCATGGGAGTCCTCAATATTGCATAGGATAATGGATTACAAGCATGATATGTTAGTAAATTAGGTTGTGAAGAATTTGTCAAATTTATTACCTTTTCTTGTAAAGCAGTCATGCCCTGTAAAAGTTGGTTTAGGATGGCATCATTTGGAGATGTGGTTTGTTTCGAGGAATTGGAACCAAAGTGAGGAGGTGATTGAATTTGAGATGTGACATGCAAATTTTGAGAATAGGTCAATGGTGGTTGGACATACTAGTAGGTGGAAGATGGTTGGGAATAATGATATGTGATGGGAGGTTGAGAATAAGTGGGACAGAGAGGTGGTTGAGAATAATTATTCATAGGAATGGTCACATTGTGAACCAAGTTATGATAATCAAATCCCACAGCTTTGTAATTGGTACCATTAGATACTCCAATACTAGTGGTAGGATTAATACAAGCATTCACATCAGTTGTTTAGATTGTTGATGTAAAAGTTGATAATCCTGTACTCGGTATGGGTGCCAAAACTTGAGTATGCGATGGTGATGACATATTGTTAAAAAATTTTACACATTCACTAACTGGCATGACATTAGTTTGCACAATATGTGTTAAACCACAAATAACATTAAGTCTATCTTGTCCTTCTTTTATCAATTCTCTTACATGTGAATGATGGGTAAAGCTTCTTCAGCTATTCTCTTAGTTTGCACATATTCTTGAAATTCGGCAAGGTCTTTATCAAGATTATTTACTTATTCCATAGGTACATGCCCTACTACCTCAATAGAATCCTCAACATCATGAAATATTTGATCTTCCATAGTGGTTGGAGGATGTATAATATCTTGCACAATTTGAGTTTCTCCCTTTGTAAAGAAAGTGTTCAAAGGATTATCAAAGGTAGGAATGTCATTTTCTTCAAGAACACTAGATCCCATTAACCTTTTACTTCTTCTAAAAGTGATATTTCTTCTAGGATAGTGGGTCATAAAGCTTATACAAAAGCACAATGCACAAACTAAGAGAGCAAACCCTAAGGGAAGGATATGATTGAAAGCCAAAAATGTTTGATTTTTTATACTTTTCTAATGTAAATGAATAAAACAAAAGGTGTTGTAAGTATTTTGATTAGGGAAAGCAAATAATATGTATGATATCAGTCCAATATAGTAATAAGATCCTTTACAAAACTCTTTTTATGCAAACCTAGGGTGAAAGCTAGTCAAAACTAGTGAAAATACCCAAAAATATGCACTTTTTCTACCAAATTTTCACTACAAGAGGCCAATAAAGAGGTGGTGTGAAGATTTTTAGGAGGGGAAGAAAATAATTACCCTAATGACAGAAAATTAGTGCAAAAATAATCTTCACAACATGCCTATAGTGCAAATCTAGAAATTCAATAAGGCCAAATCTAGTGAAAATCAATGTTTTTGAAGCCCTATGTTTGAGATCTTGACTCAAAATGCTATTTGAATGATTTGAAGTCTGATTTATGATGAAAATGAAATATACTCAGATCTGGAAATAAATTCCAAGCTCTAAGATGCAAAATACAAGTGCAAATCGAGTGAAAAATCAATGAAATTGCTAATTTTTTGTTGAAATTTTCAATGCAAAAGTGTAATTATGAGAGATCCAAATGCAAATTTACACCTAAATTCAAGACTACAGCCAAATGAAAGTTTGAATGTGTCTCTAAAATTAGTAGAAAAATCTAAAAGAAGATTTTACCTACATACCCTAGATTTTGGAATTACTAGGTTTAATGAAAATTGTCAAAATTTCCACAAAACCCTAGCAATTTTATGATGAAAATGCAATGCAAATTATTAAATTTTTGTAATGTATTTTATATCAAATATAATGTAAAAATCATAAATTAGATGAAATTAGAATGAATTGATGCAATTTAGTATCCTAAAATGCAATTTTTTTCAAAAATTTCAATTTTTTTGAAATTTTCTGTATGCAATAAGATGAATGACTATATGAATGAATGAAATCAACCCAAATCTGAAGTAAAACACTCAAAAATGTGCAAAATTCAAAAATAACATGGGTTCACCAAAATGTAAAGGTTAAAATTTGGATTTGTTTTAGTGTGGGTTAAATCCTCCTTTCACCGATTACATTCAAGGACCTTCAGATTGAGTGGTAGAGCACTATCAGGTCCTTGGTCACTCACGAATGTAGGGAAGCTTGGATTAGGGTGATTTATTATTAATTTTTCTTCTCTTATGTGCAATTATACATCAAAATCCTAATTACTTGAAAATGACAGTAAACAGATGAATTACAGAAAATATTGCTACAAAAAGATGCAAAAGGACAAATAACTGTGCACGTGTTTTTAGGGTTCCAAGGAAGAAAAGTTAGGGACAAAGGTGCGGGTGCCCAAGTCCAATGCCAAACTTTTTGTCCTAATCTGGGAACTTAGTTTGCAACTCATTACTGTTATTCCTGAGATTTTTCTATTGCAGAACTTTGGGGACTAGGGTGTAAGCACCCTAGTCTAGGGTGTCCTTTTTTCTTCTATTCTACACTTCCAACACTTTAAGATGCCTTCTTTCAACTCCACTTTGTCTAGCTCCTCAACCTGTAACTTGCAACCATGAAAACTTTGGGAGGGGGTTGTGGTGTTTAGAGGCTTGTCTCAGTCAAGCCCTGGAGGACACTTAAGTCTCTGAACATTGTTGTCAAATAGAGAGTGCATGCCCTTGTGAGGAAGAGGCAAAATCTAAATGAAATAATGATGAAAACACAATATAATGTCACCTTGTAGTGAAGGTCTCATGGGAGAAATATGCTCAAGTCACTCCATGAGGAGATGATTGCTCAAATCTACAAACACAAACACATAAACCACACAAATCTGCTCTTGCAACAGAATGCCTTGAATCATTTTCACAAGAATGCTTAAACATCACAATAATCATCTAGTTTCTAAATGAATGCCTAATCATGATTTTATATGCAACTACAAACATTCCCACCAAGAATTTTGTAATGCAGACTTGTCATGTCGGCATAGGACCTAATTAATGGTCACAAGTTGACACTCAAAAGTTAGGACTGACCCAAAATAAGGAAGGAGTAGGGCACAGGTTCCCAAGTCTTCCCCCTATTTTGGGTAGGGTTAGGTTCAAGGAGTCCCCCTAGGCCCTATTTACATTAAAACCTAGGGTTCATTCCATTGGGATGTTGAAATATGATCTAAAATGTCCTAAATGCACATAAGAGACCCGGAAGCTAAACCTAAAGAGGGAAGAGCTCCCAAGGGGACATTTTTTGTCGTTACATTTGTGAATGTAGGTTTTTCACCGAACATCAACTTATTTGTTCTACACACATGGAAAATTAGTAAATTAGTGAAAAAAAATTCTGAAAAATATATATGCCCTAGGTATTCATGTCCTTGTTTCAACAAAAAAAAGTGAATTTGGATACATACAGAAAAATATGTCTTACAAAATATGCCTATGTCTCAATTATAGTTTGTTTGACTTCAAAACTTAATTAAAAAACATATTCAACAAAACATTATGAAACTAAGTGCATGCCCTATATATCGGTGTTACCAATCTAAATTGTAATCACAATTTTATCCTTTGTAGAAAAAAAGTTATGTTCTATAGAATACACATCACTTTAAAAAAATGTTGTTTACTATTAAAAACTAATTATCAAAGGAGATGCAAAAAAATTTATAATTTAACTCCAAATTTAAAAATATATATTTAGAATCTACAAACAAAATCTCACATATCACTAGTTCGCATCATCTTCAAATTCCTAACGATTTAGTGACTATAGGTGTCATAAAGTGAAGATTTAGTTCAAAATGTTGATTTCAATGTCAAGTTTTGCCAAAAAGTGTAACCCATTATTGTGGGATGTCCTGATGGCAGGTAGCCACCACTGTGCCACTTGCCAACTCTTAGACCATCACAGTATGGTGGTGTCTATACCACTCTACCGCCAGTCTACTATGTTACCCCCTACGGGGTGGCGGTGTATGTTGTCATTGATGGAAACAAGGCTCAGAGATCTTATCACCATGATAAGAAGAGATATCTCCAAAAGAACATGTTGGATTCTAGGTCTGGTTGACAAAAAATGGCTTTAAGTATGGAAAGTATTCTAAGTAGAGGACAATAAGTTAGATAGTATGCCTCCATAAATGATGATCTAATAATGCAATTCAGGTATGATGTTTTTAGTTGCTTGATAGTGTTATGCTTCAGAGGTTAAGTTTTGACCTCCTCTGGAAGTCACCTTGAAGAATTGTCTAAGTTCAAATAAGCAAAGGTATAGCAGGAACAGTGAACAGGGTCTAATGTAGGGGTCCGCGTTCCTCTGCAAATAAGTATTTTGTTGTGTGGCTCTAAGGTGTTGTAAACACTCATATGAAGTGTC
Source organism: Cunninghamia lanceolata (assembly GCA_027924645.1). NCBI lineage: Eukaryota > Viridiplantae > Streptophyta > Pinopsida > Cupressales > Cupressaceae > Cunninghamia > Cunninghamia lanceolata. The sequence continues at coordinate 12,204,614 of BSBN01000916.1, read as the reverse complement.
TTATTCTAGAGTTGGGAGATCTAAAGTCTGCCAGAAGGTTAGTTACAAGCTGATGAGTATCGGTACAGTGTTTGACAAAGTTTGATAAAGGTAGAGTTTGAGATCCGATGGTCCATAATTCTTCGCAAGATGATATCATGTCTTGCAGTTCTAAGGGTATGATTGAGAATGTGTAAAGAGTCCCTGATATGATTTCAGAAGTGTTTTGTGATCCACAGTAAAAGTTGTAAGTCAGCAGATGAACCTATTAAGCATGTTCTTGAGGAACAAGCTGACTGGGGAAATAAATCATGATGCAAATATATAAGAGAGATGAATTTAAGTTGAGTGTGTATGTGGTGGTGTGGAAGTGTATGCAAGTATGTGAATAACAGAGCACTGACAGAGATCAAAAAGGATGAAGACCTAGGATTCAGAATTCAACTATTAAAAGACTACACCTGGCATAGTGGTAGATGCTTAACCAGTATACAGTTTCATGTGCAAATTGTTTGGGAGTGAACCCTTGCAGTGAGCTGGTAGTGAGCCTTCAATAGGGTTTAACAACCCTCAAGGTTTAATAACCTTTATTGTAATCTTTCTAGGTTTAGGGTTGAGGCAGTGAGCCTACTAGACCTATGTGTACTTCATTGTAGAGAGCTAACATGTTCTAGGCCCTTGGAGTGATCAAGCCTGAACATTATTTTTGTAAATATTGCAATATATATTTAAGAGCTAATCCTCTCCATGGTTTTTCCCTTTTTGGGTTTTTTACGTAAAAACCTTGGTGTTCATGTGTCAAGTTTTTATGGTTGTTGTTCATATGCATGTTGTGCCTTTGTTTAATTAATTTTGGGAAATGATTGAAAGTTAAAGTACATGAAAAGATTTATAGAACACTGATTCACCCCCTTCTTAGTGTTCTTGACATTCAACAATTGGAATTAGAGCAAGGTTCCTTGGAAAAAGTTTAATAGCTTGAGGAAGATCTGGGATAGTGTAATCATGGCAGTAAAAAGATTTGAAAGTAACAAAGAACTAGAAGCAGCCCTTGTGGACCTTGAAAACTCTAAGGCAAAATTAGGGATTTGAAGGACAAATTGCAAGAAGTTGATGAATGCATCGCAAGATTGAAGGGACAAGTCAAGAAATTCAAGCACAAATACAAGGAGGTCAGTGATCAATTAATATTAGCAAATGAAACCCTAAATCTCTTGGAAGTAGAGAGAGCAAAAATAGAAGAAGATCTGAATTCAATTGTGAAAAACAAAATAGAAGATTGTGTCAAACTTGAAACAGACATTGTAAGATTAAAATTATATTTGAAAAAGGCCAAGAGTTTTGAAGAGAAGTTTAAGATAATCTCTACAAAACTAGAAGAGTTGTTGATCTATCAAAAGCATCCTGATGACAAGCAAGGTTTAGGATTTGAGAAAGGAGAAAGTCCAAAATCTGTTCAAATAAGCACTAAGCAAAGACAAAACAAAAAACAACAATTCATAAATCAAAGAAGAAGACCTAGAAGACCCCCGATCAGACAACCAAACGCTCAAAGGTACCCATCCTTAAATGGCTATTGTAATTTATGCAATAAGTTTGGTCATAAGGCTACTCAGTGTAGGAATAGAATGAATCAAGAGGCTTCATCACCTTCTAGTCAACATTTCAATTGCAAAAAAATTGGTCATAGAGCAAATGAATGTAGACATCAGATCAAGAAAAATTTTGACAATAGGAGAAATAAACCACTCTTAAAAGGTAAATGCTTCACTTGCAACAAAATTGGTCATAAAGCAATTGTATGTAGAATTACAATGAGTTAGAATTCTATTCAATGTAATACATGCTATAAATCAAGACACAGATCAAATGAATGCAGAGTCTAGTAAGAGATGATTCTCAAAATACAAGGAACAATCAATCGTTCAATGGAAAGTGCTTTACATGCAATACATTTGGTCATATGGCTAATCAATGCAGATCAAATCCTATGAATAAAAGGAGTCAAGGACACAAGAGTGTGGTGTGTTTCCTGCAAGTTTTTGTAGAAGCAAAAATATGAAGAAAAATCACTATCCCAAAGAAAGAAAAAAAGAGTAGAAAAATGACAACAGAAAAGAGAAAGTTGATCCAGTTGAAACCAAGGAAGAAATAGACAAGGTATGGATTGATAAGGAAGTAATTTTAATTGAGGATAGATCTATACCAACATCTGATGCATATACCTTCTTTGAAGAATAAATTGTGAGCACTGGCTCAAGAGGAGCAGTATTGAAAACCCAAACTCCCTAGCCATGTAGTGGTGCTAGATTTCAGCACAAAGATTCTTGGTAGAATTCAACAAGACAAATCCTCTAAAAGAAAAATTGGAAGAAAATAAGCTGATGTGACATTTTGCAGAGCAATTTTAATTGATTGTGTCCATTAGGGAAAAATCAAGTAGCTTTTTGAAAACTAGCATTTATGACAATTAGGTCAAGTGTGGAGGATAAAAAGCAAGTCATTTGTCCTCTAATTCACTTTGCATTCAAAGTTTTTTAGATGTCAGAGAAAGACTGAAGCAAGAATTCAAGGTGCAACAAAGATTCAAAGCTTAAATCGATTTAGGTGAAGGGAACCTAAATTTGGCATATCAAGGTATTTTCTGTAGAAACCCTAATTGTGAATCTATTGAATCTTTGCTATGGCAACTCCACAAATTGTAAATATCACTGAGCACCCTCGACCCAAATTTAAGAAACACCCTCATAAAGAAACCAAAGTTGATCAAATGGGAGCATTTTTGGGTATACCTTATGGAGTTCTATATGTTGAGGACATTAGGGCATATATTCATGTTGCCCTAGAAGAACACAACAATATTTTCTTGACATATTTATATCTCAAGCATCTAACTGATGACTAGTTTGACTTCAAAGAAGAATACAAAACCCTAAAAGAAAAGAAGTTTATTCAGTATGTGGATTTACCTATGTTTGTGGAGGATGAATGGGTAAGGTACGTTCTGAGCTAAATTCACGATGAATTCATGTGGCTAGGGCAGCCCTTCAAAATCACTAAGGAAGCAATTAGAGGAGTGATAGGATTAAGTTCCATTGAAAGTGTGCCCTTGTTGAAGGCTGTGAAGAATCAGACTATTACAGAGGCCACTGGAGCAAAGTTCAAATAGAGGGCACTAACTATCAATGATATTATAGATCATGATGTGAGATTTTCCTCAATGGTTTTGGACTACAAGATCTTTTTCTCCAACTAGGAGAACTCTGTCTCAGGGACAACAATCTATACTCCCTATCAAATGATAAAGGAGAATGCTAATTATGACTTATGTGAGCTACTGCTAAATCAATTAATATAAATTTTGAGGAAGACAAAGGAGAGCAAGAATTATCCCTTCAAATATGGTACGTTGGTCCTCTGTTTATTCTTTTATTTCATGAATGAGCTACCAAACATGAATGATTTGACTTGGTTAAGCAGTAAACCAGTAGCTATTCATATTAGAAATCATCTAAATAGCATTGGAAGTGCTAATGAGCAAAATACAGTCCTATGGGGGTACTTTAAAAAAATTTAAAGAATGATGCAGCCTAGAGAAAGAATTCTTAGAAGAATTGTTGAGAAGTATAAGGACACTATCTTTTTCATGGTTACAAAAGATCAATGTCTAATGGAAGTTGTTGAGCCTAGGACTGTCTGGGTAATGCCAATGGGCTATGAAGTAGATGGACAAATATTAGAGAACTATGCTTAGTACATGTTGAGCAAGCTCAAGGATAATAGGGAAGAAAGATTTGGAACCTATGAAGAATTATACATTAAACTTCATGTTGAATTCATTAAACTGGAATCTACTAGCAAAGTCAAAAAAGAAGTGGAAGAGATCACTGCAAGATATGGCATCGCCAAAGAACAACTAAAAGAAGAGAGAAAGCAACATAAGAAAAAGAAAAGAGTGATCCGATATAAGTCCAAGAGAAATCTTTGTTAAGGAGAAACTAGAAAAGTTTAGAGGACTACTAGGAGCTCTACTACCCCCTCTGGTGCCACATCATCAATGAATTTGGAGAACACATCAAAAGAATCCTCTGCCAAAGACATCAAGAAGAAAAAGGTGAAAGGAAAAAGATTATAAGTTAGTATTGGTGAAAAGGATGAAAAAGAGATTGAGTCAGATGAAGAAGTCAAGAAGATGAAAGATAAGGCTATCAAATTCTCTAGAAGTAGTAAAGAAAAATCCTTTGGAGAAGAGAAGTCTAGTAAAAGACAGAAAATGCCCCCAACACTTGCAGATATAGTAAAGTTTGTCACTATAGATGGGAAACTAAAACCCATGATCAAGCACTATGATGAATATAGTGATGCTTACAAAAGGAGTCTAGAGGAAGCCACTATAAACTATATTAACACTTTCAGCAAAGCCCTCATTGAGATCATCTCTGATCTCCCAGGAAGCCTAGCAAATATTTTGAGCATCAGAAAGGAAACTTCTAGAGCTAAAGATGTTGATCTGAGAGAACATGTGTTGACTAGACTATGTCTGGAAATTACTTCAGAAGAAGAAGACCTGATCTCCAAGGAGACAAAGGATCAATTCAGAACTAAAAAAAGGATGAATTTGTTAATGATGGGTGAAATTGATAAGGTAGTGAAATAAATAGAAGAGATTATGTTGGAAGCTCTGAAGCAAGATAATCTTCTCATCGCATGTGTCAATGAAAAGGAATGATGTCATTGATAACTCTGTTCCAGAAGTTAACTTAGACCAAGAAACAAATAAAGATGACAGAATGTGTGAGGAGAAAGAAGCACTTGCGAATGATTCTGAAATAAGATCCTCTTCGGTACATCGAGTTGAGGATAACACTGACAAGGAAAAGATTGAGGAAGAACATGAGGAGGATACTAACATGAATCTAAATGGTCCAGAGGAAAGAGGCAAAGAAGAAGTCTCCATCATGGAAAGAGACACTATAGAGACTACAAAAGAATTTTTGAAGAAAAGAAAACAAGATTTGGATGAATCAGAACTTCTACATGGCCCAATAAATTTAGATGAAAATATCACCAGCATAGAAGATTAAGTGGGTCTCAATCGTCTAGGCAAAGGCTCAAGAGGAAATGTTGAAATTGTTGTTATATGGAGCCTAATCAGACTCAGAGGTTATATTTACCCCACTTTTATCAGCATGGTTTCCCCCCAAATTCCTACGGGGTTAAGGGGTAGCGCCCCTTGCGGGGGTTTGGGGGCAGCCCCCCAAGACGGGGGTCAAGGGGCAACGCCCCTTGTGGGGTCCAGGGGCAGTGCCCCTGGCGCGTTCCTTGTCGCAATACAGGGCGGGGTCGAGGGGCAGTGCCCTCGTGGGGGCTCGAGGGCAACGCCCCCGAAACCTCACACAGTTTTTTATTATTTCATAATGCACCGAGAGTTAATTTTTTCATTGACAGACATAAGAAAACCCTATTTTGTAACCAACAAAAAGCTTGATAAAAAGCAGCTAAGGGTTAGGGTTTTGATATTGTATTGTAGCATTTTGCAGTGGTATTGAGTTGCAGGGATTGCTGATTGTAATCAGTTTGATTTACTGGATAATAATATTGGACTCTTTGTTTGGTGGATGTAGCCTGAGTTTGGGTGAACCACGTTAAAACTTGTCTCTCGTTGTTATTATTTCTGTGTATTTCCATTTCTCTGTTTAATCTTTATTTGCATTTAATTGATATCTTCTACCGGCTAACCCTAACAGAAATCTCATATTGAGGACAGTGAACTAATTGATGAATCTTCTAGGATTTTGGAGAAGCTGTTGCCCACCTACAAGAGGGATTCATCCATGCCCCCAACAAGTCATCTTAAGGGATTAATAAATTTAGTAAGTAATCAGTTTGAATCTTTTGAGAAATCTATAGAAACAAAAGTAAGGCAAAAATTTGAAGGAAAAAGATTGGAAGAATTAAAGACAATGATAGCCAATGATAAAATTTTGTTAGATAATTCAATAGCCAACATTCAAAGAGCTATGAAAGAAGCTAGAGATGTGTACAAATTTTGTCTATCCTAGCCAAAAGCTACTCAGGACACTGAAGAAAAGATCAAAGAGCTAGAACAGAAAATGGACATCTCTAACAAATTTGATCCAACAATAGAGTCAATTAGAAATAGAGAAGCAGAAGTCATTAGCATCCACAATGATCTAAATGACTTAATAAATCAAAAATATAAAATATAAAGCAGAATGGGACAACTAAGGAGACTAGTCTACCCTAAACTAGACTCAATGACAAATCTTGTCTCAGAGGCTAGGTAGTTGTACAAACAAACACACCTTATGATCTCAAAAAGGTAGAAGTTTTAGCCTTTCTCTATAATGGACACATTCAAATTTTGGATAATGCCCAAAAAGGTTGGGATGTTGAGTGGGTGCAGATTAAAAAAATACTCAATGACATCCTCAAACAAATGTAATATTAAGATGAAGATTGCACTTGTAAATATGCGGCAGAGTACACAATTTTTGGAATTTTTAAAAAAATTTGGGTTCCGGATCACACCCTTTGCCATTGATGTCAAAGGGGGAGAAGTAGATCAGTGAAAAATAGATAATCATCTTGGGGGCAGTAGAAAAATAAAGTGTAATATTCAGGGGGAGCAGGAAAATAAAGTGTATATAGTAAGGGGGGGCAGTCAAGCATTTTTTACTAAGTGTTGCCATCAATGCCAAAGGGGGAGATTGTTGGAAAGAGACACTACTCTAGTATTGACTTGTATGTTGTCATTGATGGAAACAAGGCTTAGAGATCTTATCACCATGATAAGAAGAGATATCTCTAGAAGAACATGTTGGATTCCAAGTCTAGTTGACAGAAAATGGCTAAGTATGGAAATTATTTTAAGTAGAGGACTGTGAGTCACATAGTATGGCTCCGCAGATGATGATATGATAATGTAGTTTAGGTATAATGTTTTTAGATGTTTGATAATGTTATGCTTTAGAGGTTAAGCCTTGACCTCATCCGGAAGTCACCTTGAATAATTGTCTAAGTTTGGATAAGCAAAGGTATAGCAGGAACAATGAATAGGGTCTAGTACAGGGGTCCACATTCCTCCGCAAATAAGTATTTTGTTGTACAGCTCTAATGTGTTATAAACACTCATATGAAGTGTTTTATTCTAGAGTTGGGAGATCTGAAGTCCACCGGAAGGTTAGTTACAAGCTGATGAGTATCGATACAGTTTTTGACAAAGTTTAAAAAAGGTAGAGTTTGAGATATGATGATCCGCAATTCTTTGCAAGATGATATCATGTCTTGCAGTTCTAAGGGTATGATTGGGAATGTGTAAAGAGTCCTTGATACAATTTTGGAAGTATTTTGTGATCTACAGTAAAATTTGTAAGTCAGCAAATGAACCTGTTAAGTATGATCTTGAGGAACATGCTGACTGGTGAGATAAATCATGATGCAGAGAATGTTGGCAGTGAGCTACCCCCTTGTCAGTGAGGCATTCAATGTTGACCTCAGGATTCGTGATATGGTAGTGAGCCTATCGTGGATATGGGTTAAATCTAGCATTTGTAGTGAGCATTGATAGCTCAAGCTTTTGGCACAATGGCAAATGATTCCAACAATTGGTATCAGAGCCATGGGTCATGGGTTTGAATCCCTCGGGTTGCATTGAGGGGGGATTGTTGGTAGTGAGTTGCCCCCTTGTCAGTGAGGCATTCAATACTGACCTCAGGATTTGTGACATGGCAGTGAGCCTCCCGTGGATTTGGGTTAAATCTGGCATTTGTAGCGAGCGTTGATAGCTTGAGCTTTTGGTGCAATGGAAAATGATTGCAATAGAGAAAAGATAGTGTGTGAAAGATCTATTCAAGTATTTGAATTATTAGAGCTGACATATATGAACATGTTTGGGCAAAGATTTGGGTCCACATGACACATAGTGTATTGGATTGAGCTCACAAGCTACATCCTTCTATGTACACATTTCACTTCTTGATGTTGACCTAACTATGGATCAAATCATGATGCAAATATATAAGAGCAATGAATTTTGGTTGAGTGTGTGTGTGGTGGTGTGGAAGTGTATACAAATATGCAAATAACAGAGCAATGACACAGATCAGAAAGGATGAAGACCTAGGATTTAGAATTTAGCTATTAAAAGACTACACCTGGCATAGTGGCAAATTCTTAAGCAGTATACAGTTTCATTACAAATTGTTTGGGAGTGAATCTTTGCAGTGATCTAGCAGTGAGCCTTCAATAGGGTTTAACAACCCTTATTGTAATCTTGCTAGGTTTAGGGTTGAGGCAGTAAGCCTGCTAGACCTAGTTGTACTTCATGACAGTGAGCCAACATGTTCTAAGCCCGTAGAGTGACCAAGCCTAAACATTATTTTTGTAAAGATTACAATATATATTTGAGAGCTAATTCTCTCTGTGGTTGTTCACTTTTTAGGTTTTCCACGTAAAAACCTTGGTGTTCATGTGTCATGTTTTTATGGTTTCTATGCATATGCATGTTGTGCCTTTGTTTAATTATCTTTAGGAAATGGCTGAAAGTTAAAGTACATGAAAATATTTTTAGAACACTAATTCACCCCCCTATCAATGTTCCTGACATTCAACAGTGTACACTGCATTGCTGCAAGCAACCTCCATATACAGTTATGGGGTAGAGGTGTGAACCACACCACCACACACCACTTCATGTACTTCCGCAAGGTGGCAGTATGAACCGTTCTACTGCCAGTCACTCCATGAGACACTACGGGGTAGCGGTAGTACCGCAAGCCCACACAAGCCAACATGGAAACTTCACAGGATGATAGTAACAACATGAATTCATCACTTGGTGTAGGGTAAAAACAAGAAGTTGGGTCCATGAAAAGGGGAACTTTTGGCCAAAAAAAAACTCGTAAGAAACATGTATACGTTGTTAAAAAAATGTCTACGCACTTAGCTACGAGACCTGAGCCTAAAATGCATACACATTATAAAACATGTATGTGTTATATAAAAAGAAATGCATATGTGTTATAACGCATATGCTTTTCTTAGAGGTATTCAAATGGAAAAATACATAACATGTACATGTTATATAACGCATACACATTTATTTTTATGAAGACGTATGCATTTTATAATGTGTACGTGTTTTACAAATTTTGAGGCTCGGGAAAGGCTTGGCAACTCGACCCTTAGCCTTTGACCTGCAACTAAAAAATAAGGTAGGTTCAAGAGAAATGTCCAACTTTCACAATATAGATGATGGACTTTTTTTTTTTAATTACTCTATAAAATTAAAATCCATTATAAAACATGCTTTCTAGTTTCCAAATATATAATTTTTGTTAATATTGGATTATGTTTTCTATTTTTTAATTAATTTCTAAGCAAACTGGTCCATAAACTTTAAATATCAGGCTTTTTTAATTTTTTAATAACTTCTTTTTGGTTGATTTTTTTGTAAAAAATCATATGACATCAATCTTTAGACAATTCTCTAAACAATGAAAAAAAAAAATTCAAAAAATGTTTAGTTTATGTCCAATTATGTTGTTCGTACATGTTGATTTTTAAAAACAGCAATTAGGGCCAATAAACAAATCAAGAAAAAAAATATTCACAAAAAAATATCCTCATGAATCTTCATGTTGTTAGATATTTTTTCCCAAAAGGAATTAGAAAAGTACTTTTATTTAGGTCAAAAAGTGGTGTCCATACACGTGCATGGTATGGTAAAAAAAATGGCTTTTAAAAAGTGGTTTTTATACATGCCTATCAAAATTTATTTTTTGTCATCTAGGTATTTGAATAATTACACATTTGGAAACTAAATTCAAAATACTAAATTTCATATTACTGACTTTTTCCAAGATTCATTGTGTAAGTGCTTCAAATTTTTAGTCCAAGTGTGACAAATTCTGAAAAATAACAAAAACACTTCCACTTTTTGAGCTTTTTGTGGACCCAACTTCTTGCATCAGCCCTGTAATTTGACTGGATGATGAAAAAGTTGGGGTTCCACCAGTGAATTTGAGGTGCACATAATTTCAACATGCTCCCACTTGATGAAGAATTCACTGAACCCCTTCCAACAATTGAAGTCATTATAAATCATAGGCCCTAGGGCCCATTGAATTGGCACACCATCTAAACTTATCTATGCTCACCAGTTTTTTCAATGCATCAATAACATTTTCTAGCTCTATATCCACCTTTTCTAGATTAACCTTTCCATCCTCCACCATATCACGAACAAAATGATACTGCACATCAATATATTTTGTCCTGGCATGGAAAGTGGTATTTTTTGCCAAACAAATGGCACTTTGACTATCACAATAAATAACAATCTTCCTTGCATCAAAACCAACATTCGAACATAGTCTTCTAAGCCAAATATCTTCCTTACAAGCATGAGTTTCTACCATGTACTCAACCTCAGTAGTAGATAAAGTGACTATAGCCTGCTGCTTGCTCATCCAGCTAACTACACAATCAAACAATGTGAATGCATAGCCACTAGTGGATCTTCTAATGTCAATGTCCCCTGCCCAATCAGAATCCACATATCCATGAATGCTAACTAAACTTTGAGATCTAGTAGAGTGAGCATGATAATGCAAGGCATACTCAGAATTACCCTTCAAATACCTGAAAACTCTCTTTAGAACATCCCAATGCAGCCTTCTTGGATTATCCATAAACTGACTAAGCACTCCCACTACTTGGGCAATGTCTGGCTTGGTATAGACCATTGCATACGTTAAACTGCCTACTACACTTGTATAAGGTACCCTAATCATGTCCTCCATCTTAGTAGGATATTTTGGACAATCTTCAACAAGAAGTTTCATTCCTTGCAACACTGGAACAACTAGCTACTTGCAATTTGTCATATTAAATCTCTCAAGAACAACATTAATATACTTTCTCTAGATGAGCCAAAGTTTTCTATTTTCCCTATCCCTTCTGATTTCCATCCCCAAAATATACCTTGCTACAACTAGATCTTTCATTTCAAACTGTGACGACGATTGAGATTTTAATTCTGAAATCATACCCTTAATATTCTCAATGAACAACATATCATCCACATACAGGGCAATAATATGAAGATGACTATTTTCTAATCTAAAATAAACATAGTGATCTAACTTTGATCTCACAAATCCCAAAGACAACACATAGGTGTCAAACTTCTAGTACCACATTCTAGGAGACTGCTTCAAACCATACAGAGATTTCTTTAATTTGCAATCTAGGTTTTCCTTACCTTTTTCAACCAAGTGCTCTTGATGGGACATATAAATTTCTTCTTCCAAATCACCATCAAGAAACATTGTTTTCACATCCATCTGCTTGATCTCTAAGTCATATGTTGTAGCAAGTGACAATAGAAATCTGATAGATGTCAGCTTAGCTACAGGAGAAAATATTTCTCCATAGTCAATTCCCTCCACCTGAGAATATTCTTTTGTAACCAACCTTGCTTTATGCTTCTCAACATTGCCATCTAGACTTATATTTTTCTTAAACACCCATTTACATCCAACAAGATTTTGACCTTCAAGCAAAGGTACCAGATCCCAAGTTTTATTCTTCTTCAATGATGTTGCTTCTTCATTCATGGCTTCTAACTAGGAATCTGCATTAGACATATCCAATGCCTCTCTAATAGTCCTAGACTCATTAGTGTTAGAAATTAAAGAATATGCACAACTAGAATCTAACATAGAATAACCAAACCTTTCAGGTTGCCGCTTCTTACATGCAAACCTCCTCACTGGCTGAGGCTGAGGTTCTTCATCCTATTCAGAATTTTTAGAGTTGCTTGATCTCTCCTCACTAATAGGTCCACTAGGAGTATGTAGTTCCTCCTTATGTAGAGTAAGAGGAATTTCAACTACCTCCTTTTTTGCTTCTTTCACCTCTGGCTGCAGATCAACTGTAGAGGGTTTCAGCTCACGGAAGATCACACTTCTACTATACAACACCTTCTCTATAACTAGGTTCCAAAGATCATACCCTTTCACACCAATTCCATAATCGATGAAGATACATTTTACAGCCTTGTTTTCCAATTTAGATCTTTTTTCACTAGGAACATATGCATATGCCTCATAGCCAAAGACTCTAATGTGTCTCAAAGAGGGATTCTTACCAAACCAATGGGAGATCAGTTAATCAAGTAACATGTTGTAGCCACAGCCTTAGCCCAAAACTTTTGTTCCAGACTAGTACTACTTAGCATACTTCTCGCCTTTTCCATCAGCGTTCTATTCATCCTTTCTAAAACTCCATTTTACTATGGAGTGTAAGGAGTCGTCCAATGTCTTTTAATTCTGTGATCCTTACAAAACTTATTGAAATTTATAGAACAAAACTCACCACCATTATCTCTCCTCAAGCACTTAACTTTTCTACTAGTCTGATTTTCTACCAAGGTTTTAAATTCCTTAAACCGACTAAAAAGTTTAGTTTTACTTTTGAGAAAATTAACAAATGTCCTTCTCGAATAATCATTTATGAACGAAACAAAATACATAGATTTTGATAACGAAGGAACATTAATTGGACCAAATACATCAGACTGAACATAGTCCAAAATTCTAGAAGATTTATGAGGAATAGAATAAAATGAAACATGGTGTTTCTTTCCATATATGTAATGTTCACAAAAATCAAACTCAAGATTACAATCATCAAGCCCTACAACCAGACTTTTATTTTTCAAGGCTTTTAAGCCTTTTTCACCAATGTGGCCGAGTCTATGATGCCCCAACATTGTCTTCTCTGCTAGGAGCTTCATCTCAAAAGAATTAGCACCCACAAAACCAACAACCTCCTTCTCTAGATGATTAGATTTACTTGACTTTGTAGAAGCACTATTAGATTGAACTACATTTGCATCTAGCTTATACAGAGTGCAAATTTGTGAACCCTTAGCCAGCACCATAGAGCCTCTAGTCATTCTAGAAACACCATTTGAGAAAGTTACTTTTGCACCCGTATCATTTAGCTTACTTATAGAAAGTAGATTTCAAGCCAGACCTGGTATATGCATCACACCATCGATTCCCTTCACTCTTCCATTAGGAAACTAAATTCTTACTCTTCCATGGTCAACAATTTCCACTTATGAATCATCACCCAGATACACCTTTCCACCTTTGCATTCTTCATGCTTCGAAAACCAATCTCTGTGAGATGTCACATGAAAAGATGCACTTGAGTCAATCAGCCAAACATCATCCGATGACTAAGTCACCAAGACTATAATGAAGGCATCCACATCATTCTCAGAAGGTTCACTATCAAAAGAATTGTTCTTCTTTTTCTTCTTCTCCTCTTTGCATTCTTTCAGGATGTGTCCATTCTACCCACAATTCCAACACTTCACCTTGGAATTTTTACTAATAGACTTTGATCTCTCATCTGACTTGGATCTAGACTTCTTGTCTTTCTTCTTACCTTTTTCCTTCATTCTACCTCAAACAACAAGGACCTCCTTGGCTATCTCAGAAGATTTCCTTCGCATTTCTCTGATAGTAGTGAAGTAACCACATATTCCATCTTGAAAGTAGTTGTTGTACTCCCAATAGCCATCACCAAGTGATCCCATGTGTCAGGTAATGAACACAATAGGGGTATGCGACGATCCTAGTCTTTTATCTTCACACCCACATATGCCAACTGAGAAATGGTCATGTTGAATGCATTTAAATGATCTACAATAGACGCTCCTTCCTCCATCTTCAAAGAATATAGATTCTTCCTCAGAAATAACTTATTTACTAGAGATTTCTCTTGATAAATGTCACCAAGATTCTTCCACAAAGGTTTTGTTGTCTTCTCTTCACAGACGTTCAAGAGAATAGAATCAGGCAAGCATAGTCTAATCAGACCCTTGGCTTTCTGGTCCATTTCATCCCAATCATCTTGTGAGGTTCCTGATGGTTTTTTAGAGGATACTACAGTCCATAACTCTTGATCCATGAGAAAATATTCCATTTTGAGTTTCTACAACTCAAAGTTACCACTGTTGAACTTCTCAATCTCTATTCTTCCAGATGTGCTCGCCATCTTAAACCTGCAATAAAATTTCAAACTAGATTTCTCTGTAAAACTCCCACTGAATAAGATTAGTACAAAAAACATGTCTTACCCACAAGGACAACAAAGCTGGCCAAGCTCTGATAGCAACTAAAAGGAAAGCAGAGTGTGGAATATGCCTTCCTAATACTAATCTTGAAGGAGAGAGATACAAAAATTTACAAAACTTTGCAATTACAGTCCAATTCAAGAACAACATTCATAATTAATAGAATAGACAATTAAACATCAAACATACTTAAACACTAGTTTTATGTTGGAAAACCCTTACGAGAGAAAAAACCCACACACCAAGCTATAGTCTCTTTATATTATAGTAAAAGATAATTATATAAAGAGATACAAATTCTTCACTTTTGCAGGTGTTAATTCACAGTACAATTCTCATAGCATAACATTTCCTTGATCAATCCTTATTCTATTTAATTGAACAATTTGAATAATTCTTCTTTTAATGTAGATCATTCCATGTTCTCATTACATTTGTTCTACATTCCAAACTTTTCTAGAAATAAATGTTTCAGTTCCTATAGACAAACGGTCACAAATAGTTTAACCACCAACACTAACTATTCTACCAAATTCCATATCACTGTCCACCACTACATTGCTATGTCCAAATTAGCCTATCATGGTATGGAGGTATCTATCGCTCTACTGCATAACCTTTTTAGTCACCACTGTAGGGTGGCAGGTAGCCACTGTTGTACCACCAGCCAACTCTTAGACCGCCATGGTATGGTAGTGTCTATACCGCTCTATCGCTAGTCTACTACTTGACCCACTACAGGGCGGTGATGTACCCCGCACTACCGTAAGTGGCCTCCATATACAGTCATGGGGTTGTGGTGTGAATCGCACCATCACACACCACTTCATGTACTTCCACGAGGTGGCAGTATGAACCACTTTACCACTAGTCACTCCATGAGACACTGCAGGGTAGCGGTATTACTGCAAGCCCCCACAAGCCAAAATGGAAACTCCATGGGATGGCAGCAATAGCATGAACTCACCAGTTCCTATAATCTGACTTGATGACGACCAAGTTGGGGTGCCACCAATGAATTTGAGGCACATAATTCCAATAGTTATTGCATTTGTAACAAACTACTCTGAAATCTCCTAGATGTGCAAAATAATTTTTGCTAGTGAAATCAGTTCTTCTCCTAGGAACAATTCTACAACTAGCAGCCCTAGGACCATATTGATTACATGAATATCAATAGTGATAAAAGGATTGGGGAAACTTGAACATTGCATAATATCTTATAGGAGGGGGACCTCTGTATCTTTTCTCCTTCAGATATCTAATTTTCATGTAGTCATCATCTTCCTTCATCTGCTTCTTCTCTTCAGTCTTTTTAGGAGGATCAATGGACTTTGAATGCTAACCTTCTTCAAATCCTAATCCAGTGAAATTCTTTGAAGACCTTTGACTATTGATTATCTCATCAAGAATGTTGGTGCTCTTTTCAGACTTCATACTTAAGTCAATTTGATTCTTAGCCTTTTCTAATTCTTTTCTTAGAGACACAACTTTAGATTCCAACTTTAGACATTCTTTAGATTTTGATTTTAATTCAGATTTTGTAACTTCTTCTATTCTCTTGGCTTCTTCCACTTGTGTCCTCAAGTCAACAATCATCTCTTTTGATTCTACAAGATTATTAAACACCATATCTTCCTGAAGTTGCAGCTTCAATTTGGAGTTTTTCTTCCTAAGTTTCTCAATCTCTTGTAAAGCACATACTAGCTCTCCTTCCAAGTCTACTTCTCCTTCTTAATTCTCAGGGTCTTCCACATCAATATAGTTCTGATCTTTATCAGTAGTCTCCATTGTCATAAGAAGGAATTCATTTCCTTCAGCCTCAAAAACACCTTCATTGTTGTCTTCTGAAATGGGGCTTTCTTTAGAGGAGTTATTGTCACCTTTTATGTATAGACTCTTCTTGTTCTTCTGAAAATTATTCTTCTTTGGATAGAACTACTTGATACTTTTCTTACTATCAAATTCATCACTTTTGTCTTTTCCTTCAAAAGGACATTTAGTAGCAAAGTGACGAACCTTTCCAAAATTAAAATACTTAAAGGGTAACTTACCTATATACTTCCTAGATCCTCTCTTCAATCTTCTTACAAAATTGGCCTCTTCTTCATCTGTCTCAGATTCAAGCTCTACATTATTTGCCTTCTTTGATGCTTTAAATACAACTTCTCTCTTTGAAATCTCAGTACCACCTGTCCTCATTTCATATGTAGCAAAAATACCATGTAGCTCATCAACAGTTATCTTATCATGTCTTTTGATTCTTCTATAGAAGAGACTTTAGAATCATGCCTGGAAGGTAAGGATCTAAGTACCTTTTTGACAATAATTGGCTCTTCTACTTTTTCATCTAGTCCTCTCATAACATTCACAATTTCATCAACTTTGAGTAGGTAATCAACAATCTTTTCTTCCTCTCTCATCTTTAGGCTCTGAAATCTTCCTTTAAAGATCTACAACTTGGCTTATTTTACCTTTGTATCTCCTTCATAGATGCTCTGGAGCTTATTCCAAATTTCTTTGGCAGACTTGCATTGCATCACTTTCATAAATTTAGTGTTAGCTAAACCACATAGAATTACATTCTTAGTCTTATCATTATTCTCACATTCCTTCTTACCCACCTGGTCTATTGGAGGAGTTGCAAGAATAGTATAACCATCCTTAACAGATTGCTAAACATCAAACCCTATTGACGTTAGGTAGGTTTCTATCCGTATACTCTAGAACACATAATTTTTTCCATCAAATAGCGGTTCATTGTTTGAGTGAGATCCTTCTTGATTGGCCATGTGTTCAATCTCCCAGATCAGCCTTTAGCTATTATGCTTCTCCAAAGAACCTTGCTTTGATACCAATTGTTAGAACACAAGCAATCTACTAAGAGGGGGGTGAATCAGTTGATCAATAAAACTTAAAACTTCAAGCCTCTAGAATGTAGAGCAAATTAACTTTCAGTGCAATAACATCAACAACAAGAAAGCATGCACACATGAACACCAGATATATACATGGAAAATCCATTATGGGAAAAACCATGGTGAGAAAATGCTACTAGGATCTATCATCCTAATCTAGCCTTACAAATGAAACCATTGATTACAATGTTTAAGAGCACCAACTCTAAGGAGTCACCAAATCCTTGATTTAAGAGCACCAACTCTAAGGAGACTACAATCCCCTGATCTGAGCACCAACATAGTCCAGAGTAGGCATGAACCTCACTATTTTATTGCATATTCAAGTATGTAGCCATTTGGTTCTTCACAAACCTTAAATGCATCTATTCAAATCATACATAGTCTTCTCCTCTCACTCTACTCACCCAGACTCTCTCTACACTAATCTCTTTGCACACATACTTCATCATCTTCATTTTTATTATTGTAAACTACAATTGCTTTTATATATATGCACCATTTTACATCTCCACACACCAATTTATTTGCATGCCTATACTCTAGCTCATTTACATGTACAAAAATAAAACATTTTTTTGCATTTACCAGAAAATCCACTTAGCATGTAGCTTTATGCATGCAACAGATGTGCTTTTATCCTGTTACAGTCATAATTCTATATATATCTTCACACATGCAACAAGTTTGCTTTTATGTGTTGTTTTCACTGTCATCGCCATGCATGCACTGTTAGTCTTTAATAGTTAATTAAGCATCCAATCTACATGCTAAAAATAGTCATTTTATTCCTTTGAAATATGAATTGTCAATCATCCTTCTTTATTGGTGAAAACATTTTTTTACTAATCTTGGCCTTCAACTCCCTTATTGGAGAAATTAACATTTCACTAACCTTTCCCTTAAGCTGCTTTATCAGTGAAATATATCTTTTTCAAACTTTGTCTTTTAGCCCTTTATCAATGAATATTCATTTCTTCGAACTTTGCCATTTGTCTTCTTTATCGGCAAATTCTCGTTCTGACAAATTAAACCTTGTTTTTAGCACATTTCTCTTTATTAGCAAAGTTGCCTGTTGACAAACCTTGGTGTTGGTGAACTGAGTGTTTTATGAACCAAAACATTTCTCAACAAAGTCCTTAACAACTTTTTCCTTTATTGGCAAAAACAAAAAACCACAAACTCACTTTTCTTCTAACACCAAACTTTGTCATCAAATTCTCCTTAGTTGTTGAAAGAAACAAACCATGAACTTTGACTTGTGTGCCTCTATCACCCTTTGTCGTTTAGTCAGTGAATCGGCAAAAAAATGAACTCATGAACTAGTTATCAAAAGAAGAACTTTGTCGAGAACTAAGCCTTTATACGTCAAGCTTCCTTCTTCCACACCTTTGTTGACAAATCAAAAAATTGGTAAATCATCAAACTTTTAAAATTTGAAACTAAACTTTTGTTGAGACTTAACCTTTCTTTCTTTCTTCTAAGTCTTCATTGAAAAGACTTTCCTCCTCATCTGTCGACAAATTACCAAATTGGTGAACTAGTGAAACTCAAAATAGAAAAAATTGCAAGTTTCTAAACCAAATTTTTTGCCAACTAAAGGCAAAACTTATGCCTTAGCATGTTTTTATTCCCTTCTACCTTAGACACTTTTCCTTCTTTTCAATTCTTCTAAGCCTTAGACACATAAATAATAACACTCCAACAAATTCCTTTGACATCAATGACAATATTTCAACAAAGCTATGGTAGGAGGTCTTATCCCAATTAGCACCCTTAGAACTTCGACTGCTATAGAATGTGTTTACAATGCTATGTAGAAGGGACTGCCTTGCGTATGCATAGGAAGTTTGCATAGGGCCCTCCATGGGCACAGTCATATTTCTCAAGGCAAATGACAACAATGAGTAGATAATATTTTACCTCTATACATTTTCTCAGGGTTCATGCCCTGGACTAGGCACATCATCTCCCTTTAATAGTTAGTAACAAGGACATTGCATCATTAGTAGAGGAGGAGAAGGAGCCCGAGACCTTGTTTGTGCCAGAGATCACAGCCATGAGTGTCATGGAGCTAAAAAATCCACTAGATGGGATACAATAATCCAAAGGGGGTGAGAAGATTGACCTGTAACAAAAGGTCTCTCTCCTCCGCCTCCATGTTCCACATGTATGGATGTCTGTTTGAGTCTCATTTTCCTCTTTTCGCCATGTGTGTATGTCAAACTTTTAATGTTTTTTGAGATGTTGGTGGTTATTAGGTTAAGGCCATTCTAGGGCCCTATGTGTAAGTTTATTAAGCTCTAGTAGTGCTATTACAGAGCCTCTTTTGGGTGTTTTTGGACTCTACGTATGTAAACTTATTTTTTGATTAATACAAGTCGAGGTGGTTTACCACCTTTGTTTAAAAAAAACCAAGTGTCTGTGCATTTATCTTTGATTGTAAGATAAAGCAATCTGAACTATATGGTTTCTTTGATCATTATTTTACTAAAATGATTCATCCTATATCCTAAATTTGTTTAAAACCTTGATTTGCATTTTTAAGTAATATATTCAATGCTTTATTGCACAATTCTGGTTAGAACTCTATTATCTATATTGGCGTTTGGGATATACATTAATTTAAGAGCTTTTTCACCTTTTTTTGTGCACTGATGAGGGATGGCCTATTGTAAACACCATGGAATAAACTAGAATTTCAAAAGCAATTCTTTTAATTTTTTTTGGAATTGAAAAATCAACTTGAAATCACTAGGAAAATTGTGAGCCTCTAGAGATGGAGTGGTTCTGTAGCTTATTTTTGAGCTTCTGGGGTGTTATGGAATTTTGATTTTTTGAAATATTTTAAATAGCAAATCCATTTGAAGAAATGTTTTTGCTTATGTTTTTTGTTATGCTTGTTACTTTTTTGATGTGATTAATTTTGAATACATCTTAGATACACCTAGACAAGATGCTTGTTACTTTTCAGTTTTTGCAGACATTTATGTTGGAAAATCATAATATTTATTTATAAAGACTAATATTGTTCAAACTGAATTTCTAGAATAGATAATCACCTATAAATTCATGGTGTTGATTTTCACTATTGGCATATTATGTAGACAAGTATTATGAGATAATTATGATATGTATGTATAGTTGCACATATTTTTGAAGCATTACTAGCCTAAGTCCAAATGATGTAACTATCCAAAGGCATCATGCAACTCAATCTGAGTCCAACTTTGAACAATGAAAATTTCAAATAGGGCACTCTAGTTAGAAATGATGCATTGTATATTTAAACTATATGTATCAATTTTTATAAATTATTAAAAATTATTGCTGCAACAATTGATTAAAAACATTTACAACACCTATTTTCTTTTCATGCTCTTCTCACACTCTATGCTGGCAGCATTTGTCCTATTGTTGCATGGCTCTTGTTCATTTATGGGATGCTTTCTATATTTATTAAAATATTGTTTAGGTTTATATTTGACATGTGTTGTTATCATTTGACCATAAACATTTATAACAATCAAGTCTATTTTATATTGAAAATAGACATAAATATATTGACATAATAACTATGGTCTTTTTCTAATGAATAATAAGAATTTTAAAATATTTTTTCTTTCTTTGAGAAGATAATTGTCTCACTTCATGGGAAAGGTCTTCTTTTAGTACAACAAAGCACTTTCAATTGGAAAACATCCATATTCCCTATTAGCAAACCTAAATTATGCCTCTTAATGACAAAGGTACTAGCCTATTATTTAATTAGTTGATAGAGTTGTGTCTATAAGCATTTAGACCACATAGATTTATCTCATGTCCTAGAATTGTAAGATGTTAATAATTAAAAATCAATTTTTTCAAATATCTCTTGCCAGCTATAAGAAAGCAACCCTAAACTCTAATAATATCACAAGTGATATTTATGCTCCATAGTTGACTGATACAATGCCATATTTGTTTGGAAGAAAGTTGGATTATGAACATGTCATGAATTTATACCACCAATATATTATTTATTTTGTACAATAGTAACTTGAACCTCTTTAATGAATTTCATATTATTTTCCCATTTCATCAAACATTTGTTGTACACCACATGGCCTCACAAATAGGTCATTAGCTATTATTCCTACAAAATACATGCCATAACATCCAAACCATCACATCATAACATTACAATGTGCCACCATACCCCCATCATCATACTAACATCCCACAATTTTATTACCCTACCATGTTTCTCAAAATAGTTAGCATTCCCCACTTGTCACATCATTCCTTGTATCCCATTTCTCAAGCCGAAATTCAAAATGCCTTTCATTCATTTATTTTCAATAAAAACTACACTTATAGGTTGTAGAGGATGGAAGAAAAGAGAGGATAAACAAATGTGTAGAGGGGGGTTTGTAGAGGTTTTCTTTAGCTTCTTCTTCAGCAGTCTATACTTCAAATTATTCCGCTCCAATGTCTCTACTTGGCTTGTAAATTTCTTCAAAAAATATTTCAGCATAAGAAAAATGTTTTTTTTGGGTTTTCACAAATATATGATAACTATTCATTTCTAAAACATGTGACGTTTTCCTATACATGCCCTATGTGATTTAGAGTTAGAATATGTAATATTTTGGGTCCAAAAATTCTTTCCCAAAATAGCATACAACATTGAAAAGCACATTTTTTTCTATGTTATAAGTTGTTTTGTGCAAATATTTGTGTACCAATGTGTTTGTCAATGCTGCATGTTATTTTGGGCAAACATTTCTAGACCCAAAATACTATGTCATTTTCATATTGGCTTGTTTTGCACATTCAATCATTTTTTCTACCACATTTTTATATGTTTTGCAAAAATATGACTACTTCAAATCTTTTTGTAGTAATGTCTCTCTATTCAACTTATACCTTTCTTCAACATTACTTTATCATAAAAAATAGATTTTCTAGGGAATTTTCAAAATATGATTAAATTAGTTAGTTATAAATAGTTGATTGCTAGGTGAATTTTGCATCCACAAGTGATCATCAAAAATAGGTGAAAAATATTTGTGGAAATAGGTTCCACCTTTGACACCAAAACTCTTTAATGGAAGAAGAAAGGTAGGGTTTGTTGAACTGGAGTTCTAACTCTACACCGAGGAAAATATCTACAATGGTTGCAAAGATTACTAGTACAATGTCAAGATTATAATATATTACCAATCCATATAGTACAATAACTAGGACATAGGGAATTATATTTCTAAATGAGGAGTTTATGATTCCTACATAAACATATTTTTTTAGAATCAATTTGATCCCTATTTTCAATATGGAAGAATTTTTGTATCATTATTAAGCTTGGATTACTATTTCTCTATTCAAATAATAACCATTACCGTAAACTAAAATAGATTGGACCTTGCCCATAGTGTTACCAAGGGACCAACATTAAAATAAAACATTAATAGCTTGAAAGAGTTGATCCACATAAACAAGAATAAATATTATCTTCTCATATGAATGGTGGATAGTTTTCCTCATAAAATAGTGTGATAAACTATAGTAGGAACTAGTACCACAAGCCAAGATAGTTGTGAGAATAGTCTATTGTAAATTAGTTGTCCCCTATCCTAACTTCACTCTCCAATAGATAATGAAAAGTTTGTTAAATAAATAAGTAGAAGATTCAAGGATATGATTCTTTCTCTTAAAAATGGTCTTCTAAACCATAGAGAAGTCATAGTTATTTCCTAGATATATGTACATGCCCTATACCATTTGAGAGTTGACATTGGCACTCAAAGTTGTAGATCTAGTAATCCTAAAGGACACATCCATACCTAAGCTCAAGAAAGGCTAACTTAGTGTGGTGGACTGGTACTTATGACTAGATAGTGGATTAAAGTGGGCTAACTTATAAGAGAATATCACTCTTCCTCTTCTTCAAGGTCTACTAGGCCTAAAGGGGTGTTCCTTGAGGTTTACACTTGATAATTATAAATAAATTATAAGACTCAAATGATCTTAACATGAACCATACCCTATGCACATAAAAATTTGAATAATTTATCACTAATCCTTAGTGTGTTGGTTCACTATTCTTAAGACCTAATACCTCATTTAGGTAGATGAGCAAATCATGCATGAGAAGAAAAATTATATTGCTAAGTTGTTTCCATAATGATGCTTACTGTTTAAGAGTATGTTTCAAACATGGTTTCAAGTTTGATAGCAATTCAAAGGCCTCTAGAGATGTTCCTTGATTTGGTTCTCTTAAGCTATGGTCTTGTAAACATAGTGAGATTGTAAGGTTGGTAGTATAGATTGTTAACACTAACAAACGAACTAAGAATAATAGGAACTAGGCCATGTGTTCACATACAAATAAGCATAGTTGTATCCATATTCCAAAGGCAAAAACTATCTGATATGACATTAAAGATACGAAGAATCTTTGACAAAGGGTTTGTTATCACTAAAAAATGTTATGACAACCAATCAACCATTTTTTCTATCACAAAGGTGAAAGTGGAATCTAACAAGTTTAATTGTGAGTAATTAAGATCAAAATTAAGTATAAAAGGGTAGTTTACAACTAGGCTAACTAATAGCATGTGATCAAATGAGTAAAACTAACAGATTCTAGGAAAATGACATATCTTTTGTGAGGAAGTGAAATAAGTAAAGGAAACAAGCAACAAAACATAAAATACAATACAAGCTACATCTATAATATAAACAGCTTATAAAGAAAAAGAAAATGACCTATTGTGAAGATCATCTCTTATTAAAAAAAAAAAAAAAAACTAAATCTATAATTAGTCGATAGGCTTTTATATGTGAGCATTATAGTGCTCAGAATTGTCTTACGCGGTAAACAGACAAAATTTCTAAACTCTTCGGTTGTTTTATCAACGTTTTCTTTGAACCTCCTATGAGTGCAAGTGCTAGTATAATCAACTTATAAGAAAATGATCTATGATGAAGATTGCCTCCCGTAAAATCGAAAGCAAATAAACCTACTATATAATCAGTACAATTTAGCAATAATATATTAGGATATTTTGGATCAATGTAATCAAAATGTGAGAATCTCTTACAAATCAGCCTTCAATGTTTTCCCTCGTTGATTTCTTTATGGTTTTATATTCGCGTAGATGTTACAAGAATACATTAAGCTTAGCTTGTCAAACGAACATTTACTTCTCAATGAAAATATGTTTCACTGGAACACGCCTGTCGTCAACACCGACAAGAAATTATAGTGAAATACACCTGCCGAGTTGCCTTTCTTACCGTGTGTTGACGGCCCAGCTTAAATGTCGCCTATTTTTACGGGTCAAAAGTGCTTTGACAGGCCAGCTCATCAAAGTTAATAACCCATTTCATTATATGTTTCAAATATTATTTAGGTTTATATTTGACATATGTTGTTATCATTTGACTATAAACATGTATGATGGCCAAGTCTATTTTGTATTGACAATAGACATAAATATATTGACATAATAATTATGTAGTTTTTCTAATGAATAATAAGAATTTTTAAATATGTTTTTCTTTTTTTGGAGAAGAGGTTAATTGACTATAGTATATGTTTCACGATCCTTGAATGTTTTACGAAACATAAATAGGAGAAATATAATTTGTTGATAGGCTTTTCTATTTGGGCTTTGAAGCTCAAAAAATGTTCGAAAATCTCATTGTAGATAATACCGTTCAGTCACAAAAATGTCTCACTTCATAGGAGAGATCAATTTTTAGTACAACAAAGCACTTTCAATTGACACACATTCATATTCTCTATTAGCAAACCCATTGCACCTCTTAATGGTGTAGGTACTACTATTGGTGTGAATAGAGTGTTTTGTCTATCTAATGTCATTTTCACACCTAGTTATGTTTATTTAGGGACACTTTTACTTTATCCCATATTAATTTTGTTTTTAGTCTCTTAGATTGAATATCCTATATATACCCATCTATCGTTCTCATATGAACATCTCATTGTAATCTAGCATTTGCATTGCTATTAAATAACACATAGTTTATTCTATCATTATGGTGTTTTGTTTTTGTTTCCTTTCACTCATTTAAATTTGTGGGTGGCTTCATAGGAAAATATTACACAGTATTAAAGAAGTCATGTGTTGTGAGTTAGCATTTTTAGGAATTATAGGTATAAAGTTGTTATCTTTTGATGGGCATGATTATGCTCTTCTCTTGCATCCTCAGATTATCTTGAGAAACCAAAAAGTGTGGAAGACATATCAGTTTCATTCGAAGCTTCTTGGAGACATATTGGGAAAGTTAGATTTGTCTTTTATTTTATCCCATTTAGATATTAGAGGCTAGATCTGCAAGGGTTTGAAGTGGGAGGTTTTTCCTAGATCCAATAGGAAGCCACCACAAAAGAGAAGTTTGAGTTAAATCAAACCCTATCATCATGCTTAGAAAACTCAAAAACTCTAAGATCAACTATCAAATCATCAAAATCCATGCTAGGAGCAATAAAGGAAGAAAACATTATCTAGAGGAGCCATACACTCCTTGTACATGTCATATACTATGGAAATTAAAAAAATAAAAATATTTTGGGATTCCAAGCACGCGATTCGACTACCCTAGCCTATTTTTAGACCACACGAGCAAGATCTACGGATTGCTTGTCTATATTCGGACCCTATGGACAACATAACAGATACACTATCTACTTTATTGACCCTAGCTAGTGCTCTCCTAAGATGCCATTCCACACAACTACATCTCCTCCTATGCTTTTGATGGTATCTAAAAATATTTAGTCTTTTTAAACTATATTTAGATTAATACAATTCTTGTTCTTACCATATCTTAAAAATTTTAGTATACACATCTCAAATTTCTCGTCTAAGTCCAACTCTAGCTAATTTCATAAAAAGTAGCCACTTTTGACCCCATTTTTGTCCCCCATTTACATGAACTTACCCAATTTGATTTGGTAATATCTAATCCCTTTACAGTTATTATAATTATTAATACATTTATCTAGGACTAGTTATAGCCATTGCACTATTTTATGCTTAAGGTGTAAATTGAGTTACCATAAGTAGGATTGAACATCTAGAAGAACTTTGAACTGACCTTGTCTTATTATAATAGTAGGAATAAGTGATAGGTGAGAATTGCACTTGTTTCAAACTCTCTAGGTGGCTATTTAGGACCATGTGTTCCTAGAGGAAAGATTTAGATTATCTTTAAATCCTTATTTAAGGATTAGGAGAGCATCATTACTAAATTATTTTGAGGAATTGAGTTTATAAGATTAGAGCACTAAATATGATATGTCATTATTAGAAGTTTATAATTCCTTTATGTATGTGTTTGTGTAAAACCTTGTATCAAGTCTTGAGATGACTCACGATATATAAAGGTTGAAGTTAGTTGTTAATTAGTTTAATTCTAGTAATTAATATTATTATCTTAAGGTGTCTATAATTTTCTTAAAAATTATTAATGATTTTATGTTCAAATTTGTACTAGGATCCTACTTATTAGCATGGCCAATCAATATATGTGTGGACCCATAATCAATTAATGAAATCATTCTTATACTCCACACCTTGACTAGTTTATAATGTTAATACTAAATTTTAAAGTGTTCTTTAAGATTTTAGTAAATGAAATTGATCGACTTAAGTGTCCTTTTAATGTTATAGCTATAGATGAGATTTTGTTCCTTGAGATTTTGTCCCACTTTTTGGACAAAGTGGGACATTGAAATCAACATTTTAAACCAAATTTTCACTTTTTGACATCTATAGCAACTAATCTGTTAAGAATTTGACGATGATGTGAACTAATGATTTTTGAGATTTTGTGTGTAGATTCTAAATGTATTTTTTAAAATTAAGAAATAATTTATGAATTTTTTACATAACTTTTAATAACTTATTTTTTTATATTTAACAATATTTTTGAAAAGTGACATTTATACCATACAGCATAGCTTTTTTATAGAAAGGAAATAATTATTAAATTTTAAACATAGATTTGTAACACCAATACCTAGTGCACATATATTTTTTCATAATTTTTTGTTGAATATATTTTTTAATTATCTCTTGAAGTGAGATTAATTATAATTTAGACATAGGTTTATACCATACAACATAACATTTTTTGTATGTATCCAAATTACTTATTATTATTTTTTTTGAAACAAGGACACCAATTCCTAGTGTGTAGATATTTTTTAGAATTTTTTTTCACTATTTTTATTTTTTTGTGTGTGTGGAATAGAGACCTTGATGTTCGGTGAAAAACCTATGTTAACTAGAAAATAGAAAATAAATATAATAATCAAATGAAATATATTTAATATCATATTTTTAGAAGTCTTATACTAAGGGCTATATACTTACAAAATAGAATTTCTAAATGACTTCATTTGATCCCCCAAAAGATGAAGTAAAATTAGTTTTTGTTAGCATTTTGATAGGTGTGGAGGAGACTCCATTGAGGGTTTGATTTATGGCTATGGGGTTTATTTCCAAGGGAGTTTGATCTAAGGGGGTTTTATCTAATCCACTTCAATTAAAACCCTTTAGATGGAACCCATCAAGGATTAAGTCATTAATTTTTCTAAAAAAAATGTGATTTCAGACAAAAATCAGGATGTCCCATAAGTGGGACACATGATTGTGGCAGCATGTATCCTAAATTTGTAACTTAGCACTAAGAATCTAAATGTAAGCAGTTATAATTAGTTAATTCAATGTAAATCTAAATTCATGATATATTTTTTGAGTATTATTAAATGTTTTCTATGGCAAACGTATAAGCTATGTTGCATAATCTCTTGAGAGAAAACCATGATGACATTGTTGTCTATGCTAATGGTAAGTCAAAATCAAGTGCTTAAGTTTCATATATATTTTGTAAAACCCTTTAGAGTTACTAGAAGATTGGCAGAGATGTTGTAGGCACATAACAATTACATATGTGTCCATTGAATGATTGTTTCATAGGCGAAAGGCTATTGTTTTTTATCACCATTAATACCATGATGACAACTTTTCTATTAACCAGTAGCATAATCACCCATTATAACCTTAGAAATGTCTATCTGAGAGCAGATTGGCCATCAGATGAGAAAATATCAAATGGTGTATTCAAGCCCAATAGCTCAATATTCTCTATCAACATTAAGGATTATGGGAGCTAAAAGATGAACATGATATCTAAGATCATTTTGTACAATCCAAAAAGATAAAAATTTCTAACACTTCCCTAGGAGTTTGCACTCTTGAGAAGTTACTTCATTGATATCACAATATATGTATAGATCTCACAAATCAATAGTTTAAGAGTGGCTTTCTAATAATGATGTGCACTCCCTTGAAGAATGACACAACAAAAATTTGTGAACTCTAGGGAACCATTTAGCAGAATACATAAGATGTAGATTGATTTCTAATTGAATGGTTGTTACAATCTTGTGAGACCAAAAACTCTAGAAACTTCCTAAGATGATGGGAGCTTTCCACATGGTGCCTCACTAACATCATACTATACCAAGCACTTTACTCTTATAAATCCATGAAATTAACTATAACACTAGATATATCATGGATGTTGATGGAATGTACTATCAATTTAAAATGAGAGGGACCAACCATCTTGATAAGTTGTAAGCTAATGATCAATTATACAACTTCATGACTAACAAATTTGTGTTGATGCCTTAAAAGTGTGAGTGAAATATGACCTAAATGGATTAGATCATTGGCACACTCATAAGAGCTTAAAATTTCTAATGACACTTGAAGAGTGTGGCCACCCTTGATTAGATTTGATCTAATGGTTGATGCACCTCTAAGAAGGTAAAGAGCTCTAACAATGTTTAGATTTTGAGAGACACAACATCTTCCTTGTCATCCATGAATCCTATCTAGTCCTTATAATTGCTAACAAGTGCATTATGTGTGCACATCAATAAGAATGAAAAAATAGTAACCAAAATTTCTAGAGTTTATTCATTAAATTAGTTGACAAGAGACATGATAGAGTGAAATAGATAATGTCGGGTGTCAAGCCTTAACTAGTCTAGTTGCCTAACTTCTAAATAAGTGTCATGTGACTATCATAATCTTGTTTTTCCCCTGCCATATGATCTTGAGTTCTTTAATCATAACCATCTATTCTTGTGGATGATTAGAAACTATTGTGAATGCATAGACCAACATTAATCCAACCATGAATTCTTGAGTTTGACGCCAACTTCTTCTCTAAGAAACCAAGAATTGTTTTAGTGGTGAATCTTTTCCAATTGGCACATAGTTCATATCCGCCAATTACAAATTGGTGAATAAATTGCAACAGACGAGGAGCCAATTCACCCATTTTTTTAATTTTCATTTAAATGTGTTTCAATTCGCCACTAATTAATTTATGCATCATTTATAATTAGTATTTTTACCACGGTATACTACGCGGTTGTAACGGTAATTCACCTTGAACTTCAGAGGCATGTTTTAATTCACCTACATATTCACCAATAGCATTAAATGGTTCACCATGTATGAAGACCAATTTCACTAATACCATTATAAGTCCATGCTAATCCCAGGACCATATTCACCTAGAAAGTTACAACATATGTGTTTAGTCGTGGTCTGTTTCACCAAAATTTATAAGTGACCTATTAATAGTCTATTTGATTATGCTGCATATATCTGGTGCCCAACGAAGCCATGACCATTTTAGGGCAACGGCCACAGACACCCTGTCGACGCCCTGATCTATTTGTATAATTCGCTACTCCTACATAACCATGTTTATCGTGCAAGTGGCCGGCAAAAACAGAACACTTTTATCTTAACTTTTTCCCAGCACGCCCAGTCCACTGGACCTAAATTTGATGGTTATATAACCGTATTGAAAAAAAATTTACCGTGATTTTGGACGAACTGTGAAAATATCTTCTTCCCATTTTATCCACCTTGGCATGGGAGAACAGTCCTTCCCTTGACCAACGTAGACTTTGTCATCCAAGTGGTGGGTAAAAACAAAACACATATCATTACTTTCCTCTCATTGCCCACAAAATAAAGATTCCAATTTCTTAACTTTCCTCCCGATTTTCCACGACTTTCCGTGCCTGCAAATTTTCGGGTCAAAAGAATTCTGTAGTAAGAACGAAAGTCCTTTTCAAATCCCTGCAAGTTGTAGCCTCGTATGACGTATCAGACGTATCAGATTTAGGTCCTAGATAATTCCACTTACTTTTTCGAATGCATAATAATAATAGCTAGGGTTGCATATTAAATCTCATATATAAACCAAAGTTTTTAATAAAAAGGAATGTATTTAAAACAAGTGCTACAGAATGGTAGTGGCTTTTTGTAGTGTGGTAATAATAGTATTTGTTTTGTGGTTGTTATGAGTGTGGAATACTTGTTTAGAGAGGAATTTTTTGTTGGAAGGTAAACAATTTATAATGTTATATTTATAGTGTGTATGTAATTTTTGAAGGTAATTCTAACAATTTAATATCTTCGTAATACTTTATTATTTTGGTACAAAAGTCTTTGATTTAATTTTATTTAAATTTTGTGTGGATAGAAGAATATGTAAATCAATATTATATTAAAGCAATAGTAAATCTTAGTTTTAAGATATAAGACCTTTAAGTATTTTTTATGATGTTTTTGCCTATAATATTAATACAATATTGAAAAGTTTTATAATATCTAATTAAATAGATTTAACAATACATTTAGGTTACTAAATAGATACTACCAATAACTTAAATCAAAATGTTATATTGTTTTTAAAATTGTGTTCCTAGAAAAGAATGATTGTTTAGAGAAATAATAAATGTGCTTAAACATTTAAATTAAGATTTTTAAAACATATAATAATAGAAGTTAAGAAAAAAAAAATTATCCCAACAAATTTTGAGGGACAAAACTTATATCTAATTTAAAAAAATAAAATAATATATCTTTTTAATGAATAAAATCCTATTGAATATTTAATTTTTATCTTGTTATGTGATTTACTACCCCAACCCTCCTAATTAAGTTATTAAGTTTTCACTTGCTTACAACTTCCATGGGGTTACCCAAGCGGTCTCTCTCTAGGCACCAGCCCCACCATGAAAGCCACTCTCCTAGCAATCTCTGATCAATCATCCAAAACCAAAACATGCAAGGACAAGGGTTGCAAAGGATTCCGATCCATTACAAATTCCATTCACTTGACCACAAAAATATAAGTTCCCTTATCCACTTCAAAACTCAACTCAATACTACATTGGAGCAGAAGGACACAATTAACAAGTTGAAACCCAAGCTGATAAGCCTCTGGAGTTGGTAATTTGAACTCTTTACCATGTTACCAAAATACCCTTCCCGATATGGGAACTAGGTTTAAATGACCATGACCTTCCTTTAGACCAAAATAATATAAGGCCAACAAGGATAAAGAAGAAAAGAAACATAACTCAATACCATCAAAATTAATTTAGATTTAAACTTAATCAAATGACTATTAGACACAACAATAACAACTCAACCAATAACCATAGCACCTTCAACTAATTGTACTAAAAGAGTGATCCTATTAACCACCTAAAAGTTATACTACCCACGCAAGGTATAATCCAATTGACAACTTTTATTCTAGTGATAGGTATTAATTATCAACATGGAAGGAATTTATTAAACTTATATACAATTTACTTCACCACCTTATTTTATTTTACTAAGAACTAATCTATGATTATTAACCAAGATTACTTATAGAAAAGAAATTATTATTTAAATCATCAAATAACAAATCTATACTACAACATCATAAACTTTCTTGGAAATAACAAACATCTATAATTCTGACTAAATCATCACTTTCACCATTATTCTATTCGAGTTAAAGAAAACAACAAATTCATTAAGCTATAACACCCTAATACAATGATGAGGCACTATTTATGACCACCAAAATTCTCAAGTAACGATGAAAGCTATTTATATTTATACACCAAGGATATTAAAAGTTCAAAGTAATGAATCCTAACATGCAGAAAGAAGCAAATGTGATACAATTTATAATTATGACTATTCATCAACTAATAATAATAATAATAATTACTTAAACTACAACTAAAACATCAACTACCAATCCACAATTTACAATGATTACACCTATCTAAGAATTATACTAGCTTAACTAACCAAAAGGGATAAAATACTATTCTCCAATCACTAAGCCCAAGTTAGTGAGGAACAATTCATTGACTATATAAATCGCTTTCCATCATACCTATGTGAATCTACTAGTAATAACATCTATACAACAACTCTATTATAAAATTAAATTCTATAACCTCTCCAAAACATGACAATGCTCACCCCAACCATCATTAGTTTTTGAAACAAGAGCTTAATAGAAATATCAAACTAACCATTAAACATAGAATATGGCCCTACTAATGCATAATTAATAAACAAAAAGGCACAGAATAATCCTACAAAAGTATCATTGAAGTGAGTCCCTAACTATAAGCTACCAACCTAAGTTATGTGATGTCTAAATCTAAGACGTACTGGAGAAAACTACAGCAGACTGGAATCTAAACATCATTCTAAAACAATTTGCCAGACTAGAATAGAACTTCAACTAGACGACTGCTAAAGATCTGAGGAAGAACGTGGTCCTACAGCCACTACCTCAACCCCCCAAAAAATGCCAATAATAAAATAGGGATGTCGATTTGGAGACAAATGATTATTCAGCCAAGCACGAACTTCTGGTAAGGAAAATTTGCTTAAGAGATTTCACACTTAGCCGTGTCATGATAAAAGAAATCATTTTATATACAGGTGGTGCATTTGGCAGGCAAGCAAAATGTTTGAAAAGAATTGCCTCTCAGCGAGGTCGCCACATAGACTACAATGATTGCAGGGTCTAAACAAAATAGATTTGTTAACAAAGATTTAGGAACTCTTAATCATTCGTAGATGGTAGGAAAAGGAAACAAGCCATAATCACAATCTTTGCCAGCATCCCATCCTACTGCACGCTAGGATGTGGCTCTGAAATAGGTTATGGATACCCAACAATGTAATGTGAGAGAGGGGTCTGGCAGATATTATCGCTGGAAATGTTTCCGGTAAACATGCATGCCAAGATTGTACGCATTCAGGGAGTAATCGAAGGCTATGCAACATTAGGATAAGTTGAAAATAAAACCCCCCCAAAAAACTTCAAATAATAGTGCTGGCAGATACGTGACCATGGGATTTGCATACATGGATGACTTGATAGTAAATGTAATTCCATTGGATGATTTTGGAGACTGCTACAAATGGGAGGCCTCATCAATAAGGCTGATCCTAAGTGGGTGCCATATGCATTTAATGAAGTGGAGAAGGAGGAAAAGATCGCCATGGTGAGTGCTTCACATGCCAAATGGTTGATTAACATTATTGGTAAGTTCGTATTCGAATGCAAAGGAGAACAAGATGGGACTGAGTTAAAGGGGCTACAATAGGTTGTTTAATCATCATGGTCAATGAGGTGTGAAAGACTTGGTGAGGAGAATTTTTGAGTTAAATGTGGAACCCAAGGGCTGTCCCCAAAAAGAGCAATGGAGTAAGAAAATTCAGCTGCTACTTGGCTATTTATTTCCAAACTTGGGCGGTATCGACATAGTGATATAGAGGCACTAGAGATCAAGGAGCGATCTGAGGCAGATTCAAAACGCAAGGTCAATAATGGAACCCATTTTTACTTTCACAGAAGGAATCTATCAGAGGTACAAATGTAGAATTTTCAAACACAAAGACCAAACTAATATAGCTATACAACCAAACAAATTTTGACACAAAAATAACAATTTTAAAGGGATTGTGTACCTGTGTAACGATATCTGCTTACAAGAGGCACTTCACGTCGCTCCTGTGCATGCTCTCCTACTCTATTTCCTTCCTCCTCTCTGAAACATCCTTCCATAATTTCCCCCTCGAAACAAAATAACCTCTGTCATAAATACCTACTCACACCAAATACTCTCTCGTGAATCCTCTTCACTAGAATTTTTAAATTTTTTTTTTACTAAATACAGGGATTCCCAACTCTAGAATCATAATTGACAACTAACCACATTTAATTATTCCCCCAAAAAGATTCAATGCATAACTATAATTATTAATGAGTTAAAATAAACTTTGACCCACATATAAATTTTACAACATTAGAATAGTTATCCTAATTTGCATTACAATTTAATTAAATAGCTTCCTCCAAGAATATTCCAATTATACGACACATCAAAAATACTATAATGTATGACAATTAAATGTTATAATATCATAGATCAAATTACGCATACAAGAATACACATAGGCTAACCTAATAAGGACCCAACAATAAACATATGAACCACATGACGACCACCAAACAGAAGGTTGAACTGACCTAGGGAATAACCTCATGTTATCTCCATCAACATTATCCATTGGTGTAGGGCCCGCTCAGACCTGCTAAGTCAGGTGGAGTTGAGGCCCAGTACCTACAACCTACATAAGAACAATGGGTTGTATACGATCAACTGCATATACATCAACACACACAAAGTTAGAGAATCACAGCATAGTAGGGTGCTTAGAATGAGTAATACTACACCGTCCCTACTCTGGAACAAGACTATAACCATTTTTATTTAAATTTAGAAGCATAAACATGATAACATTAAACCATCACTAAACATGTCCATCTCATCATAACTAGAATAATAACAATGTCATCATAAACTCATACCACATGTTAGAACTATATCAATCAAACATAGTCTATCATGATCAAAATAAACATAAACCGTTAGCCTAATAACTGAAATGTCTCAGAACTGTCTGAATGCAATGGAAGAACTAACAATTGTCTTAGATCAGACAAAGAGTAATGTGAAACTAACAACTATCACAAGCCAAAAATGAGGGGGCATTACATCCTCCCCCTAGAGTCAGGCTTACTCCTGGAAGCCTACAAATAAGTAAGGGTATAACTCTCTCATCCTAGAAGCATCCTCCCAGGTAGAAAAAGTCTCGTCATTAGGATCCCACTGGACCCTGACCTGCTCCACGTCTCTACCCTTGAGAGCAAGTCTCCTATGCTGTAGAATGCCTATGGGCTCCAAAGCTAGTTGCCCATCCTCTACTTGTAGAGCAGTCCAATCAAGAACATGAGCAATATCTAGATAATAAGGTCTAAGTAAAAAAACATGAAACACATCATGGATGCGTGAAAAACTGGGTGGCAAAGCAAGATGATAAGCAATAGGACCAATTCTCTCCAAGACCTCAAAAGGTCCAACAAAGTGTGGTGCTAGCTTAGAGCCCTTCCCGTAATGGATTAGACTCTTTCACAGTCACACATGCAAGAACACCTGATCCCCAACTAAAAACTATCAATCGATCCTATGAGCATCTGCATACTTCTTCTATCTATCCTGTGCTGCCACCAAATGCTCTCTAATCCTCTTGACCTATTGCTCCATATCTCTAAGCATATCTAGACCAAGAAGAACTCTATCCTCAAGACGATCCCAACTCAGAGGGGTCCTACAAGGATGACCATACAAAGCCTAAAATGGAGGCATGCCAATAGAACTGTGATATCTAGTATTATGAGAAAACTCCACCAGGTACAGGTAGTCCTCCCAATGGCTCTACCGATCCATCACATACATCCTAAGCATATCCTTGAAAACCTGATTAACCCTCTCAGTTTGACCATCAGTCTCAGGATGGTAAGATGAACTAAAGTTTAGCTGTGTCCCCAAGGCATGCTGCAGAGAAGTCCAAAGGGCAGAAGTGAACACTGGATCCCTATTAGAGATGATCCTACAAGGAATCCCATGAAGTTTGAGGATGTCCTCCATGAACACTCTGGCCACCGTAGTAGCATTGTAAGAAGAACAGACATGAGAGAAGTGAGCTACCTTCGTCAACCTATCCATAGTGACCATAATAGCATCATGTCGACAAGTGGATACCGGCAAACCAATAATGAAGTCTATCGAAATGATGTCCCACTTCCACTCTGGAATCAAATGAGGCTACAAAATATCTGCAGGGTGGTGATGCTCCGCCTTCACCCTCTGACACTCAAGACACCTCTACACAAAATCAGTAATATCCTACTTCATGCCACTCCAAAAGTACAGCTGACGCAGATCTACATGCATCTTCTTGACACCTAGATGAGCAGCATAAGGTGCCTGATGAGTCTTTGATAGCACTAGGGTACGGAGACCCTCAAAACTAGGAACATAGATACATCACAAATGTCACAAAAGACCATCTGACTCAAGAGAGTAACTGGTGAATCTACCCTCTAAAGGTCTACCAGACTCAATCTCAGACTTCACCTCCTGGCACAAACTATTAGTAGGAAGTGCTGCGAGAATCTAACCTCTCAAATCAACTATAAGAGAGACCATTGAGATCTCATGTCACTGACAACTAAGAGCCTCCGCTACCACATTCTCTTTTCTATGAATATAATTGACCTCAAAGTCATACTCACACAAGAACTCCATCCGATGCCTCTGCCTCACATTCAAGTTTGCCTGTGTGAAAATATACTGCAATCTACGATGATCACTATACAACTCAATTTGATGCCCTACGAGAAAATGCCTCCACCTTACCAAGGTATGCACAATTGTAGCTAACTCTAGATCATGAGTGGGATAGTTCAATTCATGATCCTTGAGTTTGTGAGACTCATAGGTAATCACGCGACCATCCTGCATCAGAACTGCTCCTAAACCCTCCAAAGAAGCATCTGTATAGACAACAAAGTCCCTGGTAGGATCAAGAACTGCTAAAATAGGTGCACTGGTCAACTGCTCCTTAAGGGTCTAAAAAGATGCCTAACACTGCTCTGACCAAACAAACTTCTTCCCTTTCCTCTGAAGAGAAGTAATAGGATGAGAAATCCTTGAAAACCCCATAACAAAACGGCGATAGTAGCCTGCCAAACCCATAAAACTGTGGACCTCAAAAACATTAGTAGATGCAGGCCAAACTATAATAGCTTGGATCTTTGAAGGATCCACCTCAATACCCTCTCCAGAGATGACATGACCCAAATACTTCACCTTTGTCTAAAAGAATTCACATTTCGACAAATTAGCATAAAGCTAATTTTCTCTCAGACACTGCAACACCTGAATCAAATGCTCCTCATGCTCCTCCATAATCCTCGAATAGATCAATATATCATCTAGAAACACAAGGACAAACCTGTCAAGATAAGTGCGAAAAACACCATTCATCAGGCTCATTAAAACTGAAGGTGTATTTATCAACCTGAATGGTACTACTGTGAACTCATAATGCCCATAACAGGTACAAATGCTATTTTGTGAATATCTACCTCAAATATCTGCAACTGATGATATCCTGACTTAAGGTCAATTTTAGAGAACACCTTGGCTCCCTTAATCTAATCAAACAAATCATCGATCTGAGGCAAGGGGTATCTATTCCTTACTGTCACCTTGTTGAGCTATTGATAATCGATACACAGCCGCAAAGATCCATCCTTCTTTTTCACAAAGATTACAGGTGCTCCCCAAGGAGAGACACTAGGTCGAATGAATCCTCCAACTACAGTCAGAGCTGCTTAAGCTCCTGAGTGGTCATCATGTATGGAGCTTGTGAGAAGTGATCTACACTGGGAAAAAGATCAATCCTGAAGTCAATGTCACGCTTAGGTGGCATCCCCAGAATCTTAGAAGGAAAAACATCAGTATACTCCCTCAACAGAGGATGATCATCAAGAGATGCCTCTTGACTCTCCTCCATCTCCAAGTTACTAATAGAAACTGTAAAAAGCTGACATCCTTGACGCATGCATCTCTTAAATTGCATAGCAGAAATCATACGTAGGGAAATAGGTCTCTGAACTCCTACAACCTCCACCTCTACACTAGAATCATCCACACATCTAACAGACTTACACTAACAATCGACAACATGATGGGCCTCTAACCAATCCATCCCCAAAACTATATCATATGAACCAAGGGGTAGGATTTGAAGGTCTACAGTAGTAGATAGAGAGCCAATCCCAAAATCACACTTGGGAACGAGTGACTCAACTACAATCTTAGCCCCGGAAGCTAACTCAACCTACCACCTATCATCCTGCTTTGTTACCACTAACCCACAACGCTCCACAAGAGAAGGAGATATCAATGAATCAGATGCGCCATAATAAAAAAGAATAGAAAAACCAATACCTCGCATGAAACTAGAGTGCTAAAGATCAGAGGAAGGACGCATTCCCACAGCCACTACCTCAACCAAAAAAAAAATGCCAATAATAAAATAGGGACGTTCATTTGGAGACAAATGATTATTTAGCCAAGCACGAACTTCTAGTAAGGAAAATTTTCTTAAGAGATTTCACACTTAGTCATGCCATCAATAAAAGCAGTCATTTTATATACAGGTGGCGCATTTGGTAGGCAAGCGAAATGTTTGAAAAGAAATGCCTCTCAGTGAGGTCGCCACATAGACTACAATGATTGCAGTGTCTAAACAAAATGGATTTGTTAACAAAGCTTTAGGAACTCTTAAGCATTCGTAGATGGTAGGAAAAGGAAACAAGCCATAATCACAATCTTTGCCAGCATCCCATCCTATTGCATGCTAGGACGTGGCTCCGAAATAGGTTATGGATACCCAACAATGCAATGTGAGAGAGGGGTCTTGCAAATATTATCGCTGGAAATGCTTCTGGTAAACATGCATGCCAAGATTGGATGCATTCAGGGAGTAATCGAAGGCTATGCAACATTAGGATAGGTAGAAAATAAAACCCCCAAAAAAACTTCAGATAATAGTGCTGGCAGATATGCGACCATGGGATTTGCATACATGGACGACTTGATAGTAAATGCAATTCCACTAGATGATTTTGGAGACTGCTACAAATGGGAGGCCTCATCAATAAGGCTGATCCTAAGTGGGGTGCCATATGCATTGAATGAAGTGGAGAAGGAGGCCAAGCTCGCCATGGTGAGTGCTTCACATTCCAAATGGTTGATTAACATTATTGGTAAGTTCGTATTCAAAATGCAAAGGAGAACAAGATGGGCCTAAGTTAAAGGGGCTACAATAGGCTGTTTAATCATCATGGTCAATGAGGTGTGAAAGACTTCGTGAGTGAAATTTCTGAGTTAAATGTGGAACCCAAGGGTTGTCCCCAAAAAGAGCAATGGAGTAGGAAAATTCAGCTGCTACTTGGCTGTTTATTTCCAAAATTCAGCGGTATTGGCATAGCGATACAGAGGCACTAGAGATCAAGGAGTGAGCTGAGGCAGATTTAGAATGCAAGGTGAATGATGGAACCCATTTTTACTTTCACAGGTGGAATCTATCAGAGGTACAAATGTAGAATTTTTAGACACAAAGACCAAACTGATATAGCTATACAACTAGACAAATTTTGACACAGAAATAATAATTTTAAAGGGATTGTGTACCTGTGTAATGATATCTACTTACAAGAGGCACTTCCCGTCACTCCTGTGCATGCTCTCCTACTCTATTTCCTTCCTCCTTTCCTCTGAAACAATCCTCTAAAACATCCTTCCAAAATTCCCCCCTCGGAACAAAATAACCTCCGTCATAAATACCCACTCACACCAAATCCTCTCCCGTGAATCCTCTTCACCAGAATTTAATTTTTTTTTTACTTAACATAGAGATTCCCCACTCTGGAATCATAATTGACAACTAACCACATTTAATTATTCCCCCAGAAAGATTCAATGCATAATTATAAATATTAATGAGTTAAAATAAACTTTGACCCACATATAAGTTTTACAACATTAGAATAGTTATCCTAATTTGCATTACAATTTACTTAAATAGCTTCCTCCAAGAATATTCCAATTATACAACACATCAAAAATACTGTAATGTATGACAATAAAACATTATAATATCATAGATCAAATTACACATAGAAGAATACACATAGGCTGACCTAATAAGGACCCAACAATAAACATACGAACCACATGACGACCGTCAAACAGAAGGTTGAACTGACCTAGGGAATAACCTCATGTTATCTCCATCAACATTATCCATTAATGTAGGGCCCGCTCAGACCTGCTAAGTTAGGTGGAGTTGAGGCTCGGTACTTGCAACCTGCATAAGAACAATGGGTTGTATATGATCAATTGCATATATATCAACACACATAGTCAGAGAATCATGACGTAGTAGGGTGCTCGGAATGAGTAGTACTACACCGTCCCTACTCTGGAACAAGACTATAACCATTTTTTTTCAAAATTAGAAGCATAAACATGATAACATTAAACCATCACTAAACATGTCCATCTCATCATAACTGGAATAACAACAATGTCATCATAAAGTCATACCACATGTCAGAACTATATCAGTCAAACATAGTCTATCATGATCAAAATAAGCATAAACCATTAGCCTAATAACTCAAATGTCTCAGAACTATTTGAATGCAATGGAAGAACTAACAACTGTCTCAGATTAGACAAAGAGTAATGTGAAACTAACAACTATCACAAGCCAAAAACAAGGGGGCATTACAACTCCATGTCCCAACCCCAATTTCTTTATAAAGATAAAGGCATGATTATGGGAAAATTATTGTGAAAGGTCACACATCTAAAGCATTCTGTAAGGCGTTGAAAAAAAGATAATATTTGTTGGGCACTAGAACTTGTTGAAACAATCATTTGCTGTGAATAGGCATATGAAAGTGCTCATATAAGGCATCTAATCATCTGCAGAGAATCATTGAAATATGAGATAAGAAGGCAAAGATCTATTTGAAGTAAGGGGGTCTTGAAATCTTCTTGTTGAGCATATACATCTGAGATAAGAAGGATGATTGAATTCAATTTGCAGTCAAAAGAGAAGAATCAAGCTAATAAAGGTGCAATTTTTTTAATTTTTGAAGAAACCCTAAATATTTTGAAAGCTAACTTTAGAATTTGAAAAGAATTTTATTAATAAAGCAAAAAAATTAATTTATTTTTAAAATTCTTTTTCTTTTTTATAGTTAAACTTTAGAAATAAATGAAAGTGCAATATTAATATAGTAAAAATCAATTTAAAACTATATTATTATTTCTCGCATTGCGACATATTGTATTTGGAGAATTCATTGCATTTTTGAATCCAAATTTAAAGTTTTGAAACTCAAAACAAACCAAAACAAACAACATTTTATATTAATGATGCCTCTAATTCACATTTATGGCTAATGCCATCGTGTCAAATCACTGCATCTAATGTGTAATAAAGTTGCAACAATGACATCTGTGACATTGACCCTATAAAACATCAGGGAGATATAAGGGTTACATCAGAGATATAAAGGTTACATCAGAGATATTAGGATATTTAAAACTATATACAATGACTCCTATTACACCTAAAATAATGCTTCCTGAATCTCAACTCATGAGAGGAGATAATTTTTCCACCTGGGAAACCAAAGTGAAAACTCAATTAGAGTTCAAAGACTTTTGGGATGTAGTCTCTGGAAACATAACTAGACATCAACAAGCTGGTGATGATCAAAACAAATTTGATAAGGCCAATCAAAAGTGTTGGGATAAGTTATCTATAACTTTGCAATCCCAACCAATTTCATGTGTGTCCAATGTCCTTGGAAAGTGTTGTCCAACACATAGGGACTTGAGAGATAAAATAATATTTAATTATATCACTATGATATGTTGTAGTTAACTCCTTTGAGGTAGGACCTAATTTGGGTGCCCACTTTGGAAGTGGAGCCCATGGAGACTTTGTGTTGACTTCTTGAAGTCTACGTAACTAATTTGGTGATACTTCCTAGGAGGTGGGAGCTATTTTGGGTGTTCACATTGGAGGTGTTTCCAATGAAGACTAGGAGTTTGCTTTTTTATTTGCATAAGTGGATAATGTTGGTACACTTTGCATGAATATGATGCGGGATTTATCAGTGGAGTTAGATATGCATGATATTGTAATATCACTAGCATGAGCTTATAAAAGCTTGCATCCAAACTTGCATATTTTTGCATCTACTTGCATGGACTCGGATATTGTTTCATGTCACTTGCATGGACTTGCATGTTGTTGCATGTCACTTGTATGAGCTTGCATGTTCTTGCATGTTACTTGCATGGACTTGCATGGTGATGTATGTCGCTTATATAAACTTGCATATACTTGCATGTTGTTGTATGTCATTTGCATGTTTTTGCATATTGTTGCATGTCACTTGCATGTGCTTGCATGTTGTTGCATGTCATTTGCATGTGCTTGCATGTTGTTACATGTCAGTTGCATGGATTTGGATGTTGTTGCATGTCACTTATATGGTGTTACATGTATCTTGCATGACACTCTAACTCAAGATCAGTTTTGATTAACTCTTGCATGATGCTATAGGTGGTTGCATGATTCTTTCATGTTACAAAACAAGTTGTTATAGAATAATATGGGGGACATCAATCATGCATGTTGCTTACATGATATTGATGTATGTTGGAGCACTTCAATTAATTGAAATAGATTGTGAGGACTTGGGTGCCCAAATCTTGAGACTTTCAGTTGTGCTTTTTATTGTGACATGATACTTCAATTGATTAAGTTTGAATGGGACAACTTGGGCACCCATGTTTGAGATTTGGAGTTAACAAGGTGATTTCTGCTATGCAGCTTTGGAGTTCACTATATTGGGTGCTTAGTTTTTGTATGAGGATTTTTCTCATGTTATTGGCTATAGTTTATTGTATTTTTGAGATCCATGGATTCTATATAATGATGCTTTGAGTTTGTAGAAAAGTATGATATGTTTTGAAGTTGAAGAAGCAACAAAGTGATGCAACAATTCAGAGAGGCTTTAGTATTAAATGTAAACTTGATTATAAGATTTAATAGAGGCATAACATCTCTTTGGGTGTGGAGTTTTTTCTTGTAAGGGTTTCTCTACGTAAATTCTATGTCTACTTCTATTATACTTTTTTATTCTCTACTACATTGATTGAAATGGCAAAATCATTTACACGTGATTGTTACAAATTAATCTAATTTTTAGATTTGTGCACACATATTTTACATTTTATAGCAGCAGTTTCACCTTGATTTTTAACAAAAGGGACAAATTGATCATTTTGTTTGGAGTGATAGATGAGGTTAAACCTCATATCTGTACATCTGCCACTACCAAATAGATAACCTTATTCTTGTATCTATTTTGTGACTTCATTAAAGGCTCCTTGCCATCTTCATGGATCACTAGAGGTGGGTGTTACTACAACAATATCATCTTTTATGCCTCTTACACATGTATGAGATAGTAATGTAAATGTGAATATGAATTTCTTGTATTAACTAACATCATTTAGTGCAAACAAATGAAATTCATCTTTACTCTAAATTATGTCTTTATGCATGCCAAATGAGGAAGTTAGAACTCTAGTTTATACACCTACCCCTTAGGTTAATGATGAGAAGCACATGATGATTAGAGGAATTATGAGATTACAATAAGTCATTATTAACTAATGTCATTTTATATATCAATTTTTATAATAATAAGGGCTAAGATTAAAATGGATTGAATAGTTTTAATGTTCACTTTAAAACTAAGATTATTTTTATTGTTGGTAATGATCAAAATATGATTCTTGTGTGCCCTATTAGTTGTGAAATCAAATACCCTGATTCCGTTTCAATGTGACAGATATATAAACATTAGTGGATCATTATTTGGAATTTTGATATCTTGGAACACATTGAAGTCTCATTCTTTTATACATTTACAACATTCTAAGGTTTATAACTCTATATCCTATGGAGTTTCTATCCTCACATAGGCTTTGCTATTGTTTTCCATGTGCATACCTGAATGATTGAAGCTCTAAAGTT
Organism: Cunninghamia lanceolata; assembly: GCA_027924645.1. NCBI lineage: Eukaryota > Viridiplantae > Streptophyta > Pinopsida > Cupressales > Cupressaceae > Cunninghamia > Cunninghamia lanceolata. The sequence continues at coordinate 12,160,575 of BSBN01000916.1, read as the reverse complement.
GTCAAACATAAAGGATTATATTTGGTATAAGATGAAAACATAAAACTTTGCTAGCACCCATTCATTTAATGCCTTCTCCAAATGCCATAATTGAGCCAAAAATAACTTTTGTATCCTTTTACTTGTTGATTTTATATATCTTAATGTTTCCCTATCTTCTAAAGCAATATTGCCATTAAGTCTTAGAATTTCACTACCTCTATTCAAATTATTTGTTCTAGTAATCATATTTTTAATTAAGGCCAAAGAGGAAAGGAACTAGTTGAAAACTAATAGCTTCTCTCCATTCACATTGCAAACTAAAAACATGTCAATAATGAATTTAGTTTTCACTTTATCATTGAGATCTACTACTATATCACTAATATTGCTACTATTAGAATGCAACTAACCAAAAGCATTGTCTTCTTTCCCAACATTGCTTATATTAAATTCCAATTAAGGATGCATGTAGATAGTAGAAAATTGTATGTTTTTATTGAGTCTTGACCCTATATACCGGATAAAACTATTAAGTTCTTCCCATTGTGATGCACGAAGCTTTAAAATCAGCATAAAATAGTGTGAACAAATTTTCAATAATTATTCCCTTATAATAATTGATGAATGGTGGAAGAAAGTCATGAATATTATCCATGGTAGATGCTTTCATTTCTAAATAGAAGATCCTTGGAATCATATAATGTTTAATATGTGTTATTTTGAATTTTTTTCACCTTCCAATATCCTTTTATAAATGCTTTTAAAAGATTTGTAAGATCTCTATAATATTATTCCCAAGGATAGTATCTAACAAAAACACCATATTCTTTGTATCTATCTACATAAATAGATTCAACATGTTTGTTCTACTATTTTGTGGTAATTAAATATGTTTGTTAAATGGTTTATAGCCTTATATGAATTTAATATGAGGGAAAATATTTTATGTTTGGTTTCTTATGCTAGCACCAAAATCATCTCCAAATTCTTAATGGTTTAGCTGCTATAGGTCTCAGAAAGTGAAGATTTAGTTAAAAATTCTGATATCAATGTCCATCTTGGCTAAAAAGTGGGACTCATTATTGTGGGATTACCAAGCTACAAAAAGATATAATATGCTTTATTTAGTGCTAGGGTATAGAATGAGCAACTTTGTAAAAGTGCATCATGGAAGAAACCAACAATACCAACATGTTTAGTGGGTGGTTTATGCTAGAGGAGGCCTCATTCTACTACTCATGAATCTGAAACCTTTCATTTTAGAATTGTCAGACGAGGTCTCTTAAGAGCCCTAGGAGCATAAAAGTGACAAACTTTAATGGGATAGTACATGAAGACCATGACATCTAAAAATGATCTTACTAAACCAAAAGCTAAGCATAAGGACAATCTACAAAAATATCTCATAATTTCACCCAACCCCTTAAGGTTCTCTCATGGTTATAGCAAACACAATATTATAAAAAGTTTCAATCTACTTTAGTGTTAGGGTGTAGAACAAGAAACATTATAAATGGTGCATCATGGAAAGAAACTAATAGCACTAACACATCTAGATGGGTGGGTTTACACAAGAGGAGGCATCATCTTTCCACCCATAGCTCCTCAAGATTTTAGGCTACAATAGTGAGATGAGGTCTCTTAAGAGCCCTAAGAGAATAAAAGTTATAAACTTTGATAGACAGTACGAGAAGACTGTGAAACCTATGAATGTTCCATATAAACATACAACTAAGCATTGGGTCAATATATAAAATATTCTTGGTTTATCCCAACTCTTCATAGTTTTCTTGTAGTGGTAGTGAACACAATGTTGCAAAAAATATTGATATGGTTTACTGCCAATGTGTAGATAAGCAACTTTGCAAACAATGCATTATGGAAAGAAATCAATAGTGGTGACATATTGTTGTTAAACCAATTTTTCACTGAAAATTTCAAAGTGGCTTGCCCAATGAGAAATGACAAATATTCCAACAATTGGATAAGTTGTTACTGGGCTAACAACTTTCCTCTGTGTCTAAGAGGGGCAACTCCCTCATATGATGGGGGTTTTTAAGGTTTTTGTGTACTTTTAACCTAAAAGTACAAAAATGAAAAGGGAAAATGAATTACAAAAACCCTAGTGGTAGACACATGAATATCAATTGGGATTTCACAAATTTATCAATAGGTTACAAGCGGGTTTCACCATAAAATCTAGAAACTATGTTCCTGAACTTATATGATGAATTGAACAATAATATATATTTTAATATGCAATGATGTTGGAATAAGGATAACAAATCTCAACACACAAAGAGATAAGTTACTTCAGCACATTCAAATTGAGATACTAAGAAATGATTGTGTTCCATTGCATCAATTGCACAATTTATAAATGCTTCTATGGATGACTTATTATTTACACAGTGACATAGAGGGATTACTAGTTTAACATACGAGAAATCAATAATAATAACTCAGAAGTACGTTTAGAACATACAAACCAAATACATTGTTTATTATCTTTGTGTAATTACACAATTCTAAAAAACCCTTCTATACAAAGTGTAAGACAAAAACAATCCTCCAAAAACTCTCTCCATATGTCCCCTGTTACATTTGAAATAGCCTTGTATTTATAGGCTTCTCTAGATAACTACCTTGTAACTACTTGGTAACTACCTCAACTACCTTTTTGAAACATAGTAAAATAATAAACCTTATGTTTTGTTATGTTTTACATCACTTTTCTAGAAACAAGGTTCATTTTCTAACATTTAGTTACAATAAGTGACATAAGTCACTTTTTCAAAAAGTAATAAAGAATTGAGATGAGGAAAAAGAAAACAATGTGATATTGCATCAAAATCACCCTTACAAGGCGATTTGCCACTCTACTCTAGTTCTGCAATCATTACTATCCAAATACCTTTAATTGGCTTGATTTCCTCAAAAGTTCTTTCAACTTTAGTAATGCCCATAACCTTTAATATTTTCAAACAATTCAGATTCCTTAAATTATATAGTAAATTATAGACCATATCTAAGCTAAAGGCATTTAACTCCTTCATAATGAAACTAGTTCAATTTCATAAATGAGAGAAGATTGAGGTCCTAGATAAGGTGTTCTCTTGCATGCTTTGCTAACTTGAAAAATATAGTGGATTATGTGATATTTCATTATATAATGTTTCTTGAATAGAGTAATAGGTCTCATACTGATCTTCTTTATATACTTGTTGAGAAGCATTGGCCATCCCATAACACCTCTTATTCAGAGGCTTTCTACCACTATTATCGGCTTCCCTCCTAAATCCTTTATTTTTCTTGCATGCTTAAACCCTTTGACAAACATCTTCTTCAGAAATGAATTATTTCAGTTTGTCCTCATTTTCAATGTCCTTGCCTTGTGTCTATTGTTCATTCAATTCTACCGAAGTACTTATCATTGAAAGTACAATTTGAATAAAGATCGAAATCACGTTCTTTGCAATAGAAAGAGCAAGCATTCCCTATCAGATCCTCTCTCACAAATAAAACAAAGTTGAAAGTCCAAGCTAGAACGAAATCAAACAGACTAAGATTAGAAGAGGCCCAAATAAGGATTCGACCCATAGGTGTAGGAGAGACCATTTCAGATGGTTCGTATACTTTTTTTTGTGTGCTTCCTAGTCATTACAACATATTGAAGCTACTAGCCTTCTCTTTGCACATAAGACGTACTAGTTCATGTTGCACTTTCCCAATAGTTTTACCAAATTGGTTATATTCTCCATCTCCCCCAACCATACACATTTCTTTCCTATGTTATTAGGATAGAGTATCGAGTTCTTGCAGAACCTTGAAGAACTTTTAGGTGGTCAAGGACCTTCATTTACATTGGAACAAATATATTTTCCATAGTTCCTAGCTTTGATTTACCTTGTTGACTTCATCCCCAAGCAAAGAGTTTATCCTTCACTATTGATGGCCATGGCATGGTCACCTCCATATATATAACTTGGAAAACCACTTGACCTGCAAGGCCTTTCATTCACTTGTATAGGTTCAAACTCAATTTTGATTAAACCATAACCCAGTTGCCCATATTTACCTCTTCCCTAGGTGAAGACTTAGACATCAACCGATAATGCAACACTAGGGCTCTTCCTACATGCTATTTGAATTATCATCCAACCTCATAACTTAAAAATATGATTTGACGTGCAACTGGTTGCCATGTTGCCAGACCAAAGAGCACCAAATGTACCTAGATTTGTCACACCCCATGACCCTGATGCTCCAGCATCTGTAAAGGTAATGGTATGGGCTTGGTCACAAGCCATACGTGATATGTGTCTAGAGCAGATATCTGAACAAGAGATAGCTGTGACTCTCAAACTCGAGATCCCAGCTAAGAAAAATCATTATTTCCTATCATATATAACTTCTCCCTCACCCGTAAGGAATGTTATATGAAAATACTCAACTGCGATATGCGCAAAGTCCATGTCCAATAATGACCAAATAGGTATTGGATCATTGCAACCTCTATCATGGCGCCTGTAACTACAAAATCTGACAAAATTCTGCTATCCCATATGCTTGTCCTTTTGTGCAGGTTGTAGGTATACATGAAAATATTAAAGCCCGATTCAATAAAATCCATTTTCTACGTATCTTGCAATCACTACATTCCATTAGAAAAGAGCTCTTTGAGGTTTTTGTCTAAACACCTCGTGTGCCTTGGACTGTTCTTCCATGTTTATACACGCTTTGTTTATGTTTCCACATTCTGCATGCATGTCGTCCAGAGCATTTGCAACTATAATATCAGACATAAACCCTTGTTCTAGAGCTCTCAGTTTGGCACGGGCTGGGAGGATAGCTGACAATGGTTGCAAGACTGGCTTTACAATAGCTAATTGCATTTGGTCGAAGATTTCTGAATTCTTTTCAACAAATCCATTTTGTACTTATCCTGCAATCATTGCATTCCATTCCGCTACAGTTCTTTGATGTTTCAAAACAGAGTTCTACACCCGATGAAGGAAGAGATCGCCATTTGAAAGTCTTTGTCGGCAGTTTTATAACCTTCAAAACCTTTTAAAACATCCAACACAATGTATTTTGGGTTTTTGGACGAGTTTTATAATCTCTTCTGATAGAGTGTATGTCAGGCATTTGTGTAGGTTTCAAAACTTTGTGAAGGCTTCGAGAAATATTACACAAAGACCTCCTTTGAATATATTGTCCTTATAAAGGATTTCCCTCTAGAGTTATCGAGGCTCATAGTCACAAAAACTTTTAAACTCTTTGACTTTGTGTTGCAAATAAAATGTTTCTTTCCGCATTCTTGGCATCTCACGGCCATGTATATGCCTCCACAACATATTCGATCTTATTACGTTTGCGGGTCTTTAAAGCACATTGATAACTTCATTTCACATGCCTTGTCTACATTCTTCAACGGCCTTAAAAAACTATTGGGACAATTTATCAAATAGCACATGCAGCCTCGAGTCGGTGAAGCTCCCACGGACCACACATATCTAGAAAATAGCTACAACTTCTCTATGGTTTAGAAGGCCATTTTCAAAAGCAAGAATCATATCCCTGAATTTTCTAGTTATTTCTTTAACAACCTTTTGATTATCTATTGGAGAGTGAAGTTAGGATAGGGAATGACGAGTTTATAACAAACTGTTTTCACAACTAGCTTACCTTGTGGTAGTGGTCCTTATTATAGTTTATCCATTTATATGAGAAGACAACTTTTTTTCATGATTGTATTGTTTATTTCTTATGTTGTCCATATAATTTTTTAATCAAAATATATATATTTTAATATTATCATCAAGTCAATAAACTATTTTTGTGTTTAGTACCAATCCTAAAAAAAAAATTAATATCTTTTTTTTTAAATCCAAACATTTTGTGTTCCTCCCATTATCAAATATTCTTTAGTAGCTCTCTACCCTACCAAAAATTATGTTTATTTGTTTATTTAAATTGTTGCTGCTGCCTGCTTAGAATCACTCTACTTAAATATCATTTATTTCAATGGTCAAATAATCAATAGCAATTTTACATCTCATCTACAACAAAAAACTGTAATTATTTGTCCTACTTCTATTGATCAAAATTACCCTTTCACTGTTGAAATAAATGATGTTTAAGAATAACCCGCTAGAATGGTTAAAAAGTTAATTACATGTGATCAGGCTGTAATGAGGATAAAAGATTCATGGATAAACTATATATAATGCCAAGGAATGGGTAGACCGCTGAATAATGGCCTGTCTCTCTCCCCCTCTCTCTCTCGATTAACAATTAATTAATCAGAAAAGCTTGCCGGCAAATTTGGAGGCAGAATCCTTGAGAGGAGAATGAGGATCACGACCCAGCTGCAATGCCAATCTCCAACGAAATAGCTCTCCGTTTTCTCTGACCTCTGGATCTGCCTCTTTCAGAGTGTCTGAGATGGACGAGTCCAGCAAGTGGTAGAATCCTGCGCAGTTTCTGTACATCTCAAACACCATTCCAATCTGACCTCCATGGCTCAGCGTGTTGCTCACCACGCCCAAAACGCCCGCCACCATTGACATGCATAACAAGGCGCCATTCAAATTCAATGCCCCTGCAATCCCAGTGAGTAATGGACCCGCTACTGCAAGAACACTGTTTACTCCCAGTACTTTGCGGCTTAGTCTCACAAACTCTGCAATATCACCACTTTTAAGCGTCTCTGAAACACCTCTCAACTACGTTTCCAGCTCTCCATTCCATCCATTGATGGTTTTGTTGTTATCACTTTGGGATTGTGTTTGATGATTTTGTTGTTGTTGATGTTGCTGTTGAGGCCACCACACTGTTGGTTGCACAATGTTGAGAAATTTGGGGAGCATACCGGGGAAGAGAGGCAGAGGATATGCCTCATCCAATGCAACTACTGCTTTGTAGGCCTTGTCTGCAAGATGATTAGTATTATGAAAGGGTAAACCTTGGAGAATGAGTGCGGCGAGAGTGATGTTGGAGAGAGAGGAGAGGAGGAGTTTGTTCCATCCGTCTCTTTGCTGTGCGAGAACACCATGCATTTCTGCCCGGTCTGCCGCTGCTGCCGCCACCAAACGCAGTTTCGCCCTAATCATCTCTCCTACTCCTACTCCTGCTTCATCTTTATCTTGCTCAATGTGATGCTCCTCCGGACATGGAAACTTGGTTAGCGGGTTTATGAAAAAGTCTATTTGATTCTGCTGCAAATATCTGCTGCCCAACGAAGCCATGACCATTTTAGGGCCACGGCCACAGACACGCCCTGATCTATTTGCATAATTCGCTACTCCTACACAACCATGTTTATCTGCGTTACTATTAAAACCTCTCGTTAGCTTCAGAGCCTCCATATTTGATGGAACAGCAATTTCAATTCTAGTCTCCACTCTGTTCACAAAGAAGCAGAGAATGAGGATGAGGATGAGAATGCAGATGAAGAACGGAAATGTGGGCGGGGCATTTTATAGGGATTCCAGTCTCCACTCGGACCTATTTTCTACTGTTGACAGTTGAATTGGACTTCGTTTAACTCCCAATTAAAACAGTCGACTTGACCCGGCCCGCCTCCTTACAATTTTGTTTTGCTTCTCTCAACGTTTGACCGTAGCGTAAAATTTTATTTGCCCTTTTTTCTAAGCACGCCCACTCCCATCCAGGACCTGAATTTGATTTTTCCCCGTGATTTTGGAAGAACTGTGAAAATATCTTCCTCACATTTTCTCCACTTTTTCTTTTCCGTGGGAGACTCTGTCGTGCAAGTGGCCGGCAAAAAAAAACAAACGCTTTATCTTTTAACTTTTTCCCAGCACGCCCAGTCCCCGTGGACCTAAATTTGATGGCTATATAACCGTATCTAAGCAATTTTTCCCGAGGTTTTGGACAAATTGTGAAAATATCTTCCTCCCATTTTCTCCACTTTTGCATGGGAGAACAGTTATTCCCTTGACCATCGTAGACTTGTCATGCAAGTGGCCGGCAAAAACAAAAACACATTATTGTAACTTTCTCTCACTGCCCACAAAATAAAGATTCCTATTTCTTAACTTTCCTCCCATTTTCACTACTTGGAATGCTTGCTTTCTGTGCCTGAATATTTTCGGGTCAAGAGAATTCTGTAGTAAGAAGGAAAGTTCTTTTCAAATCCGTGCAAGTTGAAGCCTCCTATCATCTATCAATTATACGTTGGTATCTGGTATCGGTTTTCAAATGCATAATAATAGCTATAGATTTGCATATTAAATTTCATATATAAACCAAAGTTTTAATAATCATTCTTAGTTTTAGTAATCAAACTTTAAGAATGAGTGCTATATATATATATATTCATTTTTATTAAAGTGAAAGGAATGTATTTAAAATAAGTGCCACTTAATGGTAGTGGCATTTTATAATGTGGTAGTAATAGTATTTGTTTTGTTGTTATTAGGAGTGTGGAATATTGGTTGAAAATTTTTGTTGGAAGGTAAATAATTTATAATGTTATATTTATAGTGTTTATGTAATTTTTGAAGATAATTCTACCAATTTAATATGTTTGTAATGCTTTATTATATGAGAATATTTTAACAAAATTTACTCAGAAAATTATTTATTTGTGTTGTGATTGACTCAAAATTTGAGCTCTTTAAGGACGGATTTTATGGAAATACTATTTTGAGTAAAACAAACACACTAAAATTGAGCTATGGTCCCGAGAGAAGTATGGAATGCAAGAAGCTAGGTGCTGGCAATACTAACACATAACTTGTTTAAATAAATTCTAAATAGCTAAATTCTTCCCGAAAATTAAGTTATTAAACAAATAATATTTTTTTAATGTTAAACTAATAATATTTTATTCTTTTAAGTCTATTAAAAAAAATTAATATTTACATTAATATAATATTCATATTAATGTGATTATTTAATTTTGATTCATTATATATATTATTTATAAATTTAATATTTTAAATATTAATGAAATAATATAATTAATTATATATTAATAATAGAATGTATATTGAGTTGTGTCCTCCTTAGTTTTAGGAACTAAAAGCAATTCTAAAAGATGGTACGAAAATATGCAGAGCAACTTAATCCGGATTGGCGATGTGCAGAGCTGGAGGAAAGCACCGAGGAGCGGAGATTTACGGGAAGGTTCCCTCGAAGGGAGAACGAACAGGTCAGATACCAAGAAACCAGGGCTAGAAGGGCTGCTGGCGCGGGCCAAAACTTCTTTCACCAGGAAGAAGAACCGGGGAGAAGACATGGCAACTGGGTTCCCCAGGGTAGGTGGTGTCATCAAAATAGAGGTTTTTGACGGCCAAGGCAGTGGAATCAAAGAAAAAATGAATCAACAAAGAAACCTTAATGTGCATTGGAGAGGAGGGAGAAACCCTAGAGGAGTCTTTCAGCAAAGGGACTTTCAGAGGCAAAATATGCAACCAAGAAATCAAATACCTAGAAGGAGGGAAGAAGATAGAGACAAAGAATTGACGGTAACCCTCTGCGCAAATTAGATTCAGGACCAAGTATTAAAATTAGAAAATAGAGCATTAATAATTAAATGGCATAGGGAAAACTTAAATTGGCAGAGTTTGGAATCCTGGTGGTGCAACAAATGGGGGAAGGATCTAGAATTTAAACAGTTGGAGAATGGATTTTTTTGTCATTTGCCCCTCGGTGGCCATTCAGGCTCAAATAGAGGAAGAATGCATGCGGCTTCTACATTTGCCGTTGGAAGGCTGGGTTTGATCCAACTTTGCACCGGATCAAAAAAATTCAAGACTGGTATATCATGCCAAATCTCCCCCTTGAATATTGGGACCCTAGGACATTGGAAGAAATTGGAAATGGCATAGGTACTTTTCTGTGCGCTGAAGAAAGATCCAACCCAGATGGGTCTAGCTCGTTTGTCAAGCTAGGCATCAAGAACCCCCCAAATCGCAGAACCCCTAGAGAAATCAAGATTTCGTCGGGCATAGGCACTTGGACGCAGAGCCTGATTCTCAATCCCCTCACCACAGACACACTAATCAAAATCCTAGGGTGGAAAAGCGATAATCTTCCAGGAAAATATTCAGAACAATCTTCAAATAAGCAGTCTTTACCCTTCGTGGAGAATGATCAAGTCTTCAATGAAGAAAGTCTCCCTCATGCCCCTAAAGCAACACCACAAGCTGAATCTAAATTAGGGCAGAGATTGGAAGACAACCAGAGCATCAAGTCCATAGACCAACAACTGTCTCATGTTATTGAGATGATTGGTAATAAGGTGAGTAAGGAAGATTTGGATTCTCTCATAAATGTGGGTCATGAACTGGTCGACCTGGCTAATGCGGCCAAAAATGATGAGATCAACATTGATAACTTTGAAGATGAAGATTGTGTTGTTCTCAAAATTAGCTATGCTCATTTTGTAGGCAAACCCCACGAAACTTGTCCATTTTGTGAACCTACAACTCTAAACACGCAAAACAAGGTGAATCACATTTGCCCTCGTGCATGGTCTCCTAGCCTTGGAACATCCTTTCGAGTGTCAACTTGTGTCGGTTTCTTAAATTTTGCAAAACAAGTCTAATTAAAAATTTCACTTTTTAGGAGTTAGTAATTTTTTGTTATGTGCACTGGCGGCGATTTTTGCCTCCATTGCATCTTTATATGTACTGGTGGCAATTTTTGCTACCCGTGCATATTAAGCCCTTTGTCACATGCATTGGCGGTGATTTTTGCCGCCCGTGCATGTTAAGTTCTTTGTCATATGCACTGGCGGCGATTGTTGCCGCCCGTGCATGTTAAGTCCTTTGTCATATGCACTGGCGGCCATTTTTGCCGCCCGTGCATGTTAAGTCCTTTGTTATATGCACTGGCGATGATTTTTTCCGCCCGTGCATGTTAAGTCCTTTGTCATATGCACTGGCGGCAATTTTTGCCGCCTGTGCATGTTAAGTCCTTTGTCACATGCACTGGCGGCGATTTTTGCCATTTGTGCACAAAAGCAATTTCCTCCACATGCAAGGGTGGTGATTTTTGCCGCCCGTGCACTCACTCCCTGAAAATTTTCTAACTCTGGGAAATTTTTCAAGTTGTTAACTTTAGCCCATTTTCACTCAATTTTTCGCTCTAATCACACTTTAGCCCTTCAAAGCCCATGCAAATGCTCAATTCTCCCTCGCTACTATAATTTCTAGTCAAAGAGACCAAAAGTTTCTTTCCACAAATGAAAAGACAGGCATTCAATAACATGATCCAAAGGTGTTCAAAGATCAGGCTTTCTCAGTGGCTCCTATGAATAAGTTGTCGGATACACGGTTGACCTTGGACATTCTCAAGGTAGTTCTGGGTAAACATGTGAAGGTTCCTACCTTCGTGAAAGTTTCAGTAACAAGAACTTGTGTCATTTCCAAGGACACTTTTGGACCAGACAGCCTAGAGATGCAAATGGTGATAACAATGGATGGAAGTTTCTCTCAAGAAGGATGTTGATGGGAGTTGATAAATGTAATCTTTGCCTTAGTATATTTTCTATTTTTCATATGTACTTTTGAATCAATTTTGGACATATTTACATGTACTTTTCTCATATGTAATTACATGTAAAAACTTAGGAAGTCCCAAATCAATAAGGACTCCTATTTTTGAATAAGTCAAAGTAGTTATAAATTTCCTATTTTTGCTCCAGGCTTCTCCCTATAAATAAAGAGGGCCTCTTTTGTAATAGAGATCTTTAATCTTATGCAACAAAGTGCTGCCCAAATTGAGACTCAACTTTGAGACTTTGTGTTCAAATTGTATGATCAATTCCAATCAATAAAGAAGGCGAGTTTTGATATCAAACTTTGTGTTGAATCAAATTTGTATGAGCGAGGATGTACATATGGCATTTTTGCTGATTTCTCTTGTTAATTGATTGGATAAAGTGGTGCTTGGTTATTACAATTGGAGGACATTCAAGATAAGTTATATAAACTTTGTGTTATATTATTTCCTTCAATCTATGTGTGTTGAAAGCATTTCTTGGTGAAGGATTATAAAGACTTTGAGCTTGTAGTTGTTCACTTTGTATATGAATCATGTTGAGAGCTTGTAGACTTTGTGCTATGATTTTCAATCACATTCGCGTGAATCAGTGGTGTTGTTAGTTGACAGACTTTGTGCTCCAATTGGTGATACGGTTACTTTTAAAATCTTTCTGGGGATAATTTGAAGACTTTGTACTTGAGATTATTCACTTGGTTCATGAATCTTTTTTTGAAGTAAGTTGAAAGACTTTGTGCTTCAACTTACAAGAATATTGTTGATTATTGTAGATGCATTATTGAATATTACCGTGAAACATTGTAAACATCTATTCTAAAAGAAGAGAAAAGGATGAATGTAACACACCCCCAAATCTAATATTTAGTGTAAATAAATTTGTAATAGTTAAAAGGGAACCTCCCCTTGCTGAGAGGAGAGATTTATCTCATCATAGCTATGGTTGATATACCCCATTTTGCCGTTAGTGAGTTAATGGCAAAATATTCACCCAACAAATTGGATGGTAGAACATGAGCTAGAGCTGGTGGGAAATGAAGTCTCTCTAGATAAAGGGGGCAAAATCTTGAACACTTCCACCACAAAACTCTCAGAACAAGGGGTGCTCAAACTGAGATCCAAGGAACCAATTAAAACTTCACTAGATTGTGGAGAACGCAGAGGAAAATGACGAATCCCAAACAAGGAAAAGTTGAAATGGGATGGGGAAGTGACAGGCCAATTAAAAATTGTAACTATGTTGAAAGTAGGGAAGGCAGTCCCCCTTCCTGAACAGCAATGAAAATCATTACTTGGAACGTTAGGGGCTTAAATGTCCCTAACAAAAGATGCCTATTTCGGCAGCATCTGATTGCTCAGCAGCCGAACATTTGTTTGATTCAAGAATCTAAACTTGGGGATCAAGAAAGGGTAAACTTAGGTCAAAAAATGAAAAGCTGGAAACTTTGTGGAGTCAACTCGGAAGGAGCCTCAGGAGGTTTGCTAACTTTATGGAGACCTCAATCAGTTTTGGTTGAAGAAGTGGCCTCAAGCAATTTTTGACAAGCATGCAAGGTAAGGAGTCTAGCATCGAATCTAAGTTTTTTGTTGATTAACGTTTATGGACTGAATAATCACATTCAAAAAAGAGCTTTATGGGTTGCATTGGACATAGTCTGCAAGCTCCCGGAAGATGAGGTTTGCATTCTTGGTGGGGATTTCAATGCCATTTTATCACAAACAGATAAGAATGGGGGAGTAGGAAGGAAACTCCAGTCTCAGCTGGACTTCAAAAATTTTGTGGAAAGGAATAAGCTTTGTGACATTTAGATGGGGGTGGGCAGTATACCTAGACTAATAGAAGGTTGGGTTTCTGCAATATAGCTGAGAAGCTAGACAGATTCCTGTTCAAAGCTGATCTCAGCAGATTTCCCTTCACCCTTAATAGTCACTTGCTTCCTTTACCAGGGTCAGATCATTACCCAGTCTGTTTGGAAATCAAGGGCAAAAGGGGTCCTTCAAGAAGCCCTTTCAAGTTTGAAAACATGTGGTTTGAGCATAAGGATTTCTTCGATCTGATCAAACAATGGTGGAATACTACACAACCAGACGGAACCAAAATGTTCAGCTTTGCAGTCAAGATGAAAGTTATCAAGCAAAATCTAAAAGCATGGAATAATACCAACTTCAAAAATATTTTTGCAAAAAAGAGACAGTATGAATCAGAATTGAAAATCCTCTCAGAGAAGATCATCAGGGAAGCAATGGACAATCAAAGTTACTTAGAAGAAAAATCTTTGATGGCAAAACTAAATGACATTCTCTCTAAGGAAGAAATATTTTGGAGACAAAAGTCGCGGGAAGTTTGGCTTTCAGCAGGCGACAAAAATACAAAATACTTCCATAGTGTAACAAAAGCAAGAAGAGAAGTTAACAGAATAACAAGGGTAAGAGATAAAGACGACACTGTACTGGAGGACGTGGAAGAGGTAAAACAAGTTGTGGTGGCTCATTTTCAGAACCTGCTAAATGAAGAGGAAGGTTCTAACCTCTCAGTCCAAAAGGAGCTAGTGGGCAACATTCCCAAGCTAACCAGTAAATTCTCATAAGATGAAGTTAATTATGCTCTCTTCCAACTCCACCTAGACAAGGTGCCAGGCCCAGATGGCTTCCCAGTAGGGTTCTTCCAAAAATGCTGGGACATAATCAGGAAAGACTTGATGGAGGCTTTAGAGGAATCCAGAACATCTGGATAGCTTTTAAAGGAAATAAACAAATCCTTCATAGCTTTAGTTCCAAAGAAAGAAAAGCCTGAACTACTGGATGATTTTAGGCCTATTTCTCTTTGCAACACCTTCTACAAAATTTTAGCCAAAATAATGGCCAACCGGTTAAAAAGTCTTCTTCCAAATCTGATCTCAGAAGAACAGATGGGGTTCATCACCAATAGATCTATCCTAGACGGGGTAATAATAGCACAGGAGGCCATCCATTCAGTTTAGGTACTGAGAAAGCAAGCTATGCTAATAAAACTAGACATAAAAAAAGCATATGATCGAGTAAATTGGCACTTCTTGTTTAAAGTGTTGGAAGGTTTTGGCTTCAGCAAAATATGGCTAGACTAGACTTTTTCATGGATTGCAAGCCCAAGATTCTTAATTCTGGTGAATGGTTCTCCTAAAGGTTTCTTCAACATCTCACGGGGCATAAGACAGGGAGATCCAATATCTCCTTTTCTTTTTATTCTAATGGCTGAAGCTCTTGGAAGATCAATATCCAGAGCCTGAGACTTAAGGGAGATTGTCAGCATCCAAGTCACAAGTGGGGTTCCGAACATCTCCCACCAGCAGTTTGCAGATGACACCATACTATTTGGGGATGCCCAAACTAGGGAAGCTCGTAACTTCAAATCAATCCTCTAAAAATATATAATAGTTTCGGGTCAAGAGGTCAGCCAGGAAAAATCAGACGTTTTTTTCTTCAACTCAGCAGCAAGAATGGAAGGTCAAATTTTGAGACTCCTTGGCTTCAGGAAAGGGTCTCTTCCCTGCAAATATTTGGGGATACCATTGGATAAAGGTCTCCAACCGGGCACCACATGGAATAGTTTGGTAGAGAAAGTTAGAATAATGGCAGCTTCATGGAAAAATAATTGGCTTTCTTGGGCGGGTAGGCTTACAAAACTCAAATTAGTACTCTCTACCTTGTCAACTTACTGTCATGCCTCCCTTTGTCAAGAATAGTAAGTAAAGCGCTAAGTAAGAAGATGAAGACCTTTTTCTGGTAGGGATCGTCAGAACAATTCAAGTTTCTGCTGATCAAATGGAAGCAAATTTGTGAATCAAAACAAAATAATGGAATGGGAGTTAAAAATCTTTTGCTTCAAAACAAAGCCCTTGGAGCCAAACTGGTGTGGTCAATCTTCTCTAGCCAAGATCTTAAATGGGTAAGAATTGTTCGTGCCAAATATTTGGATGCAGATGAAGATAGCATCTTCACTTCAAGAGAGCTCCCCTCTGGCTCTAGAATCTGGAACTTCATCCGCAGTTGTAGAAATCTCATCTCCGATTACCTTTCTTGGGAAATCAGGAGTGGGGATTTGGTAGATTTTTGGGATGACTCTTGGCAAGGTTTCTCTAAACTGGTCGACAGAGAGGATTTGACACATGTTAAGATGATTACAAAATAGGCATGGGGGGATAAGGTAAGAGATTATTTAACACCATTCTTTCAAAATGGTCTGCTCACAGCTAAATGGAAGAGTCCTATAAATCTCAGTTTAAGTCAGGAGGAAGTAGGAATCTTTGATAGGATTCTTGTGGAAAGGAGGATCAGCTATAGGCAAGGCCAGGATAGGCTTTGGTGGACAGGGTCTCCTAACGGAGTGTACAGTGTCAAAGAGGGTTATCAAAAAATTACGAAAAGTCCTGAGGAAGCTTATGCAATCCCAAGAGATTTGTGTTGGAACCCTAATTGTCTTCCAAAGGCAGGGGTGTTTCTCTGGATAGCTTCACAAGGCAGAGTCCTAACTGCTGATAGGTTAGCCAAACTCAGAATTCAGGGACCCTCGAGATGTTGTTTGTGTAGAGAAGGCTTAGAAGATGGTGATCATCTTTTTCTAAACCGTTCATTCTCCAAACAATGTTGGATTTGGCTAATGAACAAACTTCAGTGGAAATCTGCATTACCTAAGGTTCTGCTAGAGTGGCTCATGAGCTGGCCAAGAGTGAACAAAAAAGTAGCTTATCACAGACTATGGTCCATAAGCCCTTCACTGTTGATCTGGGAACTCTGGAAAGAGAGAAATAGGAGGCTTTTTCAAGACAAAGAAATGCCTCTCCCCTCTTTTCTCAATAAAGTTGAAAGTAGTATAGTCGAGGTCTTCAATTCAAAACTGGGCGAATCAAAACCATCTCAGTAGTTATTTTCAGTTTGGGATGCCCTGATACAACAAAGCTGGCTGGGGCTTAAAGTGCCACCGATAAATATGGAAGGTGGCCAACAAACAGCTCTTAGAAGGAAATTCTCCAAATGGTCCCCGTCGGAACATGGTTGGCATAAACTTAACTTTGATGGTGCGTCTCGAGGGAACCTCGACAGATCAGGAGCTGGGTGCATCATCAAAATTGGGAAGGTAATACAGTGGGTAGCTTGGCTGAGCCACTCCTAGATGGCTCAAATAATGAATCGGAACTGGAAGCCTTAATCATTGGCTTAGGGCTATGCCATGAACTCAAGCTTTAGAAAGTGGCAATTGAGGGAAACTCCCTTGTGGTAATCAATGGTCTTCGGTCGAGGAGATTGATTAACTAGAAACTTGTCACAAATTTGGAAATAGCTCTAAGTTTATTAGACCGGTTCGAGATGACAACTATCAATCACATCTTCAGAGAGGCCAACTCAGAAGCAGACTCCCTCTCTAATCAGGGGGCGGATGGAGTAAGAGTCAAATTTTTAAATTCCTTCACTTAAGTTGGATGGGTCTTCAGGTGGTTGGGTGGGCACCCAATCTACAATCTCAAGGATGGGTCGAATCTTTATGCCATCATGATGGCATATCAATCCTTAGGAGATTGAGCTCAGTTTGAAGGACAAGTCACACGCTCCAATTTTGGACAGAATTCCTCCTCGCTTTGAAATGATTGTAGATAGCATTTTCATGACTAGCAAAGAAGCATCTAGATGGTTTCTCTTCTCTTCCATTTAAGACTATTCATGCAGGCGAAGCTAGAGAGGCGTTGTTTGAATAGCAAAATGGATGGAGGTTCTAGCTTCATAGCAAAGATTTTGATTTATGGCATACTAAACATGGGCTTAGCGACTCCTCTCCAACTAGAGAGCTCTGTCTGCCAGATGGCCTTTAAAGGCGTCATTACAGATCAAAGGCTCAAATGCATACTGTGGAGGCATGAAGGGTTGTTACTCCTGGTGGTGAAGATAATTTTGGGGAAGGATTTCCTAGCATCCGATGAATTTTATAGGGTCGACACTCACATTTTATCTCGATTCCTAGCCTTCATTCTAGATGTAGGAGTGTCGAAGGAAGCAGCGAAAGGTTTGATGATGAAACTCTTTAAACTAGAATTTCTTGGTGACATCGATCACACTCTTAGAGTAGTCATCTCTGGGCCGGGAATCCCACACCCAAAAGATATCTTGGCCCCACAGGATCCTCTGGCAGTGCTAAAGATATTTCCCCTCATGCTCGACCTCAAAGGAATGGCACTGATCGAGCACCAGGATCAAGTTCTTCAAGTATACAGTTTCCTTCACAATTTGCTGACTATGGATGGGGACATTGGCGAGCAGGATTGGGTAGGAAAGCTACAATCAATGGCAAGGGAGATCGACCTACTCTAAGAGCCCGATCCTTGGCTCCATATAGTAAGCCCCATTAGGTAGACAACATAAAGCTTTGTCACTGTGTCCAGTAAGTTGTTGTCTTTTTGGCTATAGTCTATACTTGGTCTAGTAGAATTGGCTTGGACAGTCAGTTTTTTGAAAATATGCAGGTAAACGGCTTCTAGGCACCTGTGTGTAAATTTCCAAACCATATCAATACAAAAATACAAATTTACAAATTAAAAAATAATAATAGAATGTATATTAAATTAATAGAATTACCTTTATAATTTATTTATATTTATGTTATATTATAGTAAAATGAAATATTGATATACATTTATATATAAGTATTAAATATTAATATATTTTAGTAATCTAAATATTAATATGATTATTTAATTTTTAGTACACTGTAATCAAAATCACTAAACTAGTGATTAGTAGTTTACTTTATGCACCAATTAAATTGAAGAATTTTGTAACATGTATAGTTTATGGCTATTATTTATAAACTATACATACAATTTTTTAATTACAAACATTTTAAAATTATTTATTAATCATGTATTTGGCTTCTATTTGTTTAGAATAATTTTTAGTTGTGCTCCTAAACCTCAGTGTAGCAGCAAGTACCAAAAAAAACATAAATTATATTTTTCTAAACTTTCTCTTTTATTTCATCCATCCCACATTTGCATGTTTTACAAATTACAAACTATTTAATTTGTTTATTCAATGATGATAAAGTAAATAATATTTATTTCTAGTTTTGTTTTGCCACAAGATGAATCTCATAGGAAAACAAAAGAAAGAAGATATCTCACTAAAAAATCAAATATGTGCTAATATTTGTAAGTGAATTGTTTACATGTTTTACAAATTGAGAACTTTTTAATTTGTTATTTAGTGAATGAAGATAGATGAATAACTGAGTTAGTTTCTAAATCTTCTAAACATTATGTTCACTACAGTTATGCGGCTTCTTATTGTACTGAGAGGACCTTATTCTTGAGTGCTGCATTTGGCATTACAACCAAAATCCTTGAAGAAAATGATATTTAAAAAATTCAATTGTAAATTTACCATTTTCACATGCAATGCCATTGTATCTCATGCATTTAGTGTTACTTTTTTCTCTTCTTCTTTTCAATATACCACTAGAGACTGGAAAGGGCATACATTATTTTCTTCCTTTTGCAACATTAGGTGATACACTTCATAGTATATTTATCCCATTTCTTTTATTACATTTTCTTTCATGGCATAAATATTCCATATGGTTAAAGATTTAAAATAATCTATGATGATATATCTGCAAAAATACATGGCTGAACTCAAACATAGTAACTTCTAAATTTAACAAGTGCCACATAGTGGCGAGTTTATTGTATTGTAATAATAAAAATTATTTTGTAACTATAAAATAATGTACATTTTAGAACAATTATAATTGTATGATAATAAGTAACTCCAAAGAAAGGTTAAATCTTAGAATATCAAATTTGTATTGAAGGTAATGAAGAAAGACATTGATGGTATGTTAAATTTGAATATGAGAAAGAATTAACAAGAGATGAAAGTAGTATGAAGCATTCTTTTTATTATTGTACACATGTCGTGTCTTTATTCTTGTACATAAGATTAGCAAGTCATAATTATATTAGTCATTGCAGAATCGTATCTTCATTGTTGGTTATACAAGCCTTTTTGTTTCATTTCTTTTCATCTTTTTGAATCTCCTCAAATCCCTTACCCTTTTCCCATCATCAAGTGGAGAACTTGAATGCTATGGAGAAGTTTCCTAAATAGTTAGACCTCCAAGGACTTTTCCTAGCACTAACACCATCATTACAGGTTCTTTTATTGCTTTTTAGAATATAATTAGTAATTAGAAAACACCATTTCTCTTGAGGACATAAAATGTTATTTTTATTTCTTCTTGATTTTTAATTTCTTTTTCTAGTCCTAGGTAAAATATCTTTGAATTTCTTATATTTAATAACATTTTTTCTTTATTAGATTAAATCATTACAATATTCAAAACTCTTGAAAAACATAGAGACTTAAAAGACTGCATTTAGGAAAGACATATAGTTACATACATTTTTCCATTCTTAGTAATTAAATCATCTCAAAATTAGAGAAAGAATAAAAGTGTATGCATTCGTATAGCTTTAGCTACATCTAAAAACTTCAACTACAACATCAAAAACATACAACTCTCAAGTCCTCAATTTTACCATGAGACACTTAACTTCAAAATTTTCAAAACAAGCCCTTGGTTTCATCGCAAGGCACAAAACAATTAAACATCATTATAAACATTTGAACATTTGAACATCCAAATCTTCTCTACTAAGCACCGAATGTGCCTTGGTGTGAGAGAAAACATGATAAAACAAGTCTTGGAGGTAATTATAGGAAACCTCCCAAAATAAGGAAACCTAATAGAATAAGATATTCAAGAAAAAAATTGAAATATTGGATCAAATTAGACAAGAAAGAATAACAAAAACACCTAATATATAGGCACGATCAACCCAATCGTGACCTATGAAGTCTTTCTCGTGACAAAACATGACAACCCCTAAATGTTGTTACCACTCGAATGGCTCTTTCTATGAGAGTAGGAGTGATTGGGAGGTCACCTTTGCAAGGTTCTGGTTCCACGTGCTATGTCAAAGTCTAAGTCATTCTTGTTGCGCCTGGGTCATGTTCTAAAAAACATAGTAGCCCCCATTAGTATTTTCATGCTTGTATGAGACGTCAATAGACTTTTTCTTTTTGTTATCCCCAAGATTCTAAGCTTCAATCATACCAATCCCAATTTCTCTATGTGCTTGTTTTCTTTCTTTCTTTTTATCAAGTGAATGACCCAATTGCTATAGAGGAGGACATATAATATGCTAGATCTCTAAGGACATAAGCCACACAGCTTTGATCCTCATTTACAAGTTCTTTAGTTTTTTTGTAAAGGTAGATTAGATTAGTAATCAGCAAACTCTCTTACCCTTGGGAAAGTAAAACTATTATTTTCTCTTGGTTAGATTAAGATTTCTTGCTTTACTAGATCTAGATTTCATTTCTTGTTTTGATATAGTACATGCATCAAGTGCTTCCATTAGATTAATTCACATTCAAAATCAAAACAGGAAAAGATCAAAAACATAGAAAAACTGCATTAAGAAGAGCCATCCTAGTTTTGCATTCATAAAGAAATTTCATTTTTAGCAAAGTAGTAATTAGATAACATTCAAAAATTTGGGAAATATACCAAAATAAAGTTGCATTCATATAGAATTAATTGCGTAAAACTAGAAAACACTAAAAGGGAAAACCCTCAATTTCATCATGAGGCACACAACATTCAACTATCAAAAAGAGAAATCCCACAATTTCATCACAAGGTACTTACAACATTCAACAAAGCAAGTCATCCTTCTTCCTCAATTAAGTGTTCACATCTATTATGTCTTCGAGTGAGAGACGAATGGATTAAAATAACTTTAAATGAAACTTAGGTAAATCCCATTAAATAACAAGCCCAAGAACAAGTAGAAATCTTGAGGCTAATTTAACAACAAAATAAACAAAGATGATAGAGAGAGGAGCTCCATGCCAATGAACTAGACTCCTCAAAGAACTCATTACATTAGAATAGTGGAGACTTAACACATTCCACCTCTTTGTCACCAATGAATTAAATAGAATAAGAATGAGTGACCTTCCAAGTCACATAAGGATAAAAATTAAAACACCTATGCAATGTTTTAATCGATAATATCAAACAACACTTTTCCAACCAAACCTTGAAAACCAAAATAACCATCAACTTGACACATAAATAGACCATATAAACAACACAACCACCATCTACAATGTTCTTCTTCCTCATGAACAAAATAATGCATCCCACCACCACTCAACTAACTCTTTCCATGATAGTAGGAGTAACTTGGCAGACACCTCTAGTAAGGATGTGGCTAAAGTTTTGTGTTGGAGTTTGACTCATTCCCATTGTGTTTGGGTTGATTTTTAAAAACACAATAACATGGATAGGATGGTCATGATTGTTATATCAAACAAGGTATGCCAGCTAATTAGTTAAAGGACTCTCATCAAAGCATACATGATTGTTATGGACATAAGATGACTGTCTTCAATGCAGGACGATCTAGTAAACTATTCTTCACTATTATATAGGATTTATTTTAAAGCATTTATCATGTCAAGTATCTTTGTCATGGTTCGTACTACTAAATAAGGTTAAATAACGTTGTTATGTGATAAAATTAAGTCATGAATTCAAGATGATGATCAACAATAGTGGATTCACTGTGTTACAAAAGTCATAGGGATTGTTGTGAATGTCAAGAATGTTGACATGAAAGATATACAAGACTGCCACTTTGTAAAATTCATCATTAAATCCATAAGGATAGTTAGGATAATTAGACCATACTAATGACAATCTTATCAACATAAAAATTCCATTACTATTCCTCGTCTATCACCAGGGTTGTTGTAGACCTTAATAAACTATCATCAAGGGTATCAAAAGGGTAAAGAGGATTGTCATGGTTGTAGGATGATTGTCATAACAACAAACTATAGTCATGAGACAATCCTAATTGCACAAAATGATTGATATAACAACACATGTAAGTCCATCATATTATTCTAAGAATATTATTAGAGACTATTTTCTTGATCTAAAGCCTATCATAAGAGCATGAAGATGAATTTTGCATACCAAGAACCACTATAGAAAAAGGAGAAATAAGTATGTTTTTTAGTATTGAATGTTACAATATTGGTAAAATGCACTAGGCTATCATAGAAGTGGATGAAGAATGCATGGATAGTCTATTGGAAAATTTAGGAAGTGTTATAGGAAAGAGTATGGAAGGATGATGGATGCAAGTTAAATTGGGTGGGGATGCTAAGTTAAAAGAGAGGGATAGGGGGACAGGGGGATGGTCATAATAAAGTAATAAAGATACAATTACCAAACTTTATCAAATCCTAGCAATCATGAAGCCACTATCATTTACAATCATTGAAGATAAAGTAATGTTGGATTTCCTTATCAAGGAATAGCATGGTAGAACCAATAACAAATAAATCTTCTATATTTTTCCTTTAATTTGGCAAGGTAGAAGTGACAAATGGGGAAATTCATGATGAACCACATAGAACCATAAACCTTGAAACACAAACCTTAGATGAACCTATGGGAATGTAATAAGGTTACAAAGTTGTCATCAACCTTAAAATCAAAGTATCATGAAGAACAAGGATGATCTCATCATGTACTTGTATTGTTATGCAAGAATTAGGAGACAATTTCAACACATAGACTATTGTCATGTACCCTAGTGGCTTTCATATGACTCATGTTTTAGATCTAGGATGGTTATGAAGAATCCAAATTCAACAAATAAATTATCATGGTTGTAAGATGAGTATCATGGAAACAAATAATCATGTTCCCTAATATATGAGACTATCACTTAAACACATGAGCTATTATCAAGTTCATGAACAGTAATTGATCAAGAACAATCCCATTACCCTTGATTGTTATAAATACAAAGGAATATCCATTAATCATCAAGTCTAAGGTATGAGTTTACCTTTAGAAATGGTAGTGAGGTTGATAATGAAGAATAGGATCCTTTGATGATCCATTAAAAGGAACTGAACCATCTTGGAGATAAGTTTGCTAAGGAGATTTACATCAATGTTAATTTAATAGGATAAATTAACTTCAATTGGAGCTAGCGACACTAAATGAGGAAGGATTTTAAATAATTTTGATGCATTTCAAATATTATGTGTGTAGTAGCAAGTGTAGATCTATAAAAAAATAGATTTGACTCTAAATAATGACCACTTGACTCATACCTTAAAATGATTATAAATGTATCTTGGTGCCACTGTGCTTGCTACTTGATGGATATAAATTTGGCTGCAACAAGAAGTCAGACCACAAATTTCATTATTTATTCTAACAAAAAATAAATAATTTCTATATTGAATAGAAGATTTTGAACTACTAAACAAACATATACCATTGATTCTACCATTTACAAAAGAGGAGATAGTGTAGATTGACCAACAAAGAGTTCTTGTATGAAAATTAACAAGAATGTAAGACTAAATACACATAATCATAATAAATTCAATTAACATGTAAATCACTATAATAAAATATAAACTCTAAATTATTGTGATTATTTAGTGTATTAAGAGGGTTATTAAAGAAGTGACTTTTATTCATAATCACTTTCTGTATGAATTATTAAATTAAATATACATGTCCATAATGATGAATGTCAAACCCTAACTATCAAATGCCTTAAATACTAAACCTTGGATAAAACACTTAGAACCATAAACCTTGAAATGGAAAGCTTAGATGAACCTTGAATGGTGAAAATTGAATATTAAACAATTCAAATTGAAAGTTGAACCTTAAATAAAAGAAAGAAAAATGTTACCAAAACTTAAACTTTAGAACTTAACAATATACTTGTACATATTATAAAACTTACATGTCATTGCCCCAATTCAATCTAATGAATCATGTACATAAGATCTAATACTTATAGTGTCAAGTATTATTTTGTGCTCACACTCATGAATTCTCCACAAATTCTTATTGTGTAGTCAACTCTGATATTTGATCAATTAAAAATTTGATGCAACAACATGGTTAGAATAATAAAGAATCTTCCTATGTGTGTCAAAGTCCTTGAACAACCACACATAAAACTTCTTCATTATATACCTTCTAATGGACATATTCTTGTAACAAAAACAAAACCTATAAGATACTCAATATCTTCTCCATCAATGTTTGTGGTAGTCAATTTCTTTTTTACGTCTACACAATGCAACAAGTATTTATATATTATGTCTTCATTATTCTTTACTAATAATAACTGCATAAACATGATCTACATTAAATTGTATGAATAAATTAATTCCACTAAATGATCTAAAATACAATATAATGAGCTAAAATATTAGTTTTAGCTAAATAATAAATCTCTAATATTTGGTTGCACTAGATCTGATACATGGTAAAATTCAATTGATACTTCCATCTCATTGAACTATAGTGCTCATGGAATTTGATAGGTGTCAAGTGGAACTAAACAAGACCATTCACTAACCCACTCTTTTGACTTACACTCTTCCCAAACAAAATCCATACATGAAGAATAAAATCATGCCATCTCTCTTGTATAAATAGTCCATGAATTTGTATTTGAACATTTAAATGAGTAGAACTCAATCTATCCTATTATTGTAAAATAATCCTCATAGCCTATAATATTAGCTTATTCCACCAACCAAAAATATCTATTGACAAATTGTAGACTTACCTTCATTATATCGACCTATTGTAGAGTTGTACCATTCCATAATCATTGATACATATGTCAACTTAGAACCACATTAGTACATCAACTCTTCTCATGCTAGGGCTCTTTTCACACATGCTCCTACACCATCATTCTCCTCTTTTCCATGTTGAACACCACTCATCATATACATCTTGCACAACTGATAGAACATATATGAATACTTGAATTGTGATGTGTAGTTATCTGATGATATGATGTGTTGACTAAATATGTAATTTATGCCACTTAAATTATCAGAGAAAACTTGAAAGAAACCTTGCACAAACTTAGAAGTATGACTACAATCATCACTAATGTAAAAAGATACTCCCTGAATATCTAATAGTAATATAAATAAATTTGTAGTACTGAGATCACACTTCATTTCTATGGTTGTAATGTATAACTCTTAGAAAATCTACAACTTACACAATGGTACCAAGAGGAAATGTGTCCTTACATAACTTGCATTGATCATATAACCATTGCGCTTTGTGTGTATGCATTGCATACTATAACACTATTTTCTTCTAAAATATTCTCATAAATTTGGCTAAAGTTATATCTTTACTCACTAACTCATATCTCTTTAACTCTTTACCATATGATTCCCATAATACTTAGTTCCTTTGTTACTTTTAATAGTCTATTCCACCAACTTTGCAAGCTCACTATGTTTACAAAATCGTAGCTTAAGAGAACCAAATCAAGAAACATCTCTAAAGGCCTTTGCATTGTCACCAAACTTGAAACCATGTTTAAAATATAATCCTAAATAGTAATAATCATTAAGGATACAACTGAGCAATATCATTTTTCTCATGCATGATTTTGTCATCTACTTAAATGAGGTTGTAGGTCTTAAGAATAGTGATCCAACACATTGAGGCTTAGTGATAAATTATTCAAAAAATTTAGTACATAGGGTATGGTTCATGTTAAGATCATCTAAGTCTTATAATTTATCCTTAATTATCAGGTGTAACCTCAAGGAACATAGGCTTAGGCCTAGTAGACCTTGAAGAAGAAGAAGAGTGACCTTCTCTTATAAATTAGCCCATTGTTATCCACTATCTAATTATAAGTACTAGTCCATCACCTTAAGTTGGCCTTCCCTGAGCTTAGGCCTCGGTGTGTCCTCTAGGATTAGTGGATTTACAACTTTCAAATCCAATGCCAACTCTTAAATGGTATAGGGCACGCACATATATCTAGGAAATAACTGTGATTTATTTATGGTTTAGAAGGCCATTTTTAGAAGCAAGAATCATATCCTTGAATCTTCTACTTATTTCCTTAACAACCTTTTGATTATCTATTAGAGAGTGAAGTTAGGATAGGTGATGACTAGTTTACAAGAAACTATTCTCACAACTAGCTTGCCTTGTGGTAGTGGTCCCTATTATAGTTTATCACACTATTTTTTTGAGGAAAAATATCCACCATTCAAATGAGAAGACAACTTCTTTCATGTAAATGTGGATCAACTCTTTGAATATATTAATACTTTGTTTTGATGTGTGTGCTTTGGTAACACTATGGGTAATGTCTGATCTAGTTCAGTTCATGGCAATGGTTATTATTCTAATAGATCTAGAGTGAGCAAAACCTAAAAATGATGCAAAAATTCTTCTAAATTGAAAATAAGGTTCAAATTGATTCTAGAAGTATGTGTTTATGTAGGGATCATATACTCCTAATTTAGAAATATAATTCCGTATGGTGTAATTATTGTATTGTATGGATTGGTAATACATTCTAGCCTTGACATTGTGCTAGTAATCTTCACAACCATTGTAGATGCTTTCCTGGGTGTAGAGTTATAAGCCTAGTTTAAAAAACCCTACCTTTCTTCTTCCCTTGAAAATTTTTGGGGTCAAATGTGGAACCTATAGTCACAAATATTTTTCATCTATTTTAATGATCACTTGTTTATACAAAATTCACCTTGCAGTCAACTATTTATAACTAACTAATTTAAACATATTTTGAAAAAAATCCCACAAAAATCTATCTTTTATGATAAAATAATGTTGAAGAAAGGTACAAGATGAATAGAGATCCATTAGCACAAAAAGATTTAAAGTAGTCATATTTTTGCAAAACATGTTAAAAGGTGGTGTTGATGATCGTTTTGATGCAATCATAACAATAAGTTAAAATTCACATATAATGAACTGAAACTATACTTGAAAGATAAGAAGGAATCATTTGAGATTCAACTAATCCCAAGTCTACAATGGTTCGGTTGGTCAAGTTCAGTTGGTCAATGTGAAGCTGTAATGTTCAAGGGGCCTTATGTAGTTTAGGTTTGTTTGGTGGTTTACTGGACTAAGAATATGCAAAAAGGTCATGAGATATGTCAATACTTTTCATTCCTTTGCATAAAAGTGATACTGTGCTGCAAGTTTTAGATGGTTTTCTTGAATTTTTTGCAGCTTTCTTCTTTATCTATTTATGAAAACTGTCTACTTATAGCTCTGTTATGCATGCTTCTTCAAATTTGAGACAATTTCCTTTAGATTTCAACGTTTTCAGCTAAATATTTCAGATGGGTTGGGAAAAGTTAGAAAGATCTAATCTATACCTCATTTAATCTACCGAAGGATCTAATTGTTTTTGTTATGCACTATGTAAATACTACAGTAATTTGATCAAATCCACAGTAAAAACCTTAAATGCAAGTTCTGAGCATTTTCACAAACATACATTTAAAATTGCAAGCTCTCAAAGAAAATATTTCAAAACACAAAGAAGAGCAAGAGAACACTCAGAAGATAGATGCAGAACTCCAAATTCTATTGTATTAGAAACGAATAGTCATACATGATTTACAATGTAGGAATGACTCTTAGTTTCATTGATCATACTACAGAGAACTTACAAGCTTTATAGATACAGTAAGGCAGCCAGACATTCCACGCGCACCTTACTGCAGACAAACAGGCGACCTCCTTCTTCTACTTCTAAACTATGCTAACTTGCTGTATGTTCCTAAAAAATCTCTATGTAGCCCCTGTTGTTTTCCTAAAATCCCTGTTGTAAAGTATTACAGTGTAGAGAGGCACAATATATAGACATTCTGATTGTCCTCACTACAGCAAAAACCTAACTGAACCCCTGGTTCAAACCCTTGGTTACAGCAATAAATACAGGTGAACCAGCTCTTCAAAATATCTCTGAGCAGTGTCAAATCTGGGTGAAATATGCCCCTTCTAAGAAGTTCCGGTAGCTGGGTAATAACTTCTGTTTGTCTGTTGTAGTAATACTCTCAGCTGCAACCTTGTTCTTCACTTGAATGGCCTTGACTTTTTCACACTTCATCTTTATCTTCCTGCTCTTGAGATCAGATTTCCTTCCTTCATGAGGTCACTGTGTTGACTTTCCAGCTGCTTCCTCAACTGCAAGCCTGCAAGACAAGACAAGCAATAAGTATTTCATTTATCACATAAACAGCAGGAAACTAAAATAATCATTTAAATCTAGGTGACTACGCAAAATTGTGGAAATCGGATCTAAAATACTCTAAAAACGCGCTCAAAACGCATTCAGACCGCTCACAACCCATCGGGTCAACCATCGCTGACCGGGAAAATGCCACGGGCGCCAAAAAATGGTTTAAAACTCCACCGCTTCATTTCCCGCCCATCGGCGTGTCAAAAAAATGTTGGCCGATATTCTCTATTTGGCCGATGTTCACTTCATCTGCATGATATTTTGGAAATATGATGCTCTCCCTTCTGAAGGTCCAGATGACATCATCAGGATGTTTCGCTTCTGTATATTGGGGAAAAGAATGACATCATCATCATATTCATGTCGAAGGCAAATAGGAGGATATGAAATATGATCCTGCTGTTGAGGAAAGGAATATGATGGAGACGTCATCGTCATATTCGGGCTTCGTTAAAATGCAAATGATGGCGTCATTGTCATATTTAGTTAAGATCAGGGGATAAATGTAATATCGGGTCACCTAAGGAGCATGATCAGGATGATGATTGTAATATGACCCCTTTGCGGCCTAGGTAACCCCCTCGAAAGATCAGGATGATGATGATCATCAGGATATTTGGGACTTTTGTCAAACTTAGAATAAGACGTCATCATCATATTTCGCGAACCGGATCATGTTTTGGGAAATATCCTGCCGAAAGGAAATGTGATGATGATGATGATCAGGATATTTGCTTCTTCGTTTATCAGATCGGGATGACGTCATCATGATATTTGGGGCCTTTGTTAAACTTAGAACATGACGTCATCAGGATATTTCGCTAACCGGATCATGTTTTGGAAAATATCCTGCCGAAGGGAAATTGGATGATGATGATCATCAGGATATTTGTAAAAGGTCATTCTTTCCCGGTAGGAGGATTTCACGAAATATCGAGTAGACAAACAAGATCATCATGATCTTGACAATATGACAGGATAAAAATATGATGATCCTCCTCGTTGAATTATCATGATGAGGTTTCCATCATTTTCCATCTTCGAAGCATGAAGATGAGTTGAGGTCATCATCAGGTTTGCGCTAGGGTGATATTAAAATATGATCATGCAAAAGGAGATCAGGAGGATATGAAGACGTCATCATCATCTTAGCGAATTTCAGCAAATATGACCCTCTTGTGAAAGATCAGGATGATGACCTTCCGATAGGATTTTGGCATGCACATGCAAATTATGCAGATGGTGGATTTTCTAAGTCAGGGTGATATTTAATATCAGCATGATATTATAATTTCGGGTGATGTTAAAATATCATGATGCTTGCGATACAAAAGACCGCTCGACGGGGAAAACTTACTATGACTTAAAGTTGACGTCCGGATATTTGAACCTTAGGATATTATCGGGGGGGGGGGTGCTTCAAATATGATGATGATGTTCTTCATACAGCAAAACCGAGTTTATAAAATATGACCCTCCTAAAAATCATGATGCTCACGATGCGCATAAGGTCATTTGACGGGTAAAACACACTATCACCTAAGATTGACGTCTGGATATTTCGACTGCATGATTTTATCGGGTGATGGATCAAGATCATGATGACCTTGACAACATGAAAAAATATGATGATCACTTGCGATTATCAGGTTTGACCAAAACTTTGACTGCTCATAACTCCCTCATATGGACGAATTTTCAAGTGACGTAAAAGGCAAACCTGCATGGAATTTCAAGCTCTTTCTAAATATGAGGTCACAGAAACAAAATATGAACTTTGACAAACTGACCTCATGATGATGACCAACCTCATCCAATATCATGATGATGATGCACCTGACTCATTTTTACCAAACCGCCAGAAAGCAAAAAAAAAAAACACAAGCAGAAGCAAAAAGCAAAGCGACAGCAGGGGTCCCCATTTTGCTAAGGAGCATAATGGGGCGTGTTGTGAACATCACAACAACTAGCAACCAAAACAAAACAATTAAATTCAGAGTGTTCAAGGAAACTAGATGAAATGAACTCATAACTTCCAACTATCTTTCCTGCAAATTACTATTCAGCTTGAGACTCAAAGTATTCAATAAAGATGCATGAACTTCTATTTTCAGTTTAGTTGTGTGCACGTGATTAATTATCCTCATCTTGAAGATCGGTTGAACAAACCAGGGACTGACATTAGCCTACGTAGGTGAGGATAATCCCTCATAGCCGACCGGATAGAGCCTTGCTGCCAGCGAGCGTCTATAGCCCCGGCAAGGTTATCGTTACAATTCTCCTAAGTAGAGCCCCACTGCCAGCGAGCGTCCATAGCCCCGGTAGAGTTACTTAGATGGCTTAATCTGGATTTTCAGTATAATCCGCTTTATTTATTTATTTTTTTTTTTTTTGTTTTCTAATTTTGAAAGATTTCATAAGGTATAGCAATTTGTAATTTCATGATGCAAGGAGTGGACACTTGCTGAAATTAAGCTGAGAATTGTAATGGTAGCAAGGGTGACCTCTGATTTTTCACCTAATATCTACACTGGTAAGTTCAACAAACCCAAGGATTTTAGGTGTGTCATCGTGAGAAACCTGCTTCGAATTCTCAATCACATTTATTGAATACAAAACTTCAGAAGATGAACAACTCTCTACATTCATGACAGTAACAAGTTATATGTAGATTGCAAATGGTTAACTTGAATATCCTAAATTTTATACTGTTTTGAATGGTTGCTAGCTTTGCTCCTTAATACTCTAAAGTAAAATAAAGATCCCTGCTGAGGAGACAACAATCAAACCAAACAAACAGGCTGTACAAACAACACAACAAAAGAAAAAACTGTACAAACAGAAAGAAACAAAAAGTAAAAACAAATAGAAGACCAGCTATACAAACAGCCAACCCAAAAGAAAACACACAAGAAGCACTGTACATTACCCACAGCATTTTACATTAAGAAAAAAAGGACTGCCCCCCTTTTTCCTCAAGCCTGGAAGTAGTGTTTCAAATGCTGGCCATTAACTAGTAATGGCATATCTTCTCCAGTCAAGGTCTTAAGTCTAAAGGTGTTATCTCCTATTATTTCTGAGACTTGTAATGGACCCAGCCATAATTTATCAAATTTTCCATGGCTTCCTTTCTTTTCATGTGCTTTGTCCCAGCACAACACTAAGTCTAATATCCTAAATGTTTTGACTCTTGCCCTTTTGTCAAACCACCTCTTAACAACCGCTTGGTGTTTGGCGAACTTTTCGAGGGCTTGACCTCTTTTCTCCTCTAGTTGTAACATTTGCACTATTTTGGCTTCCCTATGGTTATCAAAGCCTAGATATTCATTGGCAAACTTCCAGGTTGGTATTCTCAGATTAACTGGAAGTATGGGATCAGTCCCATAAACTAAGTGATAAGGTGTGCTATCTAAAGCCGTTTTAAACTTGGTCCTGTCTACCCATAATGCATATCTTAATAGGGTATTCCACTCTCTAGGACTTTTGGCAATTAACCTCTTGATTATGTCTACTAAGATTTTGTTTGTTGATTCAGCCAGTCCATTACCTTGAGGGTAATAATTCGAAGAAAACCTTAGAATAATCCCATATTCAAATGCCCATTTAGAAAATTTTAAAGAAGAGAAAGCAGGGCCGTTATCACATACCAATGAATAGGGCGTTCCAAACCTGGTGATAACGTTTTCTTCAAGGAACTTGATAAATACCTCAGTTGTGGAAAATTTGCAGCAGGTGGCCTCAGTCCACCTTGTACAATAGTCTGTTACCGTCAATATAAATTTGTGTCCTGCAGAAGATGGGGGATTGATGACTCCGATAAAATCCAAGCCCCATTGTGCAAACGGTCTGGATTCGATCACAGGTTGTAGTGGATTGGCCAGATTTCTCCCTTTGTCTGCTGCAGTCTGACAGGTGTGGCAACTTTTGATGTGACTCTTAGTGTCTTTGAACATAGTGGGCCAGTAATAGCCCGCCCTCAGTATTTTGTGTGTTGTAGCTAAATGGCAACCATGGCCGGTTCCGTACTTGTCATGTAGTTCTGTCAACACTCTATCAGCTTCAGTTCTGTTTATGCATCTCAGATAAATTCCATCATGGTTCTTCTTGAATAGAAGACCTCCTTGCACCATATAATGCTGTGCCTTAATCTTCAAAGCTCTCCTCTGGGAAGCCTTCATCTTGCTTGGGTACTTTCCAGCTATCAGGAAGGTGCTTAAATCATCGTACCAACCTGATGCGTCTTGGGAATTCAATACATATTGTTGTTTTATCAGATTTGGATCCATGTTTGCTATTGTCTGCACCAACGCCTGCCCTCTGACCAGCTTTGCGGGGATGATCTCCATGTCGAATTCTTGCAGTGTGGTGATCCATTTGGCTCTTTTTTCTCCAGGCTCATTTTGCATCAGCAACATTTTTACTGCTGCGTCTGGTACTATGGCTTTAATCTGGCTGCGCAGAATATAGTGTCTAAATTTTTTCACAGCCTTCACTAATGCGAATACCTATCTTTCGATATCTAGATATCTCAGCTGTGCATCCTTCAGAGGCGCACTCATAAATGCTATGGGCCTCTCTTCATTATTTTCACCTTTCTGTGTCAAGGCAGCTGTGACAGAATGAGAAGATGCAAAGGAGTAGATGTAAAACGGGCTTGTGTAGTCTGGACTTGCCAATACAGGGGCATCAGAAATTGCCTCCTTGATATCTTCAAATGCGGCTTTGGCCACTGGCGTCCATTCCATCTGTGCATCTTTCTTCAACATAGCATTCAATGGCTGCACGATCTCTGCAAAACCTGTTATAAACTTCCGAACAAAGTTAATTTTACCAAAAAATGATTTCAATTCTTTCCTACTGTTTGGTATTTGCAAATTTTTTATGGATTCTATTCTATCCGGATCAATTGAAATTCCATTTTCAGAAATGACATGGCCTAATAATTTACCTTCAGTTACGCCAAATATACATTTCTTAGGATTAAGGGAAATCCCATACCTTTCACATCGCTTGAGCACTTTCTTGAGGTCTTCAGCGTGGGTGGATGCATCCTTGGAATACACAGTTAAATCATCCATATACACAACAATGCATTTACCTGATAATCCACGAAATGCAACGTCCATGGCCCTCTGAAAAGTGGCACCTGCATTAATTAGACCAAAAGGCATTCTTCTATACGCATAATTTCCCCATTTGCAAGTGAAGGTGGTTTTTAGTCTATCTTCTCTATCAATTAAGACCTGGTTATAACCTGAAAAACCATCTAAAAAAGACATCATCTTTGCGCCATTTACTGCTTGCAGTACTTCGTCTATTGGGGGCAAAGGATAATTATCCTTTTCAGATCTCTTGTTTAAGTTTCTAAAGTCTACGTACAACCTGATGTCTCCATTTTTCTTCCTCACTGGTACTAAGTTAGCTACCCAGACAGAATGTCTGACTGGAAAAATTATTCTAGCGGACAGTAATTTTTTAACTTCCTCAAAGATTAAAGGCTCTAGAATGGCATTTACAGGCCTCTGTTTCTGCCTAAATGGTTTGACTTCTTTTCTTAAAGGTATTACGTGAGTTATGATGGACTCATCAAATGTTTTCAAGTCTTCGTAAGTCCATGCTATGACATGTTTATATTCTTTCAGAACGTCCAGAACCTCTTTTCTAATTTTCTCAGAGCAAGCTTTCCCAATTAGTACACTTTGTGGATTTAGCTCAATCCCTAAGTTATGTAAATCACACCTACCCCCTTCTGTTTTGTGTAAGTCTTTCTGTCTTATTACCCCGTCGAAGTCATAGATGTGTTCTAATTCAATCACTCCTTTTGGTAAGAAGTTGCTCTTTAAGTTGATCATATCTTCTTCGTCCCATGTTACTTCAGGCCTTTCTTGTTCATCAATGATTTGGGCCTCAAATGCCTCATTACAAGTCAGAAAATTAATAATTTGTTGATCCTCTCCAAATACCTGAAAGTGTGTAACGTTGTCCGATATACTGGGCACGTTAACTAGCTCAACAGCAAATCGTCTTAGTCCTGTCAGTGTCAATGGTTCTAATGTACTAGCAGCAACTGCTAACGCATCTGGCCTATGGTTCAGCTCTCTAGGAATGTGCTCTATGTTAAAGGCATCAAACGAATCCATATAACCCCATACTCTATGTCTGTAACTAATCATCTTCTTATAATTGCAGGCATATAGTTTCCTCACTTGTCTGACTACTAATTCAGAGTCTGAAAATACTCTGATGGTTTTTACTCCTTTCTTGATGGCCATGACAAGTCCTAAAATTAGGGCTTCATATTCAGCAATATTGTTAGTGCAGGAAAATTGTAATCTATATGCTGCCAAATGTGATTTACCTTGAGGATTTATGAGTTCAATACCCGCACCTGCGCCCTGTTTTGATTTGGACCCATCACATTTTAACGTCCACATGCCATCTTTACTTTTCTGATCTTTTGCCTTGGCATACTTTGTCCCTTTTATTGCCTGTGGGGTGTTATCTTGTTTATTCATGGGTTTTTCCGTTTGGTTATCTTTCATGTGTGTGTTTTTAGTTTGCAACTCAGAAAGATAACTACCCTTGTCCTCTATTTCTTTTCCTAAATCTGGAATCAAGGCATCTATATTATCCTGAACATATCTCTGTGTTGGATCAGGATTCTCATTTTTCTCTTGTGACTCTACCCTCCCTATGCACCTTTTGTATTCATATTCAATGATGTCTTTGCATATTTCATAATTCTCCTCAGAATGTTGCCTATCATGGACTCTACACCTATTTTTATATAACTTACATTTGACTGGGAGATTGTGTGTAACGCACTCTTCCACCTCTCGTCTAATGGCATGACCAAATTTGTCTATTGCATTATTTTCTTCATCTGAAGAATTTCTGTCAGACTCAATGAATAGTGTCGTTCTATTGCTGACACACTTCTTTCTAATGTTTAACATCA
This sequence comes from Cunninghamia lanceolata, assembly GCA_027924645.1. Lineage (NCBI taxonomy): Eukaryota > Viridiplantae > Streptophyta > Pinopsida > Cupressales > Cupressaceae > Cunninghamia > Cunninghamia lanceolata. Next base: position 12,124,905 of record BSBN01000916.1, on the reverse strand, counting down.
TAATCTCTTCAATCTGCATCCCATTATTGGTAATTCTATAGACACCTGGTTCAACAGCAGCATATAATATTTCATTAGTTCGATTATACTCTGTTATCATATGTTTCATTCTGGGCTCTGCCTCTATTCTGATCTGGTTTGGGATGCCTCTCCACGGTAACCACATGTGTGAAAAGTCAGTAGCCATATATCCGTTTAATGTCTTGGACCAATCTCTACTTAGCAACATTCCATAATTTACGGGTATATCCACTACTTGAATGTCAATGATTTGGCTTACCCTAGGATCTGAAGCTAATTGCACTTGAATGTTCATGAGTTCTCCTATCACGCTAACCTCGGTCTTATCTAATTGCGTGACAACCTTGGCAGATTTGGTGGGAGTCAGCCTGAGAGTTTTACATATTCCTAAGGGCATTACGTTGGCTGAAGCACCAGAATCTACCATGCAATTGTGTATATTCTTCCCACACAACCTAACAGTTAACAAGAAAGGTTGAGTATCCCTCTTATCCGCATGTATTACTACATTAGTATTGGAAGGCTGCTCAACTTTCTTACCTTTCTCCTTAGGTGGTGAATCACTATTAGGAATAGTTATATCAGCAGACACCTTGTTTGTTATGGATGTATCCAGGGATTTTAAAAAAGCATTTCTGATCCCTGGGGTCTTCAATAATTCATTTAGAGGTATACTGACCTTAATTTTCTTTATTTCCTCTGATAAGTAATTCATTAATCTTGTTGTCTCTTTTGCTTGTCTTACTTGTTTGATCCTTTTGCACTGTTGTTCCATTATTTGTGTGCTGACTAGCTTTAAGCATGGCAGGATTGTTGCTAGCATTCTGATCTGGGGGTGTATTGATGTTATTCGGAGGAGTGGAAGTGGTGAAAGGTCCTCCCGGCCTAGGGTTGTTCCTCAAATTGTAGGTGTGGCTTTTATTTGCTTGTTGAAAGGCCTGCACCTCCTCTGTTTCATTTAATATCTCATTTTCATATTCAAAAGGAAACTGAAAAGCATTTAACACAAAGGCTGATTCAGGATAAAGACTTTCACAACAGTATGGTTCATCCTCTAGCAATTCATCCTCTTTCTCTTCTGCAGTTGCAAAGGTAAACGTTTCTAAGACTAATGCTGTGTCATATTCTGAGGGTACTACCTCATTACCCTTAGGAATGAGAAATTCAGAGGTAGGAGGCTGTACATCTATGTTGAAAATACTAGCTGCCAAGTGGAACTGTGGACAGTCGTGCTCAGCATGGGCATTGGTATTGTGAAATCTGCACCAATTTTTGGGTGTTGTACTGGCCATTTGTATGCTAGTCGTTTGTTTTGCACCATGATTATCTGTATTCTCAAAAGGAGAAGCCAGAGTACCGTTGTTGGGCCCAGTGTTCCATGTCTTGGGTGGCCTAGGTTGATTCTGATTTTTGTTATTATTGCCCCAGGTCCTATTATCTATCACTGGCCCCCTATTTTGCATTGGTTGCCCCTAACTGGGGCCTTGATGCTGATTGTAGTTTTGGTTCTGATTGTACTGCTGATTTTGATTGAGACTATAATTCTGATTTTGGCCTTGGTTGTGATTTTGATGTGGATTGTAGTTTTGGTTGCTTCTTCCATAGAGGTTCTCATTTCTTAGCTGTGTCACTTCGGTTGTTAATCTTTTCAAATGTGCAGTAATTTCTTTAATTTCTTCCCTATCCTCTTGTGCTTTTGCCACAGTTACATCCCTAGGAAGTTGGAAGAAATGCTGACCATTATTTTGACTATTATTGGAAGTACTAGCCGTGTAAGGAGTTATAGCTTGGATTGGAGTAGGATTATACACAGGCGTGTAAGAAGGAACCGGATTTACTAGTGGAGCATGCTGCACAGGGACTCCATTCCATGGCTGTGCCTGATTCTGCACCCCAAAATTTCCTCCATTGACAAATGGACTGTAAGCTGTATGTCTCATTTCTTGGTTCACTGAGGCTGCCTCTTTATAGGCTTTGGATATTGAATCTATGTCAGGTTTTCTTTTGACAAACATGGCGGTTAAAGGATCCAAGGCAGCATAGTACATAGCCAACAAGGGAGCATCATCTATGGTATAAGGGGCTACCAGCCTAGAATAGGCCTTTTGAAATCTGTCATTGAAATTATCAATTAGCTCTCCCTCACCTCGTTTTATAGCAGCCAATTTATGATACAAAGTGCAAGGGTCAATGGGTCCTCTAAATCTTGACAGAAATGCTTCTTCCATAAGTGCCCAGGAAGAAATGTAACCATTGGGTAAGTTTACGTACCAGCTAGAGGCTTGCTCATTAAAGGTGTAAGGAAACAATCTACACACAACATCCTCGTGCTCTAACATAGCCCTAAAACATGCTTCCTTAAATATTCTAATATGATCTTCTGGGTCCTGATGCAACTGGTATTTGGGACATATCTTTTCCGAATTTTTTGGCATCTCATGATAATCATTGAAGAGTATGGGAGAATTGACATCGAAATAAGCCATTGTAGGTGTTTGAGCTTGACTTGAACCTGCAGGAATACCTGGATTGATTGGTGGATTAGGATTTGCAGGAGGATTGAGACCTCCAGGAGTGCCTGAACCAAGATTTAAAGATCTGAACAGTGATCTGTCAGGACTCACAATACTACGGATGTTAAAAGGTGACCCAGGATGTGTTCCAGATGAACTTCCTGCTTGCGATATTTTTGGATTCCAAATTAAAGGGTTCTTACTTCGCCTTGTATCAGGTAGTTGCACAAATATATCTCCTGAACTGGACCTAGACCTAGTCACTCTATTACTGTCGTTAGCCAGTTTGAAATGAAACCTAACTCAGGAAGGCCCTCCTTCTAGCGCCAGAAAACTATTGATGATCGTTTTGATGCAATCATAACAATAAGTTAAAATTCACATATAATGAACTGAAACTATACTTGAAAGATAAGAAGGAATCATTTGAGATTCAACTAATCCCAAGTCTACAATGGTTCGGTTGGTCAAGTTCAGTTGGTCAATGTGAAGCTGTAATGTTCAAGGGGCCTTACGTAGTTTAGGTTTGTTTGGTGGTTTACTAGACTAAGAATATGCAAAAAGGTCATGAGATATGTCAATACTTTTCATTCCTTTGCATAAAAGTGATACTGTGCTGCAAGTTTTAGATGGTTTTCTTGAATTTTTTGTAGCTTTCTTCTTTATCTATTTATGAAAACTGTCTACTTATAGCTCTGTTATGCATGCTTCTTCAAATTTGAGACAATTTCCTTTAGATTTCTACGTTTTCAGCTAAATATTTCAGATGGGTTGGGAAAAGTTAGAAAGATCTAGTCTATACTTCATTTAATCTACCGAAGGATCTAATTGTTTCTGTTATGCACTATGTAAATACTACAGTAATTTGATCAAATCCACAGTAAAAACCTTAAATGCAAGTTCTGAGCATTTTCACAAACATACATTTAAAATTGCAAGCTCTCAAAGAAAATATTTCAAAACACAAAGAAGAGCAGGAGAACACTCAGAAGATAGATGCAGAACTCCAAATTCTATTGTATTAGAAACGAATAGTCATACATGATTTACAATGTAGGAATGACTCTTAGTTTCATTGATCATACTACAGAGAACTTACAAGCTTTACAGATACAGTAAGGCAGCCAGACATTCCACGCGCACCTTACTGCAGACAAACAGGCGACCTCCTTCTTCTACTTCTAAACTACGCTAACTTGTTGTATGTTCCTAAAAAATCTCTGTGTAGCCCCTGTTGTTTTCCTAAAATCCCTGTTGTAAAGTATTACAGTGTAGAGAGGCACAATATATAGACATTCTGATTGTCCTCACTACAGCAAAAACCTAACTGAACCCCTGGTTCAAACCCTTGGTTACAGCAATAAATACAGGTGAACCAGCTCTTCAAAATATCTCTGAGCAGTGTCAAATCTGGGCGAAATATGCCCCTTCTAAGAAGTTCTGGCAGCTGGGTAATAACTTCTGTTTGTCTGTTGTAGTAATACTCTCAGCTGCAACCTTGTTCTTCACTTGAATGGCCTTGACTTTTTCGCACTTCATCTTTATCTTCCTGCTCCTCAGATCAGATGTCCTTCCTTCATGAGGTCACTGTGTTGACTTTCCAGCTGCTTCCTCAACTGCAAGCCTGCAAGACAAGACAAGCAATAAGTATTTCATTTATCACATAAACAGCAGGAAACTAAAATAATCGTTTAAATCCAGGTGACTGCGCAAAATTGTGGAAATCAGATCCAAAATACTCTAAAAACGTGCTCAAAACGCATTCAGACCGCTCACAACCCATCGGGTCAACCATCGCTGACCGGGAAAATGCCACGGGTGCCAAAAAATGGTTTAAAACTCCACCGCTTCATTTCCCGCCCATCGGCGTGTCAAAAAAATGTTGGCCGATATTCTCTATTTGGCCGATGTTCACTTCATCTGCATGATATTTTGGAAATATGATGCTCTCCCTTCTGAAGGTCTAGATGACGTCATCAGGATGTTTCACTTCTGTATATTGGGGAAAAGAATGACATCATCATCATATTCATGTCAAAGGCAAATACGAGGATATGAAATATGATCCTGCTGTTGAGGAAAGGAATATGATGGTGACATCATCGTCATATTCAGGCTTCGTTAAAATGCAAATGATGGCGTCATCGTCATATTTAGTTAAGATCAGGGGATAAATGTAATATCGGGTCACCTAAGGAGCATGATCAGGATGATGATTGTAATATGACCCCTTTGCGGCCTAAGTAACCCCCTCGAAAGATCAGGATGATGATGATCATCACGATATTTGGGGCTTTTGTCGAACTTAGAATAAGACGTCATCATCATATTTCGCAAACTGGATCATGTTTTGGGAAATATCCTGCCGAAAGGAAATGTGATGATGATGATCATTAGGATATTTGCTTCTTCGTTTATCAGATCGGGATGACGTCATCATGATATTTGGGGCCTTTGTTAAACTTAGAACATGACGTCATCAGGATATTTCGCTAACCGGATCATGTTTTGGAAAATATCCTACCGAAGGGAAATGTGACGATGATGATCATCAGGATATTTGCAAAAGGTCATTCTTTCCCGGCAGGAGGACTTCACGAAATATCGGGTAGACAAACAAGATCATGATGATCTTGACAATATGACAGGGTAAAAATATGATGATCCTCCTCGTCGAATTATCATGATGAGGTTTCCATCATTTTCCATCTTTGAAGCATGAAGATGAGTTGAGGTCATCATCAGGTTTGCACTAGGGTGATATTAAAATATGATCATGCAAAAGGAGATCAGGAGGATATGAAGACATCATCATCATCTTAGCGAATTTCAGCAAATATGACCCTCTTGTGAAAGATCAGGATGATGACCTTCTGATAGGATTTTGGCATGCGCATGCAAATTATGCAGATGGTGGATTTTCTAAGTCAGGGTGATATTTAATATCAGCATGATATTATAATTTCAGGTGATGTTAAAATATCATGATGCTTGCGATACAAAAGACCGCTCGACGGGGAAAACTTACTATGACTTAAAGTTGACGTCCGGATATTTGAACCTCAGGATATTATCGGGGGGGGCGCTTCAAATATGATGATGATGTTCTTCATACAGCAAAACCGAGTTTATAAAATATGACCCTCCTAAAAATCATGATGGTCACGATGCGCATAAGGTCATTTGACGGGTAAAACACACTATCACCTAAGATTGACGTCCGGATATTTCGACTGCATGATTTTATCAGGTGATGGATCAAGATCATGATGACCTTGACAACATGAAAAAATATGATGATCACTTGTGATGATCAGGTTTGACCAAAACTTTGACTGCTCATAACTCCCTCATATGGACGAATTTTCAAGTGACGTAAAAGGCAAACCTGCATGGAATTTCAAGCTCTTTCTAAATATGAGGTCACAGAAACAAAATATGAACTTTGACAAACTGACCTCATGATGATGACCAACCTCATCCAATATCATGATGATGATGCACCTGACTCATTTTTACCAAACCGCCAGAAAGCAAAAAAAAAAAAACACAAGCAGAAGCAAAAAGCAAAGCGACAGCAGGGGTCCCCATTTTGCTAAGGAGCATAATGGGGCGTGTTGTGAACATCACAACAGGTGGGAGAACACATGATTCAATGTGCGAAACAAGCCAATGTGAAAATGACATACTATCTTGTGTTCACAAATGCTTGCCAAAATAACATTCAACATTGAAAAATACAATGGTGCACAAAATAACTTATAACATAGTATTAATGCACTTTCCAATGTTGTATGTTATTTTGGGAAAACATTTGTGGACCCAAAATATTACATATTCCAACTCTCAAATATCATAGGGCATGCATAATAATAAACATAATAATATCCAACATGTTTAGAAATGAATGGTTATGGTATTTTTGCAAAAAACCACAAAAAAATCATAATTTTTTATGTTGAAGAAATTCTAAGGAAATTTACAAGCCAAATAAAGAGACATTGGAGCATAATGATTTGAAGTAAAAGAATATCAAAAAAGAAGCAAAAGAAACCATCTACAAACCCTCCTCTACACATTTTTTTGAAACGCATAAAGAAATTCATGTCAAAGCAACCAAAGTCCTAAGTTGACCATTTTGTTATAAATTTTTATTATCAATAAATCAATTTTATTAAATTTATTATTTATTTTATAAATTGTATCTTTATTACTTAGATTGTTTATTTTTTTAATCAAAATACATAAATTTATTTTTTTAAATATTGCCATCAAATCAATAAACCATTTTTGTGTTTAGTATCAAGCCCAAGAAAAAATATTTAACATTTTTTTAAAATCCAAACATTTTGTGCGCCTCCCATTTTCAAATATTGACTAGTAGTTCTCTGCCCTACAAAAATTATGTTTATTTGTTTGTTTAAATTGTTGTTGCCTGTCCATAATCACTGTACTTAAATATCATCCATTTGGTCAAACACTCAATAGCAATTTTACATCTCGTCCACAACAAAAAGTGTAACTATTTGTCCTACTTCTATTGGCAAAAATTACCCTTTCACTCTTGAAGTGGATGATGTTTAAGAATAACTAACTAGAATGGTTAAAAAGTTAATCACATGTAAAGTTGTAGTAGGATAAAAGATTCCTAGGATTAATTATATACAATGCTGAGGAATGGGTAGACCACTGGAAAATGGCCTCTCTCTGGATTAACAATTAATTAATCAGAAAAGCTTGCCGGCAAATTTGGAGGCAGGATCCTTGAGAGGAGATTGAGGATCATGGCCTAGCTGCAATGTCAATCTCCAATGGAATAGCTCTCCATTTTCTCTAACCTCTGGATCTGCCTCTTTCAGAGTGTCTGAGATGGAGGAGTCCAGCAAGTGGTAGAATCCTACGTAGTTTCTGTACATCTCAAACTCCATTCCAATTTGACCTGTATGGCTCACTGTGTTACTCACCATGCCCAAAACGCCCGCCACCATTGACATGGATAAGAATGCGCCATTCAAATTCAATGCCCCTGCAATCCCAATGAGTAATGGACCCGCTACTGCAAGAACACTATTTACTCCCAATACTTTGTGGCTGAGTCACACAAACTCTGCAATATCACCACTTTTAAGCATCTCTAAAACACCTCTCAATTCTATTTCTAGCTCTCCATTCCATCCACTGATGGTTTTGTTCTTATCACTCTAGGGTTAGGTTTGATGATTTTGTTCTTGTTGATGTTGGTGTTGAGGCCACCACATTGTTGGTTGCACAATCTTGGGAAATTTAGGGAGCATACTGGGGAAGAGAGGTAGAGGATAAGCCTCATCCAATGCAAGTACTACTTTGTAGGCCTTGTTTGCACTTTACTCCTAGTGAAGGTAGGGAGGTAGAGAAAGGTTTGTGTGGATGTCAGTGTTGAGTTGGCAGAAGAGCCATGCCACCATTCTCTGCTCCTCTGCTAATTGTGAAGGCTGCAATTGAAGGTATTGGATACATAAGTAAAGGAAATGGTGCAAGAATATTTGTTCAAGGAAGGCATTGTTCTAATTATAACAGGGAAGGACATAACGAGGAAATGTGTTGGGATATTCACCCTTGTAGGATTTGTGGTTTGAAAAATCATTGTGAAAAAACATGTTGGAATAGAGAGTTAAAAAATGAATCTATGATAGGTTGTTTGAAAATGAATTGTGGTTGGACAAATGTATTTGACTGGCAAAAGGTCACAGGAGCATAAAATATACAAACACTATACAAAATGAAAGGTAGAACTAGAAATCTTCCTATTATATTGATTGTCTAATGAAATGTACATATATAATTAAAATGCAACTAATTCTCACAACCGAATTCTACAACTACCCATAACAATCAACTAATCAATGATTTACACAATGTTTCATTATCCAACAGCAGTTTGTTCACAATGCACATCAAAGCTGTGGAGAAGCCATACAAAAGTGTGGCAGCAAGATGGTTACTATTATGAATGAGTAAACCTTGGAGAATGAGTGCCACCAAAGTGATGTGGGTGAGGGAGGAGAGGAGTTTGTTCCATCCATCTCTTTGCTATGCGAGGACACCATGCATTTTTGCTCAGTCTGCCACTGCTGCTGCCACCAAATGCAGCTTTTCCATAAGAATCTCTTCTGCTTCATCTTTCTGGGGGTTTTGGTCCTCTGGACATGGAAACTTGGTTAGCGGGTGTATGAACAAGTCTATTTGATTGCGTTGCAAATATCTGGTGCCCAATGAAGCCATGACCATTTAGGGGCCACGTCCACAGACACCCTGTTGATGTCCTAATCTATTTGCATAATTCACTACTCCTACACAACCATGTTTATCTATGTTACTGTTAAAACCTCTCATTAGCTTCAAAGCCTCCATATTGTTGTTTCTCTGTGTGAATTTGATGAAATAGCAATAGCAATTCCAGTCTCCACTCTTTCCACAAAGAAGTAGAGAATGAGGATGAGAGGATGAGAATGCAGAGGAAGAATGGAAATGTGGGTGGGGCATTTAATAAGGATTCCACTCTCCTACTATTGAAAATTGAATTAGACTTGGTCTAACTCCCAATTAAAACAGTCAACTTGACCCGGCCTCCATACAATTTTGTTTTGTTTCTCTCAATGTTTGACCATAGCATAAAATTTTATTTGCCTTTTTACCAAGCACGCCCAGTTGCACCCAAGACCTGAATATGAGTTTTCCCCGAGATTTTGGAATAACTGTGAAAATATCTTCCTCCCATTTTCTCCACTTTTTCCTTTGCATGGGAGACTTTGTTGTGCAAGTGGCCAGCAAAAACAAAACACTTTTATCTTAACTTTTTACCAAGCACGGCCAGTACCCCTCGACCTAAATTTGATGGCTATATAACCGCATTTAAACAATTTTTTCTCCACTTTTGTATGGAAGAACAATCATTCCTTTGACTAGCATAGACTTTGTCATGCAAGTGGCTAGCAAAAACAAAATACATTATCCTAACTTTCCTTTCACTGTGCACAAAGTAAAGATTCTAAGGGAGAGGGGCCAGTAGCCACCCACCCTAACTTCGCGCATGTCAAGCACATAGATAGACATATCAAATTTTGATAATTTTTTTTGGTTTTTTTGTATTGACCAAAGAGCTTAAATCTATTCTTTCAGCTTCTGGGCACTTAGACATTTCCCTGTAGTACACGTTATGTGCACATGGGTCAAAAAATGGTCATTTCAACATGTCACTCCATACATCCGCACCGATGTGCCAGTAACAGGGAGCGCGCTAGGGGCACTGTCCCTAGACCCCACAAGGGGCGCTGCCCCTTGACCCCATCTTGGGGGCACTACCCCCAAACCCCCGTAAGGGGTGTTGCCCCTTAACCCCATCAAATAATTTGTTGGGAAACTGCGCTGAGAAAGGTGGGGTAAATTTGACTTCTGAGTCTTATTAGGATCCATATAAAAACAAAGGGAAGATGTCTAACAGATTTGGAGATGTTACTCCACATTAGCAGTTTAGTTTCAATGACACTGAGAGTCGTGGCATGAGAGAATAATGGCGTGTAACAGATTTCAATTAGTTACTTGCCATCATTTCCATTTTGAACTTGCCACGACTTCTATTTCATGTTTCACTTTGCACCATTCACCCTCCATTGCTTTTAGCAGTGTTGTTGTAGCAATTTTCCTACATAACTTAAGCCATCCATTAGTATTACGAGTGGTGTTGCAGGGAGTTTGCAGTTTAAGGTAAGGAATTAAAATTGTACATTTCATTTTGTTTATCTTTTCAAATCATGCAGATGAAAGGGAACACTTTCCTTGCATCAATTCTATGGATGAGAAACGCTCTCGCATTGTGAGATTTTCCTGAATGATAGAGTTTTCTGTGTGTGTTGTTGACCTAGGGCTTGAGAGTGTTTACATTTTATTTTATTTTTGTCTGGTTTCTATGGTTTTCTAGGGTATCCTTGTGGATCGTACCGGTCAACCATATTTGTGGCCATTAGGCATATGTCATGCCCACATTTCCCATGCAGCCATGACACGCAACACACGTGTCATGTCCACATTTGTCATGTGGTCATGACACGAAATATCAAAAAAATTTCCACATGTCCCTAGAAACCCCCTCGCACGTGTCAAAATGCTCAGTGGCAATAGGCATAAGGTGTAAACATGTCAATCAATCTCGAGGAAGAGTGTTTGCATACGCAATCCCCTGCGTGATGATAGCCGACTAGGGGGTTATGCAACACGAGGAGAGTCGCTACTAGGGTTAGGATCGAATTGACCTGAACCCTAATTTTCATGAGTGACATGATTCTGACAGGAGTCAAAATCCACCCTAATTCTAGAGCATAAAAATAAATTAAAATACGCCTTTGTAAAAACTAATAATTGCAAGGTAAATAATTGTTAATTAATGTCAAGGGAATTTCATTTAAATTAACTACTCTAAGTCTCAGAAAAATTTTAGTTTTTAACATTTGAAATAATTATTTTAAAAAGAGTCTCCCTTGAAAATATTTAGGAGAAAATTAAATAAAAAAATTAAAATTAAATTCACCTAAATAACATTATAAAAATTACCACCCGATTAAACGAAAATCAAACTAAATAAAATTATTAAATATTAAATCCCAAATTAATAAAGGCCTATGAATAAATAGAATTTCCACCGTAATGTTTATCCCATTAAGTCAAGGTAAAATCATAATCAATAATCAATGTTATAAAGCTTGCCCTCCATCAAAAGCTTAATAAATCAAATGGAATGATAAAATAATTAATTAGCCCTAAGCAAAATATATATTATAAACCCACTAATAAACTAGCCCAACCCATTACAATAATAGGTAAAGTAAAATTCAACTCCCTCCTAACAAATAAAAAAAATAAAGAAATGAAATAAAAAATTTCCCCACTTAAATCTATGTCCAAAAAGTGCCCTAATTAAATTAAATCCCATGAGAATAAAAAGGGGGAAATTCAAACCCACGTTCAAATAACAAAACAAGTCAAAATGAAAAAAAGAAACAATTAAATGATAAAAGATCCCCTCAAAAAGTCCTAAAAGCCCTCTTCTATTATTTTATGTTTTTCTTTTCCATTTTGCCCTAACCCTATCTCATTCATCTTCTTTCATTCTTCTCTTCTCATTTTGTTTCTTCATCTTTTTTTGTTTCCTCTTTGTTTGTAAGTCAGATTTCTTCTTCGATGACAGCCATAAAAATACCTCACAAAGGTACATAATCATTTTATATGAACAAAAGGGGTTTCATATATATATATATATATACACATTTAGTATAAATCTGAAGGTATATATTATTTTGTTACACAAAATATAGAGATGATATATATATATTGTTAATATATTATAAAAATGCAGATATAAACCAAGTATTAATGGCAGGTAACAAGAATGAGGAGAAGCATTCAAGGGAGGGATGACGGATACAAGCGGTGCCGCCACCGATCAACGGACCCACTATTTTTTTTTGTTTGCAGTTTAAATGATGAGTGCGAGCGTTGGGTGTGGGGAGGGGGCCGCACCCCCACCCACACCATTGGGTGTGGGTGGGGTCTCAGCCCACTCCCCACACCCGCGTCCTGCAAGGAGAATGGTGGGTGGCAGCTATGGCCATCGTCCACCATTCATAAATGTTTTTTTGTTTGAAACTTTATCACCAAACCCCCGTGGAAGCAGGTTTTGGCCCTGCTCAATAGCAGTCTCAACTTTAATTTTTTTTATTACATAAGCACTGTGTATTATATCACTTGGTATGAATGTTACTCGATTCTTTTATTTTATTTAAAACAATTTTGTTAATAATACATATACACAGTCATATAACTTAAATAAAAAAGGAATAGTAAGATTAGAATATTATATATATATATATATATATATATATATATATATATATATATATATATATATATATATATATATATATATATATATATATATATATAATACAACTTTACACAATAGTAGAAAATTTAACTAACTTAAAATTAACAAGAGGAAATATACACATTTTTCTTTTGTTTCTAAGAATGATATCAAATAGAACTGATTTAGTTCCTTTTCTATCTTAGCATTTGGACAACAATTTTTTTGCATTTGTACAAAAATAATTGTATTCACAATAAATATATTTTTCCCATACCAAGAAACACATGAACATATCAAGAAGAAAATCTCCATTAAAGGGCAGCAAGAAATATTTTCTTTCATTTACAACAACAACTAAAACTTCATAAATAATATTGTTGAAAACACTTGCAACATGGAGAGTTCCAACTTTGACAACAATTTACAGTAAGGCCTCCAAGGCCATAGCTTTCAAACAACCATCAAGACAATGACAAAAAGGCTAAAGTGAACATTCTCCAAAGCTCCAAAGACCCCAAATAACCTGCAATAAATTTAAACACAAGGAGGGGAAACCAAGCCACACAAATCTCCCTCCTCTCTACCATAGACCTGCTAGTGGGTCACCCCCGAGCTGGGAGGTAGATCTCACACGGGTTTCTCACACCACAACAAAAATCACAATCAACACAAATTCATCCAAGGTTCATGCACAATACAAAAATTATTGAAATGAGTTTGGAGGGGTAGGGGAGTGGACCCTTTGACTCAAGAGGTCACTCCAAAACTCAATAATCTCAATACCACAAGGCCTCAAGCCAAAAACAATATCTCCATGAAGCACAAAATCACCAAGGTACTCATGCCAACCAAAATAATCCCAACTCTATAAAATACCTTCAAGGCTATAAATAGATCAACACTAGGAGGTGACCTCAAGGAGGTTCACTCTCCCCCACCCCATACAAGTTGAGCATTTTCTACAAAAGGAGAGACTCTTACCAACACCCAAAACCCACACAAAAGAAAATAACACCCAACACAAAATTTTAAGCACACAATCAAAATGAAACAAGCATAAGGAATGTCTAATGCCATAGGGCTTACCTTAAGAGCCCAACAATGGATGCATATTGAAGAAGAGCCCACAAGCTTTCCCCAAGCCTCCAATCCTCCAAGTTTTTCTCCAACTCCTTCCCAAAAACCTCCAAAGATATAAAAATTTCAAAAAGTAAGAACCCCCAACTCCTCTCCAAGAGGAGATAAAATAGGCCTCCAATCTAGGCCCTGAGAAATGAGAAGGTGACACTTGTCACCTTCTCCTTCCTCATCCCATGCCACTTGCAAGGGAGAAGGAATGTGAGGGTGACAAGTGTCACCCTCTTATCCATTCAAACCCCCTCACCTTATCCATTTGTGCTCTCACATATGTGTGAGAGCCCAAGTGGAGAGGTGGCATCTCTTCCCATTGCTCCATGAGTATAAGGGATGACACATGTTATCCCTTTACTTCTCAAGAAAGCCCCTTCTCTCCAAGATGCTCTCACACATGTGTGAGTGTCTTGGAGGAAGGTTCCACACACTTGGGGGTCTTGAAGACTCCCCAAGTCTTCAAGGTGGAGGAATCCTCAATCCTTGGGAAGGGAGATGGGTCTTTTCCAAGGCATGACTCATCTCCCACCCTTATCCATTTTGAAATTTCGTCACTTTTACTAAACTCAAGTTTAGAGTGACTAGACGAGAGTTACCCTAGGGTTTAGTAAGTCCAAATAGACCCTAGACCCTGGGGTACCACCTAGGGTAAGTTTGGAACTCTAATAAACACTTAGGGAGCTGTAAAATCACATTAAATGGCCCAAAAATAGAAAGAACACCAAATGGTGTAAATTAAAACATGAGTTTTACAACACATAATTAAATTAAATAAAAGGGGTGAACTAGGCCAATTAATTAAAATCAAGCATTCACAGAAACATCATTTGATCAAACATGATCCTCATCCCTCTTGGGAATGGATCAGCTTAAGAAGGAAATACATAAGTGTGAGATCTGCCTCCAATTTTTTGTGGCCTAGAAAATCACCTGCACACTCGATCAAATGATCAATCCAACATAGATATATCATAGCCGAAGCAACAAAATGTAATAATCATGTCATCACATAATTCATACACAACATTAAACAAATCACATCATAATTAAGATTTAAAATTGCATTTACTATGTAATGTCTCAGAATCAGAATCAATAACAAATCCATATAATGAGCTCATAATCAACATCAATAATAATCATCAAATGTATCTCACATGTTTAGCATCATAAGAGCATCAAAATGGAATCTAATCAAATCACCACATAACTAATCAAAGCTAATCCAAAATCAGGAGATATAGTCTGAATCTACATAATAGAAATGAATAGTCTCTAAATGTCTAAAATGTCTCCAGCTATCATATAGAATGATCAAAAATAGGGAAGTGAAATATATAGGCCTCACATCCTCCCCCCTAGGACTAAACTTCCTCCTGGAAGTCATCAAAGAGGTGAAGATAGAGTGTCCTCAATCTAGCTGCATCTTCCCAAGTTGTAGTGACCTCATCATATAGATCCCACTGGACCCTAACTTGGTCTGGTTCTTGACCTTGATGGCCTAGCGTCTGATGAGCCAATATGCAACTTGGTTCCAAAACCAACTTCCCGTCTGCCTCTACCTGTAGATCACTCTAGTCCAATACATGAGATAAATCAGATATATATTGCCGTAATACAGACACATGAAAAACATCGTGGATGCGCAACAGGCTAGGTGGCAACGCTAGATGGTAGGCTACAGGTCCTATCTGCTCCAAGATCTCAAAATGTTCTACAAATTATGGTGCAAGCTTAGAGCCCTTTCCATAATGGATTGGACTCTTGTGTGGCTGCACTCTCAGGAATACTCTGTCACCAACTAAGAAGCTCAAATCCAGTCTCTTAGCATCGGCATACTTCTACTATCTATCATGTGCCTCCTGAAGTCTTTGCCTAATCAGTGTGACCTACTATTCCATATCCTAAACTAACTCTAGACCAATGGCAACTCTATTCTCTATCTGATCCCAACTCAATGTTGTCCTGCAAGGTCTGCAATACAAGGCCTGATAAGGAGGCATACCCAACAAGCTGTGATGCCCATTATTGTAGGCAAACTCAACCAGATACAGATACTCTTCCCATCTAGATTGGTGGTCTATAACATACATATGGAGCATATCCTCCAACACCTGATTCACCCTCTCTATCTAACCATCTGTCTCAGGGTGATAAGTGGAGCTAAAGTTGAGCTGTGTGCCCAACTCTTGCTGCAAAGCCCTCCACAAGGATGATGTGAACAATGAGTCCCTGTCAGAAATGATGCAGTGAGGTATTGCATGTAATCTCACAATGTCATCCAAGAATACTCTCGCCACTGCTGGTGCATTGTATGTTGTGCGTACAAGTGAGAAATGCGCCACCTTGGTCAACCTATCAATTGTCACCATGATGGCATCATGGTGGCGAGAAGACATAGGAAGACCAATAATGAAATCCATGGAAATGGTGTCCCATTTCCACTCTGGTATTTTGTGAGGGTTTAAAAGACCCGTTGGATGCTGATGCTCAGCCTTGAACCTCTGGCACGCAAGGCATCGAGCAACAAACTCTGCAAATATCCTGCCTCATACCCACCCAATGGTACAGCTATTGTAGGTCAGCACGCATCTTCTTCACCCTCGGGTGTGCTACATAAGGTGCTTTATGAGCCTCTGGTAACATTACTGTACATAGGTCACCTGTACGGGGTACATAGATGCATTATCGATGATGAAGTAACCCATTTGCCTCAAGGTAGTATCCTACAAACTTGCCCACAAGGGCCCTCTATGACTGGATCTCTTCCTCTACCTCAAGAAACTACTCATCCTTAGGCAGATGTTGAATAATGTATCCCCTCAAGTCCACACTCAGAGTCAAGGTTAGGATCTCGTGGCACCTCCAATTTAATGCATCAGCAACCATGTTCTCCTTCCGTTTGATGTAGTGGACATCAAAGTCGTACTCACAAAGAAATTCCATCCAACACCGCTAATGAGTGTTCAGATTTAGTTGTGTGAATATGTACTGAAGGCTGTGATGATCTGAATGAAGCTCAAAGCGATGACCCAATAGGAAATGTCTCCAACGAACTAGAGTATGAACCACTGCTATGAGCTCTAAGTCATGAGTGGGGTAGTTTAGCTCATGGGTCTTGAGCTTTCGCGACTCATACGTGATTACTCTACTACCCTGCATAAGAACGACTCCCAAACCCTCAAGTGATGTATCAATGCAAACAATAAAATCTACTGCTAGATTAGGAACCGCTAAGATGGAATCACTAGTAAGACGCTCCTTAAGGACCCCAAAGGCCCTCTTACACTACTCAGTCTAAGTAAAACTCTTCCCTTTCCGCTAAAGGGAAGTGATGGGGTGCGCTATCATGGAGAAGCCCTCAATAAATCTATGGTAATAACCAGCTAACCCCATGAAACTTCTAACCTCTATCACATTAGTGGGTGCTGGCCAATCCCTGATAGCCCTAATCTTCAATAGATCTACGGAGATACCATCGCTAGATAGGATGTGCCCCAAATACTATACCTGTTTCCTGAAGAATGCACACTTTGCCAAGTTGCCATAAAGATTCTACTCCCTTAAGCATTACAAAACCTGACCTAGGTGCTCCTCATGCTCCTCCTCAGTCTGCGAATAGATCAATATATCATCAAGAAAAATAATGATGAACTGATCCAAATAGGTACAGAACACCCCATTCATGAGACTCATGAACAATGCAAGGGCATTCGTCAAGCTGAAGGGTACCACAATGAACTCATAGTGGCCATATAGAGTCTAGAAGGCATTCTTACGAATGTCCACCTCTGTGATGCGCAACTGGTGATAACCAGACGTTAGGTCTATCCTAGAGAACACCCTAGCTCCCCGTATATGATCGAAGAGATCATTAATCTTGGGCAGAGGGTAATGGTTCTTCACCGTCACCTTATTTAACTACCTATAATCCATGCACAGATGAAGAGACCCATCCTTCTTCTTCACGAAGATGACCAATGCACCCTAGGGTGAAATGTTAGGTTGGATGTGCCCCTTCTCAAGCAAGTCCTCTAACTATAACTTGAGCTTCGTGAGCTCATAAGTGGTCATCTTGTAGGGTGCATGAGACACCGGCTTGGTACCCGGTACTGAATCAATATGAAAGTCTACCTCTTAACGGAGTGGCATCCCTAGTAACTCTGGTGGAAACACATTAAAAAACTATCTCAAGATGGGATGGTCATCTAATGATGCCTTAGGCTTGTCCTCTAATCTGTCACTAATAGTGATAGTAAACATCTGACATCCCTTCCACATGCAGCATTTAAGCTACTGAGTGGATATCATATGAACTATCGTGGGCTTTTGAATACCCACTATCTCAATTGACGTACCATGATCGTCTAAGCAGCTAATCACCTTTTAGCGACAATCTAGCTTGCCTCTATGAGCCACAAGCTAGTCCATGCCAAAAACCACACCATAAATCCTAAAGGCATAACCCTAAGGTCACAAATGTAGTAAAGACCCCCAAAGATATCTCATAGTCATGGACTAAGGCATCTACTTCCATCTTGGCCCCTGTGGTCAACTCAACCTCCCACCTATCACCCTACCTAGAGGCCAACAGCCTATAATGCTCCATTAATGATAGAGATATGAATGAATCAGTAGTGCCAGAGTCAAATAAAATAGAAATGGGGACATCTCCAATCATACCTGAGGTCTCAATCACTGATGCCTAAAAATCATCCTAGCAGTTATTAACCATTATGAATATATGGTGGGACTTACCCACATCTCCAACTGTCTGCTCTGATCCTCCTGCACGAGGCTATCCCCTTGCCATAAAGCCCTGTGGGCACTCTCTGGCTAGATTTCTGACTTCACCATAAACATAGCATGGGCCTCGAGCCTGTACCTGTCCAGATTGAGTCCTACCTAACTGTTGTTGTCTAGATTGACCTCTAGACCCCTGTAAGCCCCTGTAAGACTGTTGTGATCTCGCAGGTCCCGTAGGTGGTCCTGCTGTCTCTGATCCATACACAGGCCCTGCTATTGTTAACCTCAATTATGGCCCCCATGTACCCTCTGCTATGGCATGTACCTATGCTGAAACTGCTGCTGCTATGGAGGCCTAGGAGGTAAAGATGCGGAACTAAATCCTCCTCTCTCAGGTGGTGGTGGTGGTCTACGATAACTCTGCTACTACTACTATCCATGATCCTAAAACTGAGGGCATGAACTATGTTCTCATCCCTATATCTCCTCAGCAATGTATGCCTTCTCGGTAGCCTCGCTCAAAGTCTGGGGGTCTGCCATGCATAGGCCCTGCTATCCCATGATTTAAACCTTTGATAAACTTGTGAACCAAAAGTTTCTCATCATAGAGATACTCCACATAACATGACAACTCAGTGAACCTGCCCTCATACTGTGCTACAGTAAGCCCTCACTGCCATAAATCATGGAACTCATCTGTACAACGTTGCGGTTTGACAAATATCGTGCACTAAAGTGCTCAATGAATGTCTCCCATGAAAGTGTATCCAATGATAAGCAGCACTTACACTCCTCAGTGCGCCACCAAGTCACTGCCGCATCTCTTAATAGGTGGACTGCCACACATGCCTTCGTGTTGCCCTCATAAGGACACAACAAGAAGAAACTATCTAAGGTGATAAGCCAAGCCTCAACTTTGATTCCCTTTGTGGTCTCAGTGAATGTAGGTTGGTTCAGCCTTAGTAAATCCTTAATAGGGTCTCCTCGGTCTTTGTGCCCTCGGATAGGCTCATCTACACCAAAGTCATAAGGCTTGTGAAAAATATGCTCTACTCTCACCACCTCCTCACGCATAACATGATGCAGAGGACTCCTGCTACGAGCTCTGTAAGCTGATCCAACCTCCTATGCTATCATATCAGATATCTCAACATAAGGCTCCACACCTGGTGCCTCTTGTAGATTAACGCAGGGCTCCACATGTGGCTCATGTGACTCAGCTCATGGCTCCACATGTGGCTACTCTCACGGATCAATGTGGGGATCGACATGTGGCTCGATACATGGCTCGACTATGGCCAGTGGTAACCTATCTAGCACTGCCTATAGCGCCTGTAATATTTGTGGCCCAATATAAGGTCCAGGTGGTGCCTGTGGTGCCTACGGTGCTAGCAGTCCCTGACCCTCAGCTAAAGAGTTGCTATGCACATGTACGGACTCAGTGCGGCATGAACGTGCTCGCCTAACTCGTTGGGGAGGCA
Organism: Cunninghamia lanceolata; assembly: GCA_027924645.1. NCBI lineage: Eukaryota > Viridiplantae > Streptophyta > Pinopsida > Cupressales > Cupressaceae > Cunninghamia > Cunninghamia lanceolata. The sequence continues at coordinate 12,105,115 of BSBN01000916.1, read as the reverse complement.
TCCTACAAGAACAAGGTATTCACAAATCAATCAAAGTTGCAGAATATATAATGTGCCCAAACAAGCCCAGTGTTTAAACTTGGGCTCTGATACCAAATGTCATGCTCACATTTCTCATGCGGCCATGACACACAACACACGTGTCATGTCCACATTTGTCATGTGGTCATGACATGAAATATTAAAAAAAATTTCACATGTCCCTAGAAACCCCCTCGCACGCATCAGCGTACTCGGTGGCAATACACATAAGGTGTAAACATGTCAATCAATCTTGGGGAAGAGTGTTTACATACGCAATCCCTTGTGTGATGATAGCCGACTAGGGGGTTATGCAATGCGAGGAGCATCGCTACTAGGGTTAGGATCGAATGGACCTGAACCCTAATTTTCCTAAGTGAGTGACATGATTCTGACAGGAGTCAAAATCCACCCTAATTCTAGAGCATAAAAATAAATTAAAATACATCTTTGTGAAAACTAATAATTGCAAGGTAAATAATTATTAACTAATGTCAAGGGAATTTTATTTAAATTAACTGCCCTAAGTCTCAGAAAAATTTCGATAGCATAACACATTTTTAATGTTTGAAATAATTATTTTAAAAAGAGTCTCCCTTGAAAATATTTAGGAGAACTTAAATAAAAAGATTAAAATTAAATTCACCTAAATAACATTATAAAAATTACCACTCGATTAAATGAAAATCAAAATAAATAAAATTATTAAATATTAAATCCCAAATTAATAAAGGCTTACGAATAAATAAAATTTCCACTGTAATGTTTATCCCATTAAGTCAAGGTAAAATCAAAATCAATAATCAATGTTATAAAGCTTGCCCTCCATCAAAAGCTCAATAAATCAAATGGAATGATAAAATAATTAATTATCCCTAAGCAAAATATAATATTATAACCCCACTAATAAATTAGCCCAACCCATTACAATAATAGGTAAAGTAAAATTTAACTCCCTCCTAACAAATAAAAAAAAATAAAGAAATGAAACAGAAAATTTCCCCACTTAAATCTAAGTCCAAAATGTGCTCTAATTAAATCAAATCCCATGAGAATAAAAAGGGGGAAATTCAAACTCACGTTCAAATAAAAGATCCCCTCAAAAAGCCCTAAAATCCCTCTTCAATTATTTTATTGTTTTCTTTTCCATTTTGCCCTAACCCTATCTCATTCATCTTCTTTCATTCTTCTCTTCTCATTTTGTTTCCTCTTTGTTTGCAGGTTGGATTTCTTCTTTGATGGCTTGGCAGCCATGAAAATACCTCTCATAGAGGTATTTATTCATTTTATATGAGCAAAAGGGGTTTCATTTTTTTTGTATATATATATATATATACACACTGTTAATATATTATAAAAATGCAGATATAAACCAAGTATTAATGGTAGGTAACAAGAATGAGGAGAGGCGTTTAAGGGAGGGACATCGAATACAATTAGTGCCACCACCGATCAATGGACCCACTATTTTTTTTTTGTAGTTTAAATGATGCGTTGGGGCATTGGGTGTGGGTGGGGTCTCGGCCCCCTCCCCACACTTGCAACCTGCAAGGAGAATGGTGGGCGGCGGCTATAGCCGCCGTCCACCATTCATATATTTTTTTTGTTTAAAACTTTATCACCAAATGCCCATGGAAGCAGGGTTGTGGCCGCCGTCCACCATTCATATATTTTTTTGTTTAAAACTTTATCACCAAATGCCCGTGGAAGCAGGGTTCGGCCCTGCCAGACAGCAGTCTCAACTTTTTTTTATTACATAAGCACTATGTATTATATTGCTTGGTATGAATGTTCTCAATTCTTTTATTTTATTTAAAATAGTTTTGATTATATATATATATATATATATATATATATATATATATATATATATATATATATATATATATATATATATATATATATATACACAGTTGTATATACTCTATTTAGCACAGTTTCAACAATAGTTTTAAAATATGTTTTTAATCAGAATATATACATATAATATATATGTGTGTGTATTATATTATATATATACACAGTCATATAACTTAGTTAAAAAAAAGAACACTAAGATTAGAATATTAAAATAATATATATATGTATATTCCCATATATATATACAACTTTACACAATAGCAAAAAAATTAACTAACTTAAAATCAACACTGAGGAGAACTTTTGGGAAATTTTTGTTTTTTGACAACAAGAAAATTATACAGTTTTATTATATATATTTTTTTGTAGAAAGAAAATTAACAAGAGGAAATATACACATTTTTCTTTTGTTTCTAAGAACCATATCAAATAGAATTGATTTATTTCATTTCTATCTTAGCATTTGGATAGCAATTTTTTTGCATTTGTAAACAAATAAATGTATTCACAATAAATATATTTTTTCCCATACCAAGAAACACAAGAACATATCAAGAAGAAAATCTCCATTAAAGGGCAGCAAGAAATCTTTTCTTTCATTTACAACAACTAAAACTTCAAAAATAATATTGTTGAAAACACTTGCAACATGAGGATAGATTTTATTACAAACTAAAATATGGAGAGTTCCAACTTTGACAACAATTTACAATAAGGCCTCCAAAGCCATGGCTCTCAAATAGCCATCATGAAAATGACAAAAAGGCTAAAGTGAACATTCTCCAAAGCTCCAAAGACCCCAAATAATCTGCAATAATTTTAAACACAAAGAGGGGAAACCAAGCCATGCAAATCACCCTCCTCCCTATGATAGACCCACTAGTGGGTCACCCCCGAGCTGGGAGGTAGATCTCACACGGGTTTCTCACACCACAACAAAAATCACAAGCAACACAAATTCACCCAAGGTTTATGCACAATACAAAACTCATTGAAATGAGGAGGGGTAGGGGAGTGGACCCTTCAACTCAAGAGGTCACTCCAAAACTCAATAATCTCAATACCACAAGGCCTCAAGCCAAAAACAATATCTCCATGAAGCACAAAATCACCAAGGCACTCATACCAACCAAAATAATCCCAACTCCATAAAATGCCCTCAAGGCTATAAATAGATCAACACCAGGAGGTGACCTCGAGGAGGTTCACTCTCCCCCACCCCATACAAGTTGAGCATTTACTCCAAATGGAGAGGCTCTTACCAACACGCAAAACCCACAAAAGAAAATAACACCCAACACAAAATTTCAAGCACACAATCAAAATGAAACAAGCATAAGGAATGGCTAATGCCATAGCGCTTACCTTAAGAGCCCAATAATGGATGCACATTGAAGAAGAGCCCACAAGCTTTCTCCAAGCCTCCAATCCTCCAAGTTTTCTCCAACTCCTTCCCAAAAACCTCTAAAGATAGAAAAATTTCAAAAAGCAAGAACCTCCAACTCCTCTTCAAGAGGAGATAAAATAGGCCTCCAATCTAGGCCCTGAGAAATGAGAAGGTGATACTTGTCACCTTCTCCTTCCTCATCCCATGCCACTTGCAAGGGAGAAAGAACGTGAGGGTGACAAGTGTCACCCTCTTATCCATTAAAACCCTCACCTTATCCACTTGTGCTCTCACAAATGTGTGAGAGCCCAAGTGGAGAGGTGGCATCTCTCCCCATGGCTCCATGAGAATAAGGGATGACACATGTCATCCCTTTACTTCTCAAGAGAGCCCCTTCTCTCCACGACGCTCTCACACATGTGTGAGAGTCTTGGAGGAAGGTTCCACACACTTGGGGGTCTTGAAGACTCCCCAAGCCTTGGGAAGGGAGATGGGTCTTTTCCAAGGCATGACTCATCTCCCACCCTTAGCCATTTTGAAATTTTGTCAATTTTACTAAACCCAAGTTTAGAGTGACTAGATGTGAGTTACCCTAGGGTTTAGTAAGTCCAAATGGACCCTAGACCCTAGGGTTAGCACCTAGGGTAAGTTTGGAACTCTAATAAACACTTAGGGAGGTGTAAAATCACATTAAATGGCCCAAAAATAAAACAAACACCAAATGGTGTAAATTAAAACATGAGTTTTACAACACATAATTAAATTAAATAAAAGGGGTGAACTAGGCCAATTAATTAAAATCAAGCATTCATGAAAACATCATTCAATCAAATATGATCCTCATCCCTCTTGGGAATGGATTGGCTTAAGAAGGAAATACATAAGTGTGAGATCTACCTTTGATTTCCTGTGGCCTGCAAAATCACCTACGCACTCGATCAAATAGTCAATCCAACATAGATTTATCATAGCTAAAGCAACAGAATCTAATAATCATGTCATCACATAATTCATACACATTATTAAACAACTCACATCATAATTAAGATTTAAAATTGCATTTACTATCTAATATCTCAGAATCAAAATCAATAACAAATCCATATAATGAGATCATAATCAACATCAATAATAATCATCAAACGTATCTCACATGTCTAGCATCATAAGAGCATCAAAATGGAATCTAATCAAATCACCACATAACTAATCAAAGTTAATCCAAAATCAGGAGATATAGTCTAAATCTGCATAATGGAAATGAATAGTCTCTAAATGTCTAAAAATATCTCTAGCTATCATATGGAATGATCAAAAATAGGGAAGTGAAATATATAGGCCTCACAGCGTACATACGAAAGTGTATAGTGGTATCAATTTCGTAGAGCTTAAGCCTAATAGTGATGTGGGGGAGTCGTGCTATGGCCAAGTTCTGTGTCTTTCTTTTTCTTGCTTTACTCTGTATTCGTGTGTAGAAAATTAGTGTGTTTACTACAGGCCTTGGATTTTTGTCAAAATTTGGTATGCCTCTATGTGGTCTATGTGGACATCATCATCATAAGTAATGTTTAATCATGCTTTTGTGAAATGTTAGATTATGATTTCGAACACCCCCCTTTTCATTACTTTTCAGAACTATGAACATCCACTCCAATTTTTTCAAAGAATTTTTGACACACTTGTGTTTTTTTAGGATAATAAGTACCCATGTTTTCATGGTAATGAACTTTGATTGCCCATGTATGTTTATTTAGAAATTTGGAGTTTTTATTTAGAAATTTAGAAACCCATGTGTTTCTTTTTTCAAAATTTGGACTTTTTTAAAGAGAATATTAAGCAGCTACATCTTTAAATTTCTACCCTCTTTCAAAGCATTCAAGCTCAAGCTTTTATACACAATGTCTATAAATAAATTAACCTTATTTGCTTTTTATTTTCGTTGTTTGTTATTAGACAGTATTGTGTAGGAACTCTGTCCACAGTGATATTTCCAAGGAACTTTCAATAATTAGCTGAGCCGCATTTGAGAGGCCTTATGTTTTTTATGGTTGTTAATGAGATAAAGTCACCGTGTGTCATTTTGTTGGTTTCTTTTGTCCATAAACTAACTGCAAGAGCATCACAATCTGTAATTGTTAAGGGACAATTGCTTCATCTTTATTCATATTTCATGGTTATTGTTTTTATTATTAAAAAAGGCTATAGTTTTGGTGTAACCTCATCTAAGGTGGCTCAGGATGATGTTGTTATAGGATGTCTCATTTGAATGCTAAGGTGGTCTACCATCAAGATTGTGGTGCCTCTATGACTTGACTTATATTGGTAGGCTCCTTGTTATGGTTTGAATGTGGCTCATTTTAGCCACACTTTGGTGGTTGGGGCTATGATCCCACATTATCTTACATGGACCATCTAGAACTTGAACCTAGGGCCTCTTCCGTGCATGTTTGGGTGCTCCATTGCAGAAATACTAGCCTCTTTGTGACTGGCCTTTTTTTGTAAACTCCTTGTTATGGTTTAGTTGTGTCTCATTTTTTCAAGTAGTTGTTACACTGCCTACAAGAGTTTCACAATCTATAACGACAAGTGCATAGTTTTTTCATATACTATCATTAGTCATTTTATTACAGAAAAGGTTACAATTTTTGGTATAGTGTCTATGAAGATGGTTCATCCTTTTCTACTTTGGTGGGCTAATAATGAAACTAACTTCTGGACTTCAATATTATATACCTAAATATAACATCATTGATGAGTATTCATACATAGTTGGAATGTTGGTATACAGACCTGTACCAAATAGTCAATAGATACCTATATATAATGTCATTGATGAGTGTTAATACATAGTTAGAATATTGGTATATAGACTTGTTCCAAATAATCAATAGATATTTGGGTAGTCCAAGGGGTTTTGATGTTTTGTAAATTGTAATGGAGAACAGTCTTATGTTGTAACCCAAGTTTAAATCCCTTCTACCATAATAACGCTGCCCATGTTACCAAAAGAGATTTACCAAGCCAAAAAGTGGCATGTTGGTATTTGTAATAGAGGACAATCTTAGTATTTCTAACCTAGGTTCAAATCCCTTTCACCCAAATAAGGCTGCCCATGTTTCTAGCAGAGGTTTACTAAGAAAAAAAGGGATGTTGCTATACATCCAAGTACTAAATAATCAATTTATATCAGTTACTAAATAACCAATAAATATTTTGTTATATACAAATTGATTATTTAGGCATGTTATGGTATTTTCGTTTCTATGTCTTTGTGCATTCTTTTGTGGGTAGTTCTTGGATTTCATTTTAGTGTCTTTGTGCATTCATTTATGGGTTCTTCTTGGCATTTGTGTCCAATTTTTTGGTGATCTCTTGGATTCATGTTTTTGAATTTTTTTTGTATATTACTATATTATTAATTATCCTTAAGTAACATAGCCTGCATAGCCTCCTCTAATGTTAATATATATTAATAGTTTGACAACATTATTTTTGTCATTGTAACTTTTGAAAATGAAGAATTATACTGAACACCTCTCTTATAAAATATTATCTCAAAAGACTCTTAATAAAAGACATCAAGGGAAAGTTGTTCTGAGGAATCATAAAAGACATCAAAGGAAGGTTTCCCTCTTACAAACATGATTGGCTCAATGGACTTAATGCAGGGTTCATGTACAAATGGAATTTGTATAAAGGTTTTTGTTCTATATTTTTTAAATTTCTTCTTTGGATTGTAAACCTATATGGATTCAACATCTATAGAATCTAGATTATTATCTTATGTCAAATAGGACTACAGATTTTTTAGTGGGGATCTACTATATTTTGTACCACATGTTATATTTCTCTCTTTTGTTGTGGATAGTTTTAGACAATATTCTGGAACTTGGTTCTCTATACTAAATTTTTCTGACCCAAGAGCTCTATTACATCTGGAATCATCAAAATCTCCTGGACTACATCATTTCTTAAGCTCTCCATCTATTTGCATCATTTCTTAAGATTTATCTCTGTTTGTCTATCTATATGCATATACAGACATACATGTATGCATACATAATAGACAAAAATGAAAATGTGTGAATATTTGTATGTGTATGTGTGCATGTAATGAATTGATTTTTTTCTGAAATTGTTCATTTCTAACATTGAAGAAGGTTACACAAACTATTTTTTAGCCCACTCAGAATCTATTTTTCTCAATATGGGTGTAGCTAAATGGCTCTTTTCATTATTGATTGCACACTAAAAATGCAAATAGAAATTCCTGTGTGTGCAAATAGGGGTTAGGTGTTACGGTAACTTAGGGGTTAGGAGTCAGGGTTTAGGGGTTTAGGGTTTATGATTTAGGGGTTTAGGGATTAGAGAGATAGAGGAGATGAAGAGGAGAGATAGAGGAGATAGAGGGGAGAGATAGGGAGAGAGATTGAGAGGTAGAGGATTTAGGGTTGCTTAGGTTTAATGTTTATGGGTTAGGGTTTATGGTTTAGAGGTTTATGGTTTTGGGTTTTTAGAGAGAGAGAGGAGACAAAGGGGAGAGATAGGGAGATAGAGAGTGAGGGATATGTCTAGAGATATAGGGAGAGAGATTGAGAGGTAGAGGGACAATAGAGATATGGAGATAAAGGTTTAGGGGTTAGGGTTTAGGGACAGATAGAAAGAGATAGAAAGAGTTAGAAAGAGATAGCTAGAGAGAGAGAAAGAGTTTGTGAAATAGTAGAAGAGAGGATGATAAAGAGCATTTTAGGGTGATGCCACAATAATGGGTTACACTTTCTGGGACATCCTAATTTTTGCTGAAATCATATATTTTTAGAAAATATAATGATCTAAGCCTTGAAAGGTTCCATTTATAGGATTTTAATTGAAGAGGGTTTGATCAAACCCCCTTAGATTCAAACTCCCTTGGATAGAACCCCACTTGTTTAAACCATACCTATAATGGAGTCTCCTCTACACCTATCAAATTGTTGATAAAAAACCACTTTTGATTTACCTTTTGGGGGATCAAATGAATTCATTTAAAATTTATGTTTTGTAAGTATGTTGTCCTTATTATAAGCTTCAGAAAAATTATAATTTTAAATATATTTAATTTGATTATTATATTTATTTTTTATTTCTTGTGAATGTAGGTTTTTCAATGAACATTAAGGTCTTTGTTTCACACATATGAAAAAATGGAAAATAGAGAAAAAAATTCTAAAAAATACATGTCCTCTCGGTATTGATGTCCTTATTCCAAAAAAAAGAATTCTGATAGATACAAAAAAATTTATGTTGGACAGAATACACCTATGTCTAAATTATAATTCATTTGACTACAAAACTTAATTAAAAAAAAAACATATTCAACAAAACATTATGAAACCAAATGCATCATCTAGATATCAGTGTTACCAATCTAAATTTAAAAGAATCAAAATTTTATCGTTTGTAGAATAAAAGTTATGTGTGATAGAATACACATCACTTTAAAAAAATGTTGTTTACTATTAAAAACTAGTTATCAAAGGGAAAAAATAAAAGGATTAGTTAATAAAAAAAATTTGGTTGGAAAAATGGAGCGAGAGAGCGAAAAAAAGCAAGAAGAAGACCCAATTTCGAGTGTAAGGAGGGCTAAAGAAAGAAGCAAAGGGAGAAAGGAAAAATTAGAAGGCAAGGAGCCTGGGCATTGTCGATCATGGGCTGAAGAAGCAGAAAAAGAATTCTCGATGAGTAAAGTTCAGGACAGAGTATCTCGAGAACCTTGGAGATCAAATGGAAGACAACAATTTTTGTGATTTCAGGACAGAGAAATTCCTTCGAGTCATCAATGGAGAAGATGGGATAATAAGGTGCAACAAAGGAATCAAGGGTGAATTAATAGAGGACAGGGGCGTCATTGATGGAGACAACCCATTTTTGGAGAGGGAGGCATAGGTAAGAGATCTACAAAATTTAGGTATGGAAACAAAAAAACTATGGTTTTATGATCAAATTTGCTAAATCCTTCCATTGAACATATGATAAAGTTTGGGGTTATAGAAAAATGGTATGGATTCAACCTAGATCTAGAAGACTTAATTAAATCGTGGCAGGATAGATGGGGAAAGGAGTTATCCTTGAAAGCCCTAGCGAATGGCTTTTTCTTTGTTTTATGCCCCTCAAAGAAGATAAAAATGGAAATTTTAGAAGGGATTTCTCTTTTGAATGGATTTGGCTTCTATTTATGTGATTGGTTTGTGGGTTTTGACCCAAAAATATATAAATTGGATCGAATTCAGGATTGGTATAGAATGCCTAATCTGCCATTAGAATTTTGGAATCAAAAGGTTTTAGAAGAAATTGGGAACTACTTGTACAGATATATCTATGTAGAGGAATGGAAGGATTCAACAGAAGAAGGTTCACACATCAGAATCTGTGTAGAAAATCGCCTCCCTGAGCAGTGCTAGAGAGAAATCGAGATCTTCACAGATTGGGGCGTCCTGAGTCAACCTCTTATTTATGAACCTAAGCCTCAAGGAAATTGGGTAAGCACATTAGGTTGGAGATTAGGGGAGTTGGATCAAGTTAGAGACAAAGGGAAGAATTTGGAGAAAGAAGAAGCTCTGGGTGAAGATTTGGGAATAAATGTGGAGAAAAAGGATAATGGAAGGAATGAGGAGATTAATCTTTAGACAGATCAGATCCCAAGCTTGGTGGAGGTTGAAATAAATCAAAGGGAGGATTGTGAATAAGATCTCAGAAAAAAAGAGACTGAAAAGGGTGAAGATACTCTGGAAGATGGGTTACGAAATCTCTCAAGGATGGAAGAATTCGTTAATTTTTCCTAGAATGTCAACAATAAGATCATAGAAACAATCGAGGTGATCAAACCCAACATGTAGATGGAGGATTTCAAATCTTTGTTTGAGGTAGGTAGTGAATTAGTTTAATCAGCCAGGGCTATTAAGGAGGGCTCAATTAGATCAGTAGAAGATGTTTTGGAAGAGGAGTGGTTGATTCATACAGGGAAAGGATTGGAAGATTTCAGGCTTGAATATGAAGTTAATTCTCTGGCTCTTAAAACCACTGGAGAAATTAATTCCTCCAGAACCTCAGAAATATTAGGGATTGGCCAAAAAGAAACTAATAAAACTTCCCCAGATTGTGGAGATCATAGGTCCAGGGGTCGTATCCCAAATAGGGAGAAACTGAAGTGGGATGGAGAGGCAAGTGGTCAGTTGAAGTTACTCGACTTGTTGAAAGTAGGGAAGGGGGTCTCCATTCTTGAATAGCAATGAGGATTATGTCATGGAATGTTAGGGGCATGAATGCACCCTAACAAGAAGTGCCTTTTAAGGCACAAACTGAAGTCAATTCAACCAGATATTTGTGTGATCGAGGAAACCAAATTAGAGGAAAGTAAAAATCAAACCTTTGCCAAAAATCTAAAGTAGTGGAAAATGACTAGGGTGAACTCTAGAGGTCCCTTTGGGGGATTGTTGATGCTCTGGAGACTGCAGTCTGTTCTGTTGGAAGAAGTAGGATCCAATAAAGGATGGATTGCCAGGAAGGTTAGGAGTTTGGCTTCAAGCTTGAGTTTTCTTTTAATAAATGTGTATGGTCCTAATTCTCAAATTCAAAAAAAAGAGTTATGGGCCGAACATGACCATTTGTGTGACAATAGGATCTGGGATTTCATCATTCTGGAGGGAGATTTCAATGCTATTTTGAGAGCTGAAGATAAGCTGGGAGGGGTGGGTAGGAAACTCCAATCTTAGAAGGAATTTGAAGACTTTGTTGATCTGAATGCTTTGATTGAAATACATTTGGGCAATGGGAATTTTACTTGGAACAATAGAAGACTTGGTTTCTGCAATATTGTAGAAAAGTTAGACAAGTTTTTTGTAAAAGGGGACTTAAGCAAATTTCCCTTTAGTTTGGACAACAAGATTATTTTGGAATCAGGGTCTAATCACTTCCCAATCAGTCTAGATATCCAGGGTGAAAGGAGACTAGTAAGATGTCCTTTTAAATTTAAAAATATCTGGTTTAAGGATCCCTCCTTTTTGACATTAATAGAGGAATGGTGGAAAAATTGTAATCCCGAGGGAGTTGGCTTATTCAATATTGTTAACAAGATAAAACTTATCAAAGTAAATTTAAGACAGTGGAATAAAGATCATTTTAAGAATATCTTTGAAACCAAGAGGCAGATAGAGGCAGAGATGCAGATTCTTAACGAAAAAGTTATAAAAGAAGGAATGGATAATGATTCTTACAATAAGGAAAAGGATCTGATGGGAAATTTAGAGGATATTTTGGCAAAAGAAGAAGTGTTTTGGACGCAAAAATCTCAGGAGGTGTGGTTGAAGGCTGGGGATGCTAATACTACGTTTTTCCACAATTCAACTAAAATTTGTAGAGAGGTCAATAGAATTTCTACCATTAAGACAAGGGAGGGGAGGGTCACTGAGATTTCAGAAGAAATTGGCCAAGTAGCGATTGATTACTTTCAGGATCTCTTGAATGATGAAGAAAGTTCAAACTTACAAGCCCAACATGAATTTTTAAGAGTTATTCTAAAGTTAGTAACAGAAGATCAAAACCTTATACTATTAAGTAAGTTCTCAGAAGAGGAAATCAAAGAAGCACTGTTTCAATTAGGTCTGGATAAGGCCCCTAGACCTGATGGGTTCCCAATGGCCTTCTTTCAAAAATGCTGGAACATTGCTGGTAAGGACCTAACGGCGGCCTACGAGGATTCTAGAAGGGAGGGTAAGGTCCTCAAAGAAATTAGTAATACTTTTCTAGCATTGATCCCCAAGAAAGATAAGCTAGAATCCTTTGAAGATTTTAGACCTATCTCCTTGTGTAATGTGATTTACAAAATCTTGGCTAAAGCAGTAGCTAATAGAATCAAAAAAATTCTTCCAGATATCATAGCAGAGGAACAAACTAGTTTTGTTCCAGAGAGGTCCATTTTGGATGGAGTAATAATAGCCTAGGAGGCTATTCACTCGGTACAAAAAAACAAGTTCCCCTCTATGTTGGTCAAATTGGACATCCGTAAGGCATATGACAAAGTGAATTGGAGATTTTTTGTATAAAATTTTAGAGGCCTTTGGTTTCCAGCAAGAGTGGCTGAACTGAATTTTTGAGTGGATTTCAAGCCCAAGATTTTTAGTTCTTCTTAACAGCTCTCCAGAAGGTTTTTTCAACATTTCAAGGGGATTAAGGCAAGGAGATCCCATTTCCCCCTTCCTTTTTATCATCATGGCTAATGCCTTAGGAAGATTCATTTCCAAATCCTGTCAGGAGGGGCAAATTACAGGCATTCAAATCACAAGAAATATGTCAAGGTTCTCGCATCAACAATTTGCGGATGATACTCTTCTTTTCGAGGCTGCCCAAGAAGGGGAGGCTCTAAGGTTTAAAATAATTTTGGACTTGTACTCGAAAGCTTTAGGATAAGAAGTTAGTAAAGTAAAATCGGAAGTGTTCTTTTTTAATACCCCTCCCAGCAGAGAGGAAAGAATTTTAAGGATTTTGTCCTTTGGGAAAGGATCACTCCCCTGTAAATACCTTGGGCTACCCTTGCTTAAAGGCATCCTCCATGGCAATTCTTGGGATCCTCTTCTGGAAAAGATTAAGTCTAGATTAGAATCCTAGAAGAGCAAGTGGCTTTCATGGGCTGGGAGAATAACTCTTATCAAGGCAGTTTTGGCAGCTATGCCCATCTACATGATGTCCTACTTACCTCTAGCAAGCAAAATCAATAAGGAGTTAATTCAGTTGATGAGAAACTTTTTTTGGAAAGGATGTGCAGAACAGTTCAAATTCTCGCTTGTCAAATGGGAACAAGTTTGTGAGCAAAAGGAAAAGGATGGGGTCAGGATTAAAGACCTTCTTAGGCAAAATCAAGCTCTTGGCGCGAAGTTGGTTTGCTTGATTCATGATAAGCCAAATCTTAAATGGGTAAGGTTATTAAAGAATAAATATTTAGATAAGAAGGTAGGGAAGCCAGGTTCTGGGAGGATTCTTGGGAGGGGTTCCCGGCTCTAGAAAGAATTAAGGACCTAGCCCCCATTATGAATGTAAGCAAGAGGGAGTGGGGAGATAAGGTCTACAATTTTCTCTCCTTTCCTCCAGTAGTTAGTGACCTCCCCACTTGAAAAAGTGTGCGGGGTATGGGTTTTGATTTTGGACTGGTAGTCAAGTTTGAAGAAGAGATGGCCAAGCGCATTTATTTCTTTAGAAGGGGTAGGGACAGGCTAAGATGGAATGCCTCAACGTCTAGGGAGTACTTGGTTAAATATGGTTATAGGTTTCTTGCTGACACAAATGATCCCCCAGGCTTGATACCTTTTAAACTTTGCTGGAACAAACAATGTCTTCCTAAGGCAAGTGTCTTTTTGTGGGTGGCGGCCCAAGGTAAGGCATTAACAGAGGACAGATTGACAAGGATGGGCTTTGAGGGTCCTTCGAGATATACGCTCTGTAGAGAAGCGAAGGAAGATGGAGATCACTTATTCCTTCATTTCCCCTTCACATTAGAGGTTGACAGTGGCTTTGTAACAAGTTTCATTGGAGTACAGTGCCTACCAACAATCTGTTGGAATGGTTGATTTCCTAGCCCCTCTTGTTTTAGAAAGTGATGTTTGGGGGCTTGTGGGTCTCAGCTCCCTCCATTTTGATCTGGGAGATTTGGAAAGAATGCAACAGGAGAATTTTTTAGGAAAAAGAAATGCCTTGGCAATCACTTCTTAGTAAAGTTGAAACGAGCATAGTCGAAGTAGTAAACACCAGATTAGTAGATAGAGATCTAGCCCATCTCTTCTTTATAGGATGGGATGCAGAAATCATGAAAAAATGGAAGGGGCTCTCTTCGGCTCCTCAGGTTGGAGAACGAGGCCTCAAAACTAAGGAAGCAAGGAAAAATGTCTGATGGTCTCCCCCAGAGGTCAGGTGGATGAAACTAAACTTTGATGGAGCCTCGTGAGGTAACTCGGGTCCTTCTGGGGCAGGGTGTATTATCAGGAATTCAAAAGGAAAAATGGTGGGAAAGCTAGTGATTCCTCTCAGAATTGGTACCAACAATGAGGCAGAGATTCAAGCCTTAATTCTAGGTGTAAGGTTGTGTTGGGATCTCGAATTTAGAAATCTAGAGATAGAAGGGGACTCTATGATTGTCATCAATGGGCTAAGAAGTAAGAGATTGGTAAACTGGAGACTTCAAGCTAAATTGGATCAGGCTCTCTCCTTGTTAGAAGGCTTTGATAAAGTTACATTTAATCACATTCTGAGAGAAGGGAACCAAGATGCAAATAGGTTGTCCAACTTTGGAACAGATGGGGTCTCAATCAGAGAAATCTTCTCCACAAAAGGATCTACTCTAGCTTAAGTAAGGCTCATGTGGGAGGATGGGAGGGAGCCTTCCCACCTCAGCATGGGTGGCAAGGCTGAGGCAGGAGTGGCAGGTAATCATGGTTTGCAATGGCTGGAAGTTGGCATGGGTAGAAGGTGTTACCTCTCAATCCGACTGGATGCTTACTTCCAGTTGTCCCTACGAGGTAGCCATCAATGATCAATAGGATTCCTGGGGCAAAGGCTAATAGTATAGGAGATAGACCCTATAGATATCTCCTCTTCTTTTTTAGGCTCTATAGAACCAAGGGGGTATTCCCTATTCAACATCTACAACATATGCACATGAAACTATTCGGATGTTGAAACAAACCTGATAAATCCTCTATGATGCAGACCAAAACCGTGGAATAAGTGCAAAGGGGCTAGCTTTGGGCCTATGCTCAGTTGTAGACAGAAGATTTTGGGTCCTAAAACTACTTCTAAAATCCTAAAGGTTTGTATTCAAAGTTTGAGTTTGATTTATATTTGGATGCAAAACTAGGACTTTGGTTGTGACCTCAATACAAGACTGGATCAGTGCCTATCCAGGGCTCAGAATCAATAGACATACACATGTGAAAGTACACAAACTTATATTTATGACTGAGTTTCAAGGGGATTGTTCAATATCTGCCTTACAAATACTTCCCAGATTTAGGTATTTTGTTACCTCTGCTTATGAGATCCTCACTACAATATATTCTTCTTAACACTTTAATCTAAAACATTTAATCTACTCCTTGAGCAGAAGTAAAAGACCAAGCATTCAATATAGCAAATCCATATTCAAGAATCTTAGACATCCCTTAGTTGTTTAGATTCAAAAGAAGACTACATTCAATTTGGAGACAAGTAACAAAACACATGCAATGAGCATTACTCATTTAGATCAACATGAAACTAGTAAGTTTATGCATTAAACATACAGCATGAGACTCATAAACTCATAAGACAGCCAAGACAGAGCCACCAATCGAGTTGTATCTTATCATAGCACCAGAAATTTGTCCAGTTTTAACAACGACAACAAGTAACACAGTTTGGCTTTTATACCAAGACTGTGTACCAGACAAATTAATTACATGGCACATCAAAAATCTGCCAGATTCAATGCATGAAAAATGGCGCTTAGAAACATTCAACGCTGTGGGGAGACAGTGAGGAATGAGAAGATGGAATCAGGATCCGCACTGCCGTTCAAGGACATTCATCTTCAATCAGGTTGTTGACCCGTCCATCGTCGACCGATACCGTTGCAATTCTTCCATTAATGCTTTAGCTACCTACAGCCTCTCTGAAATGTAGAAATGGCGCACCTCTAAAAATTTCCCACTCAAGAACAACCGCACACACTCTAGAAAAAACCTTTGCTGCAGGCTCAAAACAAGACCGTCGATCATCCCTCCATTGCTGTGATCAACGGCACCCAAAAATGTTGAAAAGTCATTAGCCAGTGAGAACGTGCCACGTAGGCACCTCATGTTTCTATCATTGGCTTTTCCCCCTCTCATTTTGCCTTTTCGCCCCTTGTATATGCAAGAACAGATGCATATACAATCGCTAGTGTTCACCTCTCAAAATCCTTGTATATGCAAAATGCATATACATGCATCAATTCAATATACATGGTGGACTCCAGCCATCTATCCATCGGATTTGAAAAAACATTCAAATCTGGGCCCCGCATCTCCTTATGCTTGTCGCATTGCACATACAAGTGCAACATACATACACGGCGGACCCCAAAATAGTATGAAGCAGGTTGGAAACCTGTTTGGGTCCGGCTTGCATCTCTTTCCTTTGTATATCGGCCTGTATATGTGCATATACATTCACTTTATACATACATGGTGTGGATTTCAAACTTTATGAAGCTCGTTGAGGTTACTTTGAAATCTGGCTTGTATCTAGCCTTTGTGTCTTTGCAATGTATATCGGCACATACATGCTGCGGACCCGAAATATTATTAACTGCATTTGATTTCTCCTTCGGGTGTGGAATGCATATTTCCTCATTGTATAACCAAATGTATATTTTGTTTGTATGCTGAATATACAAACACAAACATACAAGTAGGGAATCTATTTAGAATATTCCACATACATTCTTCCCTTGTATATTGAACATGTATAGACCTGTTTGTATAAAACTACGGTGGGCCCCACCAAAGGCATCTATGCTGCACTGTAGCAAATGTATGCGCGCCAACCTTTGTATATTTATCAATGTACATTTCCATTGTATGCCGAACATACAAACGGGAATCTTCCACAGAATATACCTGCAATGTATCTTTTCTTTGAATCTAACCATTGTATGTCTAAACATACAAACCAAATATACATGCAACCCAATATGCAAGCAACGAATATTCTTGGAATCTGTGAAAGATTCCACCTTTGTATATGCACCTGATATGCATTCCAAAATGCATAAAACTCATTTTTTCATCACTTTTTGGAGACCGATAGAGATTTCTGACCCACTGATACATATTTTTGACCTGCACGCATATACAAACCACTTTGTGCACACAAAGACATGCATTTTAACTAATTTTTTGCAGTTTTTAGCACTGCAAAGGCTTAAAGACAGAATTTTTGGATTTTTTTGGGAAGGGGCTTCCATATTTAAACACATGACACCAGACTGCTCACACAGGCAGTAACATAGGCTCCAATTGGGGACGTGTAGGGGTAAGGCTGCAGCAAGAACTAAATCACTCCAGGGCAGACCAGGCAGAACATAAAATGCAAAAAAACATCAACTATACAAGGCAAGCACAGACTATTTACACCTAGTTTACAAATGTGCACAGAGGAAGATCATTTATGAAAAATAGGGCTTCAGAAACTGACCATGCACTGGCAGTTCCATCAATTCACTGCTCAAGGCCTGGAGGAAGTATGCATTTTCTCCATGAATATTGCTAATTTGATATGGACCCATCTATAATGGCTCAAATTTATTATGCTTACCCTTATCCTGGCTCTTTGCATTCCAAACAAGGACCAAGTCGCTTCTCTGAAACCTTCTTTCTGTGGCCTTTCTATCAAACAAATATTTCATTTTCTACTATTTCTTGATGTTTGTCATGTGTGCCTCTCTTCTGATTTCATCCAATGCAACTAGCTGATTTATCCTTTTAGTCATTAATTCCTCAACCTCCACATCATTTTCTTGTATGAATCTATAGATTGGCAAAAGGTTGTTCACAGGCAGCTTAGCTAGTGCACCATACACTAACTCAAAAGGTGACCTTCTAATTGATTCCTTCACTGTCATCTGGTTGGCCCATAGCGCCATCTTTAACTTCGAATTCCATGCCTTTTTACTTTTATCTAGCATCCTCTTAATGATTTTTATGAGGCTCTTATTGCTTTACTCTGCTTGACCATTTCCTTGTGGGTGATATGGTGATGCATATGACAGATTGATCCTGTACTTGTTGCAGAAATCAATAAAATCTCCAGATCTGAAGCACATGGTATTGTCTGTGACAATTGTAGCTAGCACTCCAAATCTAATAATAATGTACTCTAAAATAAAATCCATCACCACTTTGCTTGTAGCTTTCTTAATTGGAATGGCTTCAACCCATTTGGTAAAATAATCAGTAGCAACCATAATCCAACTGTGTCCTCCACTTAATTTTTCTGAGATTTCCCCTATAAAATCAATTCCCCACTGCTGAAATGGGGCCTCTACAGTTACAGTCCTAAGGGGCAATGCACCTTCATATTTTAGCTTCCTTGAGAACCTTTGGCCAAAATCACATTTTCTTACCAACTTTTGTGCATCTGAGAAAAGAGTTGGCCACCAATATCCTACTCTAAGAATTTTGTGAGTTGTTGTCTTGGCAGCGTAATGTCCACCACATCCTCCTGTGTGTAGATCATTTAAAATATCAGCAGTGTGATCCTCATTCACACATTTGAGTAGTACACCTTCAAGATTCTTCCAATACAGCTCTCCTTGAAGAATTATGTATTTGATTGCACGTAGCTTCAAAGTCCTTTTCTGACTATCACTGAAGTGGGTAGGACAATTCAAATTCTGCAAATAATGTACTATGTCCTTATACCAATCAGATTCTGATATACTAACATTTTTATTTTGCACCATGTTCACTTGGCATGCTTCCATATTTGATTCTGTCATTATCTTTGCCAAACCTTGTCCCCTTACCAACTTTGTAATTTGTATCTCTATGTTGAACTCTTGTAGTTTATTTATCCATCTGCATCTCCTTCCATTTACCTCTTGCTGAGTAAAGATGTCCTTGACTACTGCATGAGGTACATATGCAATTATCTGAGAGCCCACAAAATATGGCCTAAAGCTCTCGACTGCTCTAACTAGTGCATATGCTTGTTTCTCCAAGATGTCATACTTTAACTCAGCAGCCTGCAATGACCTGCGAAAGAAGGCTATAGGTTGTTCAAAACCTTCTACATTTTTCTGCAATAAACATGCAGCAATGGTGTGGAAAGAAGCAAATGAAAACAACTAAAATGGCTTAGAAAAGTCAAGAGATTTTAGCACAGGAGCCATCTTTATAGCCTCTTTTATGTTCTAAAATGATTTAGTTGCTTCATCTTCCCATTTGACAGCTGCGCCTTTCTTCAACATTTTAGAGATATCTTTTGTGGTCTCTGCAAAGTTAGGCACAAATTTTTTGACAAAATTAATTTTCCTGAAGAAGGACTGAACACCTTTTATTATTTTAGGGATCTAAATTTTATCAATTGCAGCCACCCTCTCTAGATCAATTCTGACCCCATCCTTGGAAATAATATGTCCAAGCAATTTTCCCTCCACTACCCCAAAAGCACATTTCTTTGGGTTGAGTGAGATGCCATATTCTAATGCTCTAATAAAAATCTACTCTAGGTGCATACAATGTTGCTCCCCCTTTTTTGAATAGGCTGTCAAGTCATCCTGATATACAGCCAAAATTAAATCAATTAATCCTACAAAAGCAACATCCATAGCCCTTTGAAAAGTGGCACCTACATTTGTCAGTCCTAATAACATTCTCACATATACATAGGTTCCCCATAGAGTGGTGAAGGCAGTCTTAAACTGTTCTAACTCTTTTACCTTCACATGATTGTACCTTGAAAATCCATCCATCATGGATAAAAGTTCATAGCTAGTCACTTTCTGTAGCATAGCCTCCATATTGGCTAGTGGATAATTGTCCTTTAAAGAAGATACATTTAGATTTCTAAAGTCCACACACAATCTTATGTCACCATTCTTCTTTCTAACTAAGACAAGGTTAGACACCCAAGTTGAGTGCCTGATAGGCATAATTACTCCAGCCTCTCTAAGCTTCATAAGCTCTTCTTGCATTTTTAGAGCTAAAGTTGGGTTGATAGGTCTTTGTTTTTGTCTAAATGGTTTAGCTCCAGGATTCAGAGGGATTTCATGCTGAAATAAATCCTCTCTAAATATTTCAGGTCCTCATAGGACCAAGTGAAGACATGCTTATATTTTCTCAGTAATGCAATCAACATAGTTCTGATATGTGGCTTGAGCTATTTACCAATGTATACCCTTTTGGGAGCATGGGATGTTCCCAAGTTTATCTCCTCTAAATCATTCTTGTTTGTTGGAGATGACTTTGTAACAAATTGGTCCCTATTGTCAAAAGCTCTTTCCAAAGCAACTAACCCTCCGGGGATTTTATTTGTTTTAAGTTGAAGTAGTTCCTTCCCCATAAGAGTTTCTTTTCCATCTACAACCTCCACAAAATTTTGAAAAATCAATTTCTTGGTTCTCATATTCATCAATGCAATGTAAAAATCTCAGTAAATCCTTGTCGTCATCAAACACCCGCTAGCTGCATACGTTATCTGGTACTGCAGGTCTTAGTTTGACCTCAACATTAGTTACATTTGATAGAGTAACATCATTTGGCCTTATAGCTACATTAGCTAGGAAATTTGCCCTGACTTTTTTGATCTCTCTATCCAGTTTATTGAAAATGCATCAAACAATTCAATTGTATCCCAAACAACATGTTTATATTGTTTTAACCTCTTATTTTTTTATGCATACTTATCTCTAACTTGGGAAACAATAAGCTCTGAATCACCAAATACTTTGAGCATGTTAATTCCATGCTTCAGAGCTACATTCAATCCTAACAACAGAACTTCATACTTTGCAATATTATTTGTACAGGCAAACCTCAACAAGAATGAGAATTTTAGAAGCTTACCAGTTGGAGATAGAAATACAATTCTAGCACCAGAGCCTTCTTTAGAACAAGCACCATCAAAGTACATGGTCCAAAGACCATGTTGGTCAGACTCTTCAATGCACATGTCTCCCCCTTTACCTCTTTGATCATATGAGATAAGTCTAAAATTTTCACAGTCAGTGTCCACAAAACATATATGCTCTTCTGACTCTTGGTCCTCAACTATTTCTAATGATCTTTCTTCTCTAATCAATTTGACATCCCTACCATTCATAGGGATCATAGCATATGACAGATCTAATTACATACTCCCACCAATCAATGCTGCCCACCTTCTGGACAACAACATGCCATATTGTGGCTTGATATCAACAACTGTTATGTTCATTTTGTAAGTCCTTTCAGGATATGTTGCCAGTCTAAAATCTACATCTTTCATGATTCCAACGACAGGTACTTCCCTAGCATCCATGGCATAGCATTTCCCACATGCCCTATCTATTTTTAACCCAACTTGTTGCATGATAACCAGAGACATGATATTCGTTGATGCTCCTGAATCAAGCATACAATTCTTAATCACTTTTCCACTTATGACAAGGGAGACATAAAATGGTTCCACTTGTGAAGGGCATTTTGTCATGGTCATCCCCAGATACACCTCAGGAACTTCATCTTCATCAATACACAGGGCTTGTTTCTTACCCTGAGATTCATCAATCAACTTGGCTTGACAAGGCACACCTGAAATCAAGGACACTGCCTTATTTCTGAATTCTTCAACTTTCATTAATTCCATTAATGGAATAGAGACTTTTATCTGAGCCAAGACTTGAGTTATGTCAAATGGAACATAATTTTGAATAACAGTTGTAGCTTGTTCCACAGTTTTATTTCTATCCTGAGATGATCCAGCTTTAACTTTCATGGCTCCTTGACTGTCATTCTTGATCCAAAAATTTTTGTTTTTATCCTCAGCCCGGGGAATTCTATTTTCTGGTCCTTGAGGATCACAACCTATTTTTTGCTTAAAATTTTGCTTATTACTGCTCCATTGCTTCTTTTGTGGTTCAGCCCCTTTATGACTATGCACAGGTTGTTTTACAAAAGTATTCTCTAGTTGGTGTGAGTCACTTACCTGGGCTTTGCCCCTGAGATTGTAATTACTCTTGACTTGAGCAACTGCTATAGCTATGAGGGCTCTTATTTCTTCATCAGAGGGCCTCCTCAAGTTATTTAAGAAATTGTGTGAATCCTGATCATAGGCATAATTGTCTTCCTCATCTTCATCATTAGGAAACTGCTGCCAGACCTGAATCTCATCATTTGCACTTGCATCAGCATCATGAGAGGGATACTCCCTGTTTGTAGACAACATATTGACATTATCATCTTCCATGCAATGCGGCTCATTGCATTCATCACAGGCAACAACATTGTTATATAGAGACTAAGCAATCATAGATTATGATTGTGAGTGAGGGATTTGACATATGATACACCATAGGGTGTCATTAACAGTATTTACAACCTTCTTCAAAGGATCAGGTGTTTCCTTTGCATTTTGAGCCCTTTGACCTATGTTGTTGTTTGGAAGAATAGGTTTACCATTATGCCAATTAGTGTTATATGGCATATCATGTAATGATGGTCTTCTTTCTTGCCTTTGGTAAACTGGTCTATCAAGACCTACCCCCTTTTCATTTTTAGCCATTCTATAGCTTAGATCCTTGACAATAGTTGTCAATTTATCTATTTTATCCTTAGAAGCAGATGCATTGCCTTGAACACTCTGAGATTTAGTATTCAGATTTTGCAAAATTTTCACATCATCTCTTCTGTTCGTCTTACTAGATGCTTTTCTGTTATTTTCAATATTTATTGGAATCTTGAAAGCATCTCTGAGGCTATGAGGACCCTTATCTCTCAATCCATAAGCAGTTTTTGCATCAAAAGCATTTATGTACAACACTATGCACATAGGTTCATTAGGCCTCAAGTCCTGTGGCAATTTGTTCAATGCCTTAGTAAATCTAGCATTGAAATTAGCAACCTGTTCATTTGATCCTTTGGTAATGCCAATAAATTCATTAATGAAGAAACTAGGATCAGTTTTGTCACCATACTGTTCTTTGAAAATTCTTCTGAAGTCATCCCATGATGAAATGCTTCTGTCAAGCAGACCTTTATACCATTCCTTGGCTTCATCAACTAAGGATTGCATAAATGATTTCATGAAAACATTCTCATGCTCAACCTCAAAGTTGTCCATGATTTTCTGAAAAGATTTTAAATGGTCTTCACTTGATACAGTATTATTTTTTAAAAATTTGGGCACTTGCAGCCTCACATGTTTGTCAATAGGATTGGGGTAACCAGGAATGCCATCAAAAACTAGCTGTCTAAATCTGTCCAGCTGCATAGGTTGTCTACCAGGTTGAACAACATTGGCATTTCTATGTGCATTCTAATTTCTGACATTATTTAATGGTATTCTAGCATTATTTGCATTCTGTCTTTGATCATCATGCTGATCCTGCACTTCATTTTTGTGTTGATTTCTTTGCATATTTACATTTTCAAGGGTGGGAACTGTATCATTCTATGCAACTCTCAGAGCTTGCACTTTCTGTTTCATGTCATCTCTAATTTTACTGCCTGCAGATACTCTAATTCTGCTCTTAAACTTTTGATTTCTTCAACTAACTATTCATCTTTGGGCATAGAAGAGGATGGTCCCATTCCATTCTAATCATCATTATCTTCATCCCTTGGAGATTCAACCTCTTCAAATCTATCACTAGGATCCAAGAAAGGGCATTCTTGAAAAACCTCTGACCTTACTCTCAGATCAACACCTTGTTGTCTTTCATATACGTTCTAGATCTCAGCCTCAGTGTTTGAAAAATAAGGTATTGTCCGCTCTGAAGATCCTGGATTGTCATGAATAAAATCATTACTTTTGGGAGAACCCTCTTGACTGACTTGAGCAGTCCCCTTTTTCTTGTACATCATTTTTATGGGTAACTCTTCAAATAGAGTATTACGCTGGGATCTTCTCCCCTGCATACAAATTTTTACTTTATCGGTTGGGAGATTGGTTCGGAGTCGCCACTTATATTTAGGAAATATTTTCTTTTTTTAATCAGGGTTCTTTCACAAAGTCCCCAGTAGAGTCGCCAATTTTTGTTACCTCTCAATCCGACTGGATGCTTACTCCCAGTTGTCCCTACAAGGTAGCCATCAATGATCAATAGGATTCCTGGGCCAGCAGCTAACAGTATAGGAGATAGACTCTATAGATATCTCCTCTTCTTCTTTAGGCTCTGCAAAACCAATGGGGGTATTCCCTATTCAACATCTACAACATATGCACATGAAACTATTTGGATGTTGAAACAAAGTAGATAAATCCTCTATGATGTAAACCAAAACTGTGGAATAAGTGCAAAGGGGCTAGCTTTGGGCCTATGCTCAGTTGTAGACAAAAGATTTTGGGTCCTAAAACTACTTCTAAAATCCTAAAGGTTTGTATTCAAAGTTTGAGTTTGCTTTATATTTGGATGCAAAACTAGGACTTTGGTTGTGACCTCAATACAAGACCGGATTGGTCCCTATCTAGGGCTCGGAGTCAATAGACATACACATGTGAAAGTACACATAAACTTATATTTATGACTGAGTTTCAAGGGGATTGTTCAATATCTACCTTACAGATACTTCCCAGATTTGGGTATTTAGTTACCTCTACTTAGGACATCCTCACTGCAATATATTCTTCTTAACACTTTAATCTAAAACATTTAATCTACTCCTTGAGTAGAAGTAAAAGACCAAGCATTCAATATAGCAAATCCATATTCAAGAATCTTAGACATTCCTTAGCTGTTTACATTCAAAAGAAGAATACATTCAATTTGGAGACAGGTAACAAAACACATGCAATGAAGCATTACTCATTTAGATCAACATGAAACCAGTAAGTTTACGCATTAAACATACAACATGAGACTTATAAACTCACAAGACAGCCAAGATAGAGCCACCAATGGAGTTGTATCTTATCACAACACTAGAAACTTGTCCAGTTTTCAACAATGACAACAAGTAACACAGTTTGGCTTTTATACCAAGACTGTGTACCCAGCAAATTAATTACATGGCACGTCAAAAATTTACCAGATTCAATGCATGAGGAATGGCGCTTAGAAACATTCAACACTATGGGGAGACAGTAAGGAATGAGCAGATGGAATCGGGATCCGCACCACCGTTCAAGGACATTCATCTTCAATCGGGTTTTTGACCCGTCCATCATCAACCCATACCGCTGCAATTTCGCCATTAACGCTTCAGCTACCTACAACCTCTTTGAAATGTAGCAATGGTGCACCTCTAAAAATTTCCCGCTCAAGAACGGCCACACACGCTATGGAAAAGACCTTCGCTGCAGGCTCAAAACAAGAGCATCGATCATCCCTTTGTCATTGTGATCAACAACACCCAAAAACATTGAAAAGTTGTCAGCCAGTGAGAACATGCCATGTAGGCACCTCATGTTTCTATCGTTGGCTTTTCTCCCTCTCATTTTGCCTTTTCACCCCTTGTATATGCAAGAACGGATGCATACACAATCGCCAGTGTTCACCTCTCAAAATCCTTGTATATACAAAATGCATATACATGCATCAATTCAATATACATGGTGGACTCCAGCCATCTATCCATCGGATTTGAAAAAACATTCAAATCCGGGCCCCGTATCTCCTTATGCTTGTCGCATTACACATACAAGTGCAACATACATACACGGTGGACCCCAAAATATTATGAAGTAGGTTGGAAACATGTTCGGGTCTGGCTTGCATCTCTTTCCTTTGTATATCGGCCTGTATATGTGCATATACATTCACTTTATACATACATGGCGTGGATTTCAAACTTTATGAAGCTCGCTGAGGTTGCTTTGAAATCCAGCTTGTATCTAGCCTTTGTGTCTTCGCAATGTATATCGGCACATACATGCTGCGGACCTGAAATATTATTAACTGCATTTGATTTCTCCTTCAGGTCTGGAATGCATATTTCCTCATTGTATAACCAAATGTATATTTTGTTTGTATGCTGAATATACAAACACAAACATACAAGTAGGGAATCTATTTAAAATATTCCACATACATTCTTCCCTTGTATATTGAACATGTACAGACCTGTTTGTATAAAACTGCGGCGGGCCCCACCAAAGGCATCTCTACTACACTGTAGCAAATGTATGCGCGCTAGCCTTTGTATATTTATCAATGTACATTTCCATTGTATGCCGAACATACAAATGGGAATCTTCCACGGAATATACCTGCAATGTATCTTTTCTTTGTATCTAACCGTTGTATGTCTGAACATACAAATCAAATATACATGCAACCCAATATGCAAGCAACGAATATTCTTGGAATCTACAAAAGATTCCACCTTTGTATATGCACCCGATATGCATTCCAAAATGCATAAAACTCATTTTTTCATCACTTTTTGGAGACCGATAGAGATTTCTGACCCTCTGATGCATATTTTTGACCTGCATGCATATACAAACCACTTTGTGCACACAAAGACATGCATTTTAACTAATTTTTTGCATTTTTTAGCACTGTAGAGGCCAAAAGACATAGAATTTTTGGATTTTTTGGAAAGGGGCTTCCATATTTAAACACATGACACCAGACTGCTCACGTAGGCGGTAATAGAAGGGACGTTGGCATTTATTTTCTTAAGTGCTAAGCTTGGCTATAGCTGGAAAATCTTCCCCAGATTTGCATTCGAGAAACTTTGGTGGGCAGTCAGGAAAAGGATAATAAGGGAGGCAACATTCCATTCTGCATTAGCTTCACTGCTCACTATCAAATGCCTACACATTTTGTTGGTATAGTCTCGGCAGAGTCCATTCGCTGTGGGGGGATGGATACCTCAATCAGATTGATCAGCAAGAAGAGGCAAATGGCCTTCATCAGCATTATCACCGACCTTAGACTGTAGAGGATGCTTCACATGTCGAACGATTTAATGGTGGGGGCTGTAAGAATGATCCTGGGCAAAGTTTTCATGGAGAACGATGAACTATATTAGGTGGACACAAACATCTCTTCGAGGGTCTTAGCAATGCTGCTAGAATTAGGGATAGCAAAAGAAGAGGTGGAATCCATAATGAAAGGCATCTTCAATCCAGAACACTTAGGGGATTTGGAGATGACCCTGTAGGTTGCCAGCTCTGGTGTTGGAATCCCTTGCCCAAAAGATTGGAGTCTTCTTGACGACACCAGAGCAGTGATCAAAATCTTTTTGTTTATCTTGGACATCAAAGGATTCGACCTGGTGGTGCTAAAGGATCAGGCGACGGTGGCGGTGGACTACATCAAAAGGGTTCTGGGCATGGTTGCAGTCGATGGCTTTCAATGGGTGGAGGACTTCAGCCTGAAACTAGAAGAGTATGATAGTTAATTAGATACTGGATGTAACTTTAGTTTCATTTTTTATAGCAGAAGCAAAGTTTATGCTAGTCTTAGGTAGTTATAATCTCCTTCGGTTGTTAATACTCTTGACCTTGCGTGGTCTTCTCTTCTATACTCTTAGCTTACAAATGGAGTTAGCTCTGAACTTACTGCCAGCCATGTAAAGGTTGAGGAATTTGTATCTTTTTGATAGATCTTTTAATATAAACTTTCTATTATGAATAAAAAAAACTAGTTATCAAAGGAGACACAAAATTTTTTGCAATTTAACTCCAAAATTTTTAAAAATATATATTTAGAATCTATAGACAAAATCTCACAAATCACTAGTTCACATCATCTTCAAATTCCTAATGGTTTAGTGGCTATAGGTGTTAGAAAGTGAAGATTTAGTTCAAAATGTTGATTTCAATGTCAAGTTTGGCCAAAAAGTATAACCCATTATTGTGGGATGACCCTTTAGCTAGTTTAGAACATGCTCACATTATAAAGTGCTCACATTTTGAACTAGTTAAACTGATATGTAACAGTTAGTAAAAAGGCATGCCACATGATTTTTGGTGTACATGCTCTATTTTATTCTCTGTTCTATGCTTTTTCTGACATTGAAAGAGACTTTTCATAATTTTGAGGTTCTCCCATCATTGGTTGAAAAAATTGATGCACTTTTTGTTCTTTTGTTTTGATGTACAAGATTCAAATTGCATGTTTTAAATTCAAATTTGATATTGGAAAGAATTTTTTACATGTTTTGAGGGATTGCAACACTAGATTGAATAAATTAACTAGTTTTTTGTTTTACATTGACAAAAAACAATGTAATTATGCATGTTTTGTATTATAACTTGATAAACTATCAAATATTTTTTGTGCTCTTTTGACCATTATTTTAGAGTGATATATAATTCAATACAACGCCAAGGAAACAAGAAAAAAATGTAACACCGGAGGAGCATGAAGCTGAGAATGCAAAGAAAAGAGAATGAATGAGACAACTTCATGACAATAAGAAATTTAACTCCACAATTAAAGGTGAATCATCTTTGTTGATTGAATTGGATGATGAAGCATTTAAGAGAGAAGGAATTAGAGAAACAAAGGGAATGAGTGAAAAAACTTTTTACAAGTAAGAAATCGAATGTGGGAGAACTTGAAGGTATGTCATCTTTTCCATCTCAATTAAATAATGTAGAAAATGTTCAATTTCCAATTGAAAATTATGATGCATTTGCAAATGTTGTAGTAGATGATACACCAATCAATCAAGTGTTTAGTGATCACAATTTAGCTTGTGAATCAAGTTTTCCATTGAGAACACCTCCTAGAATTTTGCATAGAAAGCCTAAGTTTTTTGTTGAAATTGATGAGAATATTCTAAAACCAATGGTTGATAAGATTCCCTAACATGTACTTGTAGGAGAAAAATGAATAAAAAATGGAACATGTTTTTTTCAAAACATAAGTGAAACTGGAAGATGTTAATTATTTGTTGAGATGATGAAAAATCTAAAGTTTAGGCCAATCATGAAGATTTTTGTCCTAAGAACATCAAGTGCTAATAGTGAAAATCTATTGGAAGAAATCTAATCAATGCATATCAAAGCATTGGTTCCACCTCAAACACGAAAAATAGTAATGCTACATGACTTGTCATTACATCAAATATTGTGAGAAATCAAACAAAGAAATCTAGCTTGATAGGAAAAACAAGTCAAGCACTAAAGATAAATAGAAACACTTTAATCAAAGTCATGAAAGAATCGAGAACCCGAATAGAAATGAACTATGGGCATTTTTTGGTAAACTCCCATGGAAAGATAAAGCCATAGTTGAAGCCTTAAAATCCCTTATTGAGGAGTTTTTGTTTAATAACATGAGAGTATCTCCCAATCAAAGGGATGTTGTAAGAAGGAGAATTGGTTGTCAAAACTATGAGCCACATCCAAAACATTTTTTAGATGACTCAAACACAATTTTTCTCCAAATTTGTAGCTATTTATCCTCAAATTCAAATTAGTCTAAGGTATTTTGAAATAAAAAACCTTTTTATGTCAAGATAAATCACACATGCACAACTTGTAAATTTCACATGGAATTTTCTATGCATTATGATGTTTATCGATAAATATTCGTATCTTTGCATACTAACTATGTTTTGCATGAGTGTATGATAGAGGCTCCACCTAAATCAACAATAGATTTCATTTAAAGCATATTTTTAAATGGTATATGGACAAATGTTTTATTAGGCATCATGTTTGGATGGAACATGTGATAGTTGCAGTGGTTTGCAACGTTTGAGAACTTGTGTACACATGGAGAGTGCACATGCAATTGGAAACGAATTAGTACCTTTTGGAAAATATAAAATAGTGACATACAGTTTAAAAGATGGTAAAGAAGAAAAAAGGTGTGAATTGGTTAGTCAAGAAATACCAGTATTTGCATTTATGCCTATTTTTCAAGAAAAGATAGTTAATGAGTATGGAAGGCATACACAAAGATTGATGGTTGGACTTGCAATTCAAGTTATGCAAGGACACATTTCCTCTTCATAGGATTGTGTCAATTGTTGAGTTTGCAGAGAAATATATATTACAAACACATAATGACTTGTTCAATCACAAGACTACAACTCCACTCAGATTACTATATTTGTGCATATAGCATTCATTCATGCACTTGATAGTATAGAGGATAGAAAGATATTGAGAGAGTATCATTTTTATATTAGTGATGATTGCACACATTCTACGGAGTTTGTGCAAGCCTTCCTTTAGATGTTCTATGGTCATTTGAGTAGAAAGAACATCATGTTTGATCAACATATCATATGGTCAGATAATTGTTTATCACAATTTAAGAATTTATGAATGTTCTATTGGTTGAATAGGATGCATATATTCAGTGGTGTTGAACATATATAAAAATTTTGAATTAATAGAACATCTATGAATACCTAAATTGTGATGTGTATTTATCTAATTATATGATGTGTTTGCTAAACATGAGATTTATGTCACTTAAATTATTAGAGAACATTTGAAAGAAACCTTGCACAAACTTAGTGGTATGAGTACAATCATCACTAACGTAGAAGTGATACTCCCTCAATATCTAATAGTGATCTAAATAAAGTTTTAGTATTGAGATTACACTTCATTCTATGGCTGTAATGTATAACTCTTAGAAAAATCTACAACATACACAATGGTACCAAGAGGAATTGTGTCCATACATAACTTTCATTGATCATATAACCATTGAGATTTATGTGTATGTATTGCATACTCTAACATTATTTTCTCCTAGAATATTCTCATAAATTTGGCTATGGTTATATCTTTACTCACTAATTCACATCTCTTTAACTCTTTGCCATCTTTTACTACATATTTTATTGACTTCTATTTTCTAAAACTAACTATTTTTTTTTTCAATTACATGTGTGCTCTCTATAAGTATATAATTTTGCAAATGTTGCAAACTAGCACAATTAACACGTGATCCCTTCAAACATGATTTATTATAAAAAGTTATCAATTTTCTCTTTGACATAATACAATTGAAATAATTCTCTTGATGATTTATGTAGAACTTCTATCATAGATTCCTATAAAGCATCATTAGTATCCAAAGGAACACGTATATGTTGAAAAATATCATAATGCATGGAAAATTCAATATGTACCCTTCAAAAACAAGTAGTTCTTCAATTATTTATTTTAACATCAAATATTTGGCCATCTCAAAATATCTTTGAATAATTTTTATTTGAAGATAACTCTCAACAAATTTGTGATAAAATTATGTTTGAGACATATCTAAAAATGTTCATAATGTGGTTCATGATTTTGAGAGTTGATTATTCTTCTTACAACATCTCTTTGATCAAGTGAAGCTCGTGTTATTTTTTCAAAATTGTTCAATTAATTGTCTTAAGGTACCAACGCCAACCTTGTCTTTACTTGAAAAATCCAATAGTTCAATTTCATTGGGATCCTCAACTCTTTCACATCTCCTGATAGCTTTAAATAGTGTTTTTCTATTTTATCTTTATTGATATGCATTAGGTTGAATCTATTGATTGTTTTTTTTTTTCTATTTATCTTTAGGATTTTCAGATTGTCTCTAAAATTAAGATTTTTTTTATCATTTGAATAAATAATTGGCACCTTCCTATTTCATTTAAGTGTTGAAATACTTTCATCCATATTTTAATATCAATACTTCTACAAGTGCATTCTATAATTTTATTGGGCATTGGTTTTAATAAATTTTCATTAATTTCAATTAGATACTTTGTTTTTTTATGAATAATTTTAGGTGGTGTTTTTATTGTCATGTGTTGCAGGTTTTCTATATTTTGTTAAATTTGTTCATTTTCATTATGCTTATCAATTGGTGTATGTTCTTGACTTTTAAAATAAGATATATATTTTTTCTTATAGATATTTAGTTTGTTGTAATTTCTAAATTAGGAATTGAAATATCATCAAGAATTGGTGTTCCATCATCAATTGTAACTTTATTATTTCTTGTTTCAATATGTGATTTAGGACTTGCTTCTACATTCATATCAATTGGTATTGATTATGTACCTTCATCTCCAAATTTTCTTATTTGAAAAAGCCTTTTCATGCACTTCCTTTATTTTTCTTTCTATGCTTCAATTTGCTCAGGTGTTCCCTGCTTGTTCCTTCCATGGTACTTGTCAATTCTTTCTTAGTACACAAAATTATCAATATATATTAATTAAAATGATCAATTACATAAAAATAATATATAATCACATGAAAAGAACATAATGATGTCAAGTACACTATTAAAATATAAATAAACAATTATTAGTCATAAAAGATACAATTTGTCAAATTTATGTTAATAGTGAACACAATCGACA
Source organism: Cunninghamia lanceolata (assembly GCA_027924645.1). Lineage (NCBI taxonomy): Eukaryota > Viridiplantae > Streptophyta > Pinopsida > Cupressales > Cupressaceae > Cunninghamia > Cunninghamia lanceolata. Next base: position 12,072,841 of record BSBN01000916.1, on the reverse strand, counting down.
ATTGAAACTCCTAAGAAAACCAAAAGTATGTAATGATTGAAAAATTATTGATTTCTAATGAAAATTGATCATTTATAGTAATATAAAATAAAACAATCTCATACAATATCATAGAAAACATGTAGAAAGCATCTGTAGACAAAGTTGTGGGATCAAATCACATGTATGATCATGTTTCTTTTTCTCATTTGTGAGCCTTTTGGGCTTCTACATAATGCACTCACATTACAAAGCATTACAAAATGCAAGAACAATATGTAACACACTCATTATTAATTTAAAACATTCTCCCACACTTTTAGGCTTGAGAATGGCTTGGACAATGAACCTAAGGGTTGGACTTCTAAGTTTGCTCCTAGAGATGTGTTTTTCATATTGAATAGCATTTTAAAACTTTAATATTATTAGATTTACTTATTTTATAACAATATTTGATAAAACTACCACCAAAATGTCACTCTTCTTCTTAGCTTTCTAACCATATTTTTTTTTAGTTTTGAATACATTAACATATCTATTTTATTTCCTTTTACTAATGGCTTCATATTTATGTATTGATTTTTCTATATATTTTTTCAGTACCTTATATAGAATTTTTAAAAATATAAGATTGTTCTAAAAGAGTTACTTTTTATTATTATTTTTGTGTAAGTTATGTGGCATGCATACTCAATGATGTAGTTTTTAGGATTCATCCACATCAAAAAATTATTAGAAAATATTTAATACAAAAGATTGAAAATACGCAACTTGTAGTACTTCATCTTGACTATATTTCTACCAATTAGTTTTAAAAAATACCTAAACCAATGAAAAAAATAAGGCAATGCAAACCTTACACTATGTTATATTTTAGTGATAAAAAGGAACACTTTTGTGTGTGCTCAACATTTCACCCTCTTAATCTTAAGTATTTTGTGAATGCCTTAGTAGTTTAGAAACTAGATTTGGAGTACTGCAATTCTTGTTGTTGTCATATCTTTAAATTTTTAGTGTATGCATCTCAAATTACTCATCTAAATTCAATTTTAGACAATTTCATGAAAAAGTGGTCATTTTTACCCCTTTTATCTCCTATTTCCATGCACTTACCCTAGTAGTAATTTGATCATTCTAATTATCTAAATAATAATTTAAATTTAATTGTTTTAATGATTATAGATATTCTTGCATATCATGTACTTATTTTGAATTTATACTTATCATCTACTATTGAATACTTCATGCAAAAATGTCCAACAATTTGTGAGAGGATTGTAATATATTGAAACAATAAATGAATTAGATTTTAGATCATTTTTGTATCCTAGACATTTTTTGCAATGAAAGACATACTTGTTTAAACTATTTTCTCAATTAAATCAATATAAAGGAATTGTTGGTCTAAAAGACTTGTGTTATATGTTTGGTATGTATATTATTTTGATTTTGATATTCTCGTATACATATGTTTGCATTATACATATTTTATATGTGGGATTGTTCTTTCTTGACTTACAGAATATTTAGATAATAAATATTTCTTTATTATAGGAAGATTACACAGTAGCTTTTCTTTTATAATTGAGATTCTCACATATTCATTGCATCTATCCAAAATATCCTGAATATATTTTTGGGAATTTGTTGTGATTATATTGTACGATTATATTGTACGTTTATTTGTTTTTTGATTTTAAGAGAGGTTATCTTTTAATCATAGATAGTTTTCTTATAAGTTGATTATATTATAAATTTAGATGTTTTATTTTTTGACTTGTAAGAGAGATGATCTTCACAACAGGTTATTTTCATTATAAGTAAATCATATCATAGATGTAGCTTCTATTGTATTTTATGTTTTATTTCTTGATTCCTTTACTTCTATCACTTCCTCACATATCATATTCCATTCTCCTAGCATTTGTTAGGTTTACTCATTTGATCGCATGTTATTATTTAGTTTAGCTATAAACTATCCTTTTATGCTTATGTTTGATCTTAGGTACTAACAATTAAATTGGTTAGATTCCACTTTTACCTTTGTAGTAGGAAAAAAGGATGAATGGTTGTGGTAACATTTTTTAGTGACAACAAAGCCTTCCTCAAAGATTCTTTGCATCACAATATAGGGAAAGTGTTTGGTTGATCATGGATGTTTCAAGTATGTGTTTTTCTTTGATGCCATATTAGATAGGTTTTGCTTTTGGTATATGGATATAAATATGCTTGGTTCTATGTGAACACATGGTCTGATTCCTATTATTCTTAGTTCTTTTGTTAGTTTTAATAGTAAATCCTACCTACTTTGCAAGCTTACTATGTTTACAAGATCATAGCTTAAGATAACCGAATCAAGAAACATCTCTAGAGGCCTTTGCATTATCGTCAAACCTGAAACCATGTTTAAAATATACTCTTAAATAGCAAGAATCATTAAGGATACAACTTAGCAATAGCATTTTTCTCATGTATGATTTTCTCATCTACTTAAATGAGGTTTTAGGTCTTAAGAATAGTGAACCAACACATTGAGGTTTAATGATAAATTATTCAAAAAAAAATAGTGCATAGGGCATAGTTCATGTTAAGATCATTCAAGTCTTATAAATTATCCTTAATTATCAGGTGTAAAGGAACACACCCTTAGGTCTAGTAATCCTTAAAGAAGAAGAAGAGTGACCTACTCTTATAAATTATCCCATAGTTATCCACTATCTAATCATAAGTACCAGTCCATAACCTTAAATTGGCCTTTCCTAAGCTTAGGCCTTGGTGTGTCCTCTAGGAATAGTGGATCTACAACTTTCAAATCCAGTGCCAACTCTTAAATGGTATAGGGCACGCACATATATATCTAGGAAATAACTGTGATTTATTTATGGTTTAGAAGGCCATTTTCAAAAGCAAGGATCATATCCTTGAATCTTCTACTTATTTCCTTAACAACCTTTTGATTATCTATTGGAGAGTGAAGTTAGGATAGGGGATGACTAGTTTACAACAAACTATTCTCACAACTAGCTTGCCTTGTGGTAGTGGTCCCTATTATAGTTTATCACACTATTTTATGAGGAAAAATATCCACCATTCATATGAAAAGACAACTTTTTTTCATGCTTGTATTGTTTATTTCTTATGTTGTCTATATAATTTTTTAATCAAAATACATAAATGTATTTTTGTTAATATTGCCATCAAGTCAATAAACCACTTTTGTGTTTAGTACCAATCCTTAAAAAAAATATTTAATATTTTTTTAAAACAATCCAAACATTTTGTGTCCGTCCCATTTTCAAACATTGTCTATTAGCTCTCTACCCTACAAAAATTATGTTTATTTGTTTATTTAAATTGTTGCTGCTGCCTGCTTAGAATCACTCTACTTAAATATCATTCATTTCAATGGTCAAATAATCAATAGCAATTTTACATCTCATCCACAATAAAAAGCAGTAATTATTTATTCTACTTCTATTGATCAAAATTACCATGATGTTTAAGAATAACTAACTAGAATGGTTAAAAAGTTAATCACATGTGAGGATGTAGTGAGGATAAAAGATTCATGGATTAATTATATACAATGCCGAGGTGGGTAGACCGCTGAATAATGGCCTGTCTCTCTCTCCCTCTCTCTCGATTAACAATTAATTAATCAGAAAAGCTTGCCGGCAAATTTGGAGGCAGAATCCTTGAGAGGAGAATGAGGATCGCGACCCAGCTGCAATGCCAGTCTCCAATGAAATAGATCTCCATTTTCTCTGACCTCTGGATCTGCCTCTTTGAGAGTGTCTGAGATGGAGGAGTCCAGCAAGTGGTAGAATCCTGCGCAGTTTCTGTACATCTCAAACACCATTCCAATCTGACCTGCATGGCTCACTGTGTTGCCCACCACGCCCAAAATGCCAGCCACCATTGATATGGATAAGAAGGCGCCATTCAAATTCAATATCCCTGCAATCCCAGTGAGTAATGGACCAGCTACTGCAAGAACCTTGTTTACTGCCAGCACTTTGCGGCTGAGTCCCACAAACTCTGCAATATCACCACTTTTAAGCGTCTCTGAAACACCTCTCAACTCCGTTTCCAGCTCTCCATTCCACCCATTGATGGTTTTGTTGTTATCACTTTGGGGTTGGGTTTGATGATTTTGTTGTTGTTGATGTTGCTGTTGAGGCCACCACACTGTTGGTTGCACAATGTTGGGAAATTTGGGGAGCATACCGGGGAAGAGAGGAAGAGGAAAAGCCTCATCCAATGCAAGTAGTGCTTTGCAGGCCTTGTCTGCACTCTTCTCGTGGAGAAGGTGGGGAGGCAAAGCAAGGTTTGTGTGGATATCAGTGTTGAGCTGGCGGAAGAGACGTGCCGCCATTCTCTGCTCCTCTGCTAACTGTGAAGGCTGCATTTTGTTCACAACGCACATGAAAGCTGTGGAGAAGCCATACAAAAGTGTGGCAGCAAGATGGTTACTATTATGAATGGGTAAACCCTGGAGAATGAGTGCGGCGAGTGTGATATTGGTGAGGGAGGAGAGGAGGAGTTTATTCCATCCGTCTCTTTGCTGTGCGAGGACACCGTGCATTTCTGCCCGATCTGCCGCTGCTGCCGCCACCAAACGCAGCTTCGCCGTAATCATCTCTTCTGCTTCATCTTTATCTTTATGGGGGTTTTGCTCCTCTGGACATGGAAACTTGGTCAGCGGGTGTATGAACAAGTCTATTTGATTCTGCTGCAAATATCTGGTGCCCAACGAAGCCATGACCATTTTAGGGCCACGGCCACAGACACGCCCTGATCTATTTGCATAATTTGCTACTCCTATATAACCATGTTTATCTGCTTTACTGTTAAAACCTCTCGTTAGCTTCAGAGCCTCCATATTGCTGTTTCTGTGTGAATTTGATGAAACAGCAATTGCAATTCCAGTCTCCACTCTTTTGACAAAGAAGCAGAGAATGAGGATGAGGATGAGAATGCAGAATGGAAATGAGGGCGGGGCATTTTATAAGGATTCCACTCCCCTACTGTCGACAATTGAATTGGACTTGGTCTAACTCCCAATTAAAACAGTCAGCTTGACCCGGCCTCCTTACAATGTTGTTTTCCTTCTCTCAACGTTTGACCGTAGCGTAAAATTTTATTTTCCTTTTTCCCAAGCACGCCGAGTCGCACCCAGGACCTGAATATGATTTTTCCTCCTCCCATTTTCTTCACTTTTTCTTTTGCGTGGGAGACTTTGTTGTGCAAGTGGCCGGCCAGAAAAACGCTTTTATTTTTACTTTTCGCTCAGTCCCCCTCGACCTAAATTTGATGGCTATAAAACCGTATTTAAGCAATTTTTTCTCCGCTTTTGGATGGGAGAACAATCATTCCCTTGACTAGCGTAGACTTTGTCATGCAGGTGGCCAGCAAAAACAAAACACATTATCCTAACTTTCCTTTCACTGCCCACAAAGTAGAGATTCCTAACTTTCCTCCCATTTTCCACAACTTGGGATGCTTTCTGTGCCTGCAAATTTTCGGGTCAAAAGAATTCTGTAGCAAGAAGGAAAGTCCTTTTCAAATCCCTGCAAGTTGAAGCCTCGTATCATCTATCATGATGCGTTGGTATCTGTTTTAGGTCGTAGATAATTCCCCTTTTTCGAATCCATAATAATATCTAGGTATAGAGTTGCATATTAAATCTCATATATAAACCAAAGTTTTAACTAGGTTGAAAGCCTTCCTCATGTGAGCATTACATGCTGAATTATATAGATGAAGGCACCAGATTAAAAAGACTACCATGAAATCAATCTTGTCCATTGATTGTTTTTCAAAATGTCATAAACAATAAAAACAAAAAAGTTCTCTTTACTTTTTTATTTGACAATTGATAAATTGTTCATTTTTTATTTTATTTTTCTACAAAATCTCATAAATGATTAAAAACAAAAAATTCCCTTTACCTTTATCACTTAATTTTTTATTTTATTTTTCTGTGATTACCAATCAAAACAAATTATTATTTTACATGAGAAATTGAATAAAACAAACACACTAAAATCAAGTAAAAAAATAAGACACGAATTTAGTTATTCAACAAATAATATTTATTTTAATGTTAAACAAATAATATTTTTTTTTTATTATACAAATTAGTAGAATTAATATGTGATAGATATTATAAAAGTTCATATATCAAATACATACTTATAAAAATTATATTGTAGCCTCACATAATTATTTTTAAAATAATTATATGATTAAATATGCATTTGTTTCTCTGGTGTATTATATAAAAATCAATAAGAGATTCAATTAATTTACTACATTCTTATAGAATTTAGTGGATTAAATAACTTATAAATTAATAGATAATAAAAAATATCTAACAAATTTTATAATTTCTTCAGAAAGTTTTCAGCTACCTATTGAACCTATGGGTCCAATTGCTAGTAATAAAATTTTAAGGATTATAATTTGTTTTTTCATTTTTATTAAAGTGAAAGGAATGCATTTAAAACAAGTGTCACTTAATGGTAGTGGTACTTTGTAGTGTGGTAGTAATAGTATTTGTTTTGTGGTTGTTAGGAGTATGGAATATTAGTGTTTATGTAATTTTTGAAGGTAATTCTAACAATTTAATATCTTTGTAATGTTTTATGAGTACCATTCGACAATACTATTACAATGAGTTTTTTTAATCTAGTGATTAATCTATCTAGAGTAAATCAATCAAAATAGAGTATTATTTTAACAAATATTATTTAAAAAATCCTTTAATTTATCTATGTTGTGATTGAGTTGAAATTTGAGCTCTTAATACTAACATATTAACTTGTTTAAGTTAATTTTGAGTAGCTAAATTCTTGCCTACAATTTGGTTATTAAATAGATAATATTTTTTTAATGTTAAACAAATAATTTTTTTTTCTTTTAAGTCTATGCAAATATTATAATTTTTTTGTTTAATATTTATATTAATATAATATTCATATTAATATGATTATGTAATTTTGATTCATTGAATATATTATTTATAAATTTGATATTATTAAATATTAATGAAGTATTTATATTTATGTTATATTATAGTAAAATAAAATATTTGTGTATAAGTATTAAATATTAATATATTTTAGTGATCTAAATATTAATATATTATATTTTGTAATATTAATTTGATTATTTAATTTTTAATACTATTGTAATCACAATCACTTAACTAATGACTAGTAGTTTACTTTGTGCAACCATTAAATTGAAGAATCTTTAACACTATTATTTATAAATTGTACATACAATTTTTTTATTACAAACATTTTTAAAATTATTTATTAATCATGTAATTGGATTCTATTTGTTTGGAATAATTTTTATTGGTCCAAACATTGAGGTGTTAAGAGGGAAAAAAACCAAAATACTATTTTTAGTGTAACAAAAACACTAAAATGAAGGAGTAGTGCTCCTAAACCTAAGCACCAATGAGCACCAAAAAACATAAATTATATTTGTCCAAACTTTCTCTTTTATTTCATCCATCCCATGTTTGCATACATAAATTATATTTTTCCAAACTTTCTCTTTTATTTCATCCATCCCATCTTTGCATTTCACACCCATAAGCATTTGAAGATAATTTTTTACTTGTTATTCATCTATTTTCATTCTAAATATTATTTCATCTTCTTTCTTTTCTCTTACCGTCTCTTTTATTTTATCCATCCCACGTTTGCACTTCACACCCATAATTATTTGAAGATAATGGTTTACTTGTTATTCATCTATTTTTATTCTAAATATTATTTCATCTTCTTTCTTTGCTATTTATGTGAAATTCATCTTTGGAAAAATAATGAAAAATAACTATTATTTCTTCTACACTTGTATTCTTAGCTCTCCATTCATTATAATTTTTTTAAATAATCCCATAATGTCAAAAAGATAACTAACTTTTAAACCATTTTGTTCTTACTCTTTAAACATAGCTTAAAAATACGGCCTCCTCTATTACACAATATAATACATTAATATTTAGATCACTAAAATATTTAAATATTTAATACTTATACACACATAATATAACATAAATTTAAATAATTCAAATTTATTGGTATAATCAATTATTTAATATAAATATTATTATTAATATATTAATTATAGTATTCTATTGATATTTAAACTGAGAATTTTATAATTAATATATACAATGAATAAAAATTATATATTAATATGAATATTATATTAATATTACAAAATATAATATATTAATATTTTATTTTACTCTAATATAACATAAATATAAATATATTATAATGTAATTCTACTAATTTATATAATCAATAATTTAATATACATTCTATTATTATTATTTTTAATTCATAATAAAGATTTATATTAAAGTTTCTGGCAAAGAAATACAGAGATTACAGCCGGGGTCAATTACTTTTACCACGCAGGGTCCCCTGATAACTATTCACTAGGAGTAATAGCCTTCTTATATCTGAAAAAACCTACATATACCTTGCTTCAACTATACAAAAGGAAGCTAAGGGACCAACTACCTCTAATTGCTATATTCAGACAGCTTCCTACTAAAGCCTTCAACCCAGTCGAGCCCATCCACCAGCGCCATACCAAGGGATTTTTTAATGTAGTCCACTACTATCTCTGCTTGTTCCTTCATCAGCACCAACTCAAAGCCTTTGGAATCTAGAATGAATGGAAACAATTTGATAACCTCACCAAGATCTACGAGTAGAGGCTAGTCTCTTGGCCGTGGGATACCAATGCCTAGCCTAGCAACCTGCAGGGAGAAATCCAGGTCCCTTAGATGCTCAGAGTTGAAGATTCCTTTCATTATTATCGCTGCCTTTGTTTTATCTGTTCCAATTTTGAGGAGCATGGCCAACACCCATGAGGAAATATTAGTATCCACCTTATACTTTTCACTGTTATTCATGAAGGCTTTCCCTAGGAGCATTTTCACAGCCCCGACCATCAACTCATCTGAACGGCGGAGCATTCGCTGCAATCTCATATCGGTGACAGCCCCAAGAAAGGCCATCTGCCTTTTCTTACTACTAAGCCTAACTGGGGTGTCCATTCCCCCACACTGAATGGCTTCGATAGATATTATAACCACAAAGTACGAAGGCATTTGACTACTAATGGAGGGAGATAACTGGTAGAGATTGTGACCTCCGCAGACTGCTTATCAAAGGGCCTGTCGAAGCTTCTCGACTTCCAACTGGACTCCCAGCTCATTCCAAATCTAACACTAGCCTTAATGAATGCGCCAACCCTTCCACTCGTGCCTATTCTCTACCTCTGCGAACCATCATTATCTCCTGATATGTCTCAGCCTTGCCACCCATGATGAGGTGGCAAGGCTCCCTCCCAACCACCCACGCATTCCTATCTTAAGTTGAACCATGATCTGGAGTGAAAAGGATCTCTATGATTGATAAACCATCTGTCCCAAGGTTAGACAGTCTATCTGCATCTTGATTTCCTTCTCTCAAAATATGATTGAAAGTTACTTTCTCAAATCCTTCCAACAAGGAGAGGACCTGATCCAGCTTCACTTGCAGTTTCTAGTTTACTAGCTTCTTGGTTCTAAGTCCGTTGATCATAATCATAGAGTCTCCTTCAATTTCCAAGTTTCTAATCTCCATCTCCCTACCCAACCTAAGACCAAGAATTAAAGCCTTTATTTCTACCTCGTTATTGGTTCCATTTCTAAGGGGAGCAGCTAGCTTACCCACCATTAACCCAACTGAGTTCCTGATAATGCAACCTGCTCTAGACTTCCCTGGATTACCCCGCAAAGCACCATCAAAATTGAGTTTCAACCATCCTACCTCCAGCAGAGACCAACTCACCTTTCTCCTAGCTTCCTGGTTTCTGAGACCACCTTCACCCACCTAGGGGGGTGATGCAGAGGAACTTTGAATGGTGAAAGATAGACGGACTAGACAAGGTTCTACTTCACCTACAAGCCCAAAAATGAAGACCTTTATGCAAAAGTGGGAACAGCAAAAGGAAACTCTAGTATGATCATGGAAAGGTTGTATTGGGGTACCAAATGACTCATCCCACCCATTGGTTAAGGCAGATCACTCCCGGAACATGCACTTGCTTCACAAATCCTCTAAATGGCTTGTCTCCCTAGAAAAAGAGAACAGTCCTCTTATCTTTTTGCACAGACCTTCAAATGTCAACCTAAGACATGCATTGGATACCCATTATGCCTCCCCATAGCATACTCTAAGATGGGTATAGGTTACTTTGGAAAATGTGCTCTAAAAACGGACTGGTAATGCTGCTACAAGGGTTCAAACTCAGAAATGTCACTGTGAAATGTCACGAACAGTCATCTATAACTTCCACACAACACAAAATGAGGTCGATCGCTTTAGTCAGATTGTAGATAACATATTTACAGTCATTTTCCCCAAGTTACATAAAGATCCAACGGTGGAAACAAAAGTTATGGTATTTTTCCCAAAATAGGTTACTCTAAATCAGGGTTTGACAGTCTACACGAAAAATGCAATATCTTGAGCAAAACTAAACCAAAATGCATGCAACCAAAAGGAAATGGAGGGTGATTGATAGGACTATCACTTACAACCAATTTGGCACTAGTCCTTGTCCGTACAGGTCCGTACAACTACAGGAAATAGTTAATTTCTGTTGAAATACATGAAAACAATGTTTTCTCTATTGATCAAAACACACTAATCAACCACCCACACCTTATTTGGATGTTACAAGGCCTTAATAAAGGCATTCCTCATTTGTCTCTTCAGTTTCCACTTCCTTCCAACGAATTGGAACAAAGTGACCCTTCACCTTCCTCATTTTACATTTTTGAAAGATACATTTTTAGGGATTTTCCATTTTGTATGACAACTTGTCATAAGACTTAAACATTAGACCCCTCCTAGGATCTTAACACATGAAAGATGACTTGATGGACCTCAATACAATATTAAATCATTACAAATTTAACCAAAAATTAAAGATTTATCTAGGACAACTTTGATTTGCCAAGGTGCTCCTGCACCAGGGGGAGCTAAGAGTCCCTTCCAGCAATTCAACATCTCTGCATCCCACCCTGTGAAAATGAGATGGGAAGAATCTCTGTCTGTTAATCTAGAGTTTACTATTTCTACTATGCTTGATTCAATTTTACTAAGAAGCGAGACCCAAGGCATCTCTTTCTCCTTGAAGATTCTTCTGTTACACTCTTTCCAAATCTCCCAACCAGAATGGATGGGGCTACAATTCACAAACCACCAAACATTGCTTTCTAATGCATGAGGGGCCATGTGATCAACCAGTCCCTAAAATTCATCGAAAGTGCTGAACTCCAATGGAACTTATTACAGAGCCACTGCCACCCCCTAACTGCTAAGGGACAATGCATGAATAAGTGATCTCCATCTTCTTCAGCTTCTTTACAAAGCACACACTTTGAGGGGCCCTCAAAGCCCATCCTTCTAAGCCTATCAGCTGTTAAAGCATTACCTTGGGCTGCCACCCACAAGAAGATGCCTCCCTTGGGTAAGCATTGTCTATTCCAACAAAGCCTTGTTGGAATCAAACCTGGAAGATTATTTAATCCAGCAAGAACTTTGTAACCTTCCTTAACTAAATACTCCCCTGATTTTGATGCATTCCACCTCAACCTATCCCTATCCCTTCTGAAACAGAAGCTTCTTCTTGCCATCTCCTCTTTGAACTTGTCTATTAGCCTCTGGTCCACTCCCAAACCCCGCACACTTTTCCAATCTGGAGGATCTTGAGCTAAAGAAGAGAAAGATAATTGCATACTTTATCTCCCCATGCCTGTTTTGTGATGTTCATAATAGGAGCCAGGTCCTCAATTCTTTCCAAGGCCTGACATCCCTCCCAGGAATCCTCCCAGAACCTTGCTTCCTTCCCTTCCTTAACCTCCCAAGTCAGGTAATTCGAGATTAAATCCCTGCTCTTGCTAATGAAGTTCCAGATCCTAGATCCGGCTGGAAGTCATCCAGTAGAGAAGATGTTGCAGTCTCCCCTATCCAGGTATTTATTTTTTAGTAATCTTACCCATTTGAGATTTGGCCTATCATGCATCATCCAAACCAACTTCGCGCCAAGGGCCTGATTTTGCCTGAGGAGATCCTTAACCCCAGCTCCATTTTTTTCCTTCTGCTCACAAACTATCTTCCACTTCACAAGTGGGAACTTGAACTGGTCCGACGAACCTTTCCAGAAAAAATTTCTCATTAACTGTGTTAATTAGTTATAAGTTTTACCAGCCAAAGGTAAGCAAGACATCAAATATATAGGCATGGCTGCTAAGACTGCCTTAATAAGTGTCAATCTTCCTACCCAAGACAACCATTTACTCTTCCAAGATTCTAATCTGGACTTGACCTTACCTAGTAGTGAGTCCCAAGATTTGCCAGGATGGATCCATTTTACCAGGGGAAGTCCAAGATATTTATAGGGAAGTTTTCCTCTTCCAAATGACAGAATCCTTAAGATTTTTTCTTCCCTCCCAGGAGAGGTGTTGAAAAAAATATCTCTGATTTAACTTTACTGACCTCTTGTCCAGAGGCTCTTGAATACAAGTCTAATATTCTTTTGAACCTTATAGCTTCACCTTCCTGAGCCGCCCCAAAAAGCAAGGTGTCATCTGCAAATTGCTGGTGGGAGAATCTTGGCATATTTCTGGTAATTTGAATACCTGTAATTTGCCCCTCTTGACACAAATTTGTAATAAATCTACCCAAGGCATCATCCATGATAATAAAGAGGAAGGGGGAAATGGGATCTCCTTGCCTTAATCCTCGTGAGATATTAAAGAATCCCTCTGGAGAACTATTAATGAGAACTAAGACTTTAGGACTTGAGATCCATTCAAATATCCAATTTAGCCACTCTTGCAGGAACCCAAATGCCTCTAAGATTTTAAAAAGGAATCTCCAGTTCACTTTGTCATAAGCCTTCCGGATATCCAATTTGACCAACATGGAGGGAAACTTGTTTTTAAAAGCTGAGTGAATGGCCTCCTGGGCTATTATAACTCCATCCAAAATAGATCTTTTTGGGACGAAACTAGTTTGTTCCTCCACTATGATATCTAGAAGAATCCTTTTCAATCTATTTGCCACTGCTTTAGCCAAAATTTTATAGACCACATTGCACAAGGAGATTGGCCTAAACTCTTCAAAGGATTCAGGCTTATCTTTCTTAGGAATTAAAGCTAGAAAGGTGTTACTGATTTCCTTCAGAACCTTTCCGTCTCTTCTGGACTCCTCATAGGCCTCTATAAGATCCTTGCCCACAATGCTCCAACATTTCTGAAAGAAAGTTGCTGGGAACCCATCGGGTCCAAGGGCCTTATCCGGGCCTAATTGAAAAAGGGCTTCTTTGATTTCCTCTTCCGTAAAACTTCTTGTCAGCATGAGATTCTGATCTTCTGAAACCAACCTCAGAATAACTCTTAGGAATGCCTGTTGAGCTTGAAGGTTAGAACCTGATCCTTCCCTTAAGAGATCCTAAAAGTAATCAATCACCACTTGTCTAATTTCTGGCGGGTTCTCAAAGATCCTTCCTTCGCTGTCTTTTATGGCCGAGATTCTGTTAACCTCTCTTCGGATTTTAGTAGAGTTGTGAAAGAACTTTGTGTGTGCATCCCCGGCTTTCAGCCACACCTCTCAGGATTTCTGCCTCCAATATATTTCTTCTTTAGCCAATATATCTTCTAACTATCCCATCAGTTCTTTTTCCTTAAGAAAAGAGTCATTATCCATTCCTTCTTTGGAAATCTTTTCATTTAGGAGTTGTATCTCAGACTCTATTTGTTTCTTGGTTTCAAAGATATTTTTGAAATGGTCTTTATTCCATTGTCTTAAATTAACTTTGATGAGTTTTAGTTTGGTAACAATATTAAATAATCCAACTCCCCCAGGATTGCAACTATTCCACCACTCTTCTATCAATTTCAAGAAAGAAGGATCCTTGAACCATATATTTTCAAATTTGAATAGGCATCTTACTGGTTTCCTTTCACCCTGTATTTCAAGACTAATAGGAAAATGGTCTGAACCTGATGCCAAGATTATCTTGTGGTCTAGGCTGAAAGGGAATTTACTCAAATCAGCTTTCACAAAAAACCTATCCAGTTTTTCTGCTATATTGCAAAATCCTAACCTTCTATTATTCCAAGTAGAATTTCCATTCCCCATCTGGATCTCAATCAAAGCATTCCTATCAACAAAGTCCTTGATATCTTTCTATGATTGAAGTTTCCTGCCCACCCCACCCAATTTATCTTCCATTCTCAAAATAGCGTTGAAATCTCCCCCCAAGATAATGAAATCCCAAGCTCTGTTGTCACATACAGAGTCAAGTTCCACCCATAAGTCCTTTTTCTAAATTTGAGAATTAGGACTGTAAACATTAACCAAGAGAAAACTCAAGTTTGAGGCCAAACTCCTAACCTTACTGGCTATCCATCCATTTCTAGAGCCTACTTCTTCTAATAAGACAGACTGTGGTCGCCAGAGAGTCATTAATCCTCCAGAAGGACCTCTAGAATTTACTTTACTCATCTTCCACTGACTGAGATTTTTTGCAAAGACTTGGTTATCACTTTCCTCTAATTTGGTTTCCTAAACCATGCAGATGTCTAGTTGTAGAATCTTCAGCTTATGCCTTAGAAGGCACTTCTTGTTAGGGGCATTCATGACCCTAACATTCCAAGACATAATTCTCATTACTGTTCAGGAAGGGGACCCCCCTTCCCTACTTTCAACAAATCCAACAATTTTAGTTGACCGCTTGCCTCCCCATCCCACTTTAGTTTCTCCTTGTTAGGAATCCTACCTCTTGACTTATGCTCTCCACAATCTGGAGAGGTCTTTTCCAAATATTTCAACCCAATCCCTAAGATTTCCAAAGGTCTATGTTCCTCGATCTCTTCCAGAGGTTTAGGAGCCAGGGAATTGGCTTCGTCTTCGATCCCAAAGACTTCTAATCCTTTCTCTTTGTTCATCAACCAGTCATCTTCCAATGCATCTTCCCCCAATCTTAGAGAGCCCTCTTTGACAGACCTAGCAAGATGAACTAACTCACTACCTACCTTAATCAGAGAGTCAAAG
Source organism: Cunninghamia lanceolata (assembly GCA_027924645.1). Lineage (NCBI taxonomy): Eukaryota > Viridiplantae > Streptophyta > Pinopsida > Cupressales > Cupressaceae > Cunninghamia > Cunninghamia lanceolata. The sequence goes on along the minus strand of BSBN01000916.1, from coordinate 12,057,716 downwards.
TCTTCCTTCTGCATGCTGGGCTTGATCGCCTCTATAGTTTATGTGATCTTGTTGTTGATATTTTGAGATAATTTTGCAAAATCCTCCATCTCAAGAAGAAATTCACATCCGTTATCAAGAACCACATCCCCTTTTTTAATTATCTCTTTCTCGTAACCTCCTTTCCAAACCCCCTCACAAACCTTCTCTACCTCCTTCTGTCTCGGGAGCTGCTCTGGCTGAAGACTCACCTCCTTATCCTTTTCGTCTTTCCTCTGCATCGCTCCTTGTCCAAGATCTTTCCCCTGTACTTCTCCTAGTCCCTTAATATTGTCTGAAACCTTAGTTTGATCTAACTCCCGATCTCTCCAACCTACTATGTTTACCCAAATTCCATCTGGTTTGGGTTCATAGATCAAGGGTTGGCTCAAAGTACCCCAATCTGTGAAAATCTTGATTTCTCTCCAGCGATGTTCCGGGAAGTGATTTTCAATGCAGATTCTAACATAAGATCCTTCTTCCATGGGATCCTTCCATTCCTCAGCACAGATAAATTTTCCCAAGTAATTTCCAATTTCTTCTAAAATCCTTTGGTTCCAAAATTCTAATGGTAAGTTAGGCACTCTATACCAGTCCTGTATTCGATCCAATTTATATTTGAATGGATGAAAGCCCACAAACCAATCTCTTAAATAGAAACCAAAACCATTCAGTAGCCAAATTCCATCTAAGATTTCCACCTTGATCTTCTCTGAAAGGCATAGAATAAAGAAGAAACCATTCGCTAAGGTTTTAAAAGATAACTCTTTTCCCCACCTTTCCTACCACCAGTTTTTTAAATCTTCCAGATCTAATTTAGGGCCATACCGTTTCCCTATAACTCCATACTTTTGCAAATTATCAATAGAAGGTTTTAGCAAGTTCAATCCTAAAACCATGGTTTTTTTTATCATACTTGGGTTCGAATGATTTCTTACCTTTGCTTCCCTCTCCAAAAAAAGGTTGTCTCCATCAACCCCATCCTTGACCTCTAGAAGGTCGTCTTTGGTTCTTATGATGTCCCCTTTTTTCCCATTTTCTCCAATGTCGATTCCAGGGAATATTTTTGACTTGCGACCTCCACGATTGCCGATCTTCCTTTGCTTTCCATGGTTCTTGAGCCGCCCAATCTTGGACTATACTCATTGGAATATCTTTTTCTGTTTCTTCAGCCCAAGTTTGAGACTGCCTGGACTCCTAGCCTTCCAAAATTTCCTGTCGCCCTTCGGCTCTTTCTTCTGCCCTACCTGCAAATAGAAGCCCTCCATCCTCCTTTTTTTCGCTAATTCGCTCCATTTTTTTAACATATTATGTAATTATTATATTATATTATTTTATATACATTCTATTATTAATATATAATTAATTATATTATTTCATTAATATTTAAAATATCAAATTTATAAATAATATATATACAATGAATCAAAATTTGTCGAGTTCAAATTTTGAGCCAATCACAATACAGATAAATAATTTTACATTTATTTTTTGTTAAAATTTCCTCATGTAGAATTAGGAAAAATTAAAATTTGTTCAACATGAAAAATAATACTCTATTTTGATTGGTTTACTCTAGATAGATTATTCACTAGATTAAAAAACTCATTGCAATAGTACTCCCGAAGGGAGGTACTAATAATGGGTAATTAGACTTTTGGATTAGATTTTTAATATATGTTTTATTATTATTATGTAATTAATTATATTATTTTATTGATGGTTGAGGATGGCTCGCCACTGGAAAAAAAGTAGGATGCAAATCCAAAGTCTGATTTTCTTCTGAAGAAATCCAATTCGCCTATCGCCCCCATAAACCTTTCGATCAACCTTTCAAAAGAAGTAGTTCTTGACTCGGATCTACTTCATAACATAGCGACTCATGGGAGATTTGTAGTGACAAGGAAATCAAGGGGTGAAATTGCCACCTGGGTTCGAGAGAATTGGAATAAAGGTGTAACCTTAAAATTTTTGTCGAAGGGATTTTTTGTGGCCATCTTTACTAACCAAGAAGATCAGGATGACACCCTTTCAAATGTCTGGCACATGAGTGGGGACACTCTTTTCTTGAAGAAGTGGAAACTCTACTTTGATCCAACAGTAGCCAACCCCTCTACTAATGTCCATCAGATTTGGTTCTACAACCTCTCGCTCAAATTTTGGATGGAGGAAAGCTTTCGGTTAATCACAAATACCTTGGGTATGTTCATGGATCTAGACTGGCACATCCTTAATGGAAATTCTTACCTTTACGTCCAGGTGAAAATTGCTCACATAACGGGCCTGTTGAAAGTTGTTTCGCTCTTTGTGGATTGTGAGATTTGGAACCAAATGCTAGAGATTGAAGAGAACAAATTATTCTACCTGAAGTGTTTGCAAAGGAACAATAATATTGCCCCTTGTAAGCATCACCCTTTGAAGCCGAAGGACTAGAAGACCGATGAAAATGAGAAGGAAATACCACACTTAACAAATGAGAATACCTCACTACTTCCGGATGCAAACAAGTTACCACTAGTGCCCATGGATGAAATTTTGGGGAACCTCAACCATCCACCATATTTTGAAGAGTAGCAATGCATGTCAGAAGATGAGGAAGTCGAATGGTCTGGTGACAAATCATTGGTAGATGATGAATTTGGCATCATTGAGAATTGCTACATCTAGCAATTTTCTTCTCAAATTGACAAACCAAACATCCATTCAAAGAAGAAGAAAGGTTGACCAATGAATACTTGGAAAAAAAAGAATTGATGTCAGGAGCCAAGGGACAGACTTCTATCAACAAGTTTCTGAATCATAAGGGAGGGTGCTCCTCCCTTGGGGAGCCGTGAAGATCTCTACCTAGAATGTTAGGGGCCTCAACACCCTTAACAAGTGATGCTTGATCAAGCATCAAATAGAGCTCTTAAAAAGTGATCTAATTCTCTTTCAAGAAACCAAACTTAAGGAGGAGGAATTTGTAAGCACCAAAATCACTCACAGTCTCCACGAGGACCGCTATAATGAGTTACATCCTTGTCATGTACATGCAATCATGAAATAACATCCTCTCAGCAGCAATTCTCTTGGTGACATGTGTTTTTCTTCCTCCTTGTGTTTTTTCTCCTTTGTCATTTTCTCTCTCTTCACTTTCAACACTTTTTTGACACTTGTCAATTTGTGTTTCCTATACTTGTGACCTTGTCCCTAAGGCTTGTATGCATCTTGTAGGTGATTTTTCACCTTTACCTAGTGTTTTTCATCCATTCCCACCCCTAGAGGCCTTCTAGAGGTCCTCTCTAGCCATCAACAACTTTCAGTGTTTAGTTTCACTCAACCAATCCAAATCTCCCCCTATTATTTCCAAATCTCCCCTCAGAGATGCAAGTGGAGATTTTTATTTTCACACATGATTGACCTATTTCCAGAGGTAGATCCCCTCCTCTTCATCTCCACCTCCATCTCCCACCATGGACTTTCACCTAGGTTCCCTCCTCTAAGGGTCACCCATGGGTCATCCCCGGGTGACCCTAACTAGTGAAAGGGATGACCCTGTTGTATTTTCAGCCATGAGTTAACTTGATTTTTTGGCCAAAAATAGCTCCGTTTTCACTTGTTTTTCTTCCTTTTTGCATGGAATTTTGTGCCAAAGAAAGAGTTAACTATTTCATGCACCCACTCATACATAATTAGCTCTATTTTATCTTTATTTAACAATTCATGCATTCCCATTCACTCCTCTTTCTTCACTTCTTTTTGAGTGATAAGCTTTTATCGGGTAGATCGCTCCAATTTTAGTCTAGATCACTCTTGTGTCTTCTAAGTTAACTCTCCAATCAAACTGAGTTAACTCTCCTTCTTCTTCACCTCTCATGCCTTCTTAAAACCTATAAATACCCCTCACCTCTTCATTATTTTCCAATTTGAAAAGTTGGAGAATGCTCTTCTCATCTTCACAAGCTTTTTCAAGCTTCTTTGTAGGCCTTTGAGCCTCTTTCTTCATTTATTTCTTTAGTTTTACAAAGCTTCAAAGCTTTCATTTTTCCATAGCTTCAAAGCTCCCCTTTAGGGAGGCAATTTCATTTGTGCACACACCTCTTGCAGGTTATTGCTCTCCAAATCAAGCATTCTCATGCTCATACAGGACATAGGAGCCTTTTTTCTTTTATTTGTTATCTCATCTATCTTTCATACAAGCTTGTCTTGTTTCCATACACTGCTCACATCACAAGCCACATAGCTCATCAATCTCTCATTGATCTCTTTTCAAAGCTTCAAAGCTTCTTTTGCTTCTCTTTTCTTGTTGTCGCCAAGAGGATCACCCCGCTGCTTCAAGAGGATTAGAGGTTGGCAATACAAGGATATCTGAGGGTAGTGGAGGCTCATGCATCTTTAGGTTCCTTCATGCTTTTTTTCATTTTGTAGTAATTAGATAATCAAAACTTTCCTCTTGGGAATAGTAAAATACATGTTTACTTAAATTTCCTTGATAGGCTAAGTAGATTTGCATTGTTAAATTAGTTTCCCTTTCCAAAGTTCATAGATTAAAAGCAATTTCCTTTCTTAGATTAGATTGATCCACCTATTTAGAAAATAAACAAAAACATAGATTACATTGCATTAGGTAACTTCATCATAGCTTGCATACATTTTCTATTTCCTAGATTAAGAAATAGCAATTTGATTTCCAAAAACATAAAAATGCACAAAAAATATTTTACATTCATATAGGCTTGCATGCATATAAAATCCAAAAGAATAAAAACATTAACAATGTAGAAGGATTACAAACCCTTGGTCCCAACACAAGGTCAAGTTTAGTCAACGTCAGTCAAAACCCTTGGTTTCATCACAAGGTCAAACAAAGTCAAAACCTTAGGTCACACAAACCCTAAGTCAAAACCCTAGGTCAAGTCAAGGTTAGCTTAAACCAGCTCTCTTGTTTAGGATCATTAATGTCCCTTGGACTTAGAGGTGAGTGGGTAAAGGTAATCCTTGACAAGATAGAGGAGATCCACCCTAGACAACAACAAGACCAATTAGTCATTCAACAACAACATGAAAGACTCAGAGAACTTCAAGTATAAAAATCATTCATCCAATAGTTTGAATGTTAACGTCAACTTGAACAAAGCATCAACAAGAATAATTGTCAACCCACACAATGCTGGAACATCAGAAACCCCAACAAGAGAGCAATGACCAGTGACCCTTCAGGTCATATAGTTATCTTTACAACTACAGTCAGAGATTAATGCATTCAAACAAACACACAACAACATAGGCCCCAGGACTGGACAACCCCTTTCTGCAAAGTCTATCTATCCAATGAGGCAGACCACCCTCGTGTCTCACCTCCTCTTGACTAGCTACTTCCATGAGAGTGAGAGTGATGTGGTGATTCACCCCATGGGAAGGAGAGAGGGTCCATGTGTGTACTAAAGCTAACTCAACCACCCTAGAGGCCACCGAGTTGTGATTTTGAGCATACAAAAGAGAAGGTTTTTCTATCTCACTGCTTTGGATGGATTGGCCACTTCTTCCCAGCCATTGGTGGTTCCGATGGACTTGGTATCATTTAGAGACCTAATGGTTTAAAATTTGAAGTGGTTAAAGAGGATCCAAATTGGTTGGTTACCAGATCTCAATGCCTACAATCAGGAGTATTGTTCTATATCATCAATATGTATGGGCTGATGAAAACATAAGATAAGAAACATCTATGGGAGTTAGTATTGGAATTCATGTCTTCTACGGACATTGAGTTACTAATACTTGGTGGAGACTTTAATATTGTTATCTCAAATGAACAAAAAAGAGACAGATAGACACATGTTAGCAGAGCGTAGCGAGACTTCTAAGATTTTGTCAACAACCTTAGCTTCTTGGACCTGACCCCAAAGAATGGCTCCTTTACATGGATGAATCAGAGACAAGGCTTTACTAATATTTCTATTTCTCTCTTCTCTTTCTCTTCTCCTGATGATGGATCATAGAGTTTGATCTGAAACGTTGAGGTATAAACTTGCACACAGTTAATTCTTGAAGTATTTAACTACAATATTGCAAAGTTAAAATAGCACAGGTCCTCATAGATTGTATAAGTATTAGGATAGCACAGAGATTGTATAAGTATTAGGATATATTAGAGGTTGAAGGTAATTGAATATTATGAACATGTATTAGTTAAGGGAAGGATAGTCAAGCAATTGAGGCATAAATAAAACTTAAGAATAATGGAGCCAAGAAAGGCCTTGATAAGGTATAGATATAGATTTCAAACTAGTGATTGATTGTGAACCTGGTATTTTGTGTGTATGAAAATTTTGTATTGAGTCTAATGGTATAATCCTTGTGTTGCATGCGTAATTGTGGGTGTATCTGTCATATGATGATTGATTATGAGAATATAATTTTAGAATGTGTCATTTTATGTCAATAAATTATTACTTTGATATCCTACAAGGAATAATGAGGGATCTAAAGGGTAAAAGTTTAAGACAACTTTAGTGAAGGGATAAAACTCATACTAAATTAAGCAAATGATTAAAGCTCAAAACAAACTGATTCAAGGGTAGAATATTAATATATAATAAGTGAAGGGACAAATTATCAAATTAAAAGGAGTGAGGGTGCAAAATCTCAACAATGATTATATTTATTAAGATTGTGGGAGGATGATAATTTTGTCTTTGTTGAGTCCTAAATGTGTGTATGTTTGTATGAGTGTATGGGTCTACATGTAACTTTTACGTGTCTATTATGGGTCTAATTTTTGTATCCTATGTGCCTGAATCATGCAAATGAGCATGTGTTGATAGTAGTCTTGGTCTCATAAATAATGCACAATGGATGCTATAATAAGACGTAGTAAATAAATGATCTACACTAATAGACTAGCCATGAATTCTCAAGGAGACATCACCATAACGCCTATGAAGATTAATACCTTTTTGTGAGGCTTGATGATGCAGGGGCATCCCTAGGCATTGAGGCAATCTTGCATCACCAAAAAATAGTTGCTTTTGGTTTATTCAATTTGCTTGTTTTCTAGTTTATGTTTATCAATTAGTAGTTCAAATAAATATACCTACATTTCACCATAGTTTGAGATAGGAGTTTGAAAAGTGATAATGGATGTCATATCCACATTTGAGAAGAACTGGATAACCAAAATATCATTATTTGGTTCATGAACATTTGCTAGGTTGACAGGTTTACATACTTGTAACTTTTCCCACTTGCACCAAAATATATGGAGTTTGTTGGCCAACAAGGAGCATTTGTGAATGTTCCTTGGACCATTGAGGATGCACATTGAGCAACATAGGAAGATTCTTCACCATTGTCACTACCTAGATTTAGAAGTTGTTAACATTGGTCGACTACATGTTTCATGAAGCATTGGACTTTTCACCACCTTGTAGCTGATGTAGATGATTTAAAAGGTTTGAAAATGGTATTTATATGTTATTTGGGATATTTGAAAGTTGTTGGTTAACAAATTTGTCACTTAACCCTATATCTTCTTGCCCACAAAAATGACAATCAAAAAAATGGTTGAGTCAATTGCAATGGTATTTGCAATGACTCTCTGCTTATTTTACAACACATAGGTACCTTTGAAAGATGTACAATGAATAAAAACATAGTATGCTTTTAACCCAGAAGCAGAAAAGGAAAAACTAACACATATCCATAACCATGAAATAGATGTGATTGATTAATTTTGAATGACGAGGATGTGAACAAATGACACATAGTTCACCTATTCTACATCCACAAACATTAATGGAATGATAGAAAGGATGAAAATTGGGAAGCGACTGAAGTAGTCCATTTTCTTCCAAAGAAATTCTTTGTTGTAGATTGCCATGGTGAAGTTCAGAGGGATGAAATACTAGAAAAATTACCATGGAGATTTGGACCAGATTTTGTTTTCATCCAGAAGCGGAGACTGAATTTTAACCCTAAGATTTTTTATCCATATAAGGAGCTGATTTGGGTCAGGTGTATAACCTCCTATTTGAATATTGGTCCAAGAAATACTTGTATCAAATAGGTGACAAATTAGGAAATGTGGTTGACTTGGACATGGGAGGTAGAGACTCAGTGTTCTACACAAGGATAAAATTGATTGTGGTAAGAAGAATTCCAAAGACAATCAAATTGCTAACTGCCACGGGCACTTGGATATAAGAAATAAAGATAGAGGAAAGGAGATTTTTTTACCTCCATTGTAAGAGTAGAAGACACTCAGAGAATGAGTCCCCTAGGAAGCTGAAAGGTGACCAGAATGCAAAAGAAACAAGGAAGATAACAGAACAGGCATTGATGCATGAAGATGTTCTAGTGAAGGTGGCGGAAGATCAGGAAAGCGCCCAGGAGGAATATATCCCTAAAAAAGATCCAGGGGATTTGAAAAAAAAGAATCATGAGGAATTGGAAGAATTGGCAATCAAGGACCAAATGGAAGATAAAACATTAAAAAGTAGGGGAACTCTTGGGGGAGAACTCAGCTCACAGATGGAGCCAACTTCCAAGAAGGGATCTCAGGAAGGCACTAAAGAGTTGAATGAGAATAGGGAAGGCATGGAGTCTAATTGAGTGTTGGAGGTTTTGAAAGCTTTTGTCAAAAAGGAAACTAAGATGTGGCACGATTGGGCCTCAATAGAAGTGGTCCCAGCTACAATAGAAGGGGGCGAAGGGGTCCTGAGTGGGGGGTGGTCAGAAGATGAGGAGGATTTCAAGGATAGGGAGGAAATTGGCATCCTGGACCACATGCATATTAGCCCAATGGTGTTGAGAGGGGCATGGGGCACTTCGAGTACTGGAAGGAAGATGGGTAGGAAGTCAGATAAGGAAAAGAGGGAGGAATACACAAAGGAGAAAGGTCTACCAAGCATCAAGAACTACATGTTAAGATCTAAGGGAGGTAGCACCTCCCTTGGAAAGCCATGAAGATTCTAACTTGGAATGTTAGGGTCTTGAATGCCCCTAACAAAGGTGCTTAACCAAGCATCATTTGAAAAATCTCTCAGTAGATATTGTAATGTTATAGGAGACAAGACTCATCCAAGAGGAGGCCTTAAAATTTTTAAGGCATAGTAAATTGTTGACAGGAGTGTTTAGTGAGCTAAGGGGCATGGATGGACGAGTTGGATTGATGTGGAACCCTTCCAAGGTCAGCATCATGGACATTGAGGTTAACAAATACTAGAACTTAGGTAAAGTTAATCCATCCCTTATGAATTTTTCATTTTGGATATTGTGTGTATACGGTCCAATTATGACAAAGGAAAAGAATGAAGTCTAGAGAAATATTCTGTACAAATGTCAATTGATAGGGGCAAATAGAATCTTGCTGGAGGCAATTTCAATGTGGTAGTCTATTTGGATGAGAAGCAATGAGGATTGAGAGTGGAAAGCATCACCACAAAGGATTTCAGAGATTTTGTAGAAAATGGAAACTACATGTGGACAAATAGGAGACAAGGCTTCACTAATATAATAGAAAGGGTAGATAGGTTCATGTGCTCAATGAATTGGTTAGAAATAGATTTGGGGTTGGAATTGAGCATATTACCAATCTCCATGTCTGACCACTATCCAGTAAAGCTGGAAATTAGTGCATTGGACAATCCAAGGAAACCCTACTTCAAGTTTGAAAGGATGTGGTGGAGGAGGGAGGATCTAATTGATTTAACTAGAATTTAGTGGGAAGAGATCCCAGAAAATGGAGGATTGGTCAGCTTTGTTTTTTGTAGAAGATTAGCACATATAAAGAAAAGGATGAAGGTATGGAATAAAGAATCTTTCAAGGACATCTTCAAAGAAAAAGAAAGAGTAGAAGAAGAACTCGAGGCGTTGAAGGAGAGGGTAATAAAAAATGGCATGTTTCAAGTAGACTATTTGAAGGAGAAAGAATTTATGGCTGAACATGAGAAACTATTAGCTAGGGAGGAGTCTTGGAAAGCAAAAGCTAGAGAAGGTTGGCTGGAAGCCAATGACTAAAATACCAATACTTTGACAACTTAGTCAAAGTGAGGAGGATGATGAACAAAATTTCAGAACTTACAGACAAGGAAGGGAGAATCATGAATAATCTAGATGAAATAGAGAAAGAAATAACAAATTATTTCTAGAATTTTCTTGCACCAGAAGAAGGATATGATTGTTTAAATTTAGAAGAAATATTGAGGAATATCAATCCAATGATCAGCAAAGATGAAAATGACATGCTAAATAAAGCATACACAGAAGAAGAGATTCAAGCCGCCTCTTTCCGATTGCACCCAAATAAGGCACCAGGCCTAGATGGATTTCTAGCCCTATTTTATCATAAATGTTGGAAGATAGTTGGGAGAGAGGTTTGGCTGATAGCGGAAGAATTCAGAAAAAAGAACAAGTTTGTCAAAGAAATCAACAATACAGTGATCACACTAATTCCCAAGAAAGCAGAGTGCAAAATGGTAGCAGATTATAGACTGATATCATTATGTAATACAATGTACAAAATCCTATCAAAGGAAATTGTAAATAGACTAAAGTTGGTATTGGGGAGGATCATCTCAGAAAATGAGAATAGTTTCATGCTAGGCAGAGAGATAGCGGATAGTATTATTCTGGTAAATGAAGTCATACACTCCATAAACCAATCAAAGCAGAGGTGCATGCTCATGAAACTAGACGTGAGTGAAGCATACAATCAAGTAAAGTGGAGGTTTATATTGAGAGTACTGAAGCAAATGGGGTGCAGACATTTGTGGTTGGAAAACATCTATTACTGTATTTCAACAGTAAGAGTTTCGGTAGCAGTTAATGGATCTTTATGTGGCTTCTTCGGTATGGATCAAGGACTGAAGCAGGGGGACCCTTTATCCCCATTCTTTTTTGTTCTTATGGTAGAGGCATTAGGAGGGTTGATTAGAACTATCAGAGGAATGGAGAGTGGAAAAGTGTAAGGGTAGCCAAGAATCTAGCTCCAATTACACACACACAATTTGCAGATGATACAATGATATTCAGGGAAGCCAACCTAGTCGAAGCAGAGGCAATCAAAGGGGTCTTGGATTGTTATAGCAGACTATTAGGGAAGATTATAAATAAGGAGAAATCAAGAGTGTATTTCTTCAATATATCAAGAAGGTGGCAAAACCAAATTGCGGCCATATTAGGGTGCCAGATTGACAAATTTTCCTCTAAATACCTTGGAGCACCAATGGTCACAGGAGCAGTTAAATCAAACTTATGGGAAGAAGTGATTTCTCAATCCAAGAGCAAAGTGGAGGCTTGGAAGGGAAGGTGGCTTACTTTGGTTGGGAGGATCACAATGCTTAAGGCAGTGTTGGGCGCGGTCCCCATCCATATGATGTCTTGCTTACCAGTTCCAAATAAGGTGAAATCTTAGTTGGAAGGAATGTGGAAAAAATTCTTATGGGAAGGAGTGAAGGAAGTGAAAAGAATACCTTTGATCAATTGGGGAAAATCAACTTGCCCTCAGGATAGAGGAGGGATGGGCATGAGGGATCTAAAATTATAGAATGAAGCATTAAGAGCAAATCTTATATGGAAATTGGAAAAATCCCCACATAAGTTATGGTGCAAAATCATGCAGGACAAATATCTTGATGGGCCAAATCTAAACACAATTCTAACTACAGCTAACCTAGGTGGTAGATCAGCAATCTGGCATTTTATGAAGAAGTGTCGACCGGTAATTCTAGATCACCAAACATGATGCATCAACAATGGGAAAAATGAAAACTTCTGGTCGGACTCGTGGGAAGGTTATGTACAACTAGATAAGGTTCAGGAGTTTGAAGAACTAAAAGAACAAATGGTTCAGTTAAGAGGTGAAAAGGCGGCGGACTATATAGAGTATTGCAATGGTCAAGGTAGAGCAGTGTGGGTGGAAGTAGACACTTTCAATGTGGAAGATGAGGTAAAAGCTAAATTCAAAGAGGCCATGAGGGAAAGGAGGGTAATAATTAATAAGGAAGAAGATGAGATTCATTGGTGCAGGGACAAATCTGGACAATATTTGGTCAAAATTGGATACCACATCTTGAAATCGGAAAGAAGTGGAGAAACTCTGGAATAATGGCCTAAGGAACTATGTTGGAATAAGCATATCCTGCCGAAGTCTGGAGCCTTCACTTGGACCATAGATCCATAGGAGCATTTTAATTGGAGACCATCTAATTCGTTTAGGAATATGTGGCCCGAGTAGATGTGTTCTATGTAAACCAGATGAAGAAAGCCTGGACCATCTAATGTTGAGTTTCCATGTATCAGAAAGATGGTGGAACTTCTTTTTAGACCACCTTGATTGGAAAGGGCCAAAGAGTAATAACATTGTAGATTTCCTTAAGAGTTGGCCAAGACTTAAATAAAAGCTTTTGGAGAGGGATTTTGTTAATGCTTCCATCTATGATAATGTGGGACATATGGAGAGAAAGGAATTCAAGAATATTCAAGGAAAAAGAATATAGTAGCGAGGTAGTGTTAAGAAAGATCGAACTTAGAGTTGCAGAGATCCTCAACTCTAGCACCAGGTTAAATGGGGGATCAAAATTCACCCTCTTGGATGATAATCTAATGAAGTTGTGGCCTGAGCTAAAAATTTGAAAAGGTATGGGGGAAGGGAAGAAGAAGAGGGAGCAGACCAAATGGATGGTTCCTCTGAGATGTAGACTTCAGTTGAATTTCATTGGAGCTGCCAAAGGCAACCCCAGGAAGACGGGATATGGATGCATAGTTAGGGATGAAGCAAGAAGTTTAATTTGGGCAGCATTAGGATCTTTAGGTGTAGCCTTAAATAATGTGGCGGAGATGGAGGCCCTAGTGTGTGGTGTTCAAGAGTGTAAGGCTAAGGGGTGGTGTGAAGTAGATATAGAAGGTGATTTGATGGTGATTGTGAATGCAGTTAAAAACAAAGGGGAAGCAAATTGGCTGCTAAACAAAGGGATTAAGAGAGCTTGGGAGGCCTTACAAACCTTGGACTTTTTAATCCAACATATTTATAGGGAAGTGAATTGCGTAGCTGATGTACTAGCCAACAATGGAGTTTCAGGATCTATGGAGGAAGTGTGCAGTTCTGATGCATCCAGTTGGGAAGGACTAGGAGGAATCCTGAAAGTAGATCGAGTAGGACTGATTGATGGTGTAGAATCATAGTGTATCTAGCTCACAAGAGGAAACATCTTCTGATCTTGGCCTTAGGATGGACAGGCGGGAGTCCTGGAACAAATAATAGAAATCTAAACAGGGAAAGAAGTGCATACGGGTGAGTAGTTCCTTGTAGAATAGGCAGTAGTTTTAGCAAGTTTGGATTGACGGGAGGTGAAGGTCATGTATCAATAGCCATGCAAGGATCGCTGGTGGTGTAGAGTAGATGGCGACCAATAGAATCATGAGAGCAAGGTGTGAGTGCCTAGAGGAGTGCAAAGAGCAACAAGTGGGGAGGCTCTTCCGGCTCCAAGAGGAGGTGGTGAGGGAAGCTATTTTGAAGATCATTGGCATTGGAGTATGGAACAGTGGCCATGTGCACGATGGAAAGGTCTACCAGACTTTCTTTGCAAAAATTGCATAGGTTATAGGAGGTGATTTGTGGGGGGTGTCGTGGGGTGCCAGGTTGGTGAATGAAAAAACATGCAGTCGTTATGGCCGTTGTGCCTTCGACAAGTCCAGGATTCGTAGAAGCAGTGCTTCATGGAGCATACGCCAAGAAGACTGGATAGACTAGTAGGGTCACCGAGAGGATGGTGGCTGCCTATAAGGCAGGCATTGAATGCAGAAGCATGGAGACCTTTTGGAAGAAGGCCCAAGGGTAGGACAATGTATTTTCAATAGAGCAGCTTGCATGCCTGAATGAATGTGCAAAGGGTTTGATGACCATCATGCATGAAATTATGTAACATGTCGTTATGGCCTTTCTTAATCTATATATGAAGGCATATCTATGAAGAATAACCCGATGTATGTTTTCTTATTTTCACATATAATATAATGGTAGCCATCCCCAAGATGGCACTTACCAATATATATATATATGCCATGACATAGCCTTTCTACCCAGATTTGCCTACCAAGTTAATCCAGAGAGAGAGAGGCAAGTTTTCAGCGGTCTACCCATTCCTCATCATTGTACATACGTGTTCCATGTAATTAATCCATGAATCTTTTATCCCCACTACATCCTCGCATGTGATCACCTTTTTAACCATTTTGTGCAGTTACTCTTAAACATCATCCACTTCAATAGTGAAAGGGTAATTTTGGTGCTGCTATTTTTAAACATCATCTACTTCAACAGTGAAAAGGTAATTTTGGTGCCTTCTTAAACATCATCTACTTCAACAGTGAAAGGGTAATTTTGACCAATAGAAGAAGGACAAATATTTACCACTTTTTGTTGTAGATGAGTTGTAAAATTGTTATTGATTGTGTTAACCATTGAAATGGATGATAGCAGCAATTTAAACAAACAAATGAACATATTTTTTTCCCCATAGAGAGGTACTGGTCAATATTGGAAAATGGGAGGGACACAAAATATTTGGATTTAAAAAATATATATATTAAATATATTTTGTGAGGTTTGGTACTAGATACAAAAGTGGTTTATTGATTTGACGACAATATTTAAAACAAGTACCACTTAGTGGCCTACCTTGTAGTGTTGTAATTATAGTATTTGTTTAGTTGTAATTTTTTTTGTAGATTAAATATTGGTTGTATAGACAAATTGCATTCCAATAATTAAAAAATTAATTTTTGAAGAGTGTTTAATAATAAATATTAATAATATTATTAAAATTATAAGTATAAATAATAATGGAAAAGGAGATATTGAATTATAATATAAGAATGTTTATTTAGGACATTAAAAAAATAATTGTTATAAAGTATATTTAATTTGATTAACATTTTGTTTGAAATGAACTATCACTTGTAGTATAATGTCGAGAACATGTCCTCTTATGTTATACTTATTGTTGTACCAAAGTATTTATAAAAATTGTGAATGCAAAAATATTATGTGTTAGGACTAATAAAATTAGTCGCAACAATCCCTCACAAATTCCCATTTTCGCCTCAAATATTGTAGGATTTAAATTTACACTTAGATTTTACCATTCAAAAGAGTCTGGTTACATGTCCATCACTTATGAATTTGCTATAGAATCTCAAGAATAATGTGTATGTATAAACAACAATATTGAAAAAACCTCATGTTACCTCCTATAATGACTATCGAAATATATGAGATAACATATATTGAAGAGGGAACAACATGTTCAAGAGAGTAATATTATGATCCCTTAGATAGACAGATGAAAAAAGTCACGATGAATATTATCAAAGTAAATACAAGATAAAGAAATAATTTAATGTTTTCGATAGCCATAGAAGGCCACATCGAAGAGAGGTTAACAAATCGAAGGGAGACAAGTATAAGTCCCTACGAAGTCTCGAGAATGGAAGTATAACATTAATACAACATCAAGGGGAAGTGTGGATATTGGTAGGACTTGAATGGAACTCCTCTCGATAGCTTCGATGACAATAAAAAGGGGACTTCGTCAGTATTAAGTAACTCATAGCAAAGTAAGAATAAATCAAGAGTATTGGGGACTTTCAAGGAGTTAAAAGCTCATCAATGCAATATCTGTTAATGTTGGACCAAAGGAAGGAAAACACTTCGAATATAATTTTGCATTATGTCTTAGAGTTTAGGCTCTATCAATAGAATAAGATAAGTCTCGGGAGCTCTTCCTCTATTAGGTTTCAAGCATCTGCAGGCAATACTCACTATTCATAAGGTTGTATGTAATATGCCAGTTTGAGTGATGATTGGAGAATAGGATGTGGAATGGTTTCCATCTGCCTTAACCCATTATAGTATATCAAGCAAATGTGGGATTTGATCTTTCTTAATCAAAGAACAATGATTTGCACATGGTGAAAGTATAGATGCTTAAATTCTATAGAAAGGTGGAAGAATTGGGAATGAAGGAAGTAGTTCTTTATTTGACTTGACATTTTTGTAATTTATGTTTGAATATTAGTTGCATTTATATAGATTATTTACTTTATGTCCATTTTATTTATATGTGCATTTATTCAATAAAACTATGCACTTGTAGGTGGGCTACATCAGGTTCAACTTTATTGACCTTATTAGGGACAGTATAGTCTAATCTAACTAAAGACCAAGACAACTATCATAGTCATGCAGGGAAGATAGACCTCATAGAGAGAGCAATATATAGTTGTCAAGGGATCAAGAGACCGCCAAAGGAGCTACAAGGGAGATGGCTAGCAGAAAAAATGGTTTTCCTTCATAAGATTTAGGACTAGTAATCTTTATCCAACCAATATTGCCTTCGGGACAGTTATAAGGTTTTCATCTTGTCCAGGAGTCCTTAAACCCTATTCATAGATGAAGGCTTGTTATTCCAAGTTCTCTAGAACAACATATGAGTTAGCATACCCAATCACCATGTTAAAATACAAAGCCACTGTCTAACAGTGAGGATAGTCTTGACTATGATAAGTATTTCAGAGATGCTGGTGTGATGTCATTGCATAGGCTAGGGATGTCATGAGGTTTATGTCTTCAAAAGATGTATATCAATCCATTAAAAAGACCCTAGGCAGATCATGCTCAGTCCACTTTTTGATATCCTGAAGAAACCCCATTCATGAGTGTCATAAAGGATAGGAGGAAGTCTTGCACAATCAAATGACTGTCTTGCAAGGGTTAAGGTTACTATCTTCAATTTTAGTTTTCACCTGACTCACTACAATAGCAGTATCTAGAGATGATTTCTTCCGAACAAGGTGAAGGTTTCACACCTAAATTCATAGATGAGTTTCTTACCTATTACAAAACTCTAACAACAGATGGTAGCCTTCTATCGTACAAGTATGGATTTTAGATTTTGAAGATGCAAATATCCTTATCATTCACATTGAGTGTTTCCTAAGAAATAGTCATAAAACACCATATGGCTATGGCAATCATGAGGACTATGATATTCCCATCATAGAATCCATTTACTATTTTAAAAAAGTCATCATCTAAGTGCTAGGACATTGTCATAAGCTCAGTCATGTAGAAACCAAGAGATTAGTAACTATCTTGCTCTAAAGAGATTGTATTTTATGATGACAACCATGTTAGTTTGGTTCCAAATGGAGGGAAGGTAACATTGAAAGGACTGATGTGCCTTCATTTCCTTAGATAGTTGTACATGTCTAAAACTAAATCATTTTAGGACTGTTATGGTGCATAAGGCTACCCATAGTCCCTAGATCATGGTCATAATCAATACCAAGAGTTGTCTTGGAATTCCTTTTGATAGATTCCTCTTCTTCTAAAAATGTCATTACACAATGGTGGGCATGACTATTACCCGTGTGCCAAACCTAAGGTAGTTTTCCATATTAGATTTATATTTACCTCACAACTATCCTAGGGTCTACAAGTTGTCTATTAAGAAGACCCTAAAATGAATATCCTCTATGCCATTATTGCCTGATGGTTAGGGAGTAAGATGCATGGGTGCCTTGCAATCATCCGCCATCAAACTAGAAGTGTCGACCTTATTGTTGTCATAGAATAAAGGCATATGCAGGTACGAGACTGCCATAGTAAGATGAAGTTTATGATCACCTCAAAGCCTTTGTTGTCTCAGCAATCCATCCTCACTAAGACCAGAGTGAATGCTCATAGAATTATGACGTAAGATGTATCAAGCTATTTGAGGCAAAATGCTAGTAGAGACACCTACTCATATTAGTTTGCATTCATATTTCCCTTTCATAGATTAAAGAGCACTTTTATTTCAAAAATATTAAAAAATCACAAAAAATGTCTGCATATCATTTAGCTTTGCATGCATATAGAAACCCTAGAAATAGACAAACTTGGAAAAACTTGATACCATCATGAGGTAATTACGGTAAAATGATTCAATCAAACCCTTGATCACATCACAAGGTAAAAATAGGTCAAATCATAGCCAAACCCCATGTCAAAACCCTAAGTCTAGTTAAGGTTGGTCATCGCACATTTACCTCTATCTTGGCTCACGAATGTGCCTAGGAGTGAGAGGAGAGTGGGTGAGGACTATCTGTGACAAGATTGAGGAAATCAATCCATGACAACAACAAGAAACATTTACTCTACTACAACACGACCCATTTGTCCTCTTATTGATAGAAGAACAAAGACAACTCCAAACTCAATGAGCACTCATTCAATGCATAGAAAGACAAGAGGACATAAATGAAAGAAACCATTTACCCACACAAAGTTGGAATAGAAGAAACCCCAAAAGGAGGAGAGAAACTAGTGACCCTTCAGGTCATAGGGTTATCTCAACAACAACTACCATGGAATGAAACATTCAAATTAGCACACAACAACAAAGGCCACAGAACTTGTTGACCCCTCTCTGTGAAGTCCAGCTCTCCAACGAGCCAGACCCCCACTGTGTCTCACCTCCTCTCGACTGGCTACTTCCACGAGAGTGAGAGTGACATGGCGGATTGCCCCGTAGAAAGGAGGGAAGGGTCCATGTGCACACCAAAATCTGACCCAATAGCCCCAGGACATTGGAGTCACAATTTTGAGCGTACAATTCCAGAGATTAAATTTGCACAATAACTTGCAGGAACAAATTCCTTAGATGAGGAGGTCTACAAGGGAAAGAAAACCTCCTGCAAGGTTTGACAATTATGAGCTATTGATCTCTGATCAAGCAGATCTAGCCATTTTCAAAGAAGCCTGCAAAGACATTAATAGTGCAAATTGGATTCATTGTTAGCTAATCACACATGGGATTTGGTCAAGCTTGCACCCAATTGAAGAGAATTGATGAATTGATGGGTGTATAGATTGAAAGAGGAAGAAGGATGTAGGAAATGCTATAGGGCTAGATTGGTAGTGAAGGGGTATGATCAACAAAAGGTTATAGACTTCAATGAGATTTTCTCACTAGTTGTGAAGATGACCACTATTCGAGCAGTTTTGGGATTGGCAACGGTATATGATCTTAAACTTGAGCAACTTGATGTTAAACCATATTCCTCCATGGAGACATTGATGAGGAGTTGTATATGCATCATCCCAAAGGATTTATCAAATAGGGGAATGAGGATTTGTATTGCAGATTGAAGAGGAGCTTGTATGGGCTCAAACAAGCCCTGAGGCAATGGTATCTTAAGTTTGACTCTTTCATGATGGAGCAATAGTTTACACACTATGAATCTGATCCATGTGTCTACTAAAAAGTATTAGACAATGGTGAGTTTGTTTTATTGTTGCTCTATGTCGATGATATGCTAGTTATCGGCACTAGCATGAGAATTGTTCATGATTTGAAGCAACTCTTAGCTCACAAGTTTGCAATGAGAGATTTAGGGGCAGCAAGAAGATTCTTGGTATGACTATAATCTGGGATAGATGTAAGAGGGAAATTAGATTGTCATAAGAAAAGTATGTTCACAAAGTCTTGGATAGATTTAACATGAAGGGAGTTAAGCCTGTGAGCACTCCACTTGCTGATCACGTTTGTTTGTCATCGGCATTGTCCCCTAAAACACAAGAAGATCAAAACTACATGAAAGAAATTCCATATTCATTAGTTGTTGGAAGTCTCATGTATGCCATGGTGTGCACCCATCTTGACATTTCCCATGCAGTGGGAGTAGTGATCAGGTTCATGAGTAATTCAGGTAAAACTCATTGGGAAGCAGTGAAGTGGATATTGAGGTGTTTAAAAGGTACTTCTGATTATCCTTTATGTTTAGGTGGGAAAGATACACAACTACAAGGCTTCCTTGATTCTGATATGGCAGGAGACTTGGACAAACGAAGGTCTATAATAGGCTATGCTTTCACATTTGTAGGGGTAGCAATTAGCTAGGTCTCAAGGTTGCAACAAGTGGTTGCCCTTTCTACTACTGAGGCCGAGTACATTGCTCTTACCAAAGGTGTGAAGGAAATGATTTGGTTACAACACTTCTTGGGAGAGTTGGGTTGCAAACAAAAAGGTTTTAATCTCTTTTGTGATAGCAACAACGCTATTCACATGGCCAAGAATGTTCCTTTTCATAATAGAACCAAACATATTAAGTTGCAATATCACTTCATCTGGACCATGATTGAAGAAGGAAAGTTGCAAGTTGAAAAGATTGCTACAAGGGTGAATCTAGCTAATTTGCATTGACCAAGATAGTTTCAAGGGAGAAACTCGAGTTTTACAGGGCTTCTCTTGGCATTGTCAATATGTGACAATAGGCTAGAAGTAGGGGAACATCCCTGAGCATCCTTTCTTGCAACAATAGTTGGACTTCAAGTGGGAGGTTGTTGGGAGGTGAAGTCCAATAGTCACCATGGGATTTGCCTTCTACCAAAACTAATGACTCTTGGTTTTCCTTTGGAGAATCCCAATCTTCATTGGATAATTTAATAAGTAAAAACACATATGCTGCTATTGTACTCATTAGATAATAGAGATGTACTGTGTAAAAACAAAGATAATAATAAAGATATTTCCCCTACTGCTCGTGGATGTAGCCAATTGGTGAGTCACGTAAAGTCTTGTGTATTGCTTTGAATCTACTTAAGTTCTATGTTTATTTTGATTTGTTTTATCTACTCTTTACATCAACATGGGCTTTGTGAGAGCTCTTGTTTCCTTGTGTGTCTTCTCTCTACCTTAACGTGCTTGATATCGGTATGCGACATTAACCACCTTAAGGTGGGGGCATATATAATGATATCTATCTAATGATTTTGATTCTAATGAAGCATGTTTGAAAGCCTTCTCCACGAGGCAAGATACTCTATCTATAGTATGAGTGTATATCCTTATATCAATTGTAATAAAAAAGCTCTCATCATGAGGTGGGATGGTGTATTTCTTGAGCTAGTGGACATCCTTTTATACAAAGTCCCCATTAGGAGGTGGGGTTAGATCTTGAGTTATCCTCCCTTAAGTGTGTCTTTGGTGGTTGTTGTGGCATAAGCCCAACCATCAGGTGTGTCTGTAGCGTGTTTGAGATGGTGGGACTTAGCAATAAGCTCCTTCCATTACATGTGTTTGTCATGTTTAAGACGTATAGTATGTCTTTGGCATGCTATATGATGCTCGTGGATTCCATGTGTCTTTCGTGTGTTTTCCCCTATGTGTGGTTTCAAGGGTGTAGCGATGAGCTCCTCCCACACTCAAGTTTGGTATGGCGTGTTTTCACTTGTGTGTGGTTTCAAGGGTGTAGCGATGAGCTCCTCCCACACTCAGGTTTTGTTTGGTGTGTTTTCTCCATGTGTGGTTTCAAGGGTGTAGTGATAAGCTCCTCCCACACTTGGGTTTTGTTTGGCATTTTTTCCTCCTTGGTGTAGCATCAAGGGTGTAGTGATGAGCTCCTCCTACATTTTTGGGTTTTGTGTTGTAATTTTATTTTATATATGAAAATGTTAGGAAAATGTTATATCAATGTCATCATCATGTTTTGTGTGACTACTCTCATGTCTTCATCATGTTTTACATATCTGCAATACTGTCTTCTCCATGTCTTGCATGCTTCCTACTATCTTCATTGTGTTTTGGGTGTCTGTGATGTGTCTTCTAGTGCTTACCTGAGATTGGGGGCTAGAAATAGTTCCTCAATCTTTGTGTATGCCTTAGCTTCAAGTGCCTAGTGTGTTTGATGTGTTTTTTACTGTACTTTAATGCATGTATGGGTCATAAGATCACACATACATTAAAGTGGGGGCTAAATGTTATGTCATAAAATTTCCTCCTAGGACTTTTACCTCCTACATTTAGCTCCTACGTCCCTTAGATTTAATCATGCATGTTAAAAATGAATCCAAGAGTAAAATCCCCCAAAACCCATGTCAAATGGGGCTTAGGGGCCCCTCTTGAGCTTAATCAAGTTCCAAAATAGGTCCCTGGACTTGGGTGCCTGCGCCCTAGTCCAGATCTATTTTTTGGGGACCTAAATTTTAAATGTCAGAAAAGTGACCATTAAAAGGCTTCCCTTTGTCAGTTTATTCAATTTGAATTATGAATGTTTAGTGGGAATGCATATATAAACATGTTCAGGACTTCATTTTACTCCTAGTTGATTAAGGCAAACTTATGATAATCATGCAAAGACAATTTAAGGCACTCATTGTGTTGCAGAGCAGAATTGTGTTCTGTTTGTATGTGTTTATTGTAGATTTGGCTCCATCAACTCATTTCCTCATGATGTGAATGCATTTCATTTCCATGAGGGTTTTACACATACTAAGGTGATATATACTTTATGTTTCAATCAATTTATCATATCATTTGCTTTTGCCTTTGTCCACCAAAGTCACACACTCTATCTAACAACAGTGTTGGAAGGCTTGAATGCCATTCCAAAGCTTGACCAAGGCAAGCTCCTAAACACTACAACAGGCAACCCCTCTCTTGTGATTATAGGTTACAAGTGTCAGATCTTGTGGAGAGGTGAACATTACAGGAGGTCAAAGTAGAGTATAAAGATTCTAGATATGAAGAAAATGATAGAAAATATCCCTGATTGGACATAGGTGCATGCCCCAGTGTCCTCCAGTTTTGCATCTCTAGAAGTCTTTGTGCAGGTTACAGTCTAAAGCATATTTTGGTTCGAAGCCCTTAGAAAAAGATGCCAGTTGGAGTTGGGAAATCCAAAGTTTCTGCCTTTCGAAATCCAAAATCTAGTCTACATGTCTAATATGCATTTAGTGCCTTCCTATGCAAGCATTTGTCATGTTTCATTCGTTTGTTTACAATTTAATATAATTAGGGTTTTAAGGCATATCAGATTAGAGTTTAACAAATTAATCAACAAATTTCCTTTTCATTCTAAGTGACACCAAACCTATAGCTGAGTCCTCTTGCAAAAGTTGTGATTCAACTCGGTTTAATGTCCTTGAATGTTATATGTGAAAGGAGGATTTAATCACACTATCAACCTCATCATCATTCCCTCTTTTCCTACATAACACCTACTACAAATCTTTGATGGCGTCCTTAAGCAATCTAGACACTCCTTTGACCTATAGGCATATTGGGTAACCAAAGATCACAAAGTTCAATAGAAAAGTCAAATATAACTATAGTTAGATTCGTGAATTTAGAGATAATATTCATTCATCTTTATTGCAACTAGAGTTGTCCATTAATTTATAGTATTTAGAAGCATGTGTTACCAATTTATTATTAGAGTGCAGAGGACTTTTCTTGGAGGGCAATCCAAGTATCATGCCTACTTTTCCTCTTATCCACTATTACAATGAGGTATTCAACTTCATAGGAGTGTTGGTGAGGTGTTGGGCCATTTAGGTGTCCTCAACCCATTTGATTGGTATGAGGCTTCTACCATCTAAGAAATTTTGTAGCAAATTTCTGGAACCAATCCAAGAAAACCATGGAATCCACCACTTAGCTAATCTAGGAAAAGTATGGCATCCACCAGTTGGCTAATCTAGAACTCAATATCACTAGATTGACCAATTGACACATGCACAAGCATGCATACATATAGACACACAAAAGTCTCTAAACATCCAAGTCACAATTACATTCAACACGATTTGGGGGGCTACAACCACTCTAATGGGCCCTAGCACATATCAACAAGGAAATACCTTGATCACAATGTAGCACCTTGTTATACCAAAGCAACTCTATCCAACTTTAAATTGAGATAATAATCATCCTAAGAACACCTTGATAATCAAGGTAACATCTCACTATGGAAAGACATGCTATTCAACCTATAACTGAGATAGAAAATATCCCATCTCTACTAGGATGACCATCATTTGGATTTTTGATTCACCAAAATAACCACGATATTACTTTATGCATGAATAACCATGGAGCTATTCTCTTTGTAGAATGGCAACTATATGACTCCATTGAGGTTGGAAGGATGATCAACAATTTAGTCCATGGATTCTTCCTTGTCACTAGATCACATGCATACTGTGCTATAATAGATCAAACTCATACACAAGGATTCCAACTTAGACATGAGACCACATTGAGAACTCTAGCCTGGACATAGATTATCACAATTTCACAATTTAATAACATCACAAGTCCCACACACATAATGCACACAGATAAAATATTATTTCACTAGTTTCAACCTAAGCGTATACCTCATCTAAACCTTTGGCCACTCCCTTAATCTCATATATTCTTCACTAGTTTGTATGGTGACTTGTAGCTACTATTATGGTATCAAAATTACTCTAGAAGTTGAATATCTAGCTACATTTTTTCATACATGTCTACCAGAGCAGTTGCAACTACCTCTAACAAAATTCCTATATCCTTTATGCTTTGATGGATGTTTGTACCCTCTTCCAAAGCTCCCATTTGGCATAGGCTGGGAGGATGCTGGCAAAGGTTGTAGAGTCTGGCTTTACACCTGCCCAATATTGCATTTCATTGAAAGTTTCTAAAGCCTTTTCAACAAATCCATTTTGTCAATATCCTGCAATCAAGGCATTCCATGAGAACACATTTCTTTGAGGCATTATGTCAAACAGTTCATGCACCTTGTCTATGCTTCCACATTTTGCATATCCTGCAATAATGGCATTCTATCAAACAGATCTTTGAGGCATTTTGTCAAATAGTTCACGTGCCTTGTCTATGCTACCACATTTTGCATACATGTCTACCAGGGTAGTTGCAACTATAACATCTGACAAAATTTGTTTATCCTTCATCCTGTGATGGATATCCATACCCTATTCCAAAGCTACCATTTTGGCATAGGTAGGATGCTAGCAAAGGTTGTGGAGTCTGGCTTTACATCTGCCAATTACATTTGGTTGAAAGTTTCTAAATCCTTTTCAACAAACACATTTTGTGCATATCCTGCAGTTATAGCATTCCATGAGACCATATTTCTTTTAGGCATCCCATCAAATAGTTTGCATGCCTTGTCTATGCTTCCACATTTTGCATATATGTCTACCAGAGCATTTCCAACTGTAATATCTAGAAATAATCCCCCTTCCATTATCATTTGATGGATGTGCATACCCTGTTCCAAAGATCCCATTTTGGCAAAGGCCAGGAGTACACTGGCAAATGAGAACTGATTGAGTTGGAAACCTATTTGTTGCATATGGATAAACAGTGTGACTACATCATGAGGAAACCCATGTCTTCTGTTCGTTGCAGCAACCATTTTCTATGATACGATATCTACTATTTTATGCAATCAGATACTTACGGGCATCCACCAAACTTTCGAGCGGGAATAGAGTTTTAGTTTGAAAGTTAACGGCTATTGTTTCTTGAATGGGACAGACATTGGTGGAACAAATGAGCCCACATTTGCCACCTAAGAGGTCAAAACTTAGAGTGTGATTTAAGCCCAGCCATGTTCATTACTTATCTAGAGTATTTAGATATAGAGGTAGCCTCAATGATCGGCCATGAGCATGAAATAATCTATAACTTAGAAAATATGAAGGCTGCAACTAGGAATTTCCATGATGATAACAAACTTGGAGAGGGGGGATTTGGCTCTGTAGATAAGGTAACGTAACCCTAACTAACCATGTTTTCTTGTTTTGAATAGCAATATTAAATATACTATTAAATTGACCATGTTTTCTTGTTTTGAATAGCAATATCAAATATACAATTTTTGAAGTAGAAATATTTTTTTCTGACCATAATTTGATGATAATGAAGACAAAGAAGTCTAGACTCTATTCAAATACAATTGTTTTTTAAAGAAAAGGTGGAGAACGACACATACCATTAAATTAAAAAGTTTATATAGAGAGTCAAAGGAACACTGATAAAATGATGTGTCCGACAAAAAATACAGTTCAAGGCACTAAACTGGCCAAATATAACATACATAGAAGTAAACAAAAAGAGAACTAGCCCAGAGGCAAACCAAAACAAAGGTACTTATAAACTGAAACCCAACCATCATCACATACTAAAGTAGGTACCGCTAGAAACCCCACGATCAACAAAAAGAGAAAGAAAATATCCGCCACCCCGCGATCGGTTCTACACTGTAGGACAAGCAATAGGAGTAGTCTCCAATTCCAAGTGAGCTGCAACAATCCCCACCTCACCCTACTCTTCATCATCACCTTTCTCTGGATCATCAAATGCATCCCTAGGAATGCGAGGCGCCAGGTCTAGGGCATGGATTCTCAAAAACCTAATGCCTGTGAAGGTTTCCTTGATGCATTTAGCACCCTTCTTGGGGAAGACAAAGCTGAGAGCTACAAGTTTTGTATCCATCACGTCACTGCTAAGGGATCTGAGGGAGGATTGTAATGCTCCATAAATTTCCTGATGTGGAGGAGATGATCTCATAGTTTGTAGATGGAAAAGACCCCCAATAAGAGCATCGCCTTGTTCCATCTCATATCCTTTCACCGCAGTAGCCCATCTATCTACTGTGTAGATGTTGTTGTAGAAGAGTCCTGAGGCTAGCTTATGCACATACTTTGGATCTTGCACCAAGTATATTATGTTGGATAGAACATGTGAAACAATGTCAGAGTAATTCAGAAGCTGACCAGCATAGCCTTTAATCCATCTGTGTCGCGGGACACACCGTACCGCAAACTGCATCAAAGTGCAGTCTCTCTCTATCAATGTCATAAGATCAAAGATCCTCACCTTACCTCGCACCTCCAGCTCCCCATCTAGGGGGGAAAGAAAAGCCTGATGTTGAGACGTGTTTCCGCCATAGGAGACTGAGAGAATAAACATGGGAAAACCAAAACCTGAAGCTAGCATGTTAACGCCAAAAACAAGGAGTAAGCAGAGAGAAAATATACTTCATGTGACATCATTTACATGAAGGGGAGAGTGAAAGTTGTCCTTGTCCAATCCCAAGGCAAGATTTAGCTAGGCTGAGCCGCCTTCAAAAACAAAGAAGCCACGAGAAAGAAAGACCCAGACATCACCCCACATGCTTTCCATTAATAGCTACCATACTTCAGCTGCAAAGAGATGGCACCAAAACGGCTCCTAAAAATGTTTGGAGAACCTTGTATCACTGAGAAATCACAAGGCATCATATGACAAGACATTTGGCCTGCAAAGCTTGGATCTCTGAGCGATAGCTATTACTTCGAAAAGACATGGAGGAAAAGAGAAACACCAACCCAAATGAAGGAGCTTTGACAACTACCCACTCCCCACGAGCCAACCAAACGGGCTTGAAAAGCTCACTTACCAGAATTAAGGCCAGAAATGATTTGTATCCATTGGAAGGGGTACGTCTTCTCTGACATTGGGGAAGGAGATAGAATTTAAAACCTGCATTAAACCTCAGCTATATTGAATACTTGCCAAGTGTCATATAGGCAATCATCACCAGAACACTTACCAACGAGCAATTTTATTGATAAAAATATAAGACAAATTCATTAAAATTTTGTAGCAAAATAGCCTAGTCCAATTAATTAGAAAGATCTTAGTTGGACGAAAATTCATTGACAAAGGAGAGAGATTTTTGTGCACAAAAATATGCAAGGAATTTTGTTAATAAAAATATAAGACAAATTCAATAAAGTTTCTTCACAAAAAATACCTTTCGATGTGATGGATGGCTTCCGTAATACTACACACTTCAATTTTCTTTGGATTGCAAACATGCATAACATTAAAATCACGAACAAGTCGCACAGGAGATCAATTTGAGTGCTTAGTCCCAAAAAATGCTAGGTATGTTAACCTCACAAAGTAAAAGAAATCCATTTAAAATGTTGTTGTTATTATTCTGGTTATTTAAAGGACATCAAGGAATAATTACAATGAACTAAATATTTATGGGATCTATTTGTTGGATATGAAACCCAACAATCACCTCATCCTTTTGTGGTGACTCTTCATTGTTCGGCTCCTTCTATTTTATCTCCTCATAGATATTGTAATCTATATAAGCATAAGTCTATACTGCTGTAAACATATCTGAGAGCACATAAATAAAAGATTTTTCCCCTGCTTTGTGGATATAGCCATACATATGGTGAACCACATTAAATAGCTTTGCACTGTGTGTTTATTTATCGTTCTTTTGCTTTTCGTTGTTCCATTGTTTTAACAATTGGTATCAGAGCTCGGTTAAGGAGCTGGTTGATAAATTCGTGACGAATTTTGAAGAAATGGAAGAAGCGAACAAGTGGAGAATAGAGAAGTTTTCGGGGCAGAATTTTGGACTTTGGAAGCTACAAATTCATGCCCTACTAATCCAAAAAGATCTAGCTATCACGTTGAAAGGAAAATCGCAAAACCAGAGATGACAGATGATGAATGGGATGTGATGGATCAAAAAGTAGCCGCTACATTTATCCTCTCGTTATCCAGCAACGTCTTATTTAATGTTGCAACAGAAACTTCAGCAAAGCAGATTTGGGACAAGCTTTGTGACATGTATGAAACGGCATCCGCAACCAATAGGGTCTTCTTGCTAAAGAAGTTGTTCAACCTGAAAATGAAAGAGGGAAAAGGTTTTTCAAATCACTTGAATGAATTTAACATTGCAATCAGCCAACTAGTTTCTGTAGAAATCAATTTTGATGATGAAATGAGGGCTGTGCTACTCCTGTGCTCACTTCTTGACAATTGGGATAATGTCGTGATGATGATCAGCAATTCAGCACCTGGGAGAAGAGGATTTGAAGACAAGGAAAAGAAAACAATGGTAAGATTTGACAATGTCACTGCCACCCTCCTCAACAAAGACATGAGGAGAGGACAAAATAAAATATCCGGTGAAGCCTTGGTTCTAGGCGATAGGGGAAGAACCCAAGATCAAGGAAAACAAAATAGGAGAAGATCGAAATCAGTGAAGAGATCAAAGTCAAGAGGATGGAAAGAAGGTTGATAGTTTTGTGGAAAAGATGGACATGTCAAGAAGGATTGTTGGTGTTATAAGAAAGCCCAAAAACAGTTCAAAGAAAATGAGATTAACATGACTCTCGAAGATGATGGAGGAGCTCTTGTCTTGGCAACAAGTGAAGCTGAAGCCAACTCATGGATTTTAGACTTTGGTGCCTCCTTTCACGCAACTTCAAACCGGGATGCCTTCCAAACATATCAAGAAGGAAAATTTGGTAAAGTTTATCTCGAAGACAATGAGCTGTATGAGATAGTTGGCAAAGGTAACATATTGCTACCACTAAAGAATGGAAGCAAGTGGCTACTAAATGATGTAAGACATGTTCCTAAACTTAAGAGGAACTTGATCTCAGCTAGACAACTTGATGTGCAAGGTTGCAGCATCACTTTCTCTTCCAACATTTGGAAAGTAACCAAAGGCACTTTAGTTGTTGCAAAAGGTAGTAAATCAGGTCCTCTTTATGTGCTCGAATGTACCGCTGAAGTAGGAGCGGTGATGGCCGTAGTTGATAGTGGGACAGAACTATGGCATAGGAGACTTGGCCATATGAGCAAAAAGGGAATGAAAGTATTGCTCAAAAGAGGCCAACTTTCTGGTTTACAATCAGCAAATTTAGAACTATGTGAGCATTGCATTTACGGGAAACAAAGGCGGGCCAGCTTCTCCAAAACCAGACACAACAAGAAGGCAAGACCCTTGGAACTCATGCATTCGGATGTCTTCGGTCCCACATAGGTAACCTCCATTGGAGGAGCAAACTATTTTGTAACTTTTTTAGATGATTACACCCGTAAACTTTGGGTCTGTATGCTCAACAGAAAATTAGAAGTGTTTGCAAATTTCAAAATTTTTAAGGTTGTTGCTGAAAATTAAATTGGGAGCAAAATTGAATGTCTTAAAACTGACAATGGGGGGGAGTTTTGCTCTTTAGATTTTGATGCTTACTGTGCAGATAATGGCATTCAACACATCGAGGTTGTACCATTTACACCTCAGGAAAATGGTGTAGCCAAAATGATGAATCGCACAATTCTAGAGAGGGCACGTAGCATGCTCTCAAATGCTGGTTTGAGTAAAGAATTTTGGGCTAAGGCAGTTAACACGGTGGTTTATTTGATCAACCGAAGTCCTTCCACCAAACTGGACTTTGATATTCCAGAAGAAGAGTGGTTTGAAAGGAAGATCTCCTACAATCACCTCCGAGTCTTTAGTTGTGAAGTGTTCACTCACATTCCAAAAGAAAAGCAAACAAAATTGGATTTTAAATCCAAACGATGTATCTTCGTCGGTTATGGGGAAGAATAATACGGATTTAGGTTATGGGATCCAGTTGCAAAGCAAATCATTCGCATCCGTGATGTGGTATTCAATGAAAAAGTGTTTCCTACCTTGCAAGAACAGAGGACATCTACAAAAGAATATATTTCGTTGGATAATAGTTTCAGTGGGTGTGATTTGTAATCTCCACATCTGTCACCAGCAGCTGGAAGCAATTTTTAGTCATCAAATGAAGTGGGAGCTCTGCATCCCACACAACATTCAAATGTCAGAATTGGCATAAATAACAGCGATGGAAGTGTAGGAAGGGATTTAGTCCCTTATCAACTACAAGATACACATCACCCGCAGGCAGAGAGACAAAGCTCATCTGGTGAGCAATCTTTTTTTCCCACACAACCTAATTTGGATGAAGTTTTTCTACCGTCCACTAATAACAATAGTGGTGCACAAAATGTAGTTAATACACCCACGTGGGCTGAGAAAGGTATAGGCACACATAAGACAAATGCCACACAAGTTGTTATGCAACCTATAACCATCCAATTGCCGCCTCTGCCTGGAACGCAGCCTAGTAATGGTATCCCCAATGGTGAAAAATGCACTAAGACACAGTCTTTGCAAAAGTTCATTGCCACACAGCCTGTAGAGATTCTAATGCAGCCTTCAAAAGGTGAATGTCTCAAAAAGGTTGTGACACCGTCAATGCAAATAGAGAACCCACCTACCACATCCCCTTTGCAAAATCAAAATCTCTTGATTCCAATGCAGCTAGCTTGGAATGTCTCACAGTCTCCAAATAATGATATTTCTTTCTCGCCAGCATTAACACATTCACCAGTCTTAAGGGAGACAGAAGATTCAATAAGTTCAAATTCATCTGTACCGCCTATAATCTACCAGTCACCGGGTATACAGAGGAACGATACAGAATTACAGGGTAGTGATGTTCAAAAATAGAGGAATGTTGAAATTGAATAGAGCATTGCACAGGGCAATCTGTAGGGACAAATTCCTCCATTGAGGAAATCTACCAGGTAACCTCCTCCAAAATTTGATGATTATCAACTGCTCGTTGCTAACCTATCAGAACCAAATACTTTTCAAGAGGCTTGCAATGATAGAAACGGTGAGAAGTGGATGGCTACAATGAAGGATGAAATGGAGTCACTAATGGCAAATCATACTTGGGATCTGGTCTGACTTCCACCTGATCGCAAAGCTTTGAAGAATCGGTGGGTCTATAGAATCAAAGAGGAAGAAGGCGGCACAAAATGCTACAAGGCTAGACTTGTTGTGAAAGGATATAATCAACAAAAGGGAGTGGACTTCAATGAGATTTTCTCACCAGTCGTGAGGATGAACACAATTTGAGCCATTTTGGGTTTGATAGCAGTTTATGACCTTGAGCTTGAGCAACTTGATGTCAAAACCACTTTTCTCCATGGTGATATAGAAGAGGAATTGTACATGCATCAACCAGAAGGTTTTGTCAAGCAAGGGCATGAAAATCTATTTTACAGATTAAGGAGGAGCTTGTATGGGCTGAAACAAGCCCCAAGGCAGTGGTACATCAAGTTTGATAACTTCATGATGGAAAATTAGTTTACACGTTTTGAATCTAATCCATGTTTATAATACAAGGTGTTGCCAAGTGGTGAATTTATTTTATTGCTACTCTATGTTGACGAAATGCTCATTACCGGCACTAACATGAGAGTCATTGCTGATCTAAAGCAACTCTTGGGAAACAAATTTGCAATGAAGGACCTCAGGGCAACAAAGAAGATTCTTGGCATGACCATCATTCAGGATAGAAAGAAGAAAGAAATCAGATTGTCTCGGCAAAAATATATTGAAAAAGTTTTGGACAAATTCAATATGAGAAGTGCTAAGCCGGTTAGCATTCCACTTGCTGATCATTTTCACTTATCTTCAGCATTGTGCCCCAAGACACAAGAAGAACAAGACTACATGAAGAACATTCCATATTCTTCAGCCGTGGGAAGTCTTATGTATGCAATGATATGCACCCGTCCTGATATTTCCCAAGCAGTGGGAGTTGTGAGCTGGTTCATGAGTAATCCCGAAAAAACTCATTGGGAAGTTGTGAAGTGGATATTGAGGTATCTAAAAGGCACTTCAGATTATGCCTTATGCTTTGGTGGGAAAGTTGCACAACTACAAGGCTTCATTAACTCTGATATGGCGGGTGACTTGGATAAAAGAAGGTCTACATTAGGTTATATTTTCACTTTTGTCGGGGCAGCTACCAGCTAGGTCTCAAGATTGCAACAAGTAGTTGCTCTTTCTACTACTGAGGCTGAGTACATTGCCCTCACTGAAGGAGCAAAAGAAATGGTTTGGTTGCAGCATTTGTTTACTGAATTGGGTTCCAAACAACAAGCTTTCACACTCTTTTGTGACAGTAACAACGCTATTCATTTGGCCAAGAATACAGCATTCCACAACAGAACCAAACACATTGAGCTGAAGTATCATTTCATCCGTAGCATGATTGAAGAAGGCAAGTTGCAAGTTCAAAAGATCGACACCAAGATCAATCTGGCTGATGCATTGACCAAGGTTGTACCTCGAGAGAAGTTCGAATTCTGCAGGACTTCTCTCGGCATTGTCAAACTCTTACAATAGGCTTAAAGTAGGGGAATAGCTCTGAAAGTTTACAGCAGTCGTTGGGTTTCAAGTGGGAGATTGTTGGATATGAAACCCAACGGTCACCTCATCCTTTTGTGGTGACCCTTCATTGTTCGGCTCCTTCTATCTTATCTCCTCATGGATATTGTAATCTATATAAGCATAAGTCTATGCCGCTATAAACATATCTGAGAACACATAAATAAAAGATTTTTCCCCTGCTTTGTGGATGTAGCCATACATATGGTGAACAACGTTAAATAGCTTTGCATTGTGTGTTTGTTTATCGTTCTTTTGCTTTTCACTGTTTCATTGTTTTAACACTATTGGCATAACATAAAGTTGATTTGAGTTGGTTAGATTTTTTAATTAAATATTGTCATGACAAAAGGTTTTAAGTTGAAATTAGTCAATTAGGAATCAAATCTTATCGACTATGAAATCCTAATACTTTGAAATGACTTTAACAGAATAGATACCTCTTAATCCATGACTCTTAGTAAAAGATGTATCATCTTAAACTCATACGACCATATCAATTTGCAAAAACCATCTAAATTTTAGATAAAACCCTCCAACCAAAAAGAAATTGCCCATCACATTCCTGTTATACCAAGATAAATAAAATTAGGTTAAAAGAGAAAATTGATATGCATATTACTCGGTGTTATAGGTGATGGTGGCTGCTGAATCGGTGGTCAAGAAGGCAGTTGGAGGGGAGGCGCAGGATTAAAGATCATGTAGAACTGTATTCAAATTCTTCTCGAATTCAAATATTGTATGGATATTTTCGTAGCATATTTGGACGTTGGGAGCAATGAACAACACAGCGATGCCTAATAACAGCAAAACACGGAGCGCCTGCTGAAATTTTGTGTTGCCAGCGATCTGCATGTCATTTTTACCTTTGGGATTCTCTTAGAAATTAGCCTCGAACGTTTTCTCTCACTGATTTCTTTATGGTTTTAGATTCGTGTAGACGTTACAAGAACACGCGGAACTTAGATTGACCTTTCCTACCGTGTGTTGATGGCCCATTTTAAATGTCGACTATTTTAGCGGGTCAATGGCGCTTTGACACGAAAATTTGCAGGCACAGAGAGCATCCCAAGTTGTGGAAAATGGGAGGAATGTTAGGATGGAGTTATTTACTTTGTGGGCAGTGGGAGGAAAGTTTAGAATAAAGTGTTTTGTTTTTGCATGAAAAAGTTTGGGCTGGTCAAGGGAACGAATGTGCTTACAAGCAAAAGACCCACATCAAAACAAAGCATTAATATCTTGAAAGAGTTGATCCTTGATAAATTATAGTAGGGACCACTACCACAAGGCAAGTTAGTTGTTAAATGAATAAGTAGAAGATTCAAGATATGACACTTGCTCTTGAAAATGATCTTCTAAAACATACAAAAGTGATAGTTATTTCCTAGACATTTGTACATCCCCTATACCATTAGACGGTTGGCATTGGCTCTCAAAGTTATAGATCCACTAATCCTAAAGGACAAACCAAGACCTAAGCTCAAGGAAGGCAAAATTAAGGTGATGGGCCGGTACTTATGATAAGATAGTGGATAATAATGGGTTAATTTACAAGAGGTCGCTTTTTTTCTTCTTCAAGGTTTACTAGGCATACGGGGGTGTTCCGTGAGGTTACACCTAATAATTATAGATAAATTATAAGACTCAAATGATCTTAACATGAACCATACCCTATGGACTATTTTTTTTAATAATTTATCATTAAGCCTCATTGTGTTGGTTCACTATTCTTAAGACCTAAAACCCCATTTAAGTAGATAAGAAAATCATACATGAGAAAAATGATATTGCTAAGTTGTATCCTTAATTATTCTTACTATTTAAGAGTATATTTCAAATATGTTTTCTAGTTTGATGGCAATACAAAGGCCTCTAGAGATGTTTCTTGATTTGGTTCTCTTAAGCTATGGTCTTGTAAACATAACGAGCTTGCAAAGTTGGTAGGATAGACCATTAAAACTAACAAAAGAACTAAGAATAATAGGAACTGGGCCTTGTGTTCACATACAAATAAGCACAGTTGTATCCATATGCCAAAGGAAAAACTTATTTGATATGGCATCAAAGACAAAACATACTTGAAACATCCATGAACAACCAAACACATTCCCTATATTATGATGCAAAGAATCTTTGAGGAAGGCTCTATGGCCATTGAAAAATGTTACTACAACCAATCAGCCCTTTTTCCTACTGCAAATGTGAAAGTGGAATCTAACCAATTTAATTGAGTACCTAAGATCAAACTTAAGCATAAAAGAGTAGTTTACAACTCGGTTAAATAATAACATGTGATTAAATGAGTAAACCTAACATATTCTAGGAGAATGAAATGTCATTTGTGAGGAAGTAATATAAGTAAAGGAATCAAGAAAAAAAAAACATAAAATAAAATACAAACTACATCTATGATATGATCAACTTATAAATAAAATGACCTATTGTGAAGATCATCTCTCTTACAAGTAAAAAAAAACATCTAAATCTATAATATAATGAACTTATAAGAAAATGATCTATTACCTCTCTTAAAGTCAAAAAATAAATAAACCTATAATGTAATCACCACAATTTACCAATTGCGACATTTGGCAACTTCGCATCCATATAGTATGGCAATGAAAATTTCCAATTATTTGAAACTAACTAAAAGATGACTAATAAAGTTCAAAAACTAATTAGAAAGACAACTTGGAAAAATCTCGAAAAAATCATTAAAAAATGATTTTGAGGCCCTAGATGATCAGAAAAGGTCTTGAAAAAGTGTCAAAATGGTGACCTACCGAATTTGCCAATTCAGTGGGATTTTCAATCAACTCAAAATTTCATCTCAAATGGACCTCAGGTCAAAAGTTATGACCTCCAGAAGTTTCTGCATCATTCTCCTCTGGTTGAAAAGAACACAGCTCCTGCAAGTTGTTTTCCTGAAACTTTTGTAACTTGTTTAGATCTAACTTCTTCACAAATTCCTGGCAAGAGATTAGCCACTCATACATTAATTAAACAAGTTAATTTGTTAGTATTGTCAGCTACTTCCCTCCCACCATATTTTATCCTTGATTTTAGCATGTTTTTTATACTCAAAATAGTATTTCCACAAAATAATAATTTATAAGAAAAATAATTTGTGATATATATATATATATATATATATATATATATATATATATATATATAAACTTCACAATATTTCAATAATTATATTTAAACATAAAATATGACATAGCTATATTTTTAAACTACTAAAAAAATTAAATATTAATATGAATATTACACAATATAATATATCAATATTTAATATTTATAATTCTACTAATTTGTATAATCAATAATTTAATATTCATTCTATTATTAATATATAATTAATTATATGGTTTCATTAATATTTAAAGAATTAAATTTATAAATAATATATACAATGAATCAAAATTAAATAATCACATTAATATAAATATTCTATTAATATACATATTAGAATTTTTGTTATAATATTAAAGAAAAAAATATTATTTGTTTAACATTAAAAAAATATTTATTTAATAATCAAATTCCCTGCAAAAGTTTAGCCATTCAGAAATTAATTAAACAAGTTGATCTTTAGTATTGTCAGTTACTTCCCTCTCACTATATGTTTGTTTTACTTAAAATAGTAATTTTGCAAAATTTGTTTTAAGAGCTCAAATTTTGAGTCAATCATTTCTGAATATTTTTTGTTAAAATTTTCTTATATAGATTTAAGAAAAATTAAAATTTGTTTAACATAAAAAATAATACTCTGTTTTAATTGATTTACTCTAAATAAATTAATCACTAAATAAAAAAAACTCATTACTAAAAAAGAGAAGAATATTTATGAAAAAGATTGCAATCATCCTTAAAATTTTAATACTAACACTTTGGTTTATATGTGAGGTTTAATATACAACTCTATGGCTATTATTATGCATTCCAAAAAATAAGTTCGAAAAAATAAGTGCAATTATCTAGAACCTAAATCCGATACCAAGGATTTGAAAAGGACTTTCCTTCTTACTACAGAATTCATTTGACCCGAAAATTTGGAGACACAGAAAGCATCCCAAGTTGTGGAAAATGGGAGAAAAGTTTGGATGGAGGTGTTCACTTTGTGGGCAGTGAGAGGAAAGTTAAGATAAAAGTGTTTTGATTTTTTTGCTGGCCACTTGCATGTCAAAGTCTACGCTGGTCAAGGGAATGAGTGTTCTCCCACGCAGAAGAAAAATCTCCAACCTAAAATTCAAGTTGACTGTTTTAATTGGGAGTTGGACGAAGTCCAAATCTATCTCTAACCAGGCTCATTCAAGTAGAGTATAGGTCCAAGTGGAGAGTGGAATGCTTATAAAATGCCACTCCCACATTTCCATTCTTCATCTGCATTCTCATCCTCTCATCCTCTTTGTGAAACGAGTAGAGACTGGAATTGCAATTGCTGTTCCATCAATTGAACAGCAATATGGAGGCTCTGAAGCTAACGAGAGGTTTTAACAGTAACGCAGATAAACATGGTTGTGTAGGAGTAGCCAATTATGCAAATAGATCAGGGCGTGTCTCTGGCCGTGGCCCTAAAATGCTCATGGCTTCGTTGGGCACCAGATATTTGCAGCAGAATCAAATAGACTTGTTCATACATCCGCTGACCAAGTTTCCATGTCCAGAGGAGCAAAATCCCCATAAAGATAAAGATGAAGCAGAAGAGATGATTATGGCGAAGCTGCGTTTGGTGGCAGCAGCAGTGGCAGACCGGGCAGAAATGCATGGTGTTCTCGCACAGCAAAGAGACGGATGGAACAAACTCCTCCTCTCCTCCCTCTCCAACATCACACTCGCGGCTCTCATTCTCCAGGGTTTACCCGTCAATAATAGTAATCATCTTGCTGCCACACTTTTCTATGCCTTCTCCACAGCTTTCATGTGCGTTGTGAACAAAATGCAGCCTTCACAGTTAGCAGAGGAGCAGAGAATGGCGGCGCGGCTCTTCCACCAGCTCAACACTGACATCCACACAAACCTTGCTCTGCCTCCCCACCTTCGCCAGGAAAAGAGTGCACACTCCTTCCTCACCAAGGCCTACAAATCAGTACTTGCATTGGATGAGGCTTATCCTCTGCCTCTCTTCCCCGGTATGCTCCCCAAATTTCCCAACATTGTCCAACCAACAGTGTGGTGGCCTCAACACCAAAATCAACAAGATCAAAATCATCAAACCCAACCCCAAACTGATATCAACAAAACTATCACTGGATGGAGTGGAGAGATGGAAACGGAGTTGAGAGGTGTTTCAGAGACGCTTAAAAGTGGTGATATTGCAGAGTTTGTGGGACTCAACCGCAAAGTACTGGGAGTAAACAGGGTTCTTGCAGTAGCTGGTCCATTACTCACTGGGATTGCAGGGATATTGAATTTGAATGGCGCCTTCTTATCCATATCAATGGTGGCGGGCATTTTGGGCGTGGTGGGCAACACAGTGAGCCATGCAGGTCAGATTGGAATGGTGTTTGAGATGTACAGAAACTGCGCAGGATTCTACCACTTGCTTGACTCCTCCATCTCTGACACTCTGAAAGAGGCAGATCCAGAGATCAGAGAAAACGGAGAGCTATTCCATTGGAGATTGGCATTGCAGCTGGGCCGTGATCCTCATTCTCCCCTCAAGGATTCAGCCTCCAAATTTGCCGGCAAGCTTTTCTGATTAATTAATTGTTAATCCAGAGAGAGAGAGGCCATTTTCCAGCGGTCTACCCATTCCTCAGCGTTGTATATACTTGTTCCATGCAATTAATCCATGAATCTTTTGTCCCCACTACAGCGTCACATGTGATTAACTTTTTAACCATTACAAGCAGTTATTCTTAAATATTATCTACTTCAATATCAATAGAAATAGGATAAATAATTACTCCTTTTTG
This sequence comes from Cunninghamia lanceolata, assembly GCA_027924645.1. NCBI lineage: Eukaryota > Viridiplantae > Streptophyta > Pinopsida > Cupressales > Cupressaceae > Cunninghamia > Cunninghamia lanceolata. The sequence goes on along the minus strand of BSBN01000916.1, from coordinate 12,018,882 downwards.
TTGTGGATAAGGTGTAAAATTGCTATTGATTATTTTACCATTGAAATGGATGATATTTAAACAAACAGATAAACATAATTTTTGTAGGGTATAGAGTTACTAGACAATATTTGAAAATGGGAGGGACACAAAAAGTTTGGATTTTAAAAAAGAAAAGATATGAAATATTTTTTTGGCACTAAACACAAAAGTGGGTTATTAATTTGATGGCAATATTTAAAAAAATTAAATTTATGTATTTTTATTAAAAAACTATATAAACAACATAAGAAATAATCCATAAAATTGATAAAATAAATTATAAATAATAAAATTGATTTATTGATAATTAATTTTTTTCTAAAAAAATATTGAAATAGATTAGTCAAAGTATTAATACAATTCTTTTAGAAATAAGTTATATTGCAAAGTTAAAATAGCACTGTCATTATGTTGGTGTATTTAATTGCATCTTATATTAAGTTTACTTAAATAATAATTATTTATTTACATGAGTATATTAGCAAATAAGAGCACATGTCATCTCCTTGATTGATAGGAGCACATGCCACATCTCCCTAATCAAGGTGAATTCACTTGGTCATCAAGACGAGTTCACTTGATGTAAGGTCTGCCCTTGTTTAACCAGTGTGTATCCTATTATTCTTATAGTTATAGATTAAATGATAAATTGATTTGATTATTCTATAATATAGTTGCAAGAAGGAGATATGTCATGTTAGAGTGCACATCCTCTGTTGGTCTTTTAGTGTTGCTTCGGTGTCAAATTTGATGCTTTACCCGAAGTGTGCAAGATATACTTACAGGAGTTCGACCAATGGATGGATGTGGAGGAGGAGATAGGGAACTACTAGGTCATTCACCTCGCCTAGTCCTGCGGTCAGGTTATTGACCCTATGTTCTTGTGGTATGTCAGTCTTTTAAACCATCCTATTCGGTTGCACCTAGAGGATTCGTTCCTGTGTTGGCCCTTTTTTGCCTCTAACCAAAATCATTATGAGTCTTTGAATCCTTATGTTGTGCGTAACCTCATTGAGTGTTGTGTCTTGTGTATGAATATAGTTGTTTCAAGTCTCTTTCTCTTCATTGGGTTTAGAATATGCTTTCTTTGGGGTGTTTTCTGTTATGCTTCATTCTTTCATTAGGAAGTCATTAATCATGCTCATAATCTTCCACATAAGCCTCTTCTCAAAAAGGCTCAAGAAGAGACAGAGTAGAAAATGTTAACAATGGTGTCCTTGTTAATAAATCGACAAGAGTATTCATAGCCTTTTTATACTTGATAACCAAGTGGAATTGTTGTAACAAGCCCATCCACTTGTAGTGATAAGCATGTTGAAACTTCATTTGAGCTCATAGATATTGGAGTAGCTTATGGTTCCTATTTTATCCAACAAATAATATTTCCACAAGTTTAACCACTTGCACCAACACATAAATCTCCTTATTATAGGTGCAATACCAAAGGATGCAACCATGAAATAATTTGAAATGGTTACATATGGACCTACCTCCTTGTATCTAAACAACCCCATAGCATAATTGCTTGCATTCATTTGCACTTAAAATGAAAGTTCCAAATTTTGGAAGAGCCAATATTAATGTAGATTTACTTCTTCAATTCATCAAAATCCTTTTTGTTACATGTTACCTATTTAAAGCTCTTTATCTAATTGGTTACCACATGTAACAAATATTTTATGGGAGAAAATGTTTTTGCAAACTTTCATAAGTATTGGGGTACCCTAACAAAACACCCTGTTTTAGTTATACTTGTGGGCTTCTTCTCCATATGTCTAGCCAAAACAAGAATAATGTGCAAGCAGCCAATCAAACATTTATCAATGAGAGGGTATATAATTTCTATCATCATAACCCTATTGGGAAAATTGGACTGTTGACCAAAATCTCTCCTTTGGTTGGATATGACATATTATGAGTTGGATGGTCTGTGCTTGGGGATTGGATGTGCTCGGTCTGAAGTTGGGAAGGGTAATTATTTTGGAGGAGATTAGGGCATCAGTGGATGAGGAGTGGAAAAGGGAGAAACGTTAAAAAGTTGGATGAGGGTAAATGACTGGGGGAAAAAGTGGGGGACAGTGGCAGAAAGGGGTTTTAGTGAGTACTTACATACATGATATAACATTGGGTTTTATGGGGGGGTTTTGGGGAGTGTTGTGAGGTTTTGAGAAGGTGAATAGCATTAGGTTTCGGTAGCATTTGTTGTGCAGAAATGGGTGTAGGCTTAATTGCCATAGCGAAAGAGGATGGGCAACTCCTTTTGGACACAGAAACGGTGAAGAAATCAGACGTTCAGTCACAAGTGGCCATTGTTCTGGGGAATCGAACCCCCAAGTAGTGTGCAATGCTCTATATCACTACCAAGAGGTTGATTTGGTTGAATGATGAGAATAAACATGGTTATGGTGTTGATTTCCTGTCAATTTCTTTACATGTTGTTTCCCGAGATCCTGAGGCATACTCACTTGTATTTATGCACAGGTACTTATTTTCAATATCTTTAACAATAGAAATTTAGAAAATAGTATTTATTCGTACTTTTATTTTTATTGTATTCACTATTGGGAACTGACAGTTTTGGTTTTGCTGTAGAGAGAGACGTGGTTAGAGTCCTTAATGGGATTTTTTTTTATCCCTAAACAATAATGATGCACTTTCTTGTCACTAAAGAAATGAGGATGGACAAATCCTAACCAACTCCAAATTTAGTCATATCAATACAGTGTCTATTATTGACTAAATCCATAGTTCTGCACTTAATAACAGGCGTGGCTTTACCGTTTCTATAGTTTGGGTTTGTGTGGAGCTCATACCTATGAAAGGCGTGGCCTGAATAACAGGCACGACCTTCCCTACTCGGCGTGGTGTTCCTTGTCTCCGTCATGGGTTTTAGAGGTGTGGTGAATAGAGATTGGAACCCTCTCTATTGAGCCAATTCATCCTTTTTAAACTCAGTCTTCCTAGCTGGACACACAGTCCCATCACATCACTTTTTCCGTAGATCCCTCTATTTTGACTTTAGACTCTCAACCATAAATGATGAGGGTGGTAAATGATCTCTAAATAATTCTGCAGTGGTTTCGAGTTCAGCCCAGATTTGTAATTATGTACATCTAATTTTAGATCAATTTACCAAGTTCTTTCGAATTGGGTGAAAATTCCACGAGTCTACTCTCTTTTTGGAAATGCTATGGATAGATAATACTATAGTTGATTACAACTATTGTGCTTTAAAACGAATCAATAGGATATCTCGTCTTCGTGTGTATCTTGTGTGGCACGGGTTTGCAACGTGGGAATAATAAACCTTCCTAGATGGCGTAAGATTTTAATTGTAAAGTAAGTTGGTAGTTTTGTAAAAGTATTGTTTTAATTTTTTTTTTTTTGATAGTTGAGCTAGAATCATATTAATGGTTGTATGTTTCTTTTAAAAAATATAGTTATAGCTTTTCTTGTATAGATCATAATGGTCCCTCTTGGCTCTTAGATTTTAGTTGAGGGTTACAACCCCATGCAAACAATATATCATTTTTTAAAAAAATTGCTTTTATGGTCCTATGCAAGTAGATTGGCATGTTGACGTCGTATCTTGTATGTAGTAGTATTATCTTCTTGTATTGAAAATGTTAGTTTAGTGTGTGTTAATGGTGGTTATGTATTACGGCTTGGGAGGTTCTCCTCGTGCCTTGACCGCCTTGGAATATAACAAATAGTGTATTTGTATAGAAAAGCTTATATGAGATTTGAGTGTATTAACATTCTTTATGTTAGCTTTATTTCCTTCTTTGGCTTGCTTGAGACAGGAACAACCTTATGGTGATATATGTTTCATTATCGTGTTATGTGTATATTGAGGGGTGATTGTTCATTTACATACTATTAGACTTGTTTTTCCTTCATTAATCTGTTCGGTGTGTGTGAGTCATCATGTTTTGTAGTTATGTGGTTAAACCTTGTGTTTTTTTGAGACCTTCGTGTGAGTATGACCATGTAGCAGTGGTTCCATGATCTCTCTCCGTAGCTCGGGGGTTGCCTAGGGCGCAATAGACATCCATTGCGCTCGACGATGGCAATATGGTTGGGAGGTGGGCAACATCCCCCATTGGTCCCATTCTAGCGATCTCTTGGAGGCTTGGCGAGATCCTGTTGCTTCATCATTACGATGTACTCTTGTTGATATAATGTTCCATTGGAACACCTCGATTGTAATTTATGTTGTATTATTGTATTTTTTTTATTCAATGTAATTTATTTATCGGAGTTGATGTTCCATGTTGGGAAGATAGTCTCTACTTGTCATTGTAATATACTCTCTTTAGATTTATGATTTACTCTTGCTTTATGAAGGAAATCAATTTTGGTTATGTCTCTATTTTTGTGTAAATTATTATTTTGGATGGTGTATCCTCATACTCTCAATTTTGATGGTTTGTTATGTGTTAGAGTTGGATTCAGATCATTTTGGATAGAAATTCTCTTAATGCTCTAGTATGTTAGAATGATTATAAGTGTATATCATCTCCTCATGAATGTTTTATCCTAACTAGAAATCTAAAGATGTTTTGAATTACTTCCTTCTATGTTGATGTAAGTTTCGACGATTTATGTTTGGTTCCCTTGTTTTGTATTCACCTACCAAGGTATCGTGGATGTCTTATCCCACACCTTGTTTTCCCTTCCCACCTTTGTGCGACGAGGTTTTAGGGACAGGTGGAATTTTTTTCGTTGTTCATGTCTTGACCACATGGCAAATGTGGGCATGACATTTGATATCAGAGCCCATGTTTCAACATTGGGAGCTCTAGGGTATTTGCGTGTTTGTTGGGTTGACATGGAGTGGATTGAGGTGATTGTGACTCTTGTCCTACTTCGTGTGGTTGTGAGAGAGTGAATTTGGGGGTTGACATCCAACCTTCATCTTGGAGGAATATCCATCCTCTCGTCTAGTTGTCGTGGTGCCTTTGTCACACGATTATTGAAGTCTTCCGCTTGTGTTTTTGTGGCGGTTGTGTTCCTCCTTGTTGATTCTCCTCTTGAGTAGGTTGGTCTAGATCATGAAGGTTGTGTTGGGCCCTTTCTCTCCCTTGTGTATTTTGTGGAGTGTGGTGTTGTTTACTAGTATGCACTCTATGTGATTGGGATTAGAGGTTAGCATCGTGGGAATAGTTAGGCTTGTGTTGCACCTTGTTGTGTGTTATGCTTTTGGTTGTGAATGTGATGATGTTTTGTCCTTTGGAAGAATAATGAAGTCTTAATGCTTGTTTGATTAATTCTTGCCTTGTGTACTTTGCATGCGTATATCATACTATAAGAATTGCATACCTTCTTGAATTCCTAAACCTTGTTATCATTTGGAAATCAGCATTGTCTCCTTTGGGTTGGGTAACTAGAAATGATTGCATGAAATGTATCTTGCTTTGAATTTCAAAAGTGTAAGTCAGTGGCCTATGTTTGCAATACTTTTGATTGTAAAAGATTAAGAAAGAAAGAGGAGTAAAGGAGACTTATGCTTAGTATTGTTAAGAAGTAATATATATTTTCGAAATATTTCAAAGGTGCATTGTGTGCTTGGTGACTATTTTTGTAAAGTACTTCCATAGTGTGAATTTTGTGTTTTATAACTTTGTTCTTGTGTGAATTAGATATCATGTTATGCATACCTTGTGTGGAAAAGATGTTTAGCACCATAGGGTAAAATACTAAATTAGGGGCTTAAATATGTGTTTGTTTGTAGTACATATGTAGTGTAATATGGTTTATCAATAGCTCCATGATGAGTGATGTGTTGTGAGTCACCATCTTGTGAGTTGAAGTAATGTTGTTTGATTTAATTATGACCTAGTATTCAATTGCTAGTATTTTGGTATACTTGTTTGGGGTGTATTGTATTGTCTCTAAATGTGAAGTTGTGGTTAGACTCCATTTATGCCTTAGAAAGGTTAATTCAATTGGTGTTAGATAAACTTCTTAGAAATATTTATGGTAAATATTTTGTGATTTTGTGCATGAAGGTTGTTCTTCTTCACTAAGTAATGAATGGTAAAGGAAATTGTGTTATGTGTTACCTTGTGGATGTGAATACCTGTTATGAGAGTACTTGCTATGTGTTGTGAATACCCTATACATGATTTGTGTACTCATGAGCTTGTGATACTAGGTATCCATCCATGGGTTGAGTGTATAGCTACAAGTATGGTGGAGTCATGCTTGTGTGGTTGCTTGTTTGTACACCTTGTAAGGTCCAACCCTAGAGTTGGAGACCTTCCATGTGTGGAATTAAGTAGTGGAGAGGAAGAACTTAGGAAGCTATGGTGACAAGTTGTGACATTTGTTTGGGGATAACCCAACCAACCATACCTTCCTATGCCAGAGTACCCTCTACTTCTCCTTAGTGAATGGATCTTTGAGAGGTTCATAGTGCTATCCTATCATGCATTGTTTCCTTGATGATACTATGGGCATCTGACTTGGGAATATTGGTTATGGTTTAGTATGATCATGTGATTTGTTTGAGGCCATGTTACTTGAAGCCGGTTTCCTCTTACCTTTTGTATCTTATTTCGAGTTGGATGTGTAGTAACTTGGAAACATTGGCACTATGATAGAGAAGCATTTAGAAGAAGTACATGTTTATTTTTTAATCATATTAGAGTATAAATTGAGATGTAATTGACTTATGCTATGGTATGGTATTTACGTGCATTGACACTTGCTTGACATGATGCAAATAGATGTGGTGCCACACCACACTAATGTTCCAACATAGTGTTGGTGAGGATGATGTGTTACCCTTGGGATGGCATGATTCCATGTAGTCATACGTGAAGGTGCATTTGTTACTATCTGTCTACATGATGTTATTGCATTGGTTGTGTTTGCATAGCACATGTAGTGACCATGATTTCCCTCCTTCCTTATTTGTGACTTAATGTTAGTCACATTATGATGTAATGTCCAATTTCATGGTTTGTGATCTTCCTTTGGTTATTGGTGACTTTATTTATCTTTCTTGTGATGTCCAGTGATGTTATTTTATCTTGATTATAAGTAGCTTAGCCACAAATCTTTGAATCTTCCTTTTTCATGTGACTCTTGTGGTTACGTTGCTTTATTTTTGAAATTGTACACATTTATTTATTTTATTGTTGATTTTGGAAACTTCTTTTGGTATTTTGAAAATTTGTGTTGGCTAAGCTAGGTTCTTTCTATTTTCAAATGCTGGTCTTGTGTTGTGATGTTTATTCTCACCATGTCGATGGAGCGACCTCTAGTCATGTGTATATAAGGAAGTAGACATGGGAAACTTTTGAGGACAGGGGTAAGTGTGGGCTAGTATGTGCTAGTCATCATCCACTTACCTTCCTAGTGGTTTATGTTCTTATGCTAACTATCTCTTGGAGGCTAAACCCCTTATACAAACAAGAGGTAGGTCATTTGTGGAAATGTATGGAGGGGCCCCCAAGTGCGTTGCCTTAAGACCATCATTCCATTCGATTCTTGGATCTTTGGTTACTTGACAGTGGTTATTGGATTACATTGTACTATAATGAGACCGTTGCATCCCTGTGAACCTATATGTGAACCTTGTGTTGTTATCCCTATGATGTGGATGAATGAAAATAGTTGTTTAGTTGTAAGATCTACATTTAATGTATCTGCATACGAGTTGATGGTTTCTTCAATAAACATGTTGTGTGATGTGTGCATTCCTCTATGTGTGTGTGAAAATGATTAATGATCATGAGATTCTTTGTGTTGAGTTTCAATCAATAGAATGTGTTTTGTGGAAAGAATTATGCCTGTGTGGAATTTAGTTACAATGCTTTATTTTCTTGTGAGGAGTTCTTTATTGCATATGTTATCTTCTATACTTACCTCGTCTATTGCAAATAAGTTCAGAAGAGTGCTTCTATCCTCCTCTTGATGACTTCCTAGAGTAATTTATTTTATAGGGGGTGGGATGTAAGGCCTACCCTTGTCTAACTGGTGTGTATCCTATTATTCTTATAGTTCTAGATTAAATGATAAAATGATTTGATTATTCTATAATATAGTTACAAGAAGGAGATATGTCATGTTAGAGTACACATCATCTGTTGGTCTTTTAGTGTTGCTTTGGCTATGATGTATATTGTCAAATTTGATGCTTTACTTGAAGTGTGCAGGATATACTTACAAGAGTTCCACCAATGGATGGATGTGGAGGAGGAGATAGGGAACTACTAGGTCATTCACCTCACCTAGTCATGTGGTTAGGTTATTGACCCTATGTTCTTGTGGTATGTCAGTATTTAAAACCATCCTATTCAGTTGTGGATAGAGGATTGGTTCTTGTGTTCATGTTTTTTTCCCTCTAACTGCAATCATTATGAGTCTTTGAATCCTTGTGTTGTGCATAACCCCATTGAGTGTTGTGTCATGTGCATGCATATAGTTGTTTTGAGTCTCTTTCTCTTCATTGGGTTTAGACTATACTTTCTCTGGGGTGTTTGCTGTTATGCTTCATTCTTTAATTAGGAAGTCGTTAATCATGCTCATAATCTTCCACATAAACCTCTTCTCAAAAAGGCTCAAGAAGAGACAGAGTAGAAAATGTCAACAATGGTGGCCTTGTTAATAAATTGACAAGAGTACTCATAGCCTTTTTATACTTGATAATGAAGTGGAATTGTTGTAACAAGCCCATCCACTTGTAGTGATAAGCATGTTGAAACTTTATTTGAGCTCATAGATATTGGAGTAGCTTATGGTTCCTATTTTACCCAACAAATAATATTTCCACAAGTTTAACCACTTGCACCAACACATAAATCTCCTTGTTATAGGTGCAATACCAAAGGATGGAACCATGAAATAATTTGAAATGGTTACATATGGACCTACCTCCTTGTATCTTAACAACCCCATAGCATAATTGCTTGCATTCATTTGCACTTAAAATGAAAGTTCCAAATTTTGGAAGAGCCAACATTAGTGTAGATTTACTTCTTTAATTCATCAAAATCCTTTTTGTTACTTGTTGCCTATTTAAATCTATTTATCTAATTGGTTACCACATGTAACAAATATTTTATGGGAGAAAATGTCTTTGCAAGCTTTTATAAGTATTGGGCTACCCTAACAAAACTCCTTGTTTTAGTTATACTTGTGGGTTTCTTCTCCATATGTCTATCCAAAACAAGAATAATGTCCAGGTAGCCAATCAAACATTCATCAATGAGAGGGTATATAATTTCTATCATCATAATCCTATTGAGAAAATTGGACTGTTGACCAAAATCTCTCGTTTGGATGGATACGGCATATTATGAGTTGGATGGTCTATGCTTGGGGATTGAATGTGCCCAGTTTGAAGTTGGGCAGGGTAATTGTATTGGAGGAGATTAGGGCACTGGTGGATGAGGAGTGGAAAAGGGAGAAGCATTACAAAGTTGGGCGGGGGTAAAGGATAGGGGGGGAAAAGTGGGGGACAGTGGCAAAAAGGGGATTCAGTGAGTACTTACATACAGGATATAGCATTGGGTTTTATGGGGGGGTTTTGAGGAGTGTTGTGAGGTTTTGAGAAGGTGAATAGCATTAGGTTTCGATAGATTTTGTTGTGTAGAAATGGGTGTAGGCTTAACTATCGTAGTGGAAGAGGATGGGCAACTCCTTTTGGACAGAGAAATGGTGAAGAAATCAGACATGTTTAGTCACAAGTGGCCATTGTGCTAGGGAATTGAACCCCCGAGAAGCCTAGAATGCTCTATATCACTACCAAGAGGTTGATTTGGTTGAACGATGAGAATAAACAACATTGTTATGGTGTTGATTTCCTGACAATTTCTTTACATGCTATTTCCCGAGATCCTAAGGCATACTCACTTCCTTGTATTTGTGCACATGTACTTATTTTGAATATCTTTAAAAATAGAAATTTAGAAAATAGTATGTATTCATGCTTTTCTTTTTATGGTATTCATTGTTGGGAACTTGTAGTTTTGGTTTTGTTGTAGAGAGAGACATGGTTAGAGTTCTTAATGGGAAATCATTATTATTATTTTTAGCCCTAAACAATAATGATGCACTTTCCTGTCACTAAAGAAATGACAATGGACAGATCCTAACAAACCCCAAAATTAGTCATATCAATTCAATGTCTATTATTGTGTAAATCCATAGTTCTGCACTTAATACCTGGTGTGGCTTTACCTTTTCTATAGTTTGGATTTGTGCGAAGCCCATACCTATGAGAGGCATGGCCTGAATAATAGGCACAACCTTCCCTACTCGGTGTGGTATTCCTTTTCTCCATTGTGCATTTCAGAGGTGTGGTGAATAGAGATTTGAACCCTCTCTATGGAGTCGCTTCATCCTTTTTAAACTCAGCCATCCTAGCTGGACACACAGTCCCATCACATCACTTTTTTCATAGATCCCTCTATTTCAACTTTAGACTCTCAACCATAAATGATCAGGGTAGGAGATGCGACCTCTAAATAATTTTGTAGTGGTTTTGAGTTCAGCCTATATTTTAGTTATGTACATCTGATTTTAGATCAATTTACCAAGTTCTTTCCAATTAGGTGAAAATTCCTCAAGTTTACTCTCTTTCTGGAAATGCTATGGGTAGATAATACTATAGTTGATTATGACTATTGTGCTTTAAAACGAATCAATAGGATATCTCTTATCTTCATGTGTATCTTGTGTGGCATGAGTTTGCAATGTGGGAATAATAAACCTTCCTAGATGGTGTAAGGTTTTAATTGTAAAGTGAGTTGGTAGTTTTGTAAAAGTATTGTTTTAATTATTTTTTTTGATAGTTGAGCTAGAATCATATTGGTGGTTGTACGTTTCATTAAAAAAAAAAGTTACATATAGCTTTTCTTGTATGGATCATAATGGTCCCTCTTGGCTCTTAGATTTTAGTTGAGGGTTACAACCCCATGCAAACAATATATCATTTTTTTAAAATTGTTTTTTTGGTCCTATGCAAGTAGATTGGCATGTTGACGTCAAACCTTGTATCTAGTAGTACTATCTCCTTGTATTGAAAATGTTAGTTTAGTGTGTGTTAATGGGGGTAATGTATTACGGCTTGGGAGTTTCTCCACATGTCTTGACCACCTTGGAATGTAACAAATAGTGTATTTGTATAGAAAAGGTTATGTGATATTTGAGCGTATTAATGTTCTTTATGTTAGCTTTATTTCCTTCTTTGTCTTGCTCAAGACAGGAATGACCTTATGGTGATTTATGCCTCATTATCGTGTTATGTGTATATTGAGGGGTGATTGTTCATTTGTATACTATTAGACTTGTTGTTCCTTCATTAATCTATTCAATGTGTGTGAGTCATCATGTTTTGTAGTTATGTGGTTAAACATTGTGTTTTGTTGAGACCTCCATGTGAGTATGACCATGTAGCAGTGGTTCCATGATCTCCTCTCTCCATAGCTCAGGGGTTGCCTAGGGTGCAATGGACATCCATTGTGCTCAATTATTACAATATGGTTGGGAGGTGGGCAACATCCCCCATTGGTTTCATTTTGGCGATCTCTTGGAGGCTTGGCGAGATCTTGATGCTTCATCATTATGAAGTACTCTTGTTGATACATTGTGCCGTTGGAACACCTCAACCATAATTTATGTTGTATTATTGTATTTTTTTATTCAATGTAATTTATTTATCAGAGTTGATGTCCCATGTTGGGAATATAGTCTCTGCTCATAATTGTAATATACTATCTTTAGATTTATGATTTACTCTTGCTTTATGAATGAAATCAATTTTGGTTGTCTCTATTTTCGTGTAAAATGTTATTTTGGATGGTGTATCCTCATACTCTTAATTCTGATGCTTTGCTCTGTGTTAGAGTTGGATTAAGATCATTTTGGCTAGAAATTCTCTTAATTCTCTGGTATGTTAGAATGATTATAAGTGTATATCATCTCCTCATGAATGTTTTATCCTAACTAGAAATGAAAAGATGTTTTGAATTACTTCCTTCTGTATTGATGTAAGTTTCGACACTTTATGTTGGGTTCCCTTGGTTTGTGTTCACCTAACAAGGTGTCGTGGATGTCTTATCCCACACCTTATTTTCCCTCCCCGTCTTTGTGCGATGGGGTTTTAGGAACAGGTGGAAAATAAAATTTTGTTGTTCGCATCATAACCACATGGAAAATGTTGGCATGACACTTGACACATTTTCTCTTATAGTTGGGTCAGTCTCTAGTTTACTACTCTCCTTAGGGACACTTGTCACATTGACTTGTGCATGCCCGAGCTTATTTATATATACTTCATCCATTCATTTGATGGTTGATTTGATTGATTTAATCTATTTCCTGTATTTTGGAATAACTTGTTTTGTTGCATATTACAGTATTTGTTTTGTACTTGTAGCTATTGTAACTTGCTTCATGCACCTAGATTCATGCTTGTGTAATTGGATTCTCATTGAATCTTGCATGGTATCATAGCCTTGTTGGTGTTTGGAGTTTGTTCTTTTCCATTGAAGAAAGATATTTTTATTTGGAGCTTCAAATCAAAAGCTTTCAATCAGTGTTCCCGCATTAGATCAAAGCCCACCATTATTTCTAGAGCAGTCGAGAAACAAAGGTTTGCCTTTCATTTTTCTAAATTAGACAATCGAAAGTCATTTATTCAAGTTTTGGTTGCATGTATTTTATATCTTTTGTGAACAACAACATTTTTTAAGTATTATCCAGTGCAAAAAGGAGTGCACCATTATGTTCAGAATGGCCAAGAACCTATAAATCAACTTATAATTTGTCCAAATCAGAGCAGGTCAACAATAGATAGAAAAAAATTTGCCTAGGGACATCGTATGACCTCCCTATGCAATACTATATAAGTATATTAAAAAATTATTATTTTTTCCCTATACTTTGTAATATCATGATTTATCAAAAAAAAACCTGAAATGACAGTTCAGACATTTGGAGTGATTTGACTGGGAAGTATGTTGGTGATAGATCTGAAATGGATTGTGGCTCCCTTAAAGAGGTTGATCATTTCAACCCGCGATGGAAGATGTTACTCCAAGGAGGGTTGAAAGAAAACCCTTGTATTATGATAAGTCCAACATCATTGCAGCCTTAAAATTCCTACAAAAAATTTAAAAATTCCAGAAAGGAACTCACACCAAGAGGGTTTCCTACAATTTATTTGGTAAAACCTAGGATACCCAAACTTATAGGTTGTATCATACAAAAGGTAGTCCTTCTGAAGAAGTCAATTCAAAACTTCAAGCCTTAATAGAATACATAAATAAAGAAAGGAAGACTGATGAGATTATTGTAGAAGATAATGTGCTTTTGCCTTAGGATTCAATTTTGCTAGTCTCGGTATCCCAGTAAGCACAAAATGTCTCCATCTAGACATCCTTTTCAAAGATAAATGTGCTACATTTTTATTTTTGTATCAACTCTTCTAGAAAGTGCTATTTTGTCTTATCTATAAGCTTTCAAAGTTGTAATTTTGTCTTTTCCTAAAGGACAAAAGTGAAAAACAAGTTTGTAACAAATTATTGCCCCAAATATTAAATGCTATTGAATATGGGACATAGGGCTTAAATTTGATGTCCATATGACTGTATTTAGTCATTTTAACCGTAAAATACAATTAAAATTTTAGGAAGACTATATCACTTGAAAGGCAAGATTTTAGGTAAACTATCGAAATTTCTATGTAATTATTCTTATATATATTTTTAGTCTATATATATTTTTCCTAAAATAGGTAGGCTTTAATATTTGAAAGGCAACTTCAAATAGATGACTCTCACAAAAAAATTGCTTGACAGGCAGGGTCGATTGTCAAATTTAAACCCTGATGGGACGTTGATGTTGGATTAATCCTCACCAATCATTGTAAACTTAGTGCTCTTGCCTCTCCTATATCAAGGAAATCACTTTCTTTGTTTTGTAGGTGTTAAAATACATAATTGTTGAGACTGACAAAATTTTGATCAAATAAAAATATATATCAGTTGTTGCTACGTATTTGTGTTGTATTATTGATTGAATATTTGGATATTCATGGTTCTTTTCACACATTAGATAAAGTTATGTTACATCCCCAACTTATGATTTAGCATAATCTTACTTTTGCATGGTAATCAGGATGATTAACCATAGTGTAATGATTAGATGTCTGTGGAAAATATCAGATTAATCATTGTTTATCAGGAAACTGACTAATGATAGTTAGTTGTGAAATTTCAAGTTAAAATGATTATTTAATTATTATGATTTACTAATCATATGATGATACACTAATCATGATTTTATGGTGGTGAGTTTGATCAGGAAAGTAATCATCCTTTGAAGACAAAATGAGGGTATCACCCAGGAGGAAGAGATAGATGTCAGGAAAAAGGGTTAAACTGCCATCTGAGTATCAAAATTTGTCATTTGAATCCTTGCTATTAGGGTGAGTTATGCCCCCCTTGTTAGTCTTTTCCTTTCTCTTACCGATTTGTCAATTGGACTCTTCTCGACGTATTCAATGTCAATTTTTTGAAATGAATATGTTTGCAAGAACATCTTTTTGGGTCATTTGTCGATTTTGACAAAGTTGTTGAGGACTCCTTTGGTTCCATGTTTATTTTCTATATTTTGGATTGCGACTATTATTTCTGGATATTTATGTCTTTTGGTGAACGATGCTTTAGGGGGGAGCAATGCTTGACCCCGTAGTCGCATCATAAGTATGCATCCTTTTCTAATGGTGTTGATATTATTAACACCCTAGATATTTGATAACCCTTAAACCTTATATAAGGGAGTATATATGTATATTTATATAAGTTATATTTATCTTAACTCTTCAAGAGGCTAAACATGTTTAATAACTAATTTATATTTTATTAAACATTGTTCATGTTTTGTGTGGCACTCGGCCAGTCACCGCCCGTGAGGAGTGGGAAGAAGAGTGGTGGCTGAGTGTACCCTATTCTTCATCCTTAACCACAACCAACCTATCAATGATAGGAGAGGTGGTGAGCTTAAATCTCTGCTTAGAACTGTTCTTGATTTGCATGCATGCAAGAATCAGTTGATACCAATTTTGGATAGAGTCTTGGATTTTGTCATTGGGATGTTGTGTGTTATGTTTTTTGCTGACTCTCACACTGGATAGACACAGTATATGAGATGGGCAATTTCACTGCTATAGTGAAAGCTTTGAAGAGTCGAGCTTAAAACTTGTGTATGCTTGAGACCCTAGTTGTAATATCTACCTTTGACTAAGAACTATCTACAGGTATGAGTTGTAGCTCATCGATTTAAACTCGATAATCAAATTTTGATATAAGTATTCAATTGTTTAGAAATTTGGGTGTCAACAGTGTCAACCCATGTTTATTATGTGTTGTTATCCAAAGGCCTTTGAAGCCATTTGAATCGTGAAGTTAAACACTGTGTTTCATCATTGGTGTTAACTATTGGTATATTTTTGTAAGGCCACATATACATATCATACTGTGTATTTAGTAAATAGTCATCGCTATGGTAATGCTCGGTCAACTTGGAGGTCAAAGACATGTGTGTCATGAGTACAAGAATCATATTGTGTGCCATATGGCAGATATTCAAACTCTATTAAAACTTTTATATCTTCATGTCATCGTTATGGTGTTTGTGTTAAATAAGTAGGTATTATATTTTCACACTCATGTTAAATCCATAAGGGGTTATCGACTTATGTTAAGTGGCTTTCGAGCCTTCAATCCTTGTTATGATGTTTCTATATGACTGTTTGATAGTCACGAAGGCTTGAAATATGTTTTTATTTAAAGAGTCCGAGAGGGTGACTATGTGTTTAATGAATGTGAAAGCTCAGAGTATCGGCTCATCCTTCAATACCCAGAGCCATGCATATGATAACAAGTAAGGTCGAATCATATTATGATATTGACTTATGATAACAAAGTAAGGCTAAACCATATTATGATAAAGACTGCTCTATTCTTGGTGGAAACTCTATATTGAGCTATTGCTCTTAGTATTAAAACTTATCACCTCAAAGTGAAAGATGTAAGCCTTCGATTGCATGTAATGATATTCTTTGCGCATGTAATGTATATTGATACTATAATGATTTTTCATGGAAATGAGAAAGTTCTTGTAGACATGTTGTTGTCCTTTGACACTTATGAGCGTGAGCCATATCTCCTTAAAGGAAAGTTAATCTTTGAAACATTCTTTTACAAGAATAAAACCTTTGTCACCATAAATCTTGTTGTGGAAAAGTAAATGAATGCCTTCTTTTGGAATGGCTATTATTCTTCTTTAAGAATATGGAATCAAGAGGGTGTCTTGAGATAGAACCTTTGTTAAAGGGAATCGACTCTAAGAGTCACTACAGGTACTTCCATTGACATTATGATCTAAATGTAAACCTTGAATTGAGGTAAACAAAGTAAACACCAACCCAGTATAGTTAAGTTTCGAGAACATGATTGAACCTTTTTCTACATGCAAGTGCGAGACAAAGTGATGTGGAGTCACAAGTTCCCGATTGCTTAAGCAATGAGAACCTTTAGAATGGGTTTTCAAGACATGATTTGAATGTCCAAGGAATGGACTAAGACGTTTTGAACTTTATTGTTCTAGATCAAGAAGGGTTGAATTATGTTTACTACAGGACATGACAACTTATAAGTCGAGTTGAGGTGGTGGACAAATGACATCATTCATTACGTAACGTACATGTATGTAAATTTTTGGTCAAAGTAATGCATTTGTCTCTGCATGCATTATCAGTCCACAGTGCTCCAGATGGCATAATGTCTCTAGTAGTGTCATACATAGTTAGAGTGGATCTATAGTTGTGTGACCAAGAAGCATTATGAAGGACAGAACACCCGATACTCATATGGCTAAACTTATGGTTCCTTATATCTATACCTTTTGTGAAGGGTAGGGCTCCTTCTAGGTAGGAAGTTATGTGAGGGACCACTGATATGTGGTTAGAGGAAAAGCACTAGGATGATGTTCTCCTTCCCAAGCATGAGACAAGCTGAGTCTTATGAAGATAGATGTCAAGAGTTCTAGATGTAGTTCTTTTTCATTATATGACTTGATAGTCATTATTATGTATAATTTGATATATGATGCTTTGAGCATAGCTTTATACATGATTAGTGAAGGTTATTCACTAATGAGATGTAATTGGATATTGTAATTATAAGTTTTGTTATATTTTGATATAGAATAACATGCTTAATTATTGTAATGATAATGATTCATTCTTGTTTAACTCTGATTTGGATAATCATGATGTATTCTAATTCTTGGTTTAGATGAATACTTACATTAATTATTGAACATTATGGAATGTGATGTTACATATGGTATTAGAGATAATAGGTTCAATACATGGACATATGAGCTCACTACTTGATGATTATTTGTATCCAACATTTATAGATGCTAATGTTTGGATGTTATATGCCAAAATGGTAAATATTAGAAAAACACCCTGAAAGAAGGTAGCAGAACATGGATGTAACCTACATTATCAAAAGGTCTTGAGGGAGAGAGCCTCAAGAATGAAAAGAGTTGAATAGACTAGCTGCTTGGTAGGAGCATGGTTGACTGATGAGGAGACCTTTGCTAATGCTGCAAAAATGCATCAAGCAGGAGTTAAGGAAAGCAATTAGGATTGCTACTCCTAACTCTACTGATGCATCAACAAAACCCTCTGCACCTAAAGCACTGGCTATAGGAAACAAACATAAGGGTTATTATTTAACCAAGGAGGTTGTGGAAGAGTACCTGTGTGTACATCCACCTCCTAAAACTGAAATGATAAATCTCAAAGTTGAGAAATAAACATGGGAAGATATCCCAAATTGAAAATGACTTGCAGTAGCAAGGTGTAAACAAAATTTGTAATTTTGATGGATTATATGTAATCTGATGAAAACTATAATGCAATTGAAATTTTTTGACAATCTTTCCTTTCTTGTTAAAGATTACATGAATGAGAATAGATTTGTATTATGAATGGATTCAATGACATGGGAAAACTAATCCATGATTAATCTGCAAACTTCAGGAAGAAGTAGATTGCAACAAAGGTTCAGATAAGAATCATGATGGGAGATAGCTAGGATGAAGGGCAACCTTCAGGGCACTCCGAAACTAAACTTGATCAGATTATCGCCTTGTTTCAAGACACAAGAGTGAGAATAGGAACTCTTGAATAGGAGGTCAAAGGTTGGTAAGAACCCAAGCAGGATGCCTATGATGGGGGTTATGATTCACACATCATAATGAAACCACCCAAAGTGAGCACAGAGATAATAACTCTAAGGCCAAACAAGAAGAGGATACGCGAAGCCATATGGCTTTCGAGTTGTCTCGAGACATGAAAAAGGTTATGCCTCCCAAATTTGATGGTTCTATAAGAGGAGATGCCATGGAGGCATGGTGTACAGAAATGGAAAAGTATTTCAAAATTAAAAACTATAATGAGATCACTAAAGTAGTATGGGGAACATTCTAGCTGGTAGGTGAAGCATCCACATGGTGGATGAAACAAAAGATGGAACTAGGCTTGAGGTCTACAAGCCTTACATGGGATACATTCATGGAACTTTTTAGGCAAAGTTGGTTGCCTCGGCTGTTCTATGATCAGAAGCTTATAGACTTTCAGAATCTGAAATGGGCTGATTTGTTTGTGAATGAATATTGGGAAAAATTCACCCGCTTGCTTAAGTATGTGCCATAGTACCAACAAGATGAGAGATTCTGCACTCAAAAGTTTATAGTGAGTTTGAGGAAACCAATTTCCAAGATGATTTAATGTTTTATGAATCTCAAAAACTCAATGAAGTTGGGAAGGGGTCCATAGATCAGGAAAGATCAGATATGGACATGTATCCTTTGCTTAGAGATTTTGATGCTGTATTTCTAGATGAGCTACCAAGATTACCTCCTAAAAGAGCCTTTGACTTCTCTATTGATATTATTCCAAGGTCGAAACCTATTTCTAAAGCCTCCTACAGAACGACCACTACAAAACTAATGGAGCTAAAGGCTCAATTATAGGAATTGTTGGATAAAGGGTTAATTAGACCCAGTGTGTCACCCTAGGGAAAACTAATTATATTTGTAAAAAAGAAAGATGACACTTTGCAGTTATGCATAGATTACCATATGTTGAATAAAGCAACAATCAAGAATAAATACTTGTTGCCTTGCATTGATGATCTTTTCGATCAAATGAGAGATGCAACCATGTTTTCCAAGATCAATCTTTAGTCTAGGTATCATCAATTGAGGTTAAAGGATGAGGACATCCATAAAATAGCCTTTAGAACAAGGTATGGGCATTATGAGTTCACCATCCTACCTTTTGGATTAACGAATGCACTAGCGGCATTTATGAATCTAATGAACAGTATGTTTAGGGATTGTTTGGACAAGTTTGTCCTAGTGTTTCTTGATGACATTCTAATCTATTCTAAGAATGAAGAATAGCACCTTCAGCATCTAAGGATTGTTCTTCAGAGGTTGAGAGAGCATAAACTGTATGGCAAGCTCTCTAAGTGTAATTTCTTTCAAAAGGAAGTGCAGTATTTGGGCTATTTTGGAATGGTTGGTACTAAGAAATGTTCATGAGGTCTGAAGATTCATGGGCCTTGCAAGTTATTATAGAAAGTTTATGAAAAACTTTTCAAAAATTGCTTACCCCATAACTTCCTTGCAGACAAAAGGCAGAAGATTTGAGTGGTCAAAAAGGTGCTAGGAGGCCTTTGACCTACTGAAGGAAAAATTGACTTCAACACCAATTTTGAAGGTACCTGACCTAGAGGGTCAATTTGTAGTCATTACCAATACCTTAGGGGAAGGATTAGGTGGTGTACTAGTCTAGGATGGACAAGTCATTGCATATGAATCCTAAAAGCTAAAAATCTATGAACAAAACTATGCCCCACATGATTTGGAACTAGCAATAGTCATTCATGCACTGCAAATGTGGAGACACTACTTGTTCGAAAAACCCTTTAAGCTAAGAATAGATCATCAAGCACTCGTTTATCTATTCGCTCAACCACATCTTAATGCTCGGCAAAGAAGATGGTTGGAATTCATCTCAGATTATGATTTTGAGATTAAATATATTCAAGGAAAAGAAAACTGGGTGGCAGATGCTTTGAGTAGGAGAAGACACATCTCCTTAATGATCTCCATACATTCTAATTTTAGGAATGAGGTGTTACATAAATCTAAGGGAGATGAGTTTTACGAGCAGGTAAAACAAGCCCTTGAGGAAAATCCCCAAAATCTAAGATATGAAGGATTTAACCTTGAACCAAATGGGTTATTAAGATTTAAATGAAGGATGTATGTACCTAACACTGTAGAGTTAAGGCATATGGTGTGGAAGGAGGTTCATTCTGCACTATATTCTGCACATCCTGGAGTAACAAAGTTACTTGCTAATGTAAAACCCCTATATTTCTAGAAAGGAATGAAGAGGGATGCTCCAAATTTTGTAGCTACATGTATGGAATGCCAGAGGGTGAAGCTAGAACACCATCACCCAGCTAGACTCTTATACCCTCATAAAATTTCTAAGTGGAAATGACAAATTATAAGCATGCACTTTGTGCAAGGGATTCCTATGTGATGTAGAACAGGGATAGAGAATCTTGTAACAACTCCAACAAATCAAACTTTCAAGGTTTGAAACATTAAATGGTGAGTTTTTGGTCTCTAGACCTCAATCCTCTAATAGCCCTCACAAACTAGTTTTTCTATCATAACTACCTTTGCAAACCTCATATCCAAACTATAAAAACATATTTGAATACCCTTTTTGGCCTTACTAAACATACCAAGAAATCAGATAGGGTTGATTTGAAAGGACAGGTTCAAATCTTGACTGTCCTAGCCCCTAGACCTAATTGCTCGAACAAACTTGGTAGCAACAAATTAGGTTTTTCAGCTATAATTTTCAGTGTAGACATGATATCAAGAATGTAAACATAGTTTCAGACACCCATTTGAACCTTATACAACATACCTCATAATCAAGGAAGGTTACTTTGTATAGAAACCTTCAAAAATTGATTTGTTTGCTCACAATTACCCTAACTAGGGTTTTAGACCTATTTGCAATAAAATGGGCATAACTTGCTTGAAACAGAATAAAATTAGATGCAATGAAAAGTAGTAGAAAGTAGACTCAATTTTATTTCATTTCCAATTGGTCTCACCTCATGAAATGACCATACAAGGCCGTACCATGCTCTGAAATAGTAATTTAACGTTCAGAATACAGAAACAAGGATGTCTATTATTGATATCACTTCAAAATGTAATCACCACCCTTGGTTTCAACCTTCCCAAGGTTATTTAAACATGTATCAACCATTTACAACTGATTTTCTAACTACAACCATTCTAATTCCTTCATTTACACTTGTGTCTTTTCATATTCCATGTTTTGCAATATTTGCCACATTGACAACTTTTTGCAAAATTGACAACTTTAAGCAACTTGACCCACCAACACTCCTAATGACCTAATATGGACTCTTAGCACACACAACATGGTCTTAGATGACCTTATTACAAACAAAATGTCTTTACCACACCAAAATACTCACACTCTACAATTTTTACATTAAGACCTAGGTGCCTTGCACCATACTCCCCAGGCAAAAATAGACTCAAGTCCCATTGAGGACAATGCTACAATAGTAGATTCATTCTTGATCATGTCATTATCTAACCCCCAAGTGGAATCGTCATTTGGTAAACCCTTCCAATGGACTAAATATTGAAAGTAGGCATTATCCCTTGCCTTTTTGAGTTCCTTGGCACCTAAGATATGCTCCAACTTTAAAGGCCTACTTGATGGATGATCTTTGACTCCTTCCTCATCTAAGAATGTTGTTAAATCTGCATCATCACCTACAACCACATCTCTTCCTTCCTTGTAATGAAATTCCTTCTTCACTTCAATTGTGTGCTTGGACTTGTCCACATTCCCTTGTAGTTTACCCTTGACCTCTACACCTTTTCTTCTCATCTCTTCCATCTGTTGTTATGTCCCTGTAACTGCTACTTGATTAGGTCTACTAACCTCTAGCATGAAAGAAATGGAATGACCAATATCCCCCTTTGAAGACAAAGAGTGGAACACCCCTTCTACCATCATAGCAACATACTTCTTAAGCCAATCTTGAATCTCCAAAATCAAGTCATTCTTCATGTCTGTTGTCATAATATCTCCAAGTTTAGGAGTGGCTGGAAGGTCCATGTGCTCCTCTTCTTCTACCTTTATGAAATCCTTTCTACCTACCATCATCACATTAGATCCCATGGTTTGTCCTTTATCCTCCTCTTTCAATGGTGTTAAGGTATAGGAGACCCCATCTTTTTCTATCTCATAAGTATTCCTCCTTTCATCATACTTAGCATACCTATCAAATTGCCAAGGCCTCCGTAGTAGCAAATGGCACACATCCATGGGTATTATCTCACATAGAATTTTGTCTTTGTATCCTCCTGTATGAAACTCCACCCAACTTTGTTCATTCACCAAAACATGTTGACCCTCATTTAACCAATAGACTTTGTAAGGAGTAGCATGTGGTATTTTTTCCAACTTAAGTTTTTCAACCATCTCAACTGAAACCATATTATCTTGACTACCTGAATCAATTACAACTTTACAAACCTTACCCAAGCACTTACAAGTTGTCTTGAAGAGAGTCCTCCTTTGTGGTGGCTCCTTTTCCACTGGTACCTTGATGAGGGTTCTCCTTACCATAAGTGATTCTCTAACTTCTAGACCAACATGTTGTGATGAAGAGTTTGCACTTTCATTGTCCTCTTCTTGTACCAATTAATTTCTTCTTTCCCCTCCATGTGAAGTAGTGGCTTGACTTTCATTGCATTGCCATGCTTGATGTCCAAACTTGTTGCATTGGTAACACCTTCTTGTGAACCCACTAGATCCTCTTCCTTGACCTCCAAATCTACCTCTAAAGCCTAATCTACCTCTTCTAAATCCACCTCTCTGATCTATCCCTTGCTCTTGGACTTTGCTTATATCTTCTTGGCCCTCATATGATTGCCTTGGATTAGAATATAACCCTCTTCCTCTGGAACTACTGCCTCTGCCCCTGTTTTGTTTGTCTTGCCTTCTCTTTAGTTTTTCTTCAGCCTTGATTGCCAATTGGTAGCATTCCTCTATCGTCCTTGGGTTTGTCAAACTTAACTCATCTTGGAAGTTAAATCTTAACCCATTGAGATATCTAGCCACTTTCTCCACATCATCCTCCATGTGACCTACCCTTATACCTACCTTATAGAACTCATCAATATAGGTTTTGACATCCATAGCTCTTTGTTTCAAATTTTGAAGTTTCTTGTACAATTGGATTGCATAATCACTTGGTAGAAACTTACCCTTAAGCTTGGCCACAATTCTATCCCAAGAGACAACTTTTGAATTACCTTTCCTCCTCCTTTTAGTTTGTTCATAATCCCAACAAAGTAGGGTATGACCCTTCAATTTTGTTTTTTCCAACTTTACCCTTTGTTCCTCTAGAATATCTTCACATTCAAAATAGTTGTCAAGTGCTGCAATCCAATCCAAAATCTCTTCATCATTCAAGTTCCCTCCATACATGGGTAATTCCATACTAACCTTGTGACTATCTCCCTTAACTACCTTCAGTAGTTGTTCCATCTTCTGTTCATCAGGATCCAACTCTTCTTCTTGGGATCCTCCTAGAGGGCTAACATTCTCACCCTCTTCCTCTTGGTCACTCACATCACCTATGACCATACCTCTCCTTTGATTGGTTTCAACAGCCTCAAGCCTAGATACCATCATATCTTGCAACTCTTTCAATTTCCTAGGTAATTTCTTTTGCAGTCTTCTCTTTCATTTCACTCATTTCCCTCGTCATAGGGTTACCTTTTGGAGGCATCTTGTTCTCTTTTGCTTCACTCTTTCCCTCTTACAAACCTAGCTATGCTTTGATACCAATTTGATGCAGAGCAGGGATAGAGAATCTTGTAACAACTCCAACAAATCAAACTTTCAAGGTTTGAAACATTAAATGGTGGGTTTTTGGTCTCTAGACCTCAATCCTCCAGTAGCCCTCATAAACTAGTTTTTCTATCATAACTATCTGTGCAGATCTCATATCCAAACTATAAAAGCATTTTTGAATACCATTTTTGGCCTTACTCAACATACCAAGAAATCAAATAGGGTTGGTTTGAAAGGACATGTTCAAATCTTGACTGTCCTAGGGTTAGGGTTAGCCACTTTTATCAGGAATTATTTTTTCTATTTTTGTAATTGACATAAGACTTGATAAAAGTGGCTAAGGGTTAGGGTTTCCATTTGTGTATTGTAGCATTTTGCAGCGGTATTGAGTTGCAAGGATTGCTGGTTGTAATCAATTTGATTTATTGAATAATAATATTGGTGGATGTAGCCCAAGTTTCCAGGGTGAACCACGTTAAAACTTGTCTCTCATTGTTAATATTTCTATGTATTTTCATTCCTCTATTTAATATTTATTTGCATTTAATTGATATCTTCTTCATGCAATCCCTAACAAGTGTAGCATATGTGGACCTAGAAAGTGTCAAATTCCTTGAAGCATATGAGAAGAAATGGAGACAATTTGGAGAGAAAAATAGGAATAAGTATTATTGATTTATTAAATAAATAGTACAATGTCAATGTCAAAACTAGGATAATAATTAAACAACATCCTGATTAAGTAGAGTTTTACATCAATGTAGCATACTAATCTCATAAGAGTTATTGGATCTCAAAGTTGTAGCTTCATTAATCCTAAATCATAAAGAAAAGATCTCATTCTAGGGAAGGACAACATAGGATGATGGACTAGTACTCATGATTAGATAGTGCACAAAAATGGACCAATTTATAAAAGAGAGTCTCAAGGCTTGTTCTCTGGACATTGCTAGGCCTACTAGGGTGTTCCCTAATGCTTACATAAAAAATAATAATGTGAAAATATAAGACTCAAATGATCTCAATGAACCATAGCCTCTACACCATAAAACTCCAAGAATTTATAACTAAGCCTTAATGTTCTAAGACTTAAAACCTCATTTAATCAAATGAGCAAATCATGCATTATACAAATGATGTTGCTTTAAGTCACATGCTCAATGATGAATACAATTCAAGAGTATATTTCATAGATGATTGTAGGTTTGATAGCAATGTAAATCCCTCTAGATTTTTTTCTTCATTTGGTTCTCTTAAGATAGGGTCTTGTTAACACAATGAGCTTGTATAGCTAGTATGATAGGTAACACTACCATTAATGTGAATGAACTTGTAATTTATTCTTTTGAATTTTAGTGTGGTGAGAGAACATAATTTTAAGTATTGGTGCCTTGATCTAGATTAGGCTATAAATTTAAGAAAGACTAAAAGAAAAATGCATGAGTAAACCTAAATCATAAATAGACACACTAAAAATAGGCTACACGTGCCAAACCAGAAACTTGCAACAAAAAGCTCAAAGAAAAACTAAGAAAAGATGATTAAAAGGGACAAAGGTTGGACCACTAGGTGGGCCAAAATACATGTACCTAAATATGAATTTGAAACAAAGGATTCAAACACTAAAATCTAAAACCTATTTCACAACCAAATACAACCTCAAGTCAAAGCAAAAGAGCATCCAAACATGGATAAAAGAAAACTAGAAATCTCTCACCCACAAGCCCTTTGTTGCACTAGACAATGGTGGTTGTGCTCAAGGTAGATTTGTGTTTGAGAGATGGATGTTAGGTACTCACACTAGAAGAATAACTTTTCATTAAAGATTTT
Organism: Cunninghamia lanceolata; assembly: GCA_027924645.1. Classification (NCBI taxonomy): domain Eukaryota; kingdom Viridiplantae; phylum Streptophyta; class Pinopsida; order Cupressales; family Cupressaceae; genus Cunninghamia; species Cunninghamia lanceolata. Next base: position 11,992,994 of record BSBN01000916.1, on the reverse strand, counting down.
TGATGATAATGGCTTATGGAGTTCCATTTGCAGAGTTAGGATGAGGAGGATCAATGGATGGCATTGATTTGGAAGATCAATGGCTAGGGTTTCATAAGAGGAGAGGATGCATGTGGATCTACCAAGTGGCACTTGGTTATTGATGCTCATGGTGAGGTTTGAATTGAAGAGATGTGAAGGGCTAGGATTTTATAGGAGAAATGGGGGGTGGGGATCCAAAAAGTAGATTTTTGGAGGCATGCACCTACATTGGAACAAGTACAAGGCTAACCTGGCTAGAATTGAGATTTGGATTGTAAAAATGATTAATTATTTTAAACTAATTAATTTTTATCCAACTAATGATTTGATTGGGAATTAAAGGAAATTAAACAAATAGTTTGTATTTATTTTATTTTTGGGAATGTTGGAATGTGAACATTTGAACAAATAAAATAATCGTTGGATTTATTTAATTAAGGTTGGACATTAGAGGAATGATTAAATGATTGATTAATTAAATAAATTATACTCATTTACTTAATGCTAGAAGAAGGATTAATTTATTAATTAAATAATTACAAATTATTTAATTAACATTGGCAAGAAAATTAGAACAATTAATTAAATAAATAGAATTTATTTAATTAATTTTATAGGAATAGTTGATTAGATTAACTAAATAAATATAATTTATTTAGCTAATTTAGAGAGCGGTGATTGTAGATGAGGTTGATGATGATAAAAATTTTGAAAGACAATTTTAGTTGTCTAGAGAAAGTGTTCTCTTTTTTCAAGTTTTACTACCTAGATAAGATTCAGAAAGAAGGAAATGTTTTTGGGTTTTTATTTTTTAATGAATTAACTCTACTTCTATAAATAGAAAGTCAAAATAGAATCTTATCTAGATTTTTTTCTCCTTTCCTACTTAAGCTAAGTGAGAAGATAAAGAGAGTTGGGTTTCACAAAAAAAATCTAGCTCTTACTACTATTTGAATATCAAAAATGAAAATTAGACCTACAACAAGAAAGATAATATCAAATTGTACTTGGTAAATAGAATTAGGAGGTCATTTTCAAGGATGCTACCACAATGCATGGATTTTCATGTGATGTATTGTCATCTGATTCAAGTGTTGTCATCCAAGTCTTACATTGTCATCCAAAAAAGTTATAAAAAATAAGAAATCTTCTAGATTCTAAACTCTCCTTTGCAACAAGGAACAAGAAAAATCCCAACAACAAAAACAGAGATACCAAATAATACAGAAATGATGAAAATGGAGTTAAATCTACTCAAACCAAATGAAATGAAGAAGATAAAGGAGAAGGGAAGAAAATGAGCAAACCTTTGTGCATTTGTGTCATTCAAAGCTAATAAATTTGGACATAAAAGAAGGTTTGTATTGCTTGTGATCTTTCTATAAATGGTCAAGTCCCTAATTTAGTCTTTTGGCTTTTCCATGGGCAGCCTATGATAAAGATGAAGTAGAAAATGTGTGTTCATATCCAAATTGTGTTTAGAACTATAACAACAAATTGAAAATGCTATGAATATCCTAGTGTGTATGAGAGTTAAGGAGTAAGAACCCAACAAGTGCCAACAACACTAATGGATTCACAAGTACTATTGAAAAAATAGAAATATAATATAAAGGCTTGAACAGAATCACTTGACACAAAGGATGGAGATGAAAACCTCCAATACAACATAAGCAATGCATTCTCTAGGATGTGAAAATTGCAAGGGAACCCATGCTAGATTGTAGCGTTCTCAATACATTTCAAAATGTTGGTAAGATTGTTGATAGTAGATCACATGAGAAGATCTAAAAATAAGAAAGTGCTTGAAAATTTGAGAGAGCTTGAATGCTTGAAAGGTTGATTGAATAGTGTTTTTAAAAATGGAGTTAAGAGGGAAGATGAAGAGCCATGAAATTTAAACTAGCCATTGGGATTCACTTTATGGTGGTTAGTAAGAATGTTGGTGGCAAGATTCAAAGAAAACAACTATTATACATTTGAAATATCAATGGACACTAGTACATCATGTGAACATTCATGCATTACAATAGCATCCAAGTACAACAGGTCATCTAAATGCTTGACATGTCAACATAAAATGAGATAAAAGAAGTCACATTAGTAGACACAAAAAGAAGAAAAACAAATGAAAGTACAAAACATGGGTTGACACCAAGGACAAGAAAAGGCTATGACAAGGCCACATGAACCTAAAAACACACTAGGGGTTGTGAACACTAAAGTGAGCCTAAAACATAACATGGAATTACAATGGTATGCAATTTTTGACATTACAATAAGTGTGGTCCCTTGTAGGCTCTTTTTTCTGTAGTCAGCCTTATGTGATGAAAAACTCATCTTGGAGGATCTTAGAGAAGCATCTTTTTCTATGGATAATGACAAACCCCCTAGCTTGATGGGTTTTCATATGAATTTTATAAATCCTTAGGGTCACTATTGGCTCCAAACTTCTTCAAGTGCTATAATAAATAAATGCAATATTAAATTCATGCCTAACGTGGCCCATCTTAAGGAAATCTATAATTGGTAGTCAATAACTTTATTGAATAGCTCATATAATATCATAGCTAAGGCCTTTGCTCTCTACATTTTGCATTTTATTTTTCTTATTTTTCAGTATAAGTAGATTGGCTTCATCAAGAGTAGATATATTCTAAATATTATTATTGTGTGGGAGGGTATGAATGGGCATGTCAATATCAACAATAAGTTATTTTATGAATATTTATATTTCTAAGGCTTATGACCATATTGAGTGGTTGTCCATCCTAGCCATGCTTTAGGATATTGGATTTGGCCCTAAATTTCTCTTAATTCAGTCTTGATGTTATTTGTGGATGCGTTAGCATGCCTCACCATTAGTGATCAATAATCCTCTTCTTTTGGGTGCTCTTTAGATCCATCACTCAAGGATTCCCTCTTGCTTATGCTGTCTATGTTCTTTTGGCTAAATGTTTTGGCTATTTGATTCCTAATGAAGTTGCCCAACAAAAGGTGAAAGATATCCCACTTCCTGACTCTAATATTTAGCTTGTCAATGGTCACTTTGTTAATGATTCTTTTATTACTTTCTTGGAAGAGAAAGATAATGTTAGACAACTATTGTAGTGTTTAAATAGCAACTACCTTGCCTCTAGCTCCAACATACAATGGAAAAAGACTTGATGCTATCCTTCATCCTTCTTTCCCAAGCCTCCTTGGCTTGACTATTTTAGTTGGAAATGGACTAACCATGGGAAACATTCAAGATTTTGGGAATTTATTTTTCCTTTCAATACTCCTCTTCATATTTCAAGCAATCTATTCTAGCTTGGATTGAGAATAAATTGCACTTTTGGGTTGCTAATCCTCTATCTATTGTAAGAAAATTTTAAGTTTATTCCAAAATACTTGTTGCCACTCATGTGTACTATTCCTCCTATTGGGATCCTTCTAAATCCACTTATCAAAATCTAGATAGATTACTTAAAAGTTTTCTTTGGGCCTCTTCTGACTAGGGTAAAGAGTTCCACTAAGTTCAACATTATAATTATGTTGTCTTCCATGTGATTCTAGTGGTCTTGACCTTATTGATACTCATAGACAAGGTTTGGTCTTGTGTGTTAAGTGAATTGTTACAGCCCTAAAGGGCAATGAGGCTTGAAAAAATATTTTTCAACATTATATTACTTCTAGAACTCCTTATCATAGACAAACCTAGAAAGCTCTAGGATTTCACTCGTTTCTTATCATGACAGAGCCTATGCAAATCAAAGGAACTTTTTTTCCACAACTATATGGAAGGCCTGGGAAACCATTATGCCTTGACTTCCTTAGAATGGGAACAATTTTAGGAGTATGATTTTTATGAATAAACAATATCTTTAGTGGTCTCCTATGACTACATGATATGATATAACTCTAGCAAAAATTCCCTAGGTTTATGCATTAAATATTTTCAAAAGAAGGATTTATAACATTTTAGACCTCTTCTCTAGGGACACTAAGAGTTGTGTATCTGTTAGTCTTAGGGCAAACAACTGAGAGGGGGGGTGAATCAGTTGTCCAAAACTTTCTCCCAATTACACACTTAAATCTTCTTAGTGATTAGCAGTATATCAATCATGAAACATAATGCATTTAAATCAAAAGCAGAAACACATCAACACATAAGACACCAAGATTTTGACATGAAAAACCTGGTTAAGGGAAAAACCACGGGGTGATTAACCCAAGATTGTATTCTCTGTTAAAAGAATAGAAAGAACAAAATGACACATGCCAATTAGGGCTCACTACCCGAGCACACTGCTCATAAGAGGCTCACTACCTATAAGAGACACATTGTCTACAAAAGAATAAGTAACACATACTTGAACTGGAAAATAGCATCTTCACCATGCTTGAGTCAGTTCTATTTAATCCCAATGCTTTTGCCCTGCCTTTCGCTCTCCTCCTTGCTACCACATACTCATCTCTACAAGGACACCTTTGAAATGACTTCACAACCCCTTATTTATACAAGACATCAACTTAGGAATAATCATCTAAGTTGGCAAACATCTACAAGAACATCCGCAAGATGTGTAACTCATCCAGTCGGCCAGTCTCAGGAAGAACACCATCATCTGGAAGTTATTCTTCAATTGTGAGCTCCAACTCCAATGTGAACCACCAACATGAACTGGACATGATCCAAGGACCTTCACAAGATTGCCTAAATCATCAAGAACATCTACACTTCATCTGCATACTAAAATCCTTCTCTCCTTCATCTGGAACCTCAAGAACACAGTCTATCACCACTGTCACAAAGGAATGGATGCTTCCGGACCTTCAACCCATGAGCCAAACTAGTTAACACTTCACAAGGACTTCCTCAACACTCCCTCAAATCCATAGAATAGGATAATGCTATTCCGGATCACACCGGACCTGTCTGTATCATTCTGTCACCACTGAACACCTGCCAGAACCGGTTTAACTTGAATAGCCATAACTTCTTTAGATCTTCATGTGGACCTCTGAAATCTCTAATGGACCTTCTTAAGACACATATCTACAAACCCTTTAATCTGCATCCTCTGGTCCTCATCCTGTCTTGGACTTTTACCTTACTGTCATCACTGTTCTTCACTGTTCCTGATTGAGACTAATTTTCTCAATATCCTCAGCACATAGTTCATCCAATCCTTATCATTAATGCAACAGGAGTATGTTGATATCAATGACAACACCAGTTAGGCCCATACTTGCAACAATATCCCCCTTTGTCATTAATGGCAACATATGATGTGAAAAACTATTTTAACCATAAAGACAAGAACTTCTCCTTACTGTCACAACTCCCCCTATAAGCAATAATCATTCACACGTCTTCTCTCCCTTTACTGCTCCCCCTTTATCAACAACCACTTGTTTTTCACATGTCTTCTCTCCCCCTTTGACATCAATAGAAAAGGGCACATACTTTCAATTTCACCACTTCAGAATCACACCTGCTGCTCCCCCTGAGTAGCAGCTCCCCATCATCAATCCAGACCACAAGATATGACTGTGATATCTACCGGACTGATGCACATTAGTGCACCTTAGTTCATCACCAGAGGGGCAATAACCCCTAACTTCTCCCTGAGATACTCAAAAGAGTCCTTAGGTAGAGGTTTAGTAAAGATGCCTATAATCTGATCCTTGGAAGGCACAAATTCCAATTTGACTTCATTCTTGTTCACTTGCTCTCTTAAAAAGTGAAACTTGATATATTTATGCTTAGTCTTTGAATGCAACACTGGATTCTTAGATATATTTATTGCACTTGAATTATCACAGAAGATTGTGATGGGCTCCTCATACTCCACTCTGATGTCTCTTAGCATCTGCTTCATCCACAAAACTTGAGTACAACTACCTACTACTACAATATATTCTGCTTTAGTTGTGGACAAAGATATTACCTCTTGTTTCTTGCTTAGCCAAGAAACTAATCTATTTCCCAAAAAGAATGCTCCACCACTGGTACTCTTCTGGTCATCCACATCTCCTACCCAATCAACATCTGTATATGCATGAAGAGAGAAATCATGATCTCTTGGATACCACAGACCATATTCAACTGTTGCTTTTAGATATCTAAAAATCCTCTTGATTGCCATGACATGAGATTCTCTAGGATCGGCCTGAAATCTAGCAATAAGACCAACAGCCTGCATAATGTCTGGTCTAGTTTGAGTAAGATACAACAGTCCTCCAATCATTGACCTATACTTTTTCTGATCAGCCTTGGGAGAGTCATCATCCTTGCTCAACTTACATCTGGTTGCTATGGGAGTATTCATTGGTTCTGAGTCTTCCATCCCAAATTTCTTCAACAATTCTTTCACATATTTGGTCTGAGAAATTAAGATTCCTTTCTTTGTTTGAGTGATTTGCAGACCCAAGAAGAAATTCATTTCATCAAGCATGGACATTTCAAATTCACCTTTCATTTGATTTGCAAGAGTTTTACACATACTATCTCTTCCTCCAAAAATGATATCATCAACAAATACTTCAACAATCAAGATGTTTTCATGATCAATTTTGAAATACAAATTACTGTCAGTAGTACCTTTGTTAAAACCAATCTTCAAAAGATGCTTATCCAATCTTTCATACTAGGCTCTTGGGGCTTGCTTCAGTCCATACAGTGCATTCTTCAACTTGCAGACCATATCATCATGATCAGACAATTGAAATTCATCCGGTTGCTCTATGTACACTTCTTCTTCCAAGTCACCATTCATACTTTGAAATCCTTGAAAGCAACAAAAGAAAGAAATAATCTGACTACTTCAATTCTTGCCACCGGAGCAAAAGTTTCTTCAAAATCAACTCCTTCTATTTGAGAGTAACCCTTGTAGACCAATCTGGCTTTATTTCTGATTACTTCACCAACTTCATTCAGTTTGTTCCGGAAGACCCATTTGGTTCCAATCACATTCTTGTTTCTAGGTCTGGGAACAAGATCGCAAGTGTGATTTTTCTCAATTTGCAACAGCTCTTCCTCCATTGCTTTAGTCCAGTTTTCATCATTGCAAGCTTCATTCACTGTCTGAGGTTCAATCTTTGAAATCAAACAATACTCATCTAAATTTTGAGCAATTCTCCTTCTTGTTTGTACACCTTTGCTTTTATCACCTATGATCTGATCTTTAGAGTGGTTCAGTCTTACATACCTAGGGACTTTGGGAGTTTCTTGCACTTCTACTCCTTGATCAAGCTCATTCAAACTTATCTCTTCTTCTTGATTTACCGGATCAATTTAAATCTGACTTTCAGAAGAGACTTGAGCTCCTTGAATCAGAACACCATTCTTATCATCTTCATCATATTCATTAAACCTTGAGAGTTTCTCAATTCCCTCATCAACCTTTACAATTGTACTTTCTATTATCTTTCTCAGTCTCTTGTTATAACACCGGTATGCTTTGCTTTGAGTGGAGTAACCCAAGAATATTCCTTCATCACTTCTAGCATCAAACTTTCCTAGATTTTCATCTCTTTTAATGTAACATTTGCTACCAAAAACTCTAAAATACCTCATAATAGGAGTGATGCCAAACTAAAGTTCATAAGGAGTATTACCGATATTACTTCTGATTTGAACTTGACTAAGAGTATAGACTGCAGTGCTGACAACTTCTCTCCAATAGATTTGAGGAACATTTGCTTCCATCATCATTGTCCTAGATGCTTCCTGGATGGTCCGGTTCTTTCTTTCAACTACTCCATTCTGCTGTGGAGTCCTAGGAGCAGACAACTATCTCTTTATTCCATGTTTCTCACAGAAATCTATGAACTCACTGGATGTGAATTCTCCACCTCTATCAGACCTCAGACATTTTAATTTTAATCCGGTTTCATTCTCTACCATAACCTTGAATATTTTGAATTTCTCAAGAGCTTCTGATTTCTCTTTTAGAAAGGTTACCCACATCATCTGGGAATAGTCATCAATTAGTAACATGAAGTATCTATCACCTTGCACACTTCTGATTCTTACCGGACCACAAAGATTAGTATGAACTAAGTCCAATAATCTGGTAGAAGATTGTTCCTTGCTTTTAAATGAGACTCTGCTTTGCTTTCCCAACTGACATTATTTGCACAAACTATTTGTAGGTTTCACCAGCTTAGGAAGATCTCTTACATCCTGAGTATTGCTTATCTTGATGATATTATCAAAATTCACATGACACATTCTCCTATGCCACAACCAACTTTGATCAACTTGAACAAATAAGCAACTTTTACCAGTACCAACTAGATGGAAGATATTACCTTTAGTATGAGTACCGGATGCAATCTTTGTTCTGAAACTTTCAAAGATCTTGCAATTTCCATTCTTGAATTGGAGGTCATGGCCCTTGTCCACCAACTATCCAGCACTAAGAAGATTGTGCTTCAATCCTTCAACATATAGAACATTACCAGTTTTGTTCTTTCCATCAAAAGAAATAGTTCCTCTGCCTTTGATTCTACCAGCAGAATTATCACCAAACTTTACCACTCCTCTTTCATACCTTTCCAAATCTATGAACTTATTTTTGTCACCTGTCATATGATGAGAACAACTACTGTCAATGACCCAATCATCCTTTTCTTCAACTTGGGTAGCCAGAGCTCTTTCTACAACTTTATGATTGACAGATTCAGAGGACATTAGTTCTTCTTCCTTGATGGCAATGAACACCCAATCACTTTCAGATTTGTTTTCTATCTCTGATTCATCATCCATTACTCCTTCACTATCATTTTCCTTATGAACATAGTAACAATTCTTTTGGAACCTTGATCTGTTGGGATTTAGCCTTGAAAATCTTTTCGGACATCTTGAGGCAAAGTGACCAATCTTGTTGTAGTTAAAACACTTAAAAGGTAATTCTCCTTCATACTTACCGGATCCTCTTGGCAATCTTTTTGCAATAAGAGCTTCAAGTTGAGCATTTTCAGCTTCTTCTTCTAGATTTTTCTTGCTTTTTCATGCCATGATAGTTTTCTTGAAGAGTTCTCTCCCAGATCAAACCTTTGTTTACCTTTTACAGAGGCACTGGCTTTGAATGCAGATTCAGTCTTGGGGGGTTCATCTCCAAAATCGGTCATTTCAAATGCAGCCAATTTGCCAGCCAACTGATCTCTTGTGACAGTTGTATGAGCTCTGAATTCTTCAATGGCAACAGCCTTGATTTTGTAAGAAGCAAGGAGGGATCTGAGAATTTTTCCAACAATCTCATCTTCATCCAAGACTCCACTAGCATTTCTAATTCCACAAACAATCTCATTTACTCTTGGCATAAAAGTAGTAATATTTTCATCATCTCTCATCTTCAGATTTTTAAATTTCTCTTTCAGGCTCTATAACCTTGCACATTTAACATACTTGTCTCCTTCATGCAGAAGTACCAGTTTTTGCCAAATCTCAAAAGCAGTTGGTAGGTCAACAACATTTGAAAGCTCTGAATCAGATAGTGCACTTAGAAGAGCTTCTATAGTCTGCAGATTATTTTCAGCATCTATGATTTCATTTGAGGATTTCAGACCACCCTGAGGAGGAGTATACTTTATTGAAGCCATGTTCCAGTACTGCATTCCCATACATTGCAAGTGACATTTCATGCGACTTTTCCAAAGATTAAAATTGGTTCCATCAAACTTCGGACTATCCTTCTTGTAGGACAACATCCTAGATCTCCTCAAGCGGTTAAGCTCCTTTCAGAGGAACTTGGCTCTGATACCAATTGTTAGTCTTAGGGTAGAAAACTAAGAGGGGGGGTGAATCAGTTGTCCAAAACTTTCTCCCAATTACACACTTAAATCTTCTTAATGATTAGCAGTATATCAATCATGAAACATAATGCATTTAAATCAAAAGCAGAAACACATCAACACATAAGACACCAAGATTTTGACGTGGAAAACCCAGTTAAGGGAAAAACCACAAGGTGATTATCCCAAGATTGTGTTCTCTGTTAGAAGAATAGAAAGAACAAAATGGCACATGCCAATTAGGGCTCACTACCTGAGCACACTGCTCACAAGAGGCTCACTACCTATAAGAGACACACTGTCTACAAAAGAATAAGTAACACATACTTGAACTGGAAAATAGCATCTTCACCATGCTTGAGTCAGTTCCATTTAAGCCCAATGCTTCTGTCTTGGCTTTCACTCTCCTCCTTGCTACCACACACTCATCTCTACAAGGACACCTTTGAAATGACTTCGCAACCCCTTATTTATACAAGACATCAACTTAGGAATAATCATCTAAGTCGGTAAACATCTACAAGAACATCCGCACGATGTGTAACTCATCCGGTCGGCCAATCTCAGGAAGAACACCATCATCTGAAAGTTATTCTTCAATTGTGAGCTCCAACTCCAATGCGGACCACCAACATGAACTAGACACGATCCAAGGACCTTCACAAGATTGCCTAAATCACCAAGAACATCTGTACTTCATCTGCATACTGAAATCCTTCTCTCCTTCATCCAGAACCTCAAGAACACAGTCTGTCACCACTGTCACAAAGGAATGGATGCTTCTGGACCTTCAACCCATGAACTAAACTAGTTAACACTTCACAAGGACTTCCTCAATGCTCCCTCAAATCCACAGAATAGGACAATGCTATTCTGGATCACACCGGACCTGTCTGTATCATTTTGTCACCACTAAACACCTGTCGGAACCGGTTTAACTTGAACAGCCATAACTTCTTCAAATCTTCATGCGGACCTCTGAAATCTCTCCTGGACCTTCTTAAGACACATATCTACAAACCCTTTAATCTACATTCTCTAGTCCTCATCCTGTCTTAGACTTTTACCTTACTATCATCACTATTCTTCACTGATCCTGATTGAGACTAATTTTCTCAATATTCTTAGCATACAGTTCATCCAATCCTTATCATTAATGCAACAAGAGTATGTTGACATCAATGACAACACCGGTTAGGCCCATACTTGCAACAGTATCTTGGCTAGAATTTAAGGCAAAGTATAGACTTGGAAATTGGGATTATGAATCTTTTCAAACCACTATGGAGTTTCTTCCTCCATAGATGATCCATAAGGTTGCGATTTGGTGTACTACAACATGGTAGAAGGATTGGAAGTAGTTTCGTAACACTCCTTACCAAAATTACAAGCCTTTTGAAGGCTTTCATGGATATATTTCACATGCCCATGGTTTCAAAACTCAATGTCATGGGGAATCTCTAGTATATTGCCATTCAATGGCATGGCAAGTTTCAAACAGTTTGGTCTAACATTCTAGGGCTCACTTTACTTTGTGTCACCTTTTATGACATCTTATTATTGGATTTTCAAGTTATCCATTTGTTCTTCTCTAATCCAAAGCTCTGGGATTTTACTCCATGCTTATCATGAAGGAGCCTATGCAAATTTAAGGCACTTTTTTTTCTTAAATTTTATGGAAGAGCCTTGACTCTTTTAGTATGAGAACAATTTCAAGACTAGGATTTTCATGAACAAACAAATTCTTGGTTGTCTCCTATGATTATATGCTAGGATAGAACTCTTCCTAAAATTCACTAGGTGTATGCATTGAAACTTTTTAAAAGAGGGGTTTATTATATTTTAGACTTGTTCTCTAGGGGCACTAAGACCAGTTGTCTTGTTATATTGGACAAAATTTAAGACTAAGTATAGACTTCGAAATTAGGATTATGAGATTTTAAAACAATTTTGGAGTTTGTTCATCTAGAGATGATCCATAAGGTTGGGATTTTGTGTATTAGAACCTAGTCAAAGGATTGGAAGTAGTATGTTGAAACTCTTTTCTAAAAGTACAAGCATTTTAAAAGATATTTGTGGCTCTTTCCTCACTTGCCCGAGCCTTTAAAATTGAATCCTAGGTGGAATATCCAATTTTTACTCAATGACACTATATGTTTCAAATTGTTTGGTCTACCATTCTAGATCCCAAATTGGCTCACTTTGCTTGGTGTCGACTTTTCCAAGGTCTTCCTAGATTGGAGCTCAAGTTATCCATTTGGTTGTTTCTAACCCCCTTTGTCCTTTTTGTAGACATTTCGAAACTCTCTAACATATTTTCTATTTTTACTTATGAACCCAAACTATGTGAACCTGGATACATGGGTGTGTGCAAGAAGTTGAGTCCACTTTTTGGCTAAAAAGTGAAAGTGTTTTCCCTAATTTTTAGAATTTGTCACATTTGACCTAAATTTAAAGCACTTAAAGGTGGAATCTTGGAAAATGTCAGTAAATATGAAATGTAAGCACTCGGAGTCTAGTTTCCAAATATGTAATTTTTTTTAATACCTAGATGATACAAATTGATTTTTAATATGTGTTTCTAAAAGCCGTTGTTTAAAAGTCACTTTTTTTTTTATTATACTATGCACGTGTATGTCATCCATATTTTGACCTAAATAATCATATTTTTTAAATCCTTTTGGGAAAAGATTTGTAACTCAATGAAGCACGTTTTCCATATTTTTTTTATAATTTTTTATTGAATTTTTTTTTTGTTAATTTTTTATTGGCCATTTTTGGTGTTTTAAAAAATCGTCGTGTATGTCACGCATAAGATGACCTAAACTTATCATTTTTTTTTTTTAAAATTCAAATTGAAAAGAATTGTCTGAAGTATGTTTTCGTACAATTTTTTAACAAAAAAAGATTTTAATAAAAAGTTATTAAAATACTAAAAAACCCTGATAATTCAAATTTATGGATCTGTTTCATTAGAAATTAATTGAAAATTTTTTAAAAAATTCAATTGTAAAAAAAAAAGATATTTAGAATCTACACTATCTCATCTATAATGGGTTTTAATTTTGTCAAAAAATTCTACAAAAAAGGCTTTCAAACATATGCCCAAAGTCACTATTTTGTTGTGACATTAACAGGACCTTCAACTTGCATGTCAAAGTAGGTCTAAAGCTAAGGGTTGGGTTCTCAAGCCTTTTTTTTGACCCAAAACCCATAGCAAAAATTGGGTCAAAAATTTAAATTTTATGAAATGGGATCCCATTCTAGAAACAGGATCCTGTTTTGAAATGGGATCCCATTTTAAAATGTGATCCTGTTTTGAAACACGATCCCATTTTCAAATGGGATCCCATTTTGAAATGTGATCCTGTTTTGAAATGTGATCCTGTTTTGAAACAGGATCCTGTTTTGAAATGCAATCCCGTTTTGAAATGCAATCCCGTTTTGAAACGGGATCCCGTTTTGAAACGTAATCCCATTTAGAAATGCGATCCCATTTAGAAACGCGATCTTCTTTCAAAATGGGATCCCATTTCTAAAAAATGGAATCCCACTTTTGGCTCGGGATCCAGAAGTAAAATGGGATCTTGTTTCATAAAAAGCAGGATCCCATTTTGGTTTACCCAATTTTAGGTTTTTTTCTAAGTCTGAAACTTCCACCTTAAGTGGACTCATCTTTGTGCATTTACCCACATTATTTTTTCAAGCCCTTTTAGCTAGAGGTTTTCTCTTGGCATATGATTCTTCTAGGCATTTGGCCTAAAATGCCTTTGAGATTACTGAAATTTGGCATTATTTTTTAGTGGAAATTATATTTACCATATGGAAAGAGAGAAATACTTCTCTATTTTGATGCATTGTTGGGGATTCTCACCTTTTCATGTATACTAAAGCCATTATTTACTCTAATGTTATGTTATATATTTGGGTCCACACTAATGAAGTTTCTCTGGAGGCTTCCCACTTGTAGACTCTTATTGAACATTGGAGTAATGCTTTGTGTACTATTTCTCATGTGTCACCTTCTCTTGGTAGTATGAATGCTTCACCCTTGCATGGACATCAATGTGGTCATAACCACAGTATTTATTTCAAACGTGAATCTCATGGATCCCCTTAGCATAGACAATGTGACTAGTCTCCCCTACCACATGACCAATTTATTGCTTCTTGGCATCATGGCATCTCTAGTTGGTATGACAACAGGAAGTCTATTCAGCTAAGCATTGTTATTTCTTTTGTTTGCACAACTCCTAGTTATCAAAAAGAACAAAAAGACAAAGAGGATACCATTACCAGTTGAAAGCCTATTCTTGATGGCCAAGATCTCTCAGATGGCTAAAGCAACCCTTTGACTATAACTCTCCTCCTCCTATTGGGATTGCTTTATTAGTTGTATAGTGGTGTGACCACTTTTCATTTGTAACATGTGGACATTTGCATCAACTTTTGGAGGTATGATTCTATTCAACTTAGCTTTTATGTGAATTAATGTACTATGTTTTTATATAATTTAATATAGAAAGTGCACTATTCATCATAAAAATGAATTTATTATGAATGGACTAGAATTTGATGAAGTGCAAAATACAATGGATTTGATTATAATTGCAAATAAATACCATCTACACCATAGAGATTGATTGCATTTTGAATCATTCTTATATCAATAGTATCCTCTTCCATACATTGCAACACCAATATTAAAGGTTGTAATTGCTCTACGTATACATTATCATAGTAGTTCTCTCTTATCCACATGAAAAAGTGGTAAATAGTTACCTTAATTTTACAATTGACCAAAATTTACCTTTTTTTTATTTTTTATTTTCTAATATCTTATTTAACTTACATTAAAGGATTAAATAATACATATTCAGAAAAAAGGAAGGGTAGTACAAAGTCACACCCATGCCAATCAAAACATAATGTCTAAAGCCTTAACAGACGACTCTACTTAAATATCATCCACTTCAATGGTCAAACAGTCCATAGCAATTTTATACCTCATCCACAATAAAAAGTGGTAAATATTTGTCGTATTTTTATGGGCCAAAATTGACTTTTAACTTTTAAAATGGATGATGTTTAGAAACAGCCTTAACCCACAAACATAAAAAAACATAAACAAAAGGCCTAACCAATAGTATCCTCTTACAAGCATTTACAACCAACTCATTTGTTGTGCCGGTGCAGGTGACTAGATACTCTCTTCCGCAGGGTATTGTATCGCTTGCCGCCGCGAACACATTTTCTGTTGGAGCATGGCGATCCTGAACAGTGCCAGAGCAATCAATCACTATTACAACACTCACAAACAACAATACCCATCACCAAGTTTGATCACAAAATTCAAATTATACTTACGGACATATGGAGGATAGTAAAATGTGGCTGTTCCTTGCTCAACCAGTTGACCCATGCAACGATACCAGCCCAATATAAAACTCAACACAAACACAGCCCGCCACATGCTACAAAGGTTAACCTTAACCAGCCGGTGCGTTTCAAACGACCGGCTGGTCGATAATTGTAGGGAGCCTTGAAGACGTCGAAATCTCTTGTACGGCAGACAGCAGATTGGATGGTCGAAAAAATTTGAGTCGAAACAGTCTGTAGTTGCAGTCGACTGGGTCTCTCGATTGAAATGCTGTACAACCGATCATTTACAACGCACTGGCTGTTTACGGCTGGGCTGCTACAAATGTCTCCATCTACCATTTTTCGTCAAACTCTGTGATTCTACTAGAACAACGAGTTGCAATTTCTAAATCATGAGCAGTGCAGGTATATATATACACATACACATATATATTGCCCGCAGCAAACAGTCCTGACTGTTTTTCTAAATTTTTCACTTCTAACAATATCGACTTCTTTCGACTACTTCAATCTACAGTCCTCCATGTTTTCGACAACAGCAATTGACAAGATTTCGACAGAAAATAAATCAGTTGACAGATTTCCACAAGATTTCATGGCCGATACGTTTGTTTAAGCTCTTCCCATATATATAGAGAGCCCCGCTAATGAGAATTGCATATTAATAGAAAAATTTTACTCGTACAATTACAAGTATTAGCACGACCAAACACTTCTGATCTTTTATGCTAAAACGCCTGTGAATTTGGCATGCCGGTTCACTCGTTGCCATGAAAATTAAAAAGAAAAAGCTAAAATGCACATTCTATTAAATAACATTATCACAACTAGTTAATCATCATTAAATAGTCAATATTACCGAATGCATACTTGAACTGGTACCAACATGATCTTGCCATACAAATCATTGTCTACCAAATCATATATAAAGCATTAACAAAATGACCACGATATAAATAAAAGGCACCTACCCTTATTTTTAAATGTAGGGAAAAAAAGAAATTAGAACTTCCACACTGCATTATTTATAAGTCGAACAATGCAATATTCGATTACCATCAATTTATTTAGAGTTAGATGATAAATCAATTAGAGTTAGCCGACAAATCAATTAGAGTTCGCTGACAAATCAATTCTATGAATTTGTCCCTTTCAATTTGTACATGTTTTAAAAATGTAAGTATTTCAAAATCAATTAGAATTAGCTGACAAATCATTCCATGAATTCGACCAATGTTAAAAAATATATAAGTATTTCAAATGTGCACATATTTAAAACTTATTTTAATTTTATGAATATACGTGGGTAGTTGTGATGGGAATTGTATCCTTCTAGTCTTTATATTATATTTTTGTGTTTATTTTGTTTTTGGCTATATTGATGATCACAAACTGATGATGCAACAATCCCATTAGACATAGGAATTCACCCCAAACTACCTCCTTAAAGTTGGGATCTTCATAATGAAAAGTCATCGCCACCACCTAACAATGGTAATCTTATCTCCAAATTAGACAAAAGTTTTCCCATTTATTGTTGCCCTAATGCTTACTAGATTTTTTCACTCCCCAACCCTAAAACTTAGTAAAAAGCCACATTTAAGCATTTGTTTCCCACTTTTCACTCATAATGCATCATTGTGAAAACCTAGTATCTTCTCTTTAGTTCCAAAAAAAAAATTATAGGTACTATTGGTTCCCAAAATTGCAGCAACCTAAAACTCTAAAACATTCATAAATCACCCAGGCCAGGGATTGTCGTCAAGGTGATAGGAAGATGTTTATCAACAAGTTAAGGGAGATTTTAGCCAACTAACAGGACTAGGTAGACTCCTCTGCACTTCAAACTAGCTTAAACTCTAGAGGGATATTCCAAGGGGTACCTAAGTAGGTAGTGATAACAAAACTAGATGAACAACTAAAAATGATTGGACAACCAAACCCAACTCATCATCTTGATCCCAAAGTTGTCACTAAGTCAAGAACGACTGGCTGTCATAAAACCCCTATAAAGATGATTCACCTGTGCGAATATGCATGCACAGGAAAGATGGTTTTTTCTACTAAACCATACGTGAATGATTTGTTTGATTTTAAAGAATGATTGGTCCCTCTCTAATATGGACCAGTACCAATTCCATTGGGCAATAGAGTCATAGAATGCAAGGGGGAAAGAAAATACACAGCATAGGATTAACAGAACTAGACATTCACATATATGACTCTAAGAGATTCTCATATAATGGTCATACTTAATAATCCAAAAAAGAACTTCAATGATTCATATGCAACAAAAAAATGACAAATTTAAAACCTTGTATTAACTTGAATGCTGTCACACATCTTCAAACATCTATTACAATCTTACCAGCAAATGTGGCAAGGGAAAACAAACAACTGCAATTATATATTTACCAAAATCACTATAAACTCCCTTGGAGACATATCATTACATTCAAATTTACTTTACACATCTTTCCTACACTATACCGAATATATCCCTTCCCTTACAAAGTAGACAAATCATATTTTGATGCTAGAGAAAATCCTTAGGCACTCAAAACCAGACAATTGGCTCAACAACCAACCTTGAGAATGTCTCTCAAAAATGTATACATAGCAAAGAGCTCCTGTGTATCCCAGGGCGTTCAAAAACTAGTCAACAAGAAACCCATGTTGCAATAAAGTTAGGCCCATGGCCTTCTGTCAAAAGATTAGCAGACCCTTTGGGTGCCCATGCCCTATACACTAATTTTGTGTCCTTTGAAGGATCTGTAGGAAATATGATTACTGGAGTATTGTATCCTTCCATTAAATTTTGTACTTGCACCTTGACAACATACACTATTCCATCCACTATCCTGACATCTACAATTCTGCCTTCAAGGTGGCCAAGGGGGTAGACATGCATTTAAGAATAAGAGTCCGCACAAAGTGTATGTAACGCCTTTACAACACTTTAAAATGTCACAAATAATTTAAATCTTTTACATTTTACAAATTCATGCTTTACATTTGATTTTTTATTTTTATTTTGCCTTGTCAATAAAATACTTCCAACGTGAACTTGCCTCTTTTATGCCTTGTCAACAAATCTTTTTTTTCTCAAAATTGGCCTTGTCTTCTCACATTTTCCTTCAGTCGACAAATTGTGACTTTTTTGAATTAGGCCTGCTTCGCCCTTAGTTGGTAAATCTTGCTTTTCATGAATTTCTTCTATTGCCACCTTTTTCTTCACTATCAGCCCCTTAGTCGGCAAATATTTAAATTGACAAACTAATCAACTCATCTTTTCCTTCACCTTTTCTATTTTATTTCTCTGTTATTGATGGTTTGTGCTTTTGTTGAACTAAGGAGGAAGCCTGCCTTCTTTTCTTTGGCAGCCAATCACCTTGTCTACGAACTTCAAAAAAATCAAACTATTTGTTGAGTTTGACGTTTTCTCGATTCCCCAACAAAGCCCTTTTATCTTTTCTACCTTAGTCATTTTCTGCCCTCTCTATTTGCCTTATTGGAAAAAATGCTCTAAGGCAAACTTTCCTTTTGTCTTCTTTTTTATCTGCCTTATTAGAGAAATTTCCACTTTACAAACTGTGTCCATGCCGTCTTCTTCTATCTTCCTTTCGCTTCGCCTTTGCCACCTAGTCGTCTTATCGGTGAATCATCAAAATGTTGAACTTAAGAACCTTGTCAGCAAAGTCGGTAGTTCTCAAACTAGCTGATTCACTGACAAAAACTTATCTTTTCCTTTTGCCTTTAGAAAATTTTCATTTCCGTTAATGCAACTTCATCTCTCTCCTTATATCGGTGAATCTTTCATTAAAAAAACCTTTCGTTGGCGAACTTCCTAAACCTCCAATTTTCTCGACATAGGACTCGACACCTTTTCTTTTCTTTCCTTTAAAATCTTTGCTGGTCTTCTTTACATTTATGACGATCTGAGAATTTGTTGGTGCGTTTGAAAGAACAAGGAAGGCCAACAAGTCAAGCTCTGACAAATTGGACTTTAGAGCTTAGGCCTTCCCCATTTCAACTTAAAACATCTAGAAACAGAAGGAAGGAAGCCCCGACCCCACCTATGTATAGATATGAAGGTGTCAGGGGTCAGGCCTTGGGCCTTCTTCACTTTAGCTTATACCTTTCTTGGTAAGATTTAATCTAGATGACATCACAACCACTTGGCAACTTCTCGTTGTTCCACAACTATAGACAAAGCTTCACTGAAGTGCTCTGTAGAATGGTGAAAGTGTCACAAAGTACACCATGTGGCACCCATTGAGTTGCTTGGATGATTAGCTATTGAACCTTGCCACATGTCTTCTTCTCGTGATTCTGCAAACCTACTATGGGTCCACCCAAAAGGCTTAGTTGAATGGTAGAATGCCTTAGAGATAATTAACACTTGTCGGCCCTTTTGCCTTCCACCTTCAATGAAGAATATGGAAGGAAGGAAGCTCAAACTCTGGCCTCTGACACACTTAGGAAAAATTATATAAACACTAGGGGTTAACCCACAAGGTTTCCACCTTATGCATTGACCATTTAGAAGAGGAAAGAGAGGAGCCACACCATCCAACCTCAACACTAAGAAGAGAACATCTATTAGAGATCAACCATTGAGCCTTCCCCATTTCACCTTCTCCAAAGGAAGGAAGAAGATCCAAACTCTGAACTCCACCACACATTTCATACGTAGTGAGATTTGAACATAGAGACCCATAAGACTTCAGACCCTAGGGCTTCTTCCTGACACTTGCCATGAAGAAGACTAAAGGCCAAAGGCCAGAAGTTCAACCTCTAAAACACTTAAGAGAAGTTTTCAATGAATAACACTTAGAGAAAATTTGAAGTCTGATTTCAGAGCCAATAGATAATACAAGGCGGAAGGGATGAACTTTGAACTTCAAAACACTTAGTGCAAATTTCAACATTTAGGCAAATTTTAGTCTTGGACCTCAGAGCCAACATGGACAACATGATGAAAGGAAGGAGTCCAAAACTCTGAAACTTTGACCAAGACCAAAACACAAGAAACACTTAGAAAATGGGACTTAGTCAACTTTTTGGGGCTTTTTCCCTTACATTTTAAAAGGAAAATAAGTGAAAACGTATGAAAGACATCTTTGACCAATTATAAACTATAGGTTCAAGTGGAATTCAGATGGAATTCAGGGGCAAAATGGGGCATTTTGGGAATTGGTTTTTTCAGGTGTCAACACTAGCTTTGCTTGGGGAAATGTGGCAAACTTGGCATAGTGAGAATCCAAAATATCTTTGGGAAGACCAAAAACACAAAACACACGAAGGGACACAACACAAAATGCATTTACAAAACAACATATAGTAAAAAAAAGACTGTATCCAAAATTTTGAGACACTACAGGCCAACCCTAGATAAAACTATTGAAGCTACTTGCCTCTATCAAAAGACAAGCCTATTGAAGGAGTTGAGCTCACTCAATCCTTTGCTGCACTGATCACCCAACATTAGAAATAAAAATATTTTGCATGCATGTACATACAAAATACAAGCATTCATATCATCATGCTGAAGATGGAAAAAAATTTACCAAGGCAAGGCAGCCATAGATAATATGACTCATTATCATGCTAACTAATATAGATACACTCACCTTCATGTTCCATGTTAGCATGATGCATTTCTGGATCTACATAAATATCAGCATGATGAGGAACATCAAGTTGAAACATACCCAGCCCAAGTGTGGTCTCAAGCTGGGTTGTGTCATTACTATTCAAATACTTGTGGCCCAACTTCACTAAAAATGCTAATGTACTCCTCCATGACTGAATCAAAGACATGATTCAGATTTAAATCTGCAACATTAGCATGTAGATTAGAAAAGTTGAGGCACTTCAAATGAAGACTCAAAATCTTCAAATTGCCTCTCTGTTTTGGACTCCTTAACACACACTACTCTGTAAAATTTGCTGCTAAGAAAATCACTAATGATTTTCTCCTCTTCACCCTACAGATTAGAAACTTGACCCACACTATAAAACCTAGCCTCAATGTTGTCAAGCCTAGCCAATGAACTCAAAAAAGTGCCTTCAACATGATCCACATCAATAAGAGATAATTACCCCAAACAAAGCTCTAGAAAATCATTTATAACACAGTCTTCATAGTGGGAAACCGTTACCTCCAAATCACTTGTAGTTGTAGTAGTGCTTTCATGATGTCCAACTGAAGCATAATTCACATCATCCTCATGCATACTAGTGCCAATGGCCTCAATTTCATGATTAGGGATAAATAAGGGTAACACATTACATAAGAGACCAGTCTCTTGTTCACCCTTAAGATCATTTTGTATTCCCTCTCTATCCACTTTCTGTCCACAGGTAACTGGGTCATACAACATAAAATGCTCCATCTCCAAAGTTGATAGCGCAAGTTCACTAAACTCAAAGTCATCTTCAAAAATATGATTATCCATGCACTAATGATAATCATGAATTGTGCTACCCGACTGACTTGCATGTTGTTCATAAAGGGAATTGTGCATTATGATCATCTCTTCATCATCATTTGCTTCATAAATATATCTATGCTCTATATAATCAACTACATAAGATGAATCATTCAATCTTTCACGTGCATACATACCTTCCAGGCAGTCTACAATACTACCACAAGTAGCAGGGTCAAAGCTCTCTTCAACAAATTGGAAATCATTATTGATTTTCTCATCTTCATCATCTACCGATGATTGATCCTGTTGTGATGTTCACAACACGCCCCATTATTGCTCCTTAGCAAAATGGGGACCCCTGCTGTTGCTTTGCTTTTTGTTTCTGCTTGTGTTGTTTTGCTTGGTGGTAAAGGGAAAAGAGAGTCAAGTTTGCAAACCTTGTTAAAAATATGGAAAAATGCATTTTCAGTACCCTTGCATGATATGGTTGGATTCCTTGTGAAAAATGAGTCAGGGTTGCTTTTTGAACCATCTTAAAATTTCCCATATTTTGCAAGTTATGATCATTTTGGTAAAATGTACATTCAGGTTTGTCTATCGCTTGGCATATACAAAGTCCTTTGTATGTGCAAAGTCATTTTTTTTATATATACTTGGTCGCTTTTGCATTTCAGGCTTGTATATTCTAACATACAAGCAAAATATACATTGCAGAATATACATAGCGGACCCGAAATTATTATCAAAAACTCAAAGGTCGTTGTATATTCGGGCTTGTATATTTTCATATACAAGCGAAATATACAAGCAAATATACATGGCACTGTTCATATACAATGCACTATTCACATGCAGGTGCGAAAGATGCAAGCGCCATATACAAGCGCCGGACCCGAAGTAATTATCAAACAAGGTTAAATCCTTGTATATTCGCGGGCATGTATATTGGCGATATACAATCAAAATATACAATGCCGGAATTGAAAGGTTATCAAATGGAGTTAATGGCTTGTATATCGCGATATACATAGGTTTTGAAAGGAGAAAGACTTGGTCAAATGCATTACAAAATAGACATCGGTAAGAGTCATACCGATAAAGGGACATCGGCCAAGGTATGTCCATCGGCAGAGGAAGTTTGTGAGTTGCCGATGGGCGATCTCACGCCGATGGAGAACAACGAGGGGGTCGTCGGTAAGAGTCATACTGATAAAGGACATCGGTAAGAAGAGAATGGTTGGCGGAAAGAATATAGAGTTCACCGATGGCGAATCTCTCGCTGATGAAGGGAAATACAAGCCGATAGAGGATGAACGAAGCAAAAAGGCCATCGGCCAAACCATAGTGATCGGCGGAGAGTTTTTTTGTCACGCTGATAATGTAAGACATGCCGATGGAAGAAAACAAAGGAATAAACAATAGAAAAAGGCCGTTGGCCAAATAGCGAATATCGGCCCATGTATTTTTGGACCCGCCGATGGACAGTTTCACGCCGATAGGCGGGAAAAGCATAGCGATGGAAATTTTAAACTATATTTTTGGCGCCCATGGCATTTTCCTGGTCAACGATAGTTGACCCGATGATTTTGAACGTAGTTTCTGCTAATTTTGGACCCGATTTCCACATTTTGCACGGTCACCCTGATTTAAACAGATATTTTTGGTTTCTTGCTGTTTATTTGATAAATTGATACTTATTGCTTGTCTTGTCTTGTAGGCTTGCAGTTGAGGAAGTAGCTGGAACTTGATCACAGTGACCTCATGGAGGAAGGAAATCTGATCTCAGGAGCAGGAGGCTAAGGATGAAGTGCGAGGAAGTCAAGGCCATTCAAGTGAAGGACAAAGTTGCAGCTATGAGCATTATTGCAACAGACAAACAGAAGTTATTGCCAAGCTGCCGGAACTTCTCAGAAGGGGCAATATTTTGCCCAGATTTGACACTGCTTAGAGATATTTTGGAGGACTGGTTCATCTGTATTTATTGCTATAACCAGGGGTTTGAACCAGAGGTAGTTAGGTTTTTTTGGCTATAGTGAGGACAACCAGAAAGTCTATATATTGTGCCTCTCTACACTGTAATACTTTACAACAGGGGCTACACAGGGATTTTTAGGAAAACACAGCAAGTTAGCTTAGTTTAGATTAGAAGTAGAAGAAGGAGGTCGCCTGTTTGTCTGCAGTAAGGTGCGCGTGGAATGTCTGGCTGCCTTACTGTATCTGTAAAGCTTGTAAGTTCTCTGTAGTATGATCAATGAAACTAAGAGTCATTCCTACATTGTAAATCATGTATGACTATTCGTTTCTAATACAATAGAATCTGGAGTTCTGCATCTATCTTCTGAGTGTTCTCCTGCTCTTCTTTGTGTTTTGAAATATTTTCTTTGAGAGCTTGCAATTTTAAATGTATGTTTGTGAAAATGCTCAGAACTTGCATTTAAGGTTTTTACTGTGGATTTGATCAAATTATTGTAGTATTTACATAGTTCATAACAGAAACAATTAGATCCTTCGGTAGATTAAATGAGGTATAGATTAGATCTTTCTAACTTTTCCCAACCCATCTAAAATATTTAGCTGAAAATGTAGAAATCTAAAGGAAATTGTCTCAAATTTGAAGAAGCATGCATAACAGAGTTAAGAGTAGACAGTTTTCATAAATGTATAAAGAAGAAAGCTGCAATAATTCAAGAAAACCATCTGAATTTGCAACACAGTAACACTTGTATGCAAATGAACAAAATACTTGTTGAAATCTATGATTCTTTTGCATATTCTTAGTCCATTAAACCACCAAACAAACCTAAACTACGTAAGGCCCCTTGAACATTACAGCTTCACATTGGCCAACTGAACTTGACCAACCGAACCATTGTAGACTTGGGATTAGTTGAATCTTAAATGATTCCTTCTTATCTTTCAAGTATAGTTTCAGTTCATTATATGTGAATTTTAACTTACTGTTATGATTGCATCAAAACAATCACCAATAGTTTTTCTGGCGCTAGAAGGAGGGCATGATTTGGTTTAGGGTTAAAATTCTGAGTTTAAATGTTATATTCTGAGATATGTTAGATCTCATAAAATTTCAAAAGGCCTAAAAGGGTGAAAAGAAGGTCCCATTTTTTTTAATGGACACATATGGGGACATTTTTCAAGTTAACAGTCCTTTATTTCAGGGAGCTTTGAATGATCAGTTTTATTCTCAAAGTTTATCTAATTTTTGTTTGTCCAGTTGTTGCAGGATACACCGGACTATTGAACACAATGAACTTAAATGTTTAACATTCCTCACTAGGATAGATTCATATTTGAAAGGACTGATTATTTTTTCAGATGTGTTCAGGGCTGAAAGCTGGCAGGAAAAAGAAATTTTGCAGCAACAAGCTAATATAGCACTAGAAACTAATAGGTGGTTAGAAAATACAATAGAAAAATCAATTCTGGAAGGGAATGATAACAGAGCATCTTTTCTTAGGTCATATTATGGAGGGATTGATAGTAGGTCTCTACTTCCTAATACAGGAAAAAGGGAGTGCAAGTATAAATCTTTTAAATCTTGTAGAGAGGAAACCATTTGTCAGGATAAGGTTTTTATTGTTGATCCTAATGCTTTTGGTAAAGATAGTAAAACATCTTTCCTTGAGTCATTTTATGGAAAGGAGAAATGTGGGCAAATAAAAAAATTAGAGTGCACTGAAATTGATGAGATCCCTACTATAAAAACTAGTGAAGTCATAGAGGAGAAAGTAAATCCCAATCCCATGACTGATTTCTCTGAATTGAATGACCAAGTTCAGGATTGTTGCAGGTTAATAGAAGCAGACTCCACACTGGACGATAAATGTGAGTCAGTTGATGACCAATTCTTAAAAATTGAAAATACAGAAGATCATAGAGCTGCTGTGCATAATCAGACATCCCCCCCATGCCATGTTGAAAATAAAATAGGGGAGTATTCCTGTCGATCAAAAGATGTTGTTCCACCTTTACTCTCAAGTGATTTAGAAATGATTAATTTCTGTATGTCAGATTATGATGAACAAGATACTTACTTAAGTGCTGATGTGCAGGAAACTAATGAGAACATTGAGAGGTTTGCTAAATTTGAGGATAAACTGAACATCCAGAATGAAGGAACAAGGATAGATGAAGATGAAGAAATGATACATCTAGAGTCATTCATCTTTCAACTTGAAAAGGGACTAGACATAGAGCTGGACAATGAAAATGCAGAGCTAAATGAAAAGCCAGCTATTAATAAACAAGCGTGTTCCACAGAGCTAAAGGCACATCAGGTTGTCTCTTTCCTTTCCTTAGTAAATAATGATAAATGCTATTTTGATTCTGGAAATGCAAGAGATAGGACATGTATATGGATTAATCATAAACCTGATGAGCTGCCTCAGTTACTAGTTATTAAGAGCTATTCTGATAAACACAATGAATCTAGAATATCAGAATTTTTTTCAGAATTCAAAGATAAATCTGCTAGAATGAGAACCATAACCAGTACCCTGTTACTCCTGCACAATCTAAAGAAATACGCAAGTAGGGGTGTTCTTGGGTCTTTTTCCTGGGTTTCTGTTTGCCTTGGAGAGGCTTGTATATAGTTTTGTAGGGTAGTTGTTTTTGTTTTTGTGTTCTTCTTTTGCCATTTTCTTTTTAGGTTAGTTGTTTGTATAGTTCCTTTTTGTTTCTTTCTGTTTGTACAGCTTTTTTTTTTTTTGGGTTGTTTGTACAGCCTGTTTGTTTGGTTTGTTTGTTGTCTCCTCAGCAGGGATCTTTATTTTGCTTTAGAGTATTAAGGAGCAAAACTAGCAACCATTCAAAACAGTATAAAATTTAGGGTATTCAAGTTAATCATTTACAATTTACACATAACTTGTTACTGTCATGAATGTAGAGAGTTGTTCATCTTCTGAAGTTTTGTATTCAATAAATGTGATTGAGAATTCGAAGCAAGTTTCTCACAATGACACACCTAAAATCCTTGGGTTTGTTGAACTTACCAGTGTAGATATTAGGTGAAAAATCAGAGGTTACCCTTGCTACCATTACAATTCTCAGCTTAATTTCAGCAAGTGTCCACTCCTTGCATCATGAAGTTACAAATTGTTATATCTTATGAAGTCTTTCAAAATGAGAAAATAAAAATAAATAAATAAATAAAGCGGATTATACTGAAAATCCAGATTAAGCCATCTAAGTAACTCTACCGGGGCTATGGACGCTCGCTGGCAGTGGGGCTCTACTTAGGAGAATTGTAACGATAACCTTGCCGGGGCTATGGACGCTCGCTGGCAGCAAGGCTCTATCCGGTCGGCTATGAGGGAATATCCTCACCTACGTAGGCTAATGTCAGTCACTGGTTTGTTCAACCGATCTTCAAGATGAGGATAATTAATCACGTGCACACAACTAAACTGAAAATGGAAATTCATGCACCCTTATTGAATACCTTAAGTCTCAAGCTGAATAGTAATTTGCAGGAGGGATAGTCGGAAGTTATGGATTCATTTCATCTAGTTTTCTTGAACACTTTGAATTTAATTGTTTTGTTTTGGTTGCTAGTTGTTGTGATGTTCACAACACGCCCCAATATTGCTCCTTAGCAAAATGGGGACCCCTGCTGTTGCTTTGCTTTTTGTTTCTGCTTGTGTTGTTTTGCTTGGTGGTAAAGGGAAAAGAGAGTCAAGTTTGCAAACCTTGTTAAAAATATGGAAAAATGCATTTTCAGTACCCTTGCATGATATGGTTGGATTCCTTGTGAAAAATGAGCCAGGGTTGCTTTTTGAACCATCTTAAAATTTCCCATATTTTGCAAGTTATGATCATTTTGGTAAAATGTACGTTCAGGTTTGTCTATCGCTTGGCATATACAAAGTCCTTTGTATGTGCAAAGTCATTTTTTTTTATATATACTTGGTCGCTTTTGCATTTCAGGCTTGTATATTCTAACATACAAGCAAAATATACATTGCAGAATATACATAGCGGACCCGAAATTATTATCAAAAACTCAAAGGTCGTTGTATATTCGGGCTTGTATATTTTCATATACAAGCGAATATACAAGCAAATATACATGGCACTGTTCATATACAATGCACTATTCACATGCAGGTGCGAAAGATGCAAGCGCCATATACAAGCGCCGGACCCGAAGTAATTATCAAACAAGGTTAAATCCTTGTATATTCGCGGGCATGTATATTGGCGATATACAATCAAAATATACAACGCCGGAATTGAAAGGTTATCAAATGGAGTTAATGGCTTGTATATCGCGATATACATAGGTTTTGAAAGGAGAAAGACTTGGTTGAATGCATTACAAAATAGACATCGGTAAGAGTCATACCGATAAAGGGACAACGGCCAAGGTATGTCCATCGGCAGAGGAAGTTTGTGAGTTGCCGATGGGCGATCTCACACCGATGGAGAACAACGAGGGGGTCGTCGGTAAGAAGAGAATGGTCGGCGGAAAGAATATAGAGTTCACCAATGGCGAATCTCTCGCCGATGAAGGGAAATACAAGCCGATAGAGGATGAACGAAGCAAAAAGGCCATCGGCCAAACCATAGTGATTGGCGAAGAGTTTTTTTGTCACGCCGATAATGTAAGACATGCCGATGGAAGAAAACAAAGGAATAAACAATAGAAAAAGGCCGTCAGCCAAACAGCGAATATCGGCCCATGTATTTTTGGACCCGCCGATGGACAGTTTCACGCCGATAGGCGGGAAAAGCATAGCGATGGAAATTTTAAACTATATTTTTGGCACCCGTGGCATTTTCCTGGTCAACGATAGTTGACCCGATGATTTTGAACGCAGTTTCTACTAATTTTGGACCCGATTTCCACATTTTGCACGGTCACCCTGATTTAAACAGATATTTTTGGTTTCTTGCTGTTTATTTGATAAATTGATACTTATTGCTTGTCTTGTCTTGTAGGCTTGCAGTTGAGGAAGCAGCTGGAACTTGATCACAGTGACCTCATGGAGGAAGGAAATCTGATCTCAGGAGCAGGAGGCTAAGGATGAAGTGCGAGGAAGTCAAGGCCATTCAAGTGAAGGACAAAGTTGCAGCTGTGAGCATTATTGCAACAGACAAACAGAAGTTATTGCCAAGCTGCCGGAACTTCTCAGAAGGGGCAATATTTTGCCCAGATTTGACACTGCTCAGAGATATTTTGGAGGACTGGTTCATCTGTATTTATTGCTATAACCAGGGGTTTGAACCAGAGGTAGTTAGGTTTTTTTGGCTGTAGTGAGGACAACCAGAAAGTCTATATATTGTGCCTCTCTACACTGTAATACTTTACAACAGGGGCTACACAGGGATTTTTAGGAAAACATAGCAAGTTAGCTTAGTTTAGATTAGAAGTAGAAGAAGGAGGTCGCCTGTTTGTCTGCAGTAAGGTGCGCGTGGAATGTTTGGCTGCCTTACTGTATCTGTAAAGCTTGTAAGTTCTCTGTAGTATGATCAATGAAACTAAGAGTCATTCCTACATTGTAAATCATGTATGACTATTCGTTTCTAATACAATAGAATCTGGAGTTCTGCATCTATCTTCTGAGTGTTCTCCTGCTCTTCTTTGTGTTTTGAAATATTTTCTTTAAGAGCTTGCAATTTTAAATGTATGTTTGTGAAAATGCTTAGAACTTGCATTTAAGGTTTTTACTGTGGATTTGATCAAATTATTGTAGTATTTACATAGTGCATAACAGAAACAATTAGATCCTTCGGTAGATTAAATGAGGTATAGATTAGATCTTTCTAACTTTTCCCAACCCATCTGAAATATTTAGCTGAAAACGTAGAAATCTAAAGGAAATTGTCTCAAATTTGAAGAAGCATGCATAACAGAGTTAAGAGTAGACAGTTTTCATAAATGTATAAAGAAGAAAGTTGCAATAATTCAAGAAAACCATCTGAATTTGCAACACAGTAACACTTGTATGCAAATGGACAAAATACTTGTTGAAATCTATGATTCTTTTGCATATTCTTAGTCCATTAAACCACCAAACAAACCTAAACTACATAAGGCCCCTTGAACATTACAGCTTCACATTGGCCAACTGAACTTGACCAACCGAACCATTGTAGACTTGGGATTAGTTGAATCTTAAATGATTCCTTCTTATCTTTCAAGTATAGTTTCAGTTCATTATATGTGAATTTTAACTTACTGTTATGATTGCATCAAAACAATCACCAACAGATCCAATCAAAGGTAGGTGCAATAACTATTGTTCTAATATGAATTGCTGCCATACACTGCACCAGCATCTTCTTCTACCCTTTTTCACACACAATCATCACTTGACATTGTGTCTGGATCACATGAAACACCCACATCCTTGTTGTCTACAACAACTTGTTCAATATCAGCTACCTCTGTATTTAACGATAGGGATTTTGTGATCATATCCTACTTAACTCTGTCAGCATAATCAATGAATAGATATGCCTAGTGCATACCCACTAGATTGAATTCCTTTCGTATACAAATTGGACTTAAAGTAACATCATAAGCCCTCAAATACATGTCAATACAAATAGGAAGATCAGGTCTAAAATTTTCTAGGATGTGAGATAGGGCCACCACAAATCTGTGGTTGAGCTCCATGCTAGGCTCTCCTTCCTGCCTTCCAATATCTCTTAGTTCTTAGACAAGAAACACAAGGTCTAGCTTATTTGTAAAATATTCAAATACAGCCACTAACTGATCCCAAGAAGCAAATGTTGATCAAGGAAACTAACCAGCCACTTTTGTGCTACTCCACATAGAGATCTAACAAAAAACCTCATCCACATATCTTCATTTTCAAATTGGAACTTGTCCATGAAGTCTGAAAATGCATCAATATGTGCCTTTTCCATCATACACTTCACACCGATCAAATAAAGGCATCTGATAATAGATCTTCTTGGGCATGGATTGCTTCTCATAACTGACCCATGAGACATCCAACTGTCTATATGTATTTTTATTTACAATAGGGAGAGGTTGAGGAAAAGAGCAACTAGGAACATTAGGAGGGGGATTGGACTGTGGACTAGATTGATGTAGCCTTATTTGACTTTCTAATTCTTTTTCTTGTTGTAGCAAAGACTCAAGCAACTGATTCTCTTTTTCAATTTTGTACTGTAGCCTAGTGGACTCATTTCTATTATGTAGGGGTTTAAATGAATCAGGATTTGTAAAATTATTAATGATGAAGGGGGTAAATCATAAAACACACAACAACAAAAATTACATACAGAAAATAAAATATTCTTTTATTGATTTTGACAACTCATCACATTACAGAAGCTCAAATACAATAAGAGGATGAATCCTCTATAGACTGCAACACATTACAGCTACCCATCACTAGACTTTGGAATCTTCTACCTTATGTAACCCCAAATCCGTTAGGGTTTCTATTTTCCCACCTATTCTTGACTCTAAACTTTCCCCCTTAACTCTACTACTACCAAGGGTTCCTAAAAATGGTCATATATAGCCCTTTTTCATGGCCATCAGCCAAATTTCAAAATTTGCATCTCCCTCCAAAAATAGGTGAACATCTGGGAGCCATAACTTTTGATCCGAGTGTCTGATTGACACACCGTTTGAAGTATTGGAAAGATCATGGAGTGATATACGTGATAAGATCATACTCTACTAGTTCTACCCATTTTTAGTCCTGTACAAGAACGTTTAGTGCCTCAAACCTAAATTTGAATAATTTTCAAGTATTTTTCAGGAAATTGAAACTTTAATATCTTTCAGCTCACAAATGATCTCTACATGATTCCTTCACCAAAGGTCTTGTTTTTCTTTTACAAAGCATCCTACAAATTTTTACTTCAATCCGTGCCCAAATGCAAACTTTCAAAAAATAATAGTTTGTTATTTTTAACAGTTTGGAAAAACTAAAAGTTCTACATCATTATTCAAGCGATTATGGAACCAAAAACACTAATTTTGAAAAGAAATGGAAATAACATCAATAATTTTGAATCAACATCTTTTTTGGGTGATGCAAGATTGCCCTTACACCACTGGATGCTCCTACATCAAACACCTAGGGTAATTTTGAGAAGTGACCTTGTCACATCTCAAGCGTTTGAGGAAAGCCCCAAATGGTCCACTTCTGCCTTAGATAACTAAGAAGAATCTTCAATAGGGCTTCCTTTCCACTTCACCAGATATTATTCATATTGCATATTCTGAGTACTCCTTCCCACACGGCTATCCAAGATCTCTTCTATCTCCTCCTTTGAAGTGGATGCCAAAATACTCCACTGTTCTTCTGTTAGTCCATCCTTTGTTCCACCTTCATGATATTCTGATAAATCAGCAATGTTGAAAATAGGGGAAATGTTGATCCCACTCGACAACTCTACCTCATATGCATTTCTTGAATCATGCTTCTTCAAAATTTTACATGGTCCAAATTTCTTCATTTTCAACTTATTATATGTTCCAACTAGAAACCTCTCTTTTCTCAAGTGAACCATGAATTCATCTCCAACCTAAAATTCCTTATATCTCCTCTTCTGGTCTACCTTAGCCTTGTACTAAATATTCATCTCATTAATGTGCCTTCTCACATCTTCATACAAATTATTTAGGTGTTCTACAAAGTCTTCAACTTCAGCACTTGTCTTTTCTCCTTTGTCTAGCTTCCTTAACTTTGAAGCATTTCTTGGACTACTCCCATATACAATCTGGAATGGTGATTTACCTGTACTCCTATTGATAGAATTGTTGTAAGCAAATTTTGCATGTGGTAAAATCAAATCCCATCCCTTGGGCTTATCTCCTACTAAGCATCGTAGTAGGTTACCCAAACTCCTATTCACCACTTCTATCTATCCATCAGTCTGTGGATGGTGTGTAGAACTGAACTTTAAATTTATCTTCAACTTCTTCCACAATATCCTCTAGAGATAACCAACAAACTTGGTATCTCAATCTAAAACTATGCTCTTTGGTAGACTGTGTAATCTCACCACTTCCCTGAAAAATAACTTAGCTATATGAACAGCACCATTAGTCTTCTTACAAGGAATAAAATGTGACATCTTCAAGAATCTATCCACCACCACAAAAATAGAATCATGTCCTCTATGTGTCCTTGGTAAACCAAGAGCAAAATCTATACTAATATCATCCAGTGGCTTCTTAGGTACCAGTAATGGCTGATATAGCCCTATATTCGAACTTGTTTTTTTTGCCATCTGACACACTCTGCACAAATTTCCTCACATCTTTCTACAACTGTGGCCAATAGTAATTCTCACCAACAATAGAAATGGTCTTATCTCGACCAAAGTGTCTAGCTAATCCCCCACTATGCTTCTTCTTAATCAGGTTCTCTCTCATGGAACTCCTCAAAATGTACAACTGGCTTCCTCTAAACAACATGCATCTTAGATTATGAAATCCAACCATTTTGTCCTATTCAAAGTAACAGGTTCCAAACAAGCCTTCGAAGCCTCTATAAAATCTAGATCTTTAGCATACAAACTTTTGAACTCATCAAACCCAACAACCTCTATCTTCATTTCTATCAACAAATTTTGCCTTCTGCTCAAGGCATCTATAACTTTGTTGGACTTCCCATTCCTATGCTTCAAAACAAAAGTATAACTCTGTAAAAACTTAACCCATTTTAGGTTCCTTTGGTTCAACTTGCCTTGACTATTAAGATACTGCAAAGCCTAATGATCAGTATATAAAACAAACTCTTTTGGCAACAAATAATGTCTCCATTTCTTCAAATCCTAAACTATTGCATAAAACTCCTGATCATAAACAAAATACTTTTTTGGCATCATTAAGCTTCTCATTGAAATAGGCAATAGGCAATAGGTAATCTTCTCATGTGGCATTATCTTTTTCATGTGAGACCCACTAGACCTTGCACTGTGTAATCTCTCTATTATGCAAGTGAAGCTTCTGAACTTTGAGCACCTTGAGAGGATCGATCATGACCACTCCTAGGTCCTATACCTATAAAGAATTCTAATAAAGAATATGATTATCACATGTTATATACTTTTTCAAATATGAAACATGAAAAATATTGTGCATCCTAGCAAGAGCTGGTGGTAGAGCAATTCTGTAGGCAACCAAATTGATCACTTCGAGAACTTCAAATGGTCCTACATATCAAGGAGATAGTTTGGAAGACTTCCCAAACTTTATGGAACTCTACTGAGGCTTGACTCTCAAAAGAACTTTTTCTCCAACTAAGAATTGCCTTGGTGTATGCTTGGCATCAGCATAACTTTTATGTCTATCATTTGCTTCTGCTAATCTATTTCTGGTCAGCTTGATCTATTCTTCCATTTTTGATAACATTTCTGAGCTAATGCTAATCCTATCATCTAGCTTATCCTAGCTTATAGGAGTTTGACTTCTTCTTCCATGCAATGCTTCAAAGAGAGCCATCTTAATAGTAGAATGATAGGAGTTGTTATATGCAAAATCCACAAGCAATAGATATTCTTCCCACTTGTATTACTGATCCATGCAATTCATTTGCAACAAATCTTTTAGAGCTTGATTTACCCTCTCAATCTGACCATCTATCTCAGGGTGATAAGCCAAGATTATATTGAGTTGAGTTCCTAGCACTAAGAACAAAGTTTTCCAAAATCTTGGCATCATGCGCGCATATCTGTCTGAGATAGTTTTCTCAGGAACTCCATGCAATCTAAACAAGTTTCTTGCAGAAACTTGGAAGCTAAAATTGGTGCTCCATCCATTAGATTTCCAAGTATAAAATGAAGTACCTTTGTGAGCTTGTCCACCACCACTAAAATAGCATCATGTCTATTTTGAGACATTCAGAGACCTTGAACAAATTCCATACTAATGAACTACCACTTCCACTTAGGAATATCATGCGGGTACAAAAGTTCTGCTGGATGTTGATGCTTAGCCTTGATTCTCTAGCACTCTAGGCAACTTGCTACAAAACTTGTAGCATCATTCTTCATTCCTTTCCATAAATAAAGAGGCTTCACATTAGCTAGGAGTTTGGTTACTCCAGGGTGACCTGAATATGACGTAGAATGAATTTCCTTCCACACAAGGTTTCTTTATTCTGTAGAGTTTGGAACATACATCCTTCCTCTGTATCTTAAAATCCCATCTGGTTCAAAATAGAACCCATCATACCTCAAATCTTGAGGATTTACTATGAGATCTTGCTTAACTTGCTCATAGTACTCATCACCTAGACATAATTTTGTAACACTAAATCCTTAAAGTTCAAGTGGATAGAGACAATTGATGAGATATGCCTTTGTCGACTTAAAGCATTTGCTACTCAGTTCTCTTTACCTTTGATATAACTTATCTCAAATTCATACTCAGATATCAATTCTAACCATCTTCTTTCTCGAGCATTCAGATGAGGTTGGGAAAATATATACTTAAGACCTTGATGGTACGACTTCAGTTCAAAAGGCTTTCCTAACAAATAGTGTCACCACACTTGTAAAGCATGCACAATTGCTGCTAACTCTAAGTCATGAGGAGCATAATTCTACTCATATGCTCTTAGCTATCTGGATTCATAGGCTACCACTTGCCCATTCTCCATAAACGCTCCTCCTTAACCTTCACTTGAGGCATCAGTGATTACAACAAATTGACTTTCCAGATGAGGAAAATTCAATATTGGTGCAATTGTCAACCTCTCTTTTAACTGATCAAATGTCTCTTGACATTTTTTTGATCGGTCAAAATGCTTTCCTTTTATCTGAAGTGAAGTGATTGGGTTTGCAATCTTATAAAAGTTCAAAATGAACTTCCTATAATATCCAGCTAACCCCATGAAACTATGCACTTCATGCACATTCTTTGGCACATGCCACTCAAGTATAGCTTTGATCTTCGCATGATCTACTAAAATTCCTTCAGCTGATATTATATGTCCCAATATTGTATCTCTTTCTAAAAGAAAGTACACTTAGAAATCTTCCTATACAACTTATATTCCCTCAGCTATTGAAGAACTAACCACATATGCTCCAAATGCTCTTCCTCATTCTTAGAATATATAAGAATGTCACATGAAAACACTAGAAAAAATTTATCCAAGCAATCTTGAAAAACACTATTCATCAAATTCATGAATGTTGTAGGGGCATTCGTAAGTCCAAAGGTTAAAATGTTATGAACTCATAATGTCCATACCTTGTTCTGAAAGTTGTTTTATGAATGTCTTCATCTTTCAATCTCAATTGATGATATCCAAATCATAGATCGATCTTTGAGAATACTGTTGTGCCCTACATTTGATCAAAAAGATCATCAATATGCAGTAGATGATACTTATTCTTTATCATTGCTTTATTGAGCATATGATAGTCTATACACAGATGCAAGGTTGCATCCTTCTTTTTGACAAAGATCACAAGTGCTCGCTAAGGTGAAACATTAGGTCTAATCAACCCTTTAGCCAATAGCTCCTAAAGTTGGGCTTTCAATTCCAGCAACTCCATAGTAGTCATATTGTATGGTGCCTTTGATATCAGCTCAAATCTAGGTATTATATCAATTGAGAAATCAAAATCTCTCTTCGAAGGTAACCCCAGAAGTTCATTTAAAAAGACATCCCAAAAATCTTGTAGGAAAGGATAATTCTCCAAGGGTATATTTTGTTTACTAGGATCCTCTTCTACTTGTTCCATTTTGACTACAAAAACTTGACATCCTTTTCGCCTAGCCTTCTTCTGATCTTGAATTCTCTTTGTGCACCTTGCAAATAGACTTTGTTTCCTACATCTTCTAGACACTCAATTCTTTTTACAAAATAGTCAATATTGACCCTATGTCTCCACAACCAATTTATTCCTAAGATAACATCATAGGAACCTAGGGGGGCTCCATATGAATTCACCTTAGTTGAAAAGCTAGGAAGATCAATTTTGGCTTCAAACATGCATTACTCTACCTGAGCTTTAGTCTGGTTAGCATATTCAACTGACCAGGGTTTAGCCATATATCCATCTCTTCTAGAAAATGTATTCAATACTCTTGTAGAATAAAACTTTCTGTTACTCCAATATCAATTAAAATAGAAACTCCAAACAAAATACCTGTCATCTCTATGGGAGTAATCTGGTACTCTACCTAGTGATTGTTCAATACCGCATGGATCCTCTATTGAAAACTACTTGATGGGTAGGTAATATGTTACTACGTTGATGAACTCCTTGGTTCTTGGTTGGACGTTGATTTGCGTAATGATCTCCAGTACAAGAGAAACATCACCCATGAGGTCCTCACTTTTTAGTAGGTTTGTTTGTATTATTATCATTCTTCCAAAAATTGCTATTGCTTTTCTTCTCATTTCTAGGTCCATTCCTGTTATTTCTGAAGCCCTTGTCACCTTTTAATTCACATCCTATTTATCATTCCTTTTCTTGAAAGGTTGAGAATCTTGTGACTTATTAAACATCTTACAATTCTTCTCGTGATATGCATAAATTAACTTCAATTTTTGCTCTTGTTTGATTGCCTTCTCAAAATCTTGGTCGATAGTGGTAGGACCATGCACATCCACTTCTCCACCTATCTGAGCATACAGACCCATGATGGATTTTCTAATTCATAACCTTTCATCCTTCTAATATTGTGGCACATACTTCAGGAGATGGGTGAACTTTTCCCAATATTCAACAACTGACATTTCTCTTTTTTGCGGATTCTAAAAATCTATTATCTTTTGGTAAAAAAAAAGATGTGGCAACCACTATTGTCAAACTATGACCACAAACTAATTCCATGTTAAGCTCAGAGAACTTAGCCCCAGTTTTATTTTCTTGTTCATCCACCATGTGGACACTTCACCTACAAACTGATAGGCACCCCATAGTGCCTTAGTTATCTTAGAGTAGTTTATGATCTCAAAATACTTTTCTATCTATGTCAACCAAGCTTCTACGGCATCACCACTTACTGTTCCATCAAACTTGGTTGGCATCACTTTCTTCATATCTCTTGAAAACTCTAAGGCAAGTCTATTTCTCATTTCATCTTGAGACTTAGTCTTATCAACATCCTCCCTTCATTCATTATGATAATTGGGTTCATGGACATAATCATCATCCCCTACATGTGAGTCCTCTTTTTCTCCTTTGGGTCTGCCTTGACCCCTCACTTCCTCTTCCAGGTTTCCAAGACTTTCCTTCGTCTCATTCAACATGGTCAATATTTCATCCAGCTTAGTCATTGGGTTTTCAGAAGGATTCGACTCTCCATAAATATCTCCAAGATTTGTTTGAGTTCAAACCATGATTATACTCTATATCACACCTAATATTCATATTAAGTTATAGATTATAATTCAAAAATAATGCATCACATTAGTTAAAAATTCTTCATTAAATCTATTAAAAAAACTTAGATTTGTGCAAAACAATCTCATCTTTATTATAGTTTATGTTTGGTATAAATACATCCTAATTTAGATAGATAACTCAAACAAAGCTACATGTCACTGTCAGTTAAAGGATATTCCTCAGGTTCCTCTTCCCCATTAGAATCCATTAAAATAAATTTAGAGGGTGGATGCACACGCAGGTACTCCTCCAACACCTCTTTTCCTAATGTAGGGGCATCATGACCATACCCAAATGGCATGTTGTGACTAGTAAATGGTTTACTTGGTTTTACTACATGATTAGGAACAATGGGTCTCTTATCTAGTTCATTGTGTTGTTTCTTTTCTAGTCAAATATGCTTAAGAACATCAACCAATGTTTCAGAGTCTTCTAGTCATGCACCCTCATCATAGTCAATATGTTATTGGAGTTTTACCTCCTCAGTTGGTTCTTGCTTAACCACTATCTTTGGTAAGTTATGGGGAATAGACTTCCTAGAAGTTTTCTTGGTTCTTCACACCATTCTGTTATCAAACCAATTCCAAACATTTGCCAATCTGTTGAATGTTGACAAGTTTTCTCATAATGAGCTCATAGGTCCATGTGTTGAACTTGGTAGCCATGTGTAACATACCAACTCATATAACTTGGAATTACTGACTAAATTTATTAAGAAAGTAAAAGAACATGTTTAACAATGAGTGAAATACTTTTCTTATGTAACATATGAATTTAATCACATAGAATTAAATGTATATCTTTCCAAAATATTTTTGAATCTTGAATTACAATATATTCAAAGATTAAATCATAGTGAAATCATTTCACTTTAGATTTAATACAAATAATTTGCACTTCACAATTTGAAAAATTTTACATAACTTTGAAAATAATAAGTCATAACATGAAGTATACTGCATCTAGAATCTGGTATCTATCTCACAAGTTTTGGTGAGTCTTTTTCTATAGAGGGAGAGCGTCATCCAAGTACTTTTCCTCCAACCATAGACCGGTGGACCCCACTCATCTTACATCTAGAAGTGGCCCTATCTTTCACGAAGAGTATAGACATATAAGGAACCAACAAGTTGCCATCTGAGTCATAGTGTTGTGTCCTATGTAACTCAATCAATCATACAACACTAGCCAATCTTCTTGCTAAGTATCATCATTCTGACATGTTATGTAATCTAGACATGGTGAACTGACTAATGCATGTAGAACCAAATGCATCACTTTGTCCAAAGGTTCTCTATAATCGATGTTTGCAATAAACATAGTCGTGTTTTCACAGACCTCTAACTCAACTTGGAAACTACCGCATCCTACAATTTGACTTGCTTGACTAGAATCTCTAGACATGAATTATCTTGACTAAATTCAAATCCTAGCCAATTTGACTTAGAATTAATCCTTAACCTAGGATAAACATAATATATTGGTTTAGGTGACTTTAACTTTTAACAAAGTCCCTCTTTGCATACTTGCAACTACTAGGGTCTATGAATTCTTGTCATTCTAATCCGTGACCCAAAAATTGAGCACTCTTGTGTAATATATCAAGTTTTTGACTCTCTCATGAAATCATTCATTTTATCATAAATGCTTCTTAGACTCATCCTAAATTATACTTGTCTTGATCTATGGTTTCTCAACCACTCACTATCAACTGAAATAAACAATAGACTAAATCAATGTTATAACTGATTTAAGAGTTTTCATGTTTTCTTAACCCTTCTATCAGGTCAAACCTAGGGATTTAAATTTTCTATCCCAATGCATTGGAATATCAAATACTCTTGTTTTCCAAAGGTTAAAATTTATAATAATACAACATGAATATGATAACATCTAGTCTTCTCTTAACCACTTGGGCATTGTTTGAATTCACATTTCTCATAACATGTATGAACATAGTACATGAGGTATATCGTCATTCATGTAAGATCTTAATGAATACTATCATTATTATAAGTAATCTTTTGAATAAATTCAATCTTTCAAAGGTTAAATAGGTTTGAGTCTAAAAATATAATATTTTTGAACTCTTGGTCTTCTTAAGTCCACAAACTTTTGATATAGGATAGGTTATGAACTCATATTTAACATCCTTTGTATATCATGATAATGCTTATCATTAAGGTGTTTTCAATGATATCAATATCATTTATATATATTCTATATAAGTTAGTATCTATCACCAAAACTTTTCATTATTAAAATTAAAACTTATACATATAAATCATTGTGAAATGTTAATCTATCACCGACTAAACTTTCTATAATCTTACTCATCTCAACTTCTAGGTTTATATATGAGTTCTCATAGAGTTCGACCTCTACATTTTATATGCTAGATTTCTACACAGATTTGGTGTTTTGATAGATAAAAGAAACCTATGTTTGCTAGAGTATACAAAGCTAAATGACAACTTTGTGTAGACTGTAAACCTTTGTGTAAACAATGTTATTCAAAACATTTTCCCATAATTCTGTGTCTATCAAAGCAATAAATTTTACAATATATCTTCTCTATGGGTTCAATGATACAAAACGATGGCAAGAAAAGTTATGTTCCATAACATTTCAGATGTAAACTAAAACATTTTACTATTTAACCTCTGTGGTTTTCTACTTGTGTTCAATGACATTTTTATTGTCTCTCTCATAAATTCAAACTCCATTATCACAAACATTTTATGTTCAGTTTCATAGATTTGACATGACAGTGTTTCTCTATTTCCTACATATGTATGTTTACAAAATTGTTATGACCATTCTATCACTACTTTGTATAACTCTTATATACTTTTCTATATGAAATCATATCTCTATATGTTTATACATAATGGGAATATCACAGTTTAATAATGCAAAATATTGCTTCTAAGAGATATCTTTACCTAAAAGTGTCAACGATTTCCTAAAACCCTAAGCTCTTCCTTTGCATTTGTCTCTCTTTCCCTACGGATCTTTGATGAGAACAAGGCTCTTTGTTCTTAATCATAGTCTTTTGCTTCCTTCCTATAGCTGCCCTTGGTTGAGGTTGATAGCATGTGATAGTCTGCCATGAGCTCCTCACTCTTGGCCTCTATGTTCATCAGGATATTTCTTCAGACCCCGTATCCCTCACAAACATATAGTCCTCCAAGTTTACAAGAAATGGAGTATAGTGGTACAAGCCATAGATGATCTATTTACTGTTGTTACAAAGAGATAATTACAAATCCTACATAGACCCACTTAAGCTATTTTTGAGGAATAGGGCAATCTTCTCTGGATATTGTCCTACATGTATCCCTCACAATATAGCCTTTTAAAAAGGATTTACTCTCCATAACTGTGGATATTTTTACTGTATTTATGCCTATTTTCACTCTAAAGTGGCATGGAGAAATGATGGAGTCGCTGATCGTTAAGACCATTCCCAACT
Source organism: Cunninghamia lanceolata (assembly GCA_027924645.1). Classification (NCBI taxonomy): domain Eukaryota; kingdom Viridiplantae; phylum Streptophyta; class Pinopsida; order Cupressales; family Cupressaceae; genus Cunninghamia; species Cunninghamia lanceolata. Next base: position 11,951,531 of record BSBN01000916.1, on the reverse strand, counting down.
ATTCAAAAACTCCTCCTTTCTCCCCATGACCAACATGGAGGAAATGATGGAGTCACTGATCGTTAAGACCACTCCCAACTATTCAAAAACTCCTCCTTTCTCCCCATGACCAACGTGGAGGAAATGATTTGGGTGCCCAAAAACTACATGAAGTGGTTTTGTATTAAATTTGGAACTATACCACGTTCCATAAAATGCTCATCGATTGCATACAATTGGTTTAAACTTAAAGTTCATGTCAAATAGATATTTAACAACATAATATAGGTGTATACAACATATACTTATATTGTCTCTAACACACAATATGATATGTGAATGGGGTAAAGGTATTCTCCCCCTCTCAAAATTTCTTAAACATCAAAAAAGATAAATTAACATAATAGAATTCCAATCGGGAATTACCAATAATAAAGTAGTTTAACTACTAGTATTTATTTGTTCTAGTAATATAATATTATATTCCTATCACACAAAAAATAATGACTATCAACTATTTCCTTGTCAATGGTCATTCTCTAACCTAACTTATTTTTTGACAATAACCTCATCTTAATGGATCTAGTTGAAAATTGACATTTGTCAAGTCAGAACCAAACTTAGACCAATTGGTCAAACATAACATACCATACTCGATGAAGGTTCACTAAACTGTGAAAGCATGAGACTTAGATGGCAAACAATATGTTCTTATCCATACATCTATTCTCTTCTCTCTAATGATGATCTCCCTCTCTTTCTCAGAGGGTGGAAAAATCCATATCTTGATTACAACTTGCAATCACCAAACTGGGATTAGTGTATCTTTAGTCAATCCATAAACCTTATGAATACATAATCACGACATCTTATAATCACATGTCTAATTTCTAATCATATAAAAATAAACTCATGATATCATTGATTTATCTTGACATTTTCACATATCGTCAAATCATTAATTCATGCATAATTAACTACTAATTACGTGCAAGTAAAAAGTAAATCATAGTCACAATTTGGGGTGTGACAATCAATGTGGTCATAACCATAGTGCTTATTTTAGACGTGACTCTCACAACTCTCATGGATCCCCTTAGCATAGATATTGTGGCTGGTCTCCCCTACCACATGACCAATCTATTGCTTCTTCGCATGATCATGGCATCTCTAGTTGGTATGACAATGGGAAGTCTACTTAGCTAAACATTGTTATTTCTCTTGTTCGCACAACTCCTAGTTATCAAAAAGAAGAAAAAGACAAAGAAGATACCATTACTAGTTCAGAGCCTATTCTTGATGGCCATGATCTCTCAAATGGCTAAAGGAATCTCTTTTACTATAACTCTCCTCCTCCCATTGGGATTGCTTTATTAGTTGTATAGTGGTGTGACCACTTTTCATTTTTTTGTGGACTTTTGCATCAACTTTTGGATGTATGATTCTATTCAACCTATCTTTTATGTGAATTGATCTATTATGTTTTTATATAATTTAATAAAGAAAGTGCACTATTCATCATAAAAATGACTTTGTTATGAATTGAATGGAAATTGATGAAGTGAAAAATACAATAGTTTTGATTAGAGTTGAGCTAACTATTAATGTACATCATAGAGATTGATTGCATTTTGAATACTTCTTATATTAATAGTATCCTCTTCCATAAATTGCAACACCAATATTATTAAAGGTTGTAATTGCTTTACTTAAACATTATCATAGTATTTCTCTCTCATCCACATGAAAAAGTGGTAAATAGTTACCTTAATTTTACAATTGACCAAATTTTACTTTTAACTATTAAACCAATCAATGTTTAAGAAGTAACGATTTATAGTAGTATCCATTGATATTCACGTGGGTTTTATATACTATCAGTGCTGCTCAACATGCTCAGAGAACCCTACGAAATAGCTATTCTTAAATATCATCGAGTTCAATAGTCAAAGGTTAATTTTGGCCAATAAAAATAGGACAAATATTTACCACTTTTTGTTGTGAATGAAGTGTAAAATTCCTATTGATTATTTACCTTTAAAGTAGATGATATTTAAGTAGAGTATTGTGGAATAGAGGAGAAATGATTAAATAAATATATAAAATTATATAATGAGGAAGAAAGGAAAATAGAAAATCAGCTAGCAAACTTACTGTTCATAGTTGATGGAAACTTCATCAAAATCAAGATTGACAATATTAGTGAAGGGCTCTAGAGATAAAATGATTGTGGCAGTGCATCCAACTTGGCAATCATCAATGATCCTCATGATTATGGATTTGGTCTTGCAAGGATTCGAAACCCGCTCATTTGTTGCACCAGTGTAGGTGACTAGATACTCTCTTCCACCACTCTACTTAAATATCATCCACTTCAATGGTCAAATAGTCAATAGCAATTTTACACCTCATTCACACCAAAAAGTGGTAAATATTTGTCCTCTTTTTATTGTCCAAAATTAACCTTTGACTGTTGAAATGGATGATATTTAAGAACAACCCTCTTCCATAGGGTATTGTATCGCTTTTCGATATGAACACATTTTCAATTGGAACTTGGTTTCCAGAGCATGGTGATCCTGAACAATGTGAGAGCACTCAATCACTATTACAACACTCATAAACAACAAAAGCCATCGCTAACTTTGGTCACAAAATTCACAGCATACTTACGGACATATGGAGGATAGTAAAACGTGGTTGTTCCTTACTCAACAAGTTGACCCATCCAATGATATCAGCCCAACATAAAACTCATCAAGAACACAACCCACCACTTTCTAATGTCCCCATCTACCATTTCTTGTCAAACTCTGCTATTCTACTAGAACAACGAGTTGTAATTTCTAAATCATGAGTAGTGCAGCTATATATATACTCTACTTAAATATCATCCATTTTAATGGTCAAACAATGAATAGCAATTTTACGCCTCATTCACAATAAAAAGTGGTAAATATTTGTCCTATTTTTATTGGCCAAAATTGACCTTTGACTATTGAAGTGGATGATATTTAAGAATAAGCCTATATATGTGTGTGTGTGTGTCTATATATATACACACACACACACATATGTGTATATATATACATATATGCTTATACATAGAGAGAGACCCCTTGTAATAAGAATTGCATATTACTAAGAAAACTTTTACTTGTACAAATATAAATATTATCATGACCGAATACTTCTAATCTTTTCTGTTAAAACGCCCGTGAATTTTGCATGCCCAGTTCGCATGCTAAAATGCTAAAATGCACATTCTAAAAAAAAGCTAAAGTATACATTCTCATAAATGTTCAAAAATCCCACCATTCTTAAAAATGTTCATAAATCCCACCATGCTAAAAAATGTTTTGTTTGTCACCCTTAGTCGACTATGCAATGCCATAATAGGCGGTCATCGCTTGCGTGAATGTGAGACCTCCAAATCCTCCTGCAACCATCCACACACACTTTGTCAATTCCTCCAAATCATTTAAATAGCTTGTTTTTCTTCCTATTCATGCATAAGGACTAATCCCATTGGCTTGGGTGCTAATCCAGTGTAGGTGCCTGTTTCCCTAAGGTGCTAATCCATTCTAAGTGCTAAACCTTCTACCCTAAGTGCTAAACCATCATAAGTGTTGATCCACCTTGCCTATTGCTAATCCTTCTAGCATATACGCTAAACACACATAGGTGCTAATCCTCCAACCCAGGCGCTAATTGTCATTTTTCCTAAGCCACCCCTTAGGTGCTAAATCGACTGCCAGATGCTAACCCTCCACAAGGGTGCTAATTTCTACCATGGATGCTACCCCTATTACGCAAGCACTAAACCTAACAACCTAGGTGGTACCCATGACCCCTAGGTGCTAAACCCACCCTTTAGTACCTATGCTAAACCTTACCTACCGCACATTTAATGCATCTAACCTACCCCCTAAACCAAATCACAAAGCAAGGTAGGACCACTTATCAGCTCACCAATAGTTGCAAGCCACATGAACTCTTGCATGCACTCCTCCTGACGCTTATTTCGTGGAATACCAACCATCTCGTCTAATCTCCTTCTTCTCCTCTATTCAAATCTCTAAACTTAGCAATGCACAAATGAGGCCTATGGGACCCACTAAGCACTATTTATAGCATTTTTAGCCCTAATTTTCCCCTCCACACCCTAATTTTTCACCCCTTCACCCCATTTTTCTCCCCGACCTCCATTTTTCACCCTTTTTCTTCCCCCCATCCTATTTTTTCCTCTTATATCATTTTGTCATTCTCGTTCCTTCTTTCGAGAAATCTCCTCAAAAAAATATTTTTATTTTTTCCATTGATCTCTCGAGGGGGCATCACCTCAACCATATTTTCTCTTCCCATTGGCTGATTGGGGTAAAAATCTAAAAATTTGATTTTCTTTGATATGCCACCAACACTCTCATTTATGATGCCACATCAAAGACGGGCAAAATTTATACACCTAAAAATGGTCACACTACTTCCCGATTTCATCTACATAATTGATCAACTAAAATTAAACAATTATCCATTCCATCTGACATATATATTAATTAAATAATTATTTAATTAATATTTTCCTTCATCCTGTCTTGTCACTGAAAATCATTAAACATCTCATTTTCCTCTGCTATAATCCAAAAAATCAAATATTCATCCAAAGACTATAGTTCCTATCCACTCCAAAAATTATATATATATATATATATATATATAATTCCCTATTTTATCCATTTTTTATTACTTTTAGTAATCATCATTAATCATCCCTAATCATTTGCACATGGGTTAATTTGGGTTAACCTAGGATTACATCTCCCCATGTTTCTAGAAGTCCACTTGTTATATATATATATATATATATATATATATATATATATATATATATATATAAAATTCCCTATTTTATCCATTTTTTATTACTTTTAGTAATCATCATTAATCACCCCTAATCATCTGCACATGGGTTAATTTGGGTTAACCTAGGATTACATCTCCCCATGTTTCTAGAAGTCCACTTGTCATTCCATGTACATGACAAGTGGTTCTTTGGAAGCATGTGCAAATCTTCCAATTGTCCCATTTGTCCTCTCACCCACTCCATGTGTCATTATTCATCAAATTTAAAATTCCATATGGCACTATTCCTATAATTTAAAATTCCACATGTCCACTCATTCTATTTTTTAATTCTCCACAAAATCCAAGCCTTACCTTTTCATAAATGAGTCCTTACACCTCATCCACCTACTCAATCTTGGCCATCCATCCATTCAACCTTTCATTATCCACCCTTGATTTCTCCGTGAATCTTGGAGCTCCCCTATCATTCAAACCCCTCTTGACACTTGTTTATATGTCCTTGCTTAAGAGCTCTCAAACAATGTGAGCCCTTGATATCCACAATCAATCCTAGCCCTCCATCTTAACCTCCAAAAATATATAAATTGGAGTTTTCTCCCTTCATTTTCATAGATCAATAGAATGCAATGAAACTTTGCCTTTACAAGCACTTGACATCCATTATCAATTAGCACTAATCATATCATTAGGACATATCAAGTGTTTTACATGATCAATTAGGGTGCAATTATGATAGTTTTACTTGTATTACTCTTTAGTCTAATCTTGAGATGGCATAGGTTAATGAATGGAGTGAATTAAGTTAGCTTAGTTTGTTCTAGATTGTTCATTTTCCTCTTTCCCACAAGAACCTAGCAAAAGGACTCAAAGGAGTATCTTGAAACTCTTTTCCAAAATTACAAACCTTTTAAAGGAAATTTGTGACTCTCTCCTCACTTGCCCAGGGTTTTAAAACCCAACCGTAGGTGGAATATCGAGTTTTCACTCAATGGCACTATAGGTTTGAAATTGTTTGGTCTACCATTCTAGAGCCAAAATTGGTTCACTTTTCTTGGTGACACCATTTCCAAGGCCTTCCTATTGGATCTCAAGTTATCCATTTGGTTGTTCCTAACCCCCTTTGTCTTTTTCTAGGCATTTGGAAACTCTTTAGAATATTTTCTATTTTTACTTATGGACCCAAGCTATGTGAACTTGGATACTTGATTTCTTCAAGCCCTTTTAGCTAGAGCTTTTCTCTTGGCATATGATTTTGTAATGTCCCATACTATGCAAGAGAAATATATTACATTAAATAGATCCTACCCTGATGGTGGTATTGCTACAAAAGACAAGTATAGCCAAATGAAGGAGCAGTGATTAATAGAAGTATACAATGAGCTAGCAATTAATAGAGATAGAATTAGCAATATACGATATATATGACAAGCAGATACATTTACAAGGTAGCTATCCATAATTAAAGGATAGAAGAAACTAAATAGATAATATTGTTTAAATATACAAATAACTTAGCGATCCATATGTGATCTATTATAATGATTACAAGGTGGAGTAATCTATTAAAGCAATGATTACTAATTTGGGGTTCAATTAGTTAAGGAAACAAATGATCTTTTAAATGAATGCAATGACTCTTTGAAGAATCATTTCTATTTGTAAGAGACATATCCATTCAGTGTTGATACCTCCCTTGAGTGGATATAAAGAAGAATGGGACATGATAATCAAAGGGGGGAAGAGAGATACACATCAGTCTCATAACAGATCTATCTGCAATCAAATAAGATATTTTCCGAATAATACAAAGAATAACATACATATAAATACAACAGTCTCATCATATCTGCAAGGGATAGATTATGAGGAATAATATTCTTCAATAAAGGATCAGACGTTAGATCTGCAGAAGAATATATTTATACAGAGCCATATGGACTACTGAGGCATCAAAGGATACACTGCTAAATATTATTTAACTGGTTAGAGTAGTGACTATTGACTTATTTATTTATACTATTGTCATTTATATATACATAAGACTCACCAGTCATAGAAGGATGGTGAGGGGATTATATGGAGGAAACCCTACCATGCCCCCCTAAGGGCTTGTTTGGATGAAGGACTGATCAACACCCCTACCATATCTCCCTGAAGGGACCTTATGGAGGGCTTGTTGACATCCTATATCTGGCCAAGCCCCCCATTAGGGCTTGTATGGAAGGAGAACTGAGTAACACCCTGACATGCCCCCTGTTAGGACCTACATGTAGGTATTGTTGACCAATCTATGTCCTACCATGTTTCTCAACACCATACCCCCACTATGACTGAGTTGGGTGAATAAACTAAGTTAATTGCATAGTAATAAATAGATGATGTATTTATATGCATATTGTTTATAAATTTGAATGCAAGGAAATCTTATCTAACACTAATATTTCAAGAGGCGTGTTTGTATATCTATATTTTGTATATATGTTTCCTATGTCTTGATTGCAATTTTAGAGTACAAGAATTATGCAGTTTGAAGATAGTCTAAATGGTAATTCTAAAACCCTAACCCTAACTTGTGGCATTAGAATTTTTCTAGGGCAAATTAAGTAAGAGACATATAGATTCTTCTAGGCATTTGGCCTACAATGCCTTTGAGATTACTTAAATTTGCCATTATTTTGGAGTGGAAATTACATTTACCTTATGGAAAGAGAGAAATACTTAGACTCTGTGTTCAAGCATTGTTGTGGATTCTCACTTTTTCATCTATACTAAAGCCATTATATACTCTAATGTTATGTTATAGATTTGGGTCCACACTAATGAAGTTTATTTGGAGGTTTCCTACTTGTAGACTCTTATTGAGCATTGGAGTAATGCTTTGTGTACTATTTCTCATGTGTCACCTTCTTTTCGTAGTAGGGATGCTTCACCTTTGCATAGACATCAATGTGGTCATAACCATAGTGTTTGTTTCAGACGTGACTCTCATGGATCCCCTTAGCATAGACATTGTTTCTGGTCTCCCCTACCACATGACCAATCTATTGTTTCTTGGCATGATCATGGCATCTCTAGTTGGTATGACAACCGGAAGTCTACTTAGCTAAACATTGTTATTTCTCTTGTTCACACAACTCCTAGTTATCAAAAAGAAGAAAAATACAAAGAGGATACCATCACCAATTGAGAGCCTATTATTGATGGCCACGATCTCCCAAATGGCTAAAGCAATCCCTTTGACTATAACTCTCCTCCTCTCATTGGGATTGCTTTATTAGTTGTATAGTGTTGTGACCACTTTTCATTTGTCCATGGACATTTGAATCAACCTTTGGAGGTATGATTCTATTCAACCTATCTTTTATGTGAATTAATGCATTATGTTTTTATATAATTTAATATAAAAAATGGACTATTCATCATAAAAATGAATTTCTTATGAAATGAATGGAATTTGATGAAGTGAAAAATACAATGGATTTGATTAGAATTGAGATAAATACCATGTACACCATAGAGATTGATTGCATTTTGAATAATTTTTATATCAATAGTATCCTCTTCCATACATTGCACCACCAATATTAAAGGTTGTAATCACTCTTCTTAAACATTATCAGAGTATTTCTCTCTTATCCACATGAAAAAGTGGTAAATAGTTATCTTAATTTTACAATTGACCAGTTTTTTAATTAAATTTTTGAATATCCTATTTAACTTATATTAAAGGAATAAATAATACATATATTTTTTTTTTAAAAGGGTGGTAAAAAGTCACACCCATGCAGGGCTCTACTTAAACATCAACTTCAATGGTCAAAGAGTTAATAGCAATTTTACACCTCATCCATAAAAAAAAGTGCTAAATATTTGTCCTATTTTTATTCGCCAAAAATTGACTTTTGACTGTTGAAGTGGATGATATTTAAAAACAGCCCTCATGCGGTCATGTTTAAAACCTTAAGAGACAAACATGTAGACCGAAGAACATTAAGCAACAAAAACAGGAACAAGAACAGCACCAGCAGAACGTGGAGAATCTCAGTCATCAGATTCCTCCAAAACTATTAAACGAAGTAATGTTTAAGAAGTAACGATGTATAGCAGCATCCTCTGATATTCACGCGGGTTTTATATACTATCAGAGCTGCTCAGCATGCTCAGAGAACCCTGCGAAACAAACGAGGAACGATTAAATGAACATATAAAATTATATTATGTGGAAGAAAGAAAAAGAGAAAATCAGCTAACAAACTTACTGTTCATAGTTGATGGAAACTTCGTCAAAATCAGGATCGGCAATATTAGCGAAGGCCTCTTGAGATAAAACAATGGTGGCAGCGCATCCGGCTTGGCAATCATCAACGATCCTCACGATTATGGATTCGCTCTTACAAGCATTTACAACCCACTCATTTTTTGTGCCGGTGCAGGTGACTAGATACTCTCTTCCGCAGGGTATCGTATCACTTGCCGCCGCGAACACATTTTCTGTTGGAAATTGGTTTGCAGCGCATGGAGATCCTGAACAGTGCCAGAGCAATCAATCACCGTTATAACACTCACAAACAACAATACCCATCACCAACTTTGGTTACAAAATTCAGAGGGCTATTCTTAAATATCATCCACTTCAACAGTCAAAGGTTAATTTTGGCCAACAAAAATGGAACGTCTGAACCAACCGGTTCGTTGTAAGCAACCAGCTGGTTGACAACCTGTACGGCCGGACCGTCGACGGATTGTACGGCACGAATGGTCGAAAGACACTCAGTCGGTTCGGTCACTAGGTTTGGTCGACTGGCAGAATCGACTGCCCAGCCATACAGCCAGTCGTTTACAACACACCAGCTGTTTACCACTGGGCAATAAAAATAGGACAAATATTTACCACTTTTTGTTGTGAATGAGGTGTAAAATCGCTATTGATTGTTTGACCATTGAAATGGATGATATTTAAATAGAGGCAATTCAAAGTATACTTACGGACATATGGAGGATAGTAAAATGTCGCTGTTCCTTGATCAACCAGCTGACCCATGCAACGATACCAGCCCAACATAAAACTCATCACAAACACAGCCCGCCACATGCTACAAATGTCTCCATCTACCATTTTTCGCCAAATTCTGTGATTCTACTGGGACAACAAGTTGCAATTTCTAAATCATGAGCAATGCAGATATATATATATACACACACATATATCGTTTACACATATATATTGCTTACCTTAAACAGCCGTCACGTTGTATGTCAACAATTTTTCTGGATTTTCAACCTCTAACAATAATAACTTCTTCTTTAGACTACTTCATTCTTCCACAGAAAATAAATCACTGGGCAGATATGGACAAGATTTCATGGCCGATACGTTTGTTTAAGCTCTTCCCATATATATAGAGAGAGCCCCGCTAATAAGAATTGCATATTAATAGAAAATTTTTACTCGTACAAATACAAGTATTAGCACGACCGAACACTTCGGATCTTTTCTGCTAAAACGCCTGTGAATTTGGCATGCCGGTTCACTCGTTGCCATGAAAATTAAAAAATAAAAAACCTCAAACGCACATTCTTTTAAAAACCATTATCACAGCTAGTTAATCATCATTAAATAGTCAATATTACCGAATGCATGCTTCAACTGGTGCCCACATGATCTTTGCCATAAAAATCACTGTCTACACAATCATATATAATGTATTAAAAAAATTACCACGATATAAATGAAAGGCGCTTACCCTTATTTTTAAATGCACGGAAAAAAGAAATTAGAACTTCCACATTGTATTATTTATTTTTAAATGCATGGAAAAAAGAAATTAGAACTTCCACATTGTATTATTTATAAGTCAAACAATGCAAGATTCGATTACCATAAATTTATTTAGAGTTAGCTGACAATTCAGTTAGAGTTCGCTAACAAATCAATTCTATGAATTTGTCCATTTCAATTTGCATGTGTTTAAAAAATGTAAGTATTTTAAAATCACTTAGAGTTAGCTGACAAATCAATTCTATGAATTTGGTCACATGTTAAAAAAATATAAGTATTTCAAATTTGCACATGTTTAAAATATATTTCAAATTTATGAATATATGTGAGTAGTTGTGATGGGAATTGTATCTGTCTAGTCTTTATATTATATTTTTGTGTTTATTTTGTTTTTGGCTATATTGATTATCACAAACTAATGATGCAACCATCCCACTAGACATAGGAATTCACCCCAAACCACCTCCTTAAAGTTGGGACCTTAATAATGAAAAGTCACCCACACCACCTAATAAAGGTAATCTTATCTCCAAATTAGACAAAAGTTTTCTCATTTATTGTTGCCCTAATACTTACTATATATTTTTTAGTATGAACCCCAAAACTTAATAAAAAGTCATATTTAAGCATTTATTTCCCACTTTTCACTCATAATGCATCATTGTGAAAACCTAGTCTCTTCTCTTCAATTCGAAAAGGCAAATTATAGGTACAACATCGAGGTAAGAAGAAAATATACTTAGAATTGAAGATCTCTAAAGCTATGGGGTCTCATTTGAGCCTTTAAGACATTCTATTAAAAACCATTATCACAACTAGTTAATCATCATTAAATAGTCAATATTACCGAATGCATGCTTCAACTGGTGCCCACATGATCTTTGTCATAAAAATCATTGTCCACACAATCATATATAATGCATTAAAAAAATGACCACGATCTAAATGAAAGGCACCTACCCTTATTTTTAAATGCATGGAAAAAAGAAATTAGAAAGTATTATTTATTTTTAAATGCATGGAAAAAAGAAATTAGAACTTCCACATTGTATTATTTATAAGTCAAACAATGCAAGATTCGATTACCATAAATTTATTTAGAGTTAGCTGACAATTCAGTTAGAGTTCGCTAACAAATCAATTCTATGAATTTGTCCATTTCAATTTGCATGTGTTTAAAAAATGTAAGTATTTCAAAATCACTTAGAGTTAGCTAACAAATCAATTCTATGAATTTGGCCACATGTTAAAAAATATAAGTATTTCAAATTTGTCCATGTTTAAAACATATTTCAAATTTATGAATATATGTGAGTAGTTGTGATGGGAATTGTATCTGTCTAGTCTTTATATTATACTTTTATGTTTGTTTTGTTTTTGGCTATATTGATTATCACAAACTAATGATGCAACCATCCCACTAGACATAGGAATTCACCCCAAACCACCTCCTTAAAGTTGGGACCTTCATAATGAAAAGTCACCCACACCACCTAATAAAGGTAATCTTATCTCCAAATTAGACAAAAGTTTTCTCATTTATTGTTGCCCTAATACTTACTATATATTTTTAGTATGATCCCCAAAACTTAGTAAAAAGTCATATTTAAGCATCTGTTTCCCACTTTTCACTCATAATGCATCATTGTGAAAACCTAGTCTCTTCTCTTCAATTCCAAAAGGCGAATTATAGGTACAACATCAAGGTAAGAAGAAAATATACTTAGAATTGAAGATCTCTAAAGCTATGGGGTCTCATTTGAGCCTTTAAGACATTCTATTAAAAACCATTATCACAACTAGTTAATCATCATTAAATAGTCAATATTACCGAATGCATGCTTCAATTGGTGCCCACATGATCTTTGTCATAAAAATCATTGTCTACACAATCATATATAATGCATTAAAAAAATGACCACGATCTAAATGAAAGGCACCTACCCTTATTTTTAAATGCATGGAAAAAAGAAATTAAAAAGTATTATTTATTTTTAAATGCATGGAAAAAAGAAATTAGAACTTCCACATTGTATTATTTATAAGTCAAACAATGCAAGATTCGATTACCATAAATTTATTTAGAGTTAGCTACAATTTAGTTAGAGTTCACTAACAAATCAATTCTATGAATTTGTCCATTTCAATTTGCATGTGTTTAAAAAATGTAAATATTTCAAAATCATTTAGAGTTAGCTGACAAATCAATTCTATGAATTTGGCCACATGTTAAAAAAATATAAGTATTTCAAATTTGCACATGTTTAAAACATATTTCAAATTTATGAATATATGTGAGTAGTTGTGATGGGAATTGTATATGTCTAGTCTTTATATTATATTTTTGTGTTTATTTTGTTTTTGGCTATATTGATTATCACAAACTAATGATGCAACCATCCCACTAGACATAGGAATTCACCCCAAACCACCTCCTTAAAGTTGGGACCTTAATAATGAAAAGTCACCCACACCACCTAATAAAGGTAATCTTATCTCCAAATTAGACAAAAGTTTTCTCATTTATTGTTGCCCTAATACTTACTATATATTTTTTAGTATGAACCCCAAAACTTAGTAAAAAGTCATATTTAAGCATCTGTTTCCCACTTTTCACTCATAATGCATCATTGTGAAAACCTAGTCTCTTCTCTTCAATTCCAAAAGGTGAATTATAGGTACAACATCGAGGTAAGAAGAAAATATACTTAGAATTGAAGATCTCTAAAGCTATGGGGTCTCATTTGAGCCTTTAAGACATGTCATCCTTGTATTTTTTGTTCCCCATTCTCATTTCCATATCTTATTATCTCTAATCCCTTCATCTATTAAGCCATTAGAAACCCTTGTTTACAATCCCCAATCTAGATACACTTATTCTTCAAAACTTTACAAAATTTGAAGCCTTTGACCCTTGTTGTTTGTCCTTTGTAATTAATTTTCCATCTCCTTTGTCCTCCATCACAATCACATTCTTTGTCTTAGATGTACTTTCTAGGGTTTTTTTGTTTATATCATTCTTGCACAAATCACTTTCACCATCACTAAGCATGCTTATCCACTTGTCAATTTCTTATCAACACTTATTTGAAAAGTTGAAATATAGTAAATAGGGGGTAAAATAAAGTAGTCTCTTAAATAGTTTGACCAAATTTTCTTTTCCCTCTAGATCAAACTTGAATATATTTTGACTAGAAGTAAATGAAAGGTGATTGTGAATTAAAACAAGGTCCCATATTGAGGATGGAGCTTCCCTAAGAATTTTAGAACTATCAAACACAAGATTACCCATACTTCAGAGGTCACTTGTGCCCCCTTAAATCATAGTCATGCCCTTACACAATAGTCATGCCCCACTATCACAAAAAGCATCACAAAACCTTAAATTTCACTTGTAGCAAGTTCCAATCAACTTCAGTAGAGACTCAAATCTAGATGTAGCAAATTCCAAATACATGTAAACATTTTATTTTAAGTTTTCTTCCCTTAAAATCATTCTAGTTTTAGTGTTTTTGATTCCTAGATCTTGTGTTTGACTAGTGTAGATCAGAATAGGTATTGAATGTTTCAAATCTATAGCTATTTTTTATTTATATACTATATGCAGGAAAATGATCAAAGGAAACAAGAAGATAAATGCAAACGTACCCAATACATTCACCTTCAAACCAGTCTGCACACTTCGATAGAACGAAGTAGAATGCACCCAAATCTACTAGCTTTGTTCTCTACGATAGAATGATTGATATGTTGGTTTCTCATAATTTTTGCGCCATAATATTATTTTGTCTTGTGTTCAAAATGGCTTGGTTGAGGCTAGATTTATAGATTTTTGATGATGGAGGGAAGAAGATTTGATTTTGGAGATAGATTAGATTTTTTCTTTATTTGACAAAAGAAGAAATTAAACAAGTAGATGATAAGATAGGATATGAGAGGAATACCTAATTAATTTAATTAATTAGATACACACATGAGTTTAAAGAAGGAAATAAATCAAGGATGAGGTGTGATTTGGATCTTATTAATTAAATAAATATCTGATTTATTTAATTAATATTAGATTGTGATTTAATTAATTAAATAATTATAAATTATTTGATTAATATTAGAAGAAAGAAAAGATTAATTAAATATTTGTAAAATTATTTAATTAATGCTAGAAAATGGAAAACTTAACTTAATTAAATAATTAATAATTAGTTAATTAATGTGGAAGAATAAGGTAGAGTAAGTGATGGTGAAGTTGGAGTCAACTTTAGGTGTCTACATTTACTAATTTAATACTTAGAAGAATGGAAGTGTTAGATTTTTATTCCTTCCACTTTTATTTAACCATATCACTTTTCCATTTTTCTATCTTTCATTTGGTGAGCATGACAATTTAAACTCTAATATTTGATATTAATGTGTGTAAACCACCACTTATTAATTTTCACTTTATCTTTCTTTTCATTATTTTTGTACTTCTATTATTTCATCATTTAGTGTTACACCTTATTCAAACCCTAGGTGGCTTTATTCATCATTTTCTTTTCATTTTAATCTTTAGACAAAAATTAAGTGTCCCATTGGCCAATACCACCTACCTGTTTGCCCCATTCCTTTCTCCCCATCCATTATCCTTTGTTAGCCTTACTAAATTTAACATTTCCATAACCCTTTTCAATCCTTATTTTCACCCACAACACATATTTCCTCTTTCCCAAGACCTATCCCATCCATAAATAGCATGATAATACCATTACCTTTAGCCTTCCGACCCTACCAAGCCTTTACAACACCCTTGTAGTTTGTCCTGGTGCAAGCCCCTCCATTATCTTTAAAGCTCCCATCCATTCACCCTAGTCAAGTCCCATATCTTAGATTCTTCTCACTCTCCTATCATCCATAGTTTCATAGTTCATGTCCCCTACTCATGTTCTTCATTGTAGCCTTTGCCTTAACCCTACCATGGCTAGTATTGCTTGTCACTGTAGGGGTAAGTGCATGGAAATGCGGTACAAAAAGGGGGTCAAAAGTGGCCACTTTTTTTCTGAAATTAGTTAAAGATGAACTTAGATGAACTTAGATGAGTAATTCAAGTTGTGTACACTCAAAATTTGAAGATATGATAAGAACTTAAGAATTGTAGTACTCTAAATCTAGTTTATAAACTACTAAAGATTTTAGAAAAGTGTTAAAGTTAAGGGGGTGGAATGTTGAGTGCACACAAAAGTGTTCATGTTTTTATCACTAATATATAAGATAGTGTATGGTGTGTGCCCCTCTATTTTTTTTTCTACATTATGTATTTTTAAAAACCATTTGGTGGAAATATAGCTAAGAGTGAGTATTACAAGTTGTATATTTTTTTTGCATTTTTTTAAGTGGATGCATCCTGAAAATTACATCACTAAGCATGCGCGTCACATAACTTGCACAAAACTAATTAAAAATATAAATTTCTTTTATTGAATGTGTATAAAATGAAGTGTAGAAGAATTGTATATATTTTTTTTCAAATTGGATAAGCGAGTCAAAAGTTATTAAAAAAAGTTAGTACATATGTACTGAAGGAATATAGATACACTCTTCAAATAAAAAAAAATACCTTAACTTACTCAAAATATTAACAACATTATATGACTAGAAAGATAAGAAGTATCTATTTGTGTGAGGCCTATTATTTCACTCCCTTATTTTGCGCGTTTCATATTTCCTGTTGGAGACATTTTATACATTTGGGGACTATTGATCCCAATATGTAGATTTTCTGGACTATACACCTTTCTTTTGGTTAGTTATGCTTAGTATATTGTGATGAGACTAGATCCTAATTTTGATTCACTGATGATGATTAGACTTGTGATATGCATTTTGATATTTTTAGAGATACTAGTTGTGAGATCATATTATGGATTTACTATGCAATTTTTATCTTGAGATGGTTTATAGAAATACAAATTATGAATCTGATTATGATGTTTTAAAATGATTATGCAATGGTGTGAGCGCATGTTGTTTTCCTTGCTTGGCTATGATATACATGTTGGATTAATTTGTTGTTTAAGTGCGCAGGTGATTTTCCCAAGCCATAGAAAAATTGGAGGTCATCCCACATTTTTTGTGAATCCCATGTTGAACTAATCTAATTCCAGCAGGAACCAAGATCAACTATGTATTGCATGATGAATTTTCGTAATGTTTGCTTATGGAGTCTTTTGGGCTAGGTCTACCCATTTTCAATTGATTGCTTTATGTTGTTGTAAATGTGTAATGTTTATTTGACTCAAATTTTTTTGTCTTAATTTTTGTGACCCCTTTTCATGTGATTTTCTACATCCTAAGGTGCTCAATTTGGGTTAAAAGTGACCCTGGGTTGTACCCCTAGGGTTTAGGGCCCATTTGAGCATGTCTAACCCTTGGATAACTCACATATGGTCACTTAAACTTCACCCTGAAGTGAAGTGACGAAAATGGAAGTTTGGGGAGGAGTGGAAGGTTGGGTCAAACCTTCAACCTTATCCACACCTCATTCCAAGGCATTGGGGTACCTTGCATTGAAAGCTTGGGGAGTCTTCAAGACCCCTAATTGTGAAGGACCTAACTCCAAGGCTCTCACACATTGGTGAGAGTACCTTGGAGTTTTGTGGGATTTCATGGGAGTATATGATATGGACACATGTCATACCCTCATCTTTTTTGGACTCCAGCTTGCTCTCACACATGTGTGAGAGAGCACAAGTGGAGGGGGAAAGACTTGGTGGAATGCAAGGGTGACATGTGTCACCTCCACATTCCATGGAGCTTGCAAGTGGATGTGAGGAGGAAGGAGAAGGTGACATGTGTCACCTTCTCATTCCTCAAGGCTCATGAAGAGAGCCTATTTTACTCCCTCTTGAAGAGAGGGAGAGGGTTCTTGATTTTATTACATTTTTCATTTTATTGAAGGATTTGGGGAGAGTTAGAGGGTTTTTTTGGAGGCATTTTTGGAGGAAGGAATTGTAGGTGGAGTTGGAAGGCTCTACTTAAACTATTTTCCATTGTTGGGCTTATCCAGGTAGGATTCAAGGCTTGAAGACTTTCCTTATGTATTTACTTTATTTGTGTATTTACATTGTGAGTGTTTTGTATTTTGATGTTGTGGGGTTTTGAGGGAGTTTTATAAGAGCCTCTCCATTTGGAGAAGATACTCAACATGTGTGGGGTGGGGGAGGAGTGAACCTCCTCAAGGTCACCCTCCTGGTGTTAGTGTTTTTATGGCCTTGAGGGCAAGATATTGAGTTTGTGGCATTTAGAGTGAGTGCCATGGTGAAATCTATGTATACTTAGAGTTGTTATTTTGGGCTTGAGGCCTAGCTTGTGTTCAAATTTTGGGATCACTGGAGTGGTCCTCTTGAGTTGAGTAATGTCCACTCCCCTACCCCTTCAAACTCATTTTTATGAGTTTTGTGTTGTGTTAAATATATGGGTGTTCTTTATGTTTGGTTGGCTTGTTTATTGTTGTGTTGTGGAGTGTTAAACCTTGTGTGTGGATGACCTCCAAGCTCAGAGGTGACCCATCTATGGGTCTATGGTAGGGAGGAAAATAGTTTTTGTGGCTTTGTTTTCCCTCCCTTGTTGTATTTTCTTGCAGGTATTATTGTTGGTAATAGAGCTTGGAGGAAGTGCTTTATAGTTATGTTTCTTTGTTCTTGGGCTACTTGAGAGCCTTGGCCAAAAAATGGCCTATGTGTAGTGTGGAAAAAAAAATGTAAAGAGAGAAAATATTCTCTTCATATGTAATGTTTAAATGATTTTATTTTGTGTTACACTATAATTTTGAAGTTGCAAAAATGTATATAGTTGTTGGTTTCTATTATGACGTTGTGAAAAGGTTGCAATGGAAAAATATGCATCTTTTACTCCACATTTATGTTGTCAAAAAAAAATATACATGGTTAGGTTGTTGTTTTAAATCTTTGTTTTAATTATTTAATTGATGGATGCACTATGGTTATAAAATAAATATTTATAGTGTTGTTGTTTTACCTTTCAAAAAAAAAAAATACATAGTTCAGAAATGAAGTAACTCATGTTGTTAGAAAATAAATTTTAATTTTTCCTTGTGAATGTTGTAATATGCATAAGTTGGAAATACATGTATGCCTTTTGTTGTTATATATATATATATATATATATATATATATATATATATATATATATATATATATATATATATATATATATATATATATATATATATATTTTCATACATAACAATGTAAATATATTTATTTTACAAAGGAATGTATTTCTGTAGATTGTATATATATATATATATATATATATATACATATATAGTTTTCAAAGTCAGACAATAATGTATATTTCCAGCAAAAAAAATGATATCTATATATATATAATTTAATTTATTATATTGGAAACCTCATTATAAAACTGACTGAGTTAGGTTTCCAGTATATTAAATTAAATTATATATATATATATATATATATATATAACTGTGCATATGCGAATATAGTCATGTCTGACTAGACCGAATGTATTAAACAAAAGAGAGATTTAAATATGCTTTATCTGTGTTCGGCCGTATATGGCTTGTGAAGGAGGGAAGGACTATGGGCAGTGGGGGGAGTTTGAACCCCCCCCCCCCACCGAGGCCGCCCTTATCCCCTTTGTTTGTTGTAGAAAATGGTGAGGGGTGTGGGGGGAACGAACCCCCCCCACACCTTGATATTTGGCTTTCATTTTTTTTGTTAAACCTATGATGGAAAGAATGCAGCAGCGGCCACCTTCCCTATCGCCCCATGTATGACTTCATTCAACCTCTCTACTATACCTTTGACCCACGAACATTACTCTGGGTTATATATACACACCACAAAAAAAGGGGCACATCTAAATAAGCATATATTCTATGAATATACCTCTGTGGGAGTTTCCTCCATGGCTGCCCCTTCCATTTAGACTTGCAAAACAAATAGAGAGAAACAAAACGAGAAAAAGAAAATGGGAGAGGAGAAAATACGATAGGGTTAGGGTTTTCTTTCTCTTGTCTTAAGGAAATGATTTTTTTAATAGAGGGCTTTTAGGGTTATGATTTTTAATTTGTTTTTACTGTGAGGTGGAGTTTTTTTATTAATTTTGAATTGGGAGAGGATGGATGCATGTGACCCCATAACTCTCCTTTGTTCTTTTCCCTCTCAAGTTTGAAACTATAGTGAACTTACTCAACTTGGGTAGAGTAATTTTATTTAGGTAGATGTTCTATTTATTTTATCTCTCATTTTAACCTATGGAGATTATTTTAATTTACCTTGTCTTTATTTATTCTAGTGTGAACAATAATAATGTGGGATTTTCTTTAACTAAGGAAATTAATTAGATGTTGTGGGAACATTGGTCCCTTTTAATTAATCTTTGTAAGGGGTTAGTTAAATAAATTTTGGATTCAATAAGTTTTAATTTTGAGTGTTTTGGGACCATAGTATTTGTTAATTTAATTTAACTTAGTTAATCAATTTATAGAACCTTAGTGCTACCAATTATTCTCCTTAGCGTAATTATTAATTTTGTCAATTTTATTGAGTTTAGTGAACTCTTGGGCATGATATTTTAATTAGAATAATTCCTATACATGCCCTAGTGGCATTATGCTACTAGATTTATCTGAGGAATTAGGGTTAGATTTTTTAGGTGTTTTAAATTTATCATTGATTAATATTTTAACGTTTTCATAGATTAATATTGTAATGTTATGTGGTTATTTAATCTTTTGTGCTCTAGTTTTAGGGTTTGGATTTTGAAACATGTCAAAATCCTGCCACTCATTTAGGAAACTTAGGGTTTTGATCAATCGATCCTAACCCTAATGGCGATGCTCATCGTGTCGCATAACCCCGTAGTCAGCTATCATCAAGCAAGGGATTGCGCATGTGATCGAAGTACCCTGAGTTTCGATTGACATGTTTACGCCTTATGCATATTGCCACCGAGCACGCTAACGTGTGCGAGGGGGTTTCTAGGTATGCATAGAAATTTTTTGATATTTCGTGTCATGACCAAATGACAAATGTGGACATGACACATGTGTTGTGTGTCATGACCACATGGGAAATGTGGGCATGACACTTTATTTTGGTGGTGGTTTTGTAAAATTTTATTGTAAAATGTGTAAACTTGATGAGGTGGATGTTTGAATTCAAGTTGTTTTATGTTAAAAATACAAATTTAGGAGCCACGATAGATGTCCAACCCTTAGGCTTCTAAATTCAAGCCTAAATGGGAAAGGATCATACATATTTTGAATTCAAGGCATTAAAAATGCATACATGCTAAAATATGTATGATTTATGCCTTTCATAATGCAAACCTGTTTTGTTGAAAAATCTCAAGGCTAACCACTAATTTGTATACCATTTCCTTGCACTTACGCATAGAAAAATGATGAATGTGTAACATAGAAAATTGTGTACCTTCACAATTTCACAATACGGGTCGCTCACTTTAGTGTCACACTTGTAGCATGTTTTTAGAGTCACCAAACCTAACCTTTCAACCTACTTTTCCCTCATCACCAGCTATTTGCCAAAAATGTACATTAGACATTGACTTGTTCTATTTTCTTGAGAACACGTGCGAAGTTTGGAGGAATATTTAGGACTAGGATACAAGTGTCATGTGTGGACGTCCCCATGCTATGCTGGCATCTTGAATATGCCAAAATTTCAAATAGATGTTCTCCCACCCATTTTTGGAATCTCAAGGAAAGGTAACACTCACACGACCTCAGAATAGTCCTATGGCATACCCAACCTAGAAAATTCCCCTCTTGCATGGAAAAGAGCAAGATTGACAAAAGGAAGACTCTTGAACATTTTTGGAATCTCAAGGAAAGGTAACACTCAAATGACCTCAGAATAGTCCTATGGCATACCTGACCTAGAAAATTCCCCTCTTGCATGCAAAAGAGCAAGATTGACAAAAGGGAGACTCTTGAACATTTTTGGACCTCTAGATGATCAATATTTCTCTTGGATCTTTGAAAATATATAGAACTATTCTCTCAAGCACTACTAAAGGATTCAAAATGTTCTCACGAATAGACTCTACAAATTAGATGCTTGTCGCATTGTGGCATTTCTCATTGTCGATTTTGTGAGTTATTGATTAGATTTGGAGTTGGGAAGAGACTCTTTCATTCAATGGTTTGAGTTGTTCAACAATAGATTGCACCCTCAAGGAACTTCCAGCCTCCTTTACAACACCAATATTAGGTAACATTATTCTATTATTGTAGAATAGTGTGAGTCTTATTGTTATTGCTTTCAAAAAGCATCATTTTGGCAAATGCTTTGTTGCACTTGTGTTGTTATTGATCTCAATAGTGTGAGATTCAGGAGTGTTGTCAACAGTGCTGGAATGATGAAGGATGGAATTAAAAGTGAACAAGAGGTAATGTTAAAGGAAGTTTGTGGCAATGTAATCAGAGAAGAAGACAAAAGAAGATAGATCAAATATGTTGTGGTGAAAAGGGTAAGGTAATGAATGTCATCAATATTTCATGAAGTTGTTTAGATAAAGATTATGCCAATATGAAGATTCTTTCTTTCAGAAAAGAGTTTATTGTTGTATGAGGTTGGGAATGACGTCTCTAATGCGGTAAATATTGTATTCTTTATTTCCTAAGGAAAAGCATTACTTTAGTTTTGAAAGAAAGATTCAAGTTGTCTAATGCACTGAGGTTTGCATAGAACAAGCTTGGGAGAATGCTCTGCATTCCTTCGCATTCCTCTGCATTTGAATGTATGGCCTTATAGTTTGGGAGTTTGTCAGAGACATGTGTGAAGTATGTACATTCTTGATTTCAGAGCTTGAAGTTAACGTAGAAGATTATAGCACTCACAGAGTGAAGGCAGTTGTTTAGAGTTGATATAGTTAGGATGCATCTCAAAAATGCTCCACATTTCTCAACTATTGAAGTTGAGATTATGCAGTTTGAAGATTGTTCATTTATAGATGTGAAGATGATAATATTCAAGTTTCAGCTACTAAGGTGTACCATAGAGGTTCTCTGGGGCCAGTAGAACAAAGACACATCTTGCTGCTAACTAGGGTTGTCTGGAGGAGAGAGAAGAAGCCACCATATTTCACCGTAGTTTATCTTTTGGATTTGATGTTTGGAGGATATATTAAAACATTCAGTTGGATGATTCAATTTAGGTTTTAGGTGCTAAAGTACACCGCAAGTTGGTCTTTCAATATTCTATCTTAAGACTGTGTGTTCAGTGTTTGTTTGTGATACCTGGCTCAGTTTCTATTTGCTTGTGCCAGAAAGTAAACATATATCTCAGAAGAAGGATTGATTGAGAAGGTTTGTGCAAGTCTTATGTTGCTTGTGTGATGATCTTCATGATGTTAATTGATCCCTCTGGTACCACTTTTGGTCTGGAGCTTTTGGGTGGAAGGATGAGTGTTTGTTGGACTGACTTCTTGTTCTTTTAGTGTTCCCACCAGATTATTTGAAGTGTACTCCAACATGGAAGAATGCGATAATGAATAATAGGTCTTGTTTATCACTTGGCTTGAACCACGTTGATTTTCTACATCTTTTGAATGTTGATTTGGTGTGGCCTTACACGTTCCATGAATACACGTTTCATCTTGGGCAACTTGGGAGAAGGCTTTTTGAATTTGTAGAGGGTATAAAAGAAAGATCTTGTTTGATGAGGAATGTATGAGAGTGTGAGAGTACAAGGATGTGTGAGCAGATGAGAGAATGCTTGTGAGGGTGTGTTGGAGTAGCAGTGTTCCCTGAGTAAAGAAAGTGAAGTTTGTGACAAAGAGAAGTGTGTGGATGATGCAGAGGTGATTTGTTTAGTAATTTCTATTGAGTGTAATATTTAGAGGTTGTAGCCTCATTCTGTAAGTTTCATTGCATTGTATTTAAGGGAGTTGCAGCTTCCTTTAGGTTATAACCCATAAACAATATTGTAATCTTGTTTCATCTTTATTTGTGAGGTTGGATTTGGACAATAGATCTAAGTAGCTTGCTCATCATGGTTTTTCCCTTCTTGGTGTTTCCATGTAAATCTAGTGTTTTAGTTGTGTGCTTATGTGTTGTGCTTTAATTGATTTAATTTGCTGATCTTTTTGTTCAAGCGGTTGGAAGTTTCGATTGTTGATGATAAACTGAAATAAGTTTAGAGATATATTGATTCACCCCCCCTCTTAGTATATCCTTGTGTTCTAACAATTGGTATCAGAGAAAGGTTCCTTGATGTAGCCTAATAGCTTAAGGTAGATCTTGGAATAGAACACATGACTCAGAAGGAGTCCTCTTCTAAAGCTTTGATGTTTGATGGAAATAACTATAACTTTTGGAGTGTAAAAATGGAAGCCTATCTTACCTCACTAGGGTATAATGTTTAGAGGGTGATTGTGACTGATTATGTTGAACCCAGTCATCCCATTATAAACTCTTATACAAAGAACACCAATGATAATAATTTCAAGGCCAAGAATGTAATCTTAAGTGGTTTGAGCAATTTAGAGTTAGTCAAGGTTGTGCGGTGCAAGACAATAAAGGAGATATGAGAGAAGCTCAAAGGTCTCTATGAAGGAGAAGACACCATAAAGGAAGTCAAACTGCAATCCTACAAAACAATATTTGAGAATCTAAGAATGAAAGAAGAGAACATAGATAGCTACTTACACTGGGTAGATGAAGTAGTGAATAGAATCAGAAGTATGGGTGAAGATAGTTCAATCGATGGTTGTAAAGAAAGTCCTGAGATCTCTCCCTCCTAGATTTGATTCAAAAGTTTCTGCAATAGAAGAAGCCAAACATTTGAAGAAACTCACCATGGTAGAATTATTTGGGTTTCTCACTGCCTATAAAATGATAAACAAAGTCATAGGTCCATGCCAAAAGGAAGCTTCTTTCAGTGTAGTGAAGAATGAAGGAGCATGTGACAAATGCAATGAAGTTGAGGAAGAAGAAGAAATTTTTTCAAGAAAGTTGAAAAGAGGATCAGGTAAATATAAAGGTAAGCTACCTTTCAAATGTGGTAGAATTGGTCATTATGCCTCTAAATGTCCATTTGGAGAAAGTGAAAGTAGCAGCAAGGGGTTCAAGAGAAACAACTTTCAGAGGAACCTTCTTTCAAAAGAAGACTACAACTCCAGAGAAGAAGTAGATCACTAATCATCTAATGGAGATAAAGGAGAATCTCTATTTATGGCCATGGTGATCCTAGGTAATTCAAGAAAGGTTGCAGATGAAGAAGAATATGAAGTTGACTTTGAAGGTGAACTTGTTTCTACTCTTGAGGACCTAGATTGTGCAAGAAAGGAGAATCAAGAACAAAGAGTTGTGATTGAATCCAAGACAAAAGAATGTAGAAAACTTGAGAAATAAATTTAGTTACTCAAAAATGAGTTGAAGAAGGCAAAGCCTAGAAGTTTGGATGATACAAAATGCATAGATCTCTTATACTTATGGTTGTTTGGTTGTTTGTATATATGGTTCCTTGTTTTACCTGTTATAGATTATTGATTAATCATTTGTTTTTTCTTCTTTTCTTTTTCACCCAAATTTGTTTTGGCTATTATAGTGTTTGGTTTGCCTTTGTTTTCTTCTTAATTTCCTTAATTTTTATTCTCATGCTTTTAATTTCTTTTATTAATTAATACTATATTTAATGTGTATGTTATTAAACACACTATACACATTTTATTATATTAATTTGTATTCTTATTATACATTATAGGATTTTCTTTCTATGTCTATGCATACTTTACGTACTATTGTCATATATATTATATTTAACACTTATTAAATATAATATTATATTCAATATTATGCATATCAAATATAATATCATATATAATTCTTATTATTTTTAATCTTCGCTTTTCTTTTTGCATCTATGCATACTCAATGCATTATAGACATATATATTATATTATATAGTTTAATTTAATATTTTTTATACATATTTAATATAACTTTACACATATTTAATATAACAAGTATAGTATACATATTATACATAATATTATACTTATTATATATTATATTACTTGATACATATTATATTAGATTTGATATATTTAATATATTCTTATGCATTAAATTTAATTATTTGTACATTTCCTATTACATATCATATAATATATTCTTATTTTTTACTTGCTTATTGTTTCAAGTATTAATTCATTGTTATTAACTAACTGTTTAATTTTTTGAATACCTCAAGTCAACCCTAATCCCCATCCTTCGCATCCTTTTTAAAGGGTAAGTCTGCAATCCAAATCACAAGCATTCTCTTCCTGATGATGGATCACTGAGTGTGATATGAAACGTTGAAGAAAAGAAATAGACACAGTTTAATCCAAAATCACTTCTATCATTATAGTCCAATAACTTATATATTTCTATAATTCTTCATCATTTATGAATTTGTGGTGTTGGGTTAGTTGCAACTACCAAAGACTGGTGTCTTATCCTATAGGAATAGAGTCAACTCTAGACTAATAACAACAATGGAAAAAAATGTTGTAATTTAGACGAGCCTATGTAACATGGATCTACCTTATAGAACCTAGACTCTCCAATGCCTTCAAATTTGAAATAATGTAGCTCATTTGTAATAATCCATTTCCAACCTATAAATTCCGCATATCAAGTTAGAAATATTTCCCATCATTTAAATAACTTTTGATAGAAGATTTACTATATTCCTTGAATACAAACTAACTAAACTCTAGCACAAGTGCAGCAAATGTGGACCTAGAAAGTGTCAAATTCCTTGAGGCATTTAAGAAGAAATGGAGACAAGTTACAGAGAAAAATAGGAGTAAGTCTTATATTGATTTATTAAATGAATAGTACAATGTCAATGCCAAAACCAAGCTAACAATTAAACAATGTCCTAATTAAGTATAGTTTTACATCAATGTAGCATACAAATCTCATAAGAGTTATTGGATCTCAAAGTTGTAGCTTCGTTAATCCCAAATCACAAACCAAGATCTCATTCTAGGGAAGCACAACATAGACTGATGGACTAGTCCTCATGACTAAATAGTGGACAATAATGGACCAATTTATAAGAGAGAGTCTCAAGTCTTCTTATTTGGGCTTTACTAGGCCTACTAGGGTGTTCCCTAATGTTTACATAGAAAAATTAATGTGAAAATATAAGACTCAAATAATCTCAACATGAACCATAGCCTCTGCAACATAAAAATCCAAGAATTTATAACTAATCCTTATTGTTCTAGTTCACTACTGCTAAGATCTAAAGCCTCATTTAATCAAATGATAAAATCATGCATTATACAAATGATATTGCTAAGTTGCATACTCAATGATGCATATAATTCAAGAGTATATTTCATAGATGATTGTAGGTTTGACAACAATGTAAATCCCTCTAGAGTTTTTTCTTCATTTGGTTCTCTTAGGAGAGGGTCTTGTTAACACAATGAGCTTGTATAGCTAGTAGGATAGGTAACACTAACACTAACACTAATGTGAATTAACTTGTAATTTGTTCTTTTGAATTTTAGTGTGGTGAGAGAGCATAATGTTAAGGATTGGTGCCTTGATTTAGATTAGGCTATAAATTTAAGAAATACTAGAGGAAAAATGCATGAGTAAACCTAAATCATAAGTAGACACACTAAAAATAGGATACACATGCCAAACTATAAACCTGCAACAAAAAGATCAAACAACTAAGAAAATATGATTAAAAGGGACATAGGTCTTATTGAAATTAAGGAACACTAAGAGGGGGGGTGAATCAGTGTTCTACAAAACCTTTTATTATGTTCCTTTATTAATTTACCACATACATTCAAAAGAAAGAAGCATGAACTTAAGAACAGTAATAACAAGATCATTACACATGAACACCTAAATTTTTATGTGGAAACCTAGTTAAGGGAAAAACCACGGTGGTAGTTAACCCACAAGATTTTATACTCTATTAAAAGTATTACAAAATGTGAAGGCACATGCCTTTGGACACACTGCCCAGAGCTCACTGCTCAAAGGAGGCTCACTGTCTACAAGATTGATTACAAGAGTTCACTGAAATATTTGAACTGAAGAATAGTATCTAACAATGCAAGATTATAGTTCTGGTTAGGCTCAATATACTAACTTTACACACTTCATCTCTTATTGCCCTGTTTCACTGTTCTGCCAGGATCTGAACCTTAGATCTCTTTGCTTCACACTTGTTACTGCCACACTTCACACCTCTCACATCATATTTGCACATTTACACCTCAAAATACTCAAACTCATTGTTTATATATATCCGCAACATGAGATTTCTTCAACTACAATTGGCCTCAAGAAGACTTAGTGACTTTTTCAAGATCATTGTTCTATCAGTTGAATCCATGCACAAACATCAATGCGGACCAAAACCTATGTATTCAAGTCATCACACATGTCAGCCAATACCACTGGATCTCACAAATTACTCAACCAACAAATTCTCCTAATCCGTACAAGGATCAAACACCAAGTCAGCCTATTCTTCAGTAGACAGAACTTCTCTAACCAAAACCTAATACTCAGATGCTTGTAACTTTCAATTCCTTTATCACCAGAGGCTAAAAATTTGGATTTACATAGCCCTGACATCCCTTAACACCCTCAGATCCACAACACAAAATGATTACCTGTGGAGAAATGCAGACCAGGATGTTGAACCCTGTCATTTGCTCTGTTCCTGTCTATCTGGACTTAGACAGATCTGCACTCTGACTTCTAGTATGATCAAATGATGTAATGCGGATGTGTAAGATAGATTTAGTTCCCATAAATGACAAAGCTTGACATGCCTAGTAGTATCTCTTGCCAACAATCTCCCCCTTTGGCATTGATAGCAAGACTTAGTGAAAAATGACTAAGTGTTAATACACTTGTGATTTCTAATGCTCCCCCTTAGATGAATTCCTCATTTTTCACTGCTTTCCACTCCCCCTTTGACATCAATGGAAAAGGCTGGGATCTGCATATCAAAATTCATGCAAAAATTCTATGTACATGGGTGTATATATACAAACAATCCTTGTGTCTTATCTACATGAACTTAAGCACATCATCAAAAATGTTTTTCAATAGTGCTAATTCACTATCCCAACTTTTCTTCATGTTGTCCAAAACTAAAATATGACCACTGAATAGGAATGCCTGTGACTCTAGCTTCTGTAGATTAGTGGGATCACTTGTTAGAGTAGAAGCTTGAGCTTCTGTCAATGCATCGAACATTGTTTCTAACTTATGAGAAATCAGTCCCTGGAGTTCATCCAATTTACCCAAAACTTTAACCTTTTCCTTTTCCAAATTGCTCTATTCATCAAGAAAACTCACTACTTGACATTTTGTAGTTGTTACAGACTTAGTTAAGGGACTATAGGATTGAGAGCTGTTAGACAATTTAAGCTCTAGGTCCTTACTCTTCTTCTCAATATCTTCAACAACTTTAGACCGAGCTAGGCAAAACTTATAAATCTCTGCACCTTTAGAGAGGGCATTTTGAATACTTTTTACACTCGTATCAAGAAATGATCTATCATAACTAATTATTTTCTTTATTTCTGCAAATCTCTTCTCATTACATTCATTTCAGACTTTGACTTCCACTGACTTCTCAAAAGTTTCAAAATGAGTACTTACAGAGTTTATTAGACTCTTCAACTGACCAGAGGGGGATGTTGATGAATCCCTCTGAAATGTGGGCATGATTTTCTCTAAAATCCTTGATGCAAGACCAAGCAACTCACTATCCTCTATATGGGACTTCAAGATATTCTCTTTGGCCTTAGCTTGTGCAAGAGAGGCCAACTTTATCTTCTGTACCGGTGAGAGAGAGTCCAAATTGATTGGACCTTGTATTATCTCTGGATCTTTTGCATCTTGTTTATTTTTTGCCAATATTTCTTTCACTAGTTTTGGAGTGTCTCTTGCCCAATGCGATGTATCAGATTTATGCTCTTCAGATCCTGCATCATCTCCCTTTATGGAGTCAACCACATTGTCTTGTTTATCATTTTCATTCTTTTTCTCTGAATCTACTCTCTCTGCATCATCAGCAATGTCTTCTGCATTCTTTACCAGAGAATTTTGTGTGTCTTCAGTAGCAGCATTATCAAATTCCTCAACATCCAGAATGGAGGAATCAATTCCATCATCAGTTTCTTCTTCTTGATCTTCCTTGTCCTTAACCTCTTCTACTTTCTACTCTTTCTTAGAAACACCTTCAGTAGGAGCATTTATCTCCATATTCATCTATGTATTTTCTTTACTTGATTGGTATGGAGGAATTTGAGTATCTTCTGCACACTCAACATTAACTTCCTTCATCATCTCTTCATCTCCTTTATTCAATATTTCCTCTTCTGGAATAGAGACATCATCTACTTCAGCTTGTTGCTCATTTTTATGCAACTCTTCATCATTTAGAATGGATGTGTCATCAGTATCAATAGGTTCTTCAGTGACAACATAAAACTTATTCTTGTCCAAGGCTTTCTTCAAAATTTGTTTTGTTTCTTTGACCACTTCATCAATATCTCCAAGCATTAGCTTGTTCATCCTGATTTTGCTCCTGAATTCATCTTTAACTTCTTTAAAAATTTTATTTGCTTCCTTTTTGAAGATTACCGGACACAGACTTGATAGCACATGTTCTCTCAGCTCCAAATCCTTTGCTTTGGCAACTTCTTTTCTCATCTCCAAAATGTCACTTAGACTCTTGGGGATTTTAGATAAAATTTCCACAAGTGGTCTGTTGAATGTATTCAAGTACTTAACAATAGTATCCTCTAAAATTCTCTTGTTGGTTTTATCAAAGCTGTCATAATATTTTGTTATGGGCTTCAAATTTCCATGAATAGTTACTGCATTCACAATGTCTTCAATTAACAAGGTAGATTTTTCAACATGAGTCTCAGTCTTTTGCTTTTTGCTCATCCTTACACTTCCGGAGGGCTTGTCTTGGGCAACCCTTGATGCTTCTGCTTTCTTTGAATTTGTGCTTTTGGAGGGCTTCTCCTTAGATACTTTAGCAGCCTTAGTGCCTAAGGCCTTCAACTCTTTAACCTCATCATCTGAATCAGTCTTTTCTTCATCCTCCTTCTCCACACTGACATATGACCTTTTGGCCATTACTTTTGTTCTTTTTCTTTCTTTACTGGTAGGCTTTTCTTTGAATTTCTCTGCAATAGGAGAAGGTGATGCACCAGAGGTTAAACCTGTACTCCTAGTAGTCCTCAGCTTAGAAGAGGATTCTACCAGAACACTTCCATGCTCCCTGTCCTGCTTCTCCTTCTCATCTTTCTCTATCCTTTCCCTATTTAGTCTCACAGCTTCTTTTGTTATGCCAATGCTTTCTGCATACATTTCAACTTTCCTTTGGATCTTTCTCTTAGATTTAGGTTTCTAGAGCTCAAAATGCAGTTTCACACTGAGTTTACTATATGTACTGAATCTCTCAACTGAAGTATCTTTTGGTTTTCTCAGAAGGTGTTGAGCATACATTTCCAATATTTGTTCATCAACTTCATACCCCATGGGCATGATCCATACAATCCTTGGTTTAACTGCTTCCATAAAGCATTGATCTATTTCCACCATGAAACAAATTGTATCCTTGTACTTTTCTACCACAGATGTAGGGATTATTTCCCTTGATTGCATCATGTTATGAAAATTCTTGAAATATCCCCAAAGAGCAGTCCTTTGGGCATTGGAGTCACCAATATTGTGCAAGTGCTCTCTTATTTGTATGGCAACATGCTTATCACTGGTCCAGCACATGCTCTTCTTCCTGAGTAACTCATTCATGAAATAGAAAAATAAACACAGGACCAACGTAACAAACTTGAATGTATTCTTCTTGTCCTTCTTGATCTTGTTCAGATTCTCCAATAACTAGTTTTGCAACAGCTTATACAAGTCATAGTCAACATTTTCTCTTAAAATCTAATAAGCAGCATAAATGAATGTACTAGATATAGAGTTTTCCCTGCTGGAGTGGTATATGTTATACCCAATCACATTAGATGCAAATTTGACATTTGGATCAGTTATATCATTTATTGTCATTGCCCTCTTATCAAATTTTGATCTGGTAGCTTCAGTTACAGTTTGATTCTTCACTGATTTTAGCATTGGTAGTCCACCAGATGAGTTCAATCCTGTTACAGCCTTGATGGCATCCTTGGTGATCTTTAACGGTTTCCTTAACCACATGAATTCAACATAAATTTGACTCAGTACATACGGGACCCATTCATCCTCACCGAAGGACGGGAATCCAATAACCTGAATGAAATGTTTGACTTGTATCACATTATACTCAGGTTTAAGACCATGAATCTCATCCCTCAGATGATTCTTGAACAAATCTACTAACTTCAAATCCCCAGACTCATCTATGCTAGTATGAATATAAGCCCTAATATCTTCAATGTGCAACACACCATGTAGAACATTTGAAAAGGTACCTAATGGATCGACCTCTATAGATTTGTGTGGATGCTTTTTGAATTTAGGTCAAGGCATTTCGATGATGTGACCGACAACCAATGGAGTAGCCATATCCAGAGATTGCAAATTCAGAGAGTTTCACAAAGAATACCTTGTTTTACCGGTTAGGGTTAGTAGTCAAATTCACTTTTCACACTTCAAATCTTTGAAATCTCATCTCAGGCACTCTTCTTCTTGGTCTCTTCAAATGTAAAGTGATTCAAATGTTGACTAAATGACCTTTTATGCTCCACAAAACCTAATTTTCCATTATAATTTAAATGGTTTTCTCTAATACATCCAGTTACACTATTTCTGCATATAGTCAATCTTCGATTGCTCCGTAATCATTCGCATTAGCTTCTTTTCTTCTAGAATTTGCTTCAAAAGATCTGCAATAGGCTTCTTTATCTTCATTCATCATGCCAGATTCATGCACCCACTTACTAGCAGGGGGCATTAGATTTTCAATGCAGCTCCCCTTGAGCCAGAGCTCCTGTTTCAATTCCCAGAGGAATTATCAGCACTGGATTTCAGTGTGGACCCATCAACATCATTCATTTCACCTTTCTTCACCCATGTTTTGTTCATTTTATTCTAGATCTCATTCACATTTACTTTACCCTTGCCTTTATCTTATCTATGCATGTTTTGGTTTCTGTTTACTGGAGCTTTTCTATCATCATTCCTGCTTCTGCAAAATCTTGCAATATGACCGAATCTGTTGCACAATTAAAGAACACAACATTTCTTTGCTTATTTACTTGATTTCCTCTTGATCTATACTAATTAGCCATGTGTCCAAATCTATTGCATGCAAAACGATTGCCATTGAAAGAATTGACATTTCTTCTGTTGTTAGAGTAGTTTATCATCATACTTCTGCATTCATCAGATCTATGACCATACCTTTTACAATTGAAGCATTGACCGGAGAAAGATGGACCACTCTGATTCACTCTACTTCTGCACTGAGTAGCTCTATGACCAAATTTATTGCAATTGAAACAATTTCCACTGAATGATGGATACCTTTGAGCATTAGGTTGCCTTATTGGAGGCCTTCTAGGATTCCTTCTTGGATTTCTTTGACCAGATCCAAAGCTTTCACCTTTCTCATATCCGAGACCATGCTTATCTACCTTCTTCTGACTATCAAGTAGCACTTCAAGTTTAGCTGAGCTTATCTTGAACTTTTCTTTGTATTCATTTGCAGCTTCTAGGTCATGCTTGAGAACGACAATTTGCTTTTCAAGTTGTTCTTCATTATACCTAGTTTATAGTAGATCAGACTCTAGATGGCCAATTATTATGTCCAATCTACAACACTCTTATGTTCTTTGTTTCAGAGACTGATTTAGGTTTTCTTCAGTCTTCTTCCTTACCTCTATTTCCTTGGTTAGCCTCATCACTCCAGATTCCATCTCATGTTTTAATACAATAGCTTCTTTTGCCAGCTTCTCACATTCCTTTGACTTGTCCTTCAGAGCCTCATCCATGCCATTGTCTTCATTCTTATTTGCTAACCACTGAAGTAGTTGCCTTCTCTTTTCCATGGATTTGCTCAGTTGCCCTTTTAAGGTCTAAATGAAATCCTCAGCATCTTTAAAAGATTCTCTTTAAGGTCTAAATGACTTCTGCTCTGGACTGATCAAGATCTTCTAAAGCAACTTGAATTTGTTCATTGATACCATCAGAATACCTGGATGAACCCATTGAAACACCTTCCCAGATCTTCCTTAAGTTGTTAAACTTCTTCCAAGGAACCAAGCTCTGATACCAATTGTTAAAATTAAGGAACACTGAGAGGGAGGGTGAATCAGTGTTTTGTAAAACCTTTTATTATGTTCCTTTATTAATTTACCACATACATTCAAAAGAAAGAAGCGTGAACTTAAGAACAGTAATAACAAAATCGTTACACATGAACACCTAGATTTTTACATGGAAACCTGGTTAAGGGAAAAACCACAGTGGGGGTTAACCCACAAGATTTTATACTCTGTTAAAAGTATTACAAAATGGGAAGGCACATACCTTCAGGCGCACTGCCCAGAGCTCACTGCTCAAAGGAGGCTCACTGCCTACAAGATTGATTACAAGAGTTCACTGAAATATTTGAACTAAAGAATAGCATCTAACAATGCAAGACTATAGTTCCGGTTAGGCTCAATATACTGACTTCACACTTCATCTCTTACTACCTTGTTTCACTGTTCTGCCATGATCTGAACCTTAGATCTCTTTGCTTCGCACTTGCTACTGCCACACTTCACACCTCTCACATCATATTCTCACATTTACACCTCAAAATGCTCAAACTCATTGATTATATATATCCGCAACATGAGATTTCTTCAACTACAGTCGGCTTCACAAAGACTTAGTAACTTTTACAAGATCTCTATTCTATCAGTTGAATCCATGCACAAACATCAATGTGAACCAAAACCTATGTATTCAAGTCATCACACATGTCAGCGAAGACCACTGGATCTAACAAATTACTCAACCAACAACTTCTCCTAATCTGTACAAGGATCAAACACCAAGTCGACCTTTTCTTCACTGGACTAAATTGTCTAACCAAACCTTGATACTCAGATGCTTGTAACTTTCAATTCCTTTATCATTGAAGGCTAAAAATTTGGATATACGTAGCCCTAACATCCCTTCACACTCCCTCAGATCCACAACACAAAATGATTACCTATGGAGAAATGCGGACCAGAATGTTGAACCCTATCATATGCTCTATTCTTGTCTATCTAGACTTAGATAGATCTGCACTCTGACTTCCGGTATGATCAAATGATGCAATGCGGATGTGTAAGATTTAGTTTCCATCAATGACAACACCTGACATGCCTAGGAGTGTCTCTTACCAACAGGTCCCACTAGGTGGGCCAAAATATATGTACCTAACTGTGAAATTAAAACAAAGGATTCAAACACTAAAATCTAAAACCTATTTCACAACCAAATACAACCTACAGTCAAAGCAAAAGAGCATGCAAACATGGACAAAAGAAAACTACAAATCTCTCACCCATAAGTCCTTTGTTGCACTAGAAAATTATGGTTGTGATCAAGGTAGATTTATGTTTGAGAGATGGATGTTAGGTGTTCACACTAGCATAATAACTTTTCTTTCAAGATTGTTGATGATAATGGCTTATGGAGTTCCATTTGTAGAGTTAGGATGAGAGGATCAATGGATGACATTGATTTGGAAGATCAATGGCTAGGGTTTCTTAAGAGGAGAGAATGCATCAGGATCCACCAAGAGGCACTTGATTATCGATGCTCATGGTGAGGGTTTGAATTGAAGAGATGTGAAGGGCTAGGATTTTCTAGGAGAAACTAGAGGGTGGGGATCCAAAAAGTAGATTTTTTTAGGCATGCACCTACATTAGAACACATGAAAGGATAACTTGGCTAATTTCGATTTGGATTGTACAAATGATTAATTATTTTAAACTAATTAATTTGTATACAACTAATGATTTGAGAGGGAATTCAAGGAAATTAAATAAATAGTTTGTATTTATTTAATTTTTGGGAATGCTGGAATGTGAATGTTTGAATTTAAATAAAATAATTGTTGGATTTATTTAATTAAGGGTTGACATTAGAGGAATGATTAAATGATTGATTAATTAAATAAATTATACTCATTTACTTAATTAATTCTAGAAGAAGGGTTAGCTTATTAATTAAATAATTAAAAAATTATTTAATTAACATTGGCAAGAAAATCAGAACAATTAATTAAATAAATAGAATTTATTTGACTAATTTTAGAGGAATAGTTTATTACATTAACTAAATAAATATAATTTATTTAACTAATTTAGAGAGTGGTGATTGTAGATGAGGTTGGTGATGAAAAAAACTCTGAAAGGCAATCTTAGGTGTCTAGAGAAAGTGTTTTTTTTTCAAGTTTTACTACCTAGATAAGATTGAGAAAGAAGGAAATGTTTTTGGGTTTTTCTGTTTTAATGAATTAACTCTACTTCTATAAATAGAAAGTCAAAATTGAATTTTATCTAGATACTTTTATCACTTCCTACTTAAGCTAAGTGAAAAGAGAAAGAGAGTTGGGTTTCACAAAAATGTTATCTTACTACTTTTTGAATATCAAAAATGACAAATTAGACGTCCAACAAGAAATATAATATCAAATTGTACTTGGTAAATAGAATTAGGAGCTTGTTTTCAAGGATGCTACCACAATGCATCGATGTCCATGTGATGAATTGCCATCTAATTCAAGTGTTG
Organism: Cunninghamia lanceolata; assembly: GCA_027924645.1. NCBI lineage: Eukaryota > Viridiplantae > Streptophyta > Pinopsida > Cupressales > Cupressaceae > Cunninghamia > Cunninghamia lanceolata. Next base: position 11,915,085 of record BSBN01000916.1, on the reverse strand, counting down.
TCATCAAAGTCTTACATTGTCATCCAAAAAAGTTATAAAAATTAAGAAATCTTCTATATTCTAAACTCTCATATTCAACAAGGAACAAGAAAAATCCCAACAACAAAAAGAGAGATACCAAATAATACAAAAATGATGAAAATGGAGTTAAATCTACTCAAACCAAATGAAATGAAGAAGATAAAACAGAAAGAAAGAAAATGAGCAAACCATTGTGCATTTGTGTCATTGAAAACTAATAAATTTGGACACAAAAGAAGGTTTATATTTCTTGTGATCTTTCTATAAATGGTGAAGCCCCTAATTTAGTCTTTTGGCTTCCATGGGAAGCCTATGATAAAAGATGAAGTAGAAAATGTGTGAACTCTCATATCCTAATCATGTCTAGAACTATAACAACAAATTAAAAATGCTATTAATATTACCCCAAGGTTTATAAGAAGTAATAAACTAGTGTGTATGGGAGTTAAGGAGTGAGAACCCAACAAGTGCCAACAACACAAATGGATTCACAAGTACTATTGAAAAAATAGAAATAAAATATAAAGGCTCGAACACAATCACTTGACACAAAGTATGGAGATGAAAACCTAAAATACACTAGAAGCAATATATTCTCTAGGATGTGATAATTGCAAGGGAACCCATGCTAGATAGTAGAGTTCTCAATACCCTTCAAAATGTTGGTAAGATTGTTGATAGTAGATCACATGAGAAGCTCTACAAATAAGAGAGTGCTTGAAAAATTGAGAGAGATTGAATGCTTGAAAGGCTGATTGAACAGTGTTTTAAAAATGGAGTTAAGTGGGAAGATGAAGAGCCATGAAATTTAAACTAGCCATTGGGATTCACTTTAGGTTGGTAGAAAGCATGTTTGTGACAAGATTCAAAGAAAACAAGTACTATACATTTGAAATATCAATGGACACTACGACATCATGTGAACATGCATGCATTACAATAGCATCCAAGTACAATAGCTCATCTAAATGCTTGACATGTCAACATAAAATGGGATAAGAGAAGTAACATTGGTTGACACAAACAGAAGAAAAACACATGAAAGTACAAAACATGGGTTGGAATTGAGGACAGGAAAGGCTACAACAAGGCCAAATGAACCTAAAAAACACTAGGGATTATGAATGCTAAAGAGAGACCAAAACATAACATGGAATTACAATGGTATGCAATTTTTGACATTACAATAAGTGTGGTCCCTTGTAGGCTCTTTGTTGTGTAGTCGTTGTTATGTGATGAAAAACTCACTCGGGAGGATCTTAGAGAAGCATATTTTTCTATGGATAATGACAAACCCCCTAGCTTGATGGGTTTTCATATGAATTTTATAAGTCCGTAGGGGCACTATTAGCTCCAGCCTTCTTCAAGTGCTATAATAAATAAATGTAATATTAAATTCATACCTCAGGTGCATCATCTTAAGGAAATCTATAATTGGAAGTCAATCACTTTATTGAATGCCTCATATAATATCATAGCTAAGACCTTTTCTCTCTACATTTTCCATTTTATTTTGCTTATTGTTGGTCTAAGTAGTTTGGATTAATCAAGAGTAGATATATTCTAAATATTATTGTTGTGTGTGAGGGTATGAATGAGCATGTCGATATCAACAATAGGCTATTTTATCAAGATTTATTTTTCTAAGGCTTATGACCATATTGAGTGGTCCTTTATCCTAGCCATGCTTTAGGATATTAGATTTGGCCCTAAATTTCTTTGGATACATTGTAGATGTTAGTTGTGGATGCGTTGGAATGCCTCACCATTAGTGGTTAATAATCCTCTTCTTTTGGGAGCTATCTAGATCCATCACTCAAGGATTCCCTCTTACTTATGCTTTCTATGTTATTTTGGCTAAATGATTTGGCTATTTGCTTCCTAATGCAGTTGCCCAACAAAAGGTGAAAGATATTTCACTTCCCAACTCTAATATTACGCTTGTCAATGGTCACTTTGTTGATGATTCTTTTCTCACTCTCTTGGAAGAGAAAGATAATGTTAGGCAACTATTTTAGTGTTTAAATAGAAATTACCTTGCCTCTAGCTCCAACATACAATTGCAAAAGACTTGATTCTATCATTAATCCTTCTTTCCCAAGCCTCCCTGGCTTGACTCTTTTGGCTGGAAATGGACTAACCATGGGAAACATTCAAGATTTTGGGAATTTATTTTTCCTTTCAATCCTCCTCTTCATCTTTTAAGAGATCTATTCTATCTTGGATTGAGAATAAATTGCACTTTTGGATTGCTAATCCTTTGTTCCTTGTAGGATAATTCTAATTTTATTCTAAGCTTCTTATTACCACTCATGTGTACTATTCCTCCTATTGGGATATTTCTAAATCCACTTATCAAAAGCTAGATAGATTACTTAGAGGTTTTCTTTTAGCCTCTTCTAACTAGGGTAAAGAGTTCCACTAAGTTCAACCTTATAATTTTGTTGTCTTCCATGCAATTCTAGTGGTCTTGACCTTATTGATACTCATAGAAAAGGTCTGGCCTTGTGTGTCAAGTGAATTATTAGAGCCCTAAAGGGTAATGAGGCTTGAAAAATTATATTTCAACATTATATTAATTTTGGAGCTCCTTATTGTAGACAAGCCTAGAAAGCTCTATGATTTAACTCCTTTCCTATCATGAAGGAGCCTATGCAAATCCAAGGCACTTTTGTTTCCACAACTATATGGAAGGCTTGGGCAACCATTAATCCTTGACTTCTTTAGAATGGGAAAATTTTCAAGAGTAGGATTTCTATAAATAAGCAATCCCTTTAGTGGTCTCCTATGACTATATGATATGATAGAACTCTAGCCAAAATTCCCTAGGTTTATGCATTAAAACTTTTCAAAAGAAGGATTTATTACATTTTAGACCTCTTCTCTAGGGCCACTATGAGTTGTGTAACTTGGCTAGAATTTAAGGCTAAGTATAGACTTGGAAATTGGGATTATGAATCTTTTCAAACCACTATGGAGTTTGTTCCTCCATAGATGATCCACAAGGTTGGGATTTGGTGTACTACTACATGATAAAAGGATTGGTTTCAAAGCTCAATGTCATGGGGAATCTCAAGTATATTTCCATTCAGTGGCATGACAAGTTTCAAATAGTTTGGTCTAATACTCTAGGGATCACTTTACTTTGTGTCACCTTTTCTAAGGTCTTCTTATTGGATTAGATCAAGTTATCTATTTATTCTTCTCTAATCTGAAGCTCTAGGATTTCACTCCATGAAGGAGCCTAAGCAAATTTAAGGCCCTTTTTTTGCTAAAATTATATAGAAGGCTTGGAAAGCCATTAATCCTTGACTTTTTTTAGTATGAGAACAATTTCAAGAATAGGGTTTTCATAAACAAACAAATTCTTGGTTGTCTCCTATGATTATATGCTAGGATAAAATTCTTGCTAAAATTCCCTAGGTTTGTGCATTAAAAATTTTCAAAAGCGGGGTTTATTATATTTTAGACCTCTTCTCTAGGGCCACTAACACCGGTTGTCTTTCTATATTGGACAAAATTTAAGGCTAAGTATAGACTTGGAAATTAGGATTATAAATCTTTTAAAACAATTTTAGAGTTTCTTCATCTAGAGATGATGCATAAGGTTGGAATTTTGTGTATTAGAACCTAGTGGAATGACTGGAAGTAGTGTGTTGAAACTGTTTTCCAAAATCACAAGCCTTTTAAAGGATATTTTAGGATCTCTCCTCACTTTCCTAGGGTTTCAAAACTCAATCCTAGGTGGAATCTCCAGTGTTCACTCAATGGCACTATAGGTTTCAAATTGTTTGGTCTACCATTCTTGAGCCCATCTCGGCTCACTTTGCTTGGTGTCACCTTTTCCAAGTTCTTCCTATTGGATCTCAAGTTATACATTTGGTTGCTTCTAACCCCCTTTTTCCTTTTTGTAGGCATTTGGAAACTCTCTAGCATATTTTCTATTTCTACTTATGGACCCAAGCTATGTGAACTTGGATACATGATTTCTTCAAGCCCTTTTAGCTAGAGATTTTCTCTTGGCATATAATTCTTCTATTCATTTGACCTAAAATACCTTTGAGATTACTTAAATTTGGCATGATTTTTGAGTGGAAATTATATTTACCATATGGAAGGAGAGAAATACTTCTATATTTTCAAGCATTGTTGTGGGTTCTCACTTTCTCATTTATACTAAAGCCATTATATACTCTAATGTTATGTTATAGATTTGGGTTCTTTGGAGGTTTCCCACTTGTAGACTCTTATTAAAAGCATTGGAGTAATGCCTTGTGTACTATTTCTCATGTATCACCTTCTCTTGGAAGTAGGGATGCTTCACCTTTGCATCGACATCACTGTGGTCATAACCATAGTGTTTGTTTCAAACATGAATCTCACGGGTCCCCTTAGCATAGATATTGTGGCTAGTCTCCCCTACCACATGACCAATCTATTTCTTCTTGGCATGATCATGTCATCTCTAGTTGGTATGACAATGGGAAGTCTACTCAGCTAAACATTGTTATTTCTCTTGATCGCAAAGCTCCTAGTTATCAAAAAGAAGAAAAAGACAAAGAGGATACCATCACCAGTTGAGAGCCTATTCTTGATGGCCAGGATCTCTCAGATGGCTAAAGCAATCCCTTTGACTATAACTCTGCTCCTCCCATTGGGATTTCTTTATTAGTTGTATAGTGGTGTGACCGCTTTTCATTTTTCTATGGACTTTTGCATCAACCTTTGAAGGTATGATTCTATTCAACTTATCTTTTATGTGAATTAATGTATTACATTTTTATATAATTTAATATAGAAAGTGCACTATTCATCATAAAAATGAATTTATTATGAATTGAATGGAATATGATGAAGTGAAAAATATAATGGATTTGATTAGAATTGATATTAATACCATGTACATCATAGAGATTGATTGCATTTTGAATAATTCTTATATCAATAGTATCATCTTCCATACATTGCAACACCAATATTAAAAGTTGTAATTGCTCTACTTAAACATTATCATCTAGTATTTCTCTCTTATCCATATGAAAAAGTGGTAAATGGTTACCTTAACTTTGCAATTGACCAAAATTTACCTTTTTGTTTTTATTAATATCCTATTTAACTTATATTAAAGGAATAAATATTCACACAAAAAAAGAATGGTGGTAAAAAGTCACACTCACGTAGTCATCACTTTACTTAAACATCATCCACTTCAATGGTCAAACAATCAATAGCAATTTTACACCTCATCCACAACAAAAGTGGTTAATATTTGTCCTATTTTTATTGGTTGAAATTGATCTTTGATTTTTGAAGTGGATGATATTTAAGAATAGCTGGTCATAGCCTTAGCAATCAAAACATAATGTCTAAAACTTTAATAGACAAGCATGAAAATACATAAACAAAGGGTCTAACCCTAAGAACATTAAGCAGCAAGAACAGCACCAGCGGAAGGTGGAGGATCTCTGTCATCAGATTTCCCCCAAAAATTTATAGCAGCAACCACTGATATTCTCGCAGGTTTTATATCCTATCAGTGCTGCTAAGCATGCTCAGAGAACCCTGAGAAACAAAGGAGGAACGATTAAATGAACATTTAAAATTATATAATGGGGAAGAAACAAAAAGAGAAAATCAGCTAGCAAACTTACTGTTCATAGCTGATGGAAACTTCGTCAAAATCAGGATCGGCAATATTAGCGAAGGCCTCTTGAGATAAAACAATGGTGGCGGCGCATCCGGCTTGGCAATCATCAACGATCCTCACAAGTATGGATTCGCTCTTACAATTTATTGCGCCAGTGCAGGTAACTAGGTATTCTCTTCCGCAGGGTATTGTATCGCTTGCCGCCGCGAACACATTTTCTCTTGGAAATTTGTTTGCAGCGCATGCCGATCCTGAACAGTGCCAGAGCAATCAATCACTATTACAACACTCACAAACAACAATACCCATCACTAACTTTGGTCACAAAATTTAAAGTATACTTACAGACATATGGAGGATAGTAAAATGTGGCTGTTCCTTGCTCAACCAGCTGACCAATGCAACGATACCAGCCCAACATAAAACTCATAACAAACACAGCCCGCCAGATGCTACAAATGTCTCCATCTACCATTTTTCGTCGAACTCTGTGATTCTACTGGAACAACGAGTTGCAATTATATATATACACATATTTATTATATGTCCCCGTAAACAGCCCGCACGTTGTGTGCCACTGTTTTTCTGAAAATGAATCAGTCACAGATTTTGGCAAGATTTCATTGGCTGTTTAACATCTTCCTATATATAAAAAGCGCGCTAGAAAATTTTACTCGTATTTGACGACCGAACACTTCTGATCTTTTCTGCTAAAAAGCCTATGAATTTGGCGTGCCGGTTCACACACGTTGCCATGGGAAAAAAAAAAAGCGCTAAAATGCACATTCTATTAAACAACATTATCACAACTAGTTAATCGTCATTAAATAGCCAATATTACTGAATGCATACGTCAACTGGTGCCCACGTGATCTTGCCTTAAAAATCATTGTCTCCAAAATCATATATAATGCATTAAAAAAATGACCACGATATAAATGCAAGGCACCTAAACCTTTTTTTTAAATGAAGGGAGAATAGAAATTAGAACTTCAACATTGTATTATATAAGTCAAACAATGCAAGATTCGATTACCATAAATTTAAGAGATTAGAACTTCCACATTGTATTATTTAAAAGTCAATCAATGCAAGATTCGATTACCATAGATTTATTTAGAGATAGATGACAAATCACTTAGAGTTAGCTGACAAATTAATTAGAGTTCGCTGACAAATCAATTCTATGAATTTGATTATTTCAATTTGCACATGTTTAAAAATATGTAAGTATTTCAAAATCAAAATCAATTAGAATTAGTTGACAAATCAATTCTATGAATTTGATCATTTTAATTTGCACATGTTCAAAAATATTTAAGTATTTCACATTTGTATATGTTTAAAATATATTTTAAATTTATGAATATATGTGGGTATTTTTTGTGATAGGAATTGTATCCTTTTAGTTTTTATATTATATTTTTGTTTTTATTTTGTTTTTGGCTATATTGATGATCCAACCATCCTACTAGACATATGAATTCACCCCAAACCACCTCTTTAAAGTTGGGACCTTCATAATAAAAAGTCACCCACACTACCTAACACTTAGAAAGAAAGAAGTGTTAGTTTTAATTCCTTCCACTTTTATTTAACCCTAAGACTTTTCCATTTTTTCTATGTTTCATTAGGTGAGTATGGCAATTTTCACTCCAATATTTGATATTAATGTGTGTAAACCACCACTTGGTCATTTTCACTTTATCTTTATTTTTATTATTTTTTGTACTTCTCTTATTTCATCATTTAGTGTTACATGTTATTCAAACCCTAGGTAGCTTTATTCATCATTTTCTTTTCATTTTACTCTTTAGGATCAAATTAGGTCTCCCATTAGCCCATCCCACCTATCGATTTACCCCATTCCTTTCTCCCCATCTATTACCCTTTGTTAGACTTACTAAGTTTAACATTTCCATAGCCCTTTTCAAGCCCTAATTTCACCAACAACACACCTTTCTTCTTTTTTAAGGCCTATCACACCCATACCTAGCATGATATTATCATTATATTTAGCCTTTCTACCCTACCAAACCTTTACAACACCCTTGTAGTTTGTCCCAACCCCCTCCACTATCTTTAGATTTCCCATCCATTCACCCTAGTCAAGTCCTATATCTCAGATTCCTCCCACCCTTCTATCATTCATAGTTTCATAGTTCATGCCCCCTACCCATGTTCATCATAGCCTTTGCCTTAGCCCTACCATGGCTAGTATTCCTTGTTGGAGTAAAAAAATGATGAATGCAAGATGAAACAACTTCCACAAATGAATATGTGCAACAAGAATGCCATAACTATGATACAAAGTAAACATAGAATACAATATGCTCCTTGAATATGTAGGACAAGGAAAAGGAAGGAAGGTAGGAATATAAGACTTCAACTACCCCTCCAAAAGTATGTCACATGTGGGTACACTTAGGAGAAGTATGAGGACAAATGTAGAGTACACATGAAGTGAGACAAAAATATTAAAAAATCTCTAAGTGAGCTTAAGATGTAGTGTCAATAGGACAACTAGGTAGATATGAACTAGTTAAGTAAAGAAATTTTCATATTAATAGCCCCCTTAAAGTATATTTAGGGAGAAAGCTAAAAAATACAAAATGGGTTTGGCCTGATGAAGTACTCATGTACAATACAAGTCTCTCACACATGGAAAAAAGGAGAATTTAAGCTAGTTGTTGGGATAAGGTTCCATTAACCTTGTAAATCCCAATATTGTATTTATTCCATTTATTATTTGTAATTTGTAATTACCCATAAGGGATGTACAAGTTTCATCGGCAGTGGTAAAAATTATTTACTATCCACGGTAATTATGGAGTTACTACACAGTAAGTCCTGGAGTTACTGGCGGTAGTTACGGGATGTCATTTACTATGGTAAATGGTAATTGGTCAAAGTGGGGTGCACATGTGGAGGATTAATCTATTTTTAGTGTTATGACGCACGTCATAAATGTTGTAAGAGGGTGTAAGAGATTCTATGACAATTGTAAGTTGTCATAAGAATCTATGACACTAATAATAGCATATGACACGTCATAAGATGTTGTAACTGGCTATTTTTGGCCCCAAGTCATTCAATCTTGCATGGGAACATTTTTCCAAGTGTAGGATGCATGTATGACAGCATTTATGACCCTGTAAGAGCCTATTCTTGGCTATGGACGCCCAAGGTTGTATTGTTGACTGTTGACAAGTGTTATGGGCTTGTAAGAAGTCATTTAATGTCTTGAGGTTGTGTAAATTCTATAAAAAAACCATAGCATAGTAGATGAGTTGCATATAACAGTTTACAGGTACCTAGGTTCTACCAGAGTGAAGGTTGGAGGATAGAGGAAGTGAATGTATTTGTAATCTCCTTTTGTGAAGATAATACAACTTGGCCTCTTTTCTTGGTGGAGTTTTTTACCTGCAAGAGTTTTCTCCACGTTAAACACTTGTGTTATGTGCTTCATTCTTCTTCTGGTATATTTTTGTATTGTGGGTTTATGTTTTGTTACAATCTCCATTAATAACACACAATTAAAGTTTGCTGAAATTTATTCGAATGAGATTTCTATTGAAGTAGTGTTGCTTTCATTTCTAACATTTGGTATCAGAGCCTGGCCAGCTTTGACTCTTGGGTGGTAGTGCGGAAGTTGTAACTGCAGTGGGAGATTTGGTTGTGTTTGTTTTGCAGATCTTGTATTATTATTATGGCTACATCCACCGTTGCATCAACCTCTCGATTGGAAATTAAAAAGTTCAATGGAATGGGGTATGAGTTGTGGAAGCTGAAAATGAAAGATTTGTTGGAAGAAAGAAACCAATGGTTAGCTATCCAAAGAGAGAAGAAACCTGACGATGTCTCTCAAGATGAGTGGGATAGACTAGATAAGAAGGCACGGGGAACCATCTGGTTGTGTCTTTTAGACTCTGTCCTGTTGAATGTCGCAAAGGAAGAGACTACATACAAGTTGTGGAAACGGTTGGGTGAGATCTATCAAGCCAAGAGTATGGTCAATAAACTTTATTTAAAAAGAAAGTTGTTTTCCATGAAAATGAAAGAAGGTGAATCAGTTGTAGAGCATTTAAATTCTTTTAATTTATTGGTGAGTCAGCTTGATTCAGTAGATGTTGAGGTTAGTGAGGAAGATAAATGTATCTTATTTCTATGTTCTTTACCTGAGTCTTGGGAGAATGTTATCCTTACTATCACTACTAACCTTGTAGATCTGAAGTTGGATGCTCTTGTTTTAGTGCTGTTGTCATAGGAATTGAGGAATAAGAGTTCAGATAGTTCAGGGGATGCTCTCAGTGTTAGGGGAAGGTCTAAGGAAAGAGGACCTAAAAGAGATCAGAAAGGGGCTAAGGACATGTCGAAGGGCTGGTCTAAGACTCCTCGTAAAAAGAACAGAGTTAAGTGTTGGAACTACGGTAAAAGGGGACATGTGAAGGAGTGCAAAAACCCTAAGAAATAGTGGGAGAGTGCTTTGGATAAGTCCTCGAATGTAGGTGAAGAAGTTTTACTTTCTGCATGTAATCTTGTTTCTAATGATCACTAGTTGATTGACTTAGGATGCTCATTTCATATGACCCCACATAAGGAATGGTTCTCCTCATATGAAGAATATGATGGAGGTGATATCTACCTTGGTGACAACTCTACATATCTGATTGTCAGGAAAGGAAAGGTATTGTTGTGTTTAAGTGATGGGGGGATTAAAACCCTCCCTGGTGTTTTGCATGTTCCTGGATTAGCTAGAAACCTAATTTCAGTTTTGAAGTTGAATGATTTGGGAATACATGTGACATTTGACAAGCATGGCTACAGATTGGTGAGAGGGAACTTGGTGGTAGAGAAAAGGAAGAGATTCAGAAACTTGTTTAAGCTTGAAGCCACTACAGTTTGTAATGCCTCCTATGTATCTGAGGCCACTACTGAAAATACATGTATGTTGTGGCACCGTAGATTGGGCCACACAAGCAATAATGTATTGAAAACTATTAAGAATAAAAATTTGTTGGACGGTTTCTCTTATTTTGATGACCACTTTGATTTCTGTGAGCATTATGTGTTTGGTAAACAAAACAGAAAATCATTTCCTTTAAGAAGCAATAGAGCAAAAGAGAAGTTAGAAATTATTTATACGGATGTGTTTGGACCTGTGGATAATGAATCTATTAGAAAATCTCATTATTTTGTAACCTTCATTGATGATGTATCCTAATTTACATGGATTTATTTTATGAAGCATAAATCTAAAGTTTTCACTAAGTTTAAGGAATTTAAAGTCTTAGTAGAGAACCAATCAGGTTTAAAGATAAAAATATTAAGATCTGACAACGGAGGGGAATATTGCTCTAAGGAATTTGATGAGTTTTGCAAGCATGCAGGTATAATCAGACAAAAGACAACTCCGTATACACCACAATAGAATGGTGTTGTAGAAAGGATGAATCAAACAATTATGGAAAGGGCCAGAAGTATGCTTAGTGATGCACAGTTGAATAAATACTTTTGGGCAGAGGCTATGTGTACTGCTTGCTACTTGATAAATAGATCTCCTTGTAAGGCTCTTGATTTGACACCTTATGAAGTGTGGACAGGTATTCTATTTCACATTTAAGGGTTTTTGGTTGTGAGGCTTTTGTTCATGTGCCTAAGGAAAAGTGATCTAAGTTGGATCCAAAGGCTGAAAAGTGTACATTCATTGGATATGGTGATAATGTGAAAGGTTATAAGCTTTGGAATCCACTAACCTGCAAGATTATCTTTTCTAGAGATGTAATTTTCAGGGAACTTAGAGCTATTTCTGAACCTGAGTAGCCAAAAGAAAAAGATGAAAAGGTAAAGACAGTGCACTTTGAGTTAGAGTAGAAAGATGCACCTCAGGAAGAACAAAATGATGGATTAGGGGGTGAAGAAGAAGAAGAAGAAGATTCAAGTAGTTCTAATGAAGATGAATCTGTTGTGACAGAAGAAGTTGCTACAAATGATCATGCAGAAGAACGAGTAGAGTCTCTTACTCCACCCTTGAGGAGATTCATAAGACAACGGAATCCAGTTGACAGGTATAGACCACCAGATTTCCATTTTGTATATGCTTTATTGAGTACTAACGATGAACCTAGATCCTACAGGGAAGTTATTTCTGCAAATGATAGTGAGTCTTGGTAGCTAGCCATGTAGGAGGAGATGATGGCTTTGGACTCTAATAACACCTAGGATCTTGTTCATTTGCCCAAAGGAAGAAAGGCCATAGGATGTAAGTGGGTCTTTAAGAAGAAGTTTGGAACAGACAAGTCATTGGAGAAGTACAAGGCTAGACTGGTAGCCAAGGGCTACTCCCAGAAAGAGGGAGTTGATTTTGGTGAGATATTCTCTCCTGTTGCTAAATTGACTTCTATTAGATTTCTCTTATCCATTGCTACAGATTATGATTGGGAGATTGAGCAAATAGATGTTAAGACTGCATTCTTGCATGGAGATCTTGAAGAAGAAATTTATATGCAACAACCTATAGGTTTTGAGGTAAAAGGAAAAGAACATTGGGTTTGCAGGTTAAAGAGGTCTCTTTATGGTCTGAAACAATCTCCCAGAATGTGGTATCAAAAGTTTGATTCATTTGTTTTGAAATTGGGTTTTGTTAGAAGTGAGGAGGATCATTGTATTTACGTTTATTGTGTTGATAATTCTATACAGGTTATTGCTTTGTATGTTGATGACATGTTGTTTTTCAGCAATACTAAGGGTATGGTTAGTGAGTTTAAAGCCCAACTTTCAGGTGCATTTGACATGAAGGATCTTGATGCTACAAGGTATATTTCAGGAATGGAGATCAAGAGGGACAGAGTTAACAGAAAGCTTTGGTTGTCACAAAGTAAGTATCTGAATACTATTTTGCAGAGGTTTAGTTTGTAGGACTATAATCCAGTTAGAGTTCCTTTACCCATTAGTACTAAGCTTTCATTAGATATGTGTCCAAACACTGAGCATGATCTTGAGGATATGTCTAATGTGCCATATGCTAGTGTTGTAGGGAGTTTGATGTATGCAATGGTTTGCACTAGACCAGATATTGCCCAAGCAGTGGGAGTTTTGAGCAGATTTATGTCTAACCCTCGTAGACAACATTGGAACTATGCAAAGACAGTGTTTAAATATCTTGTAGGTACTCCTGATCATTGTTTGGTTTATTCTGGTATTGATAGTGTTGATAAATCTTTGGACATATAGGGTTTTGTTGATGCAAATTGGGCAGGTGACTTGGATAGTCGAAGGTCCACTAGTGGCTATGTGTTTACTTTGTTTGGAGGTGCAATGAGTTGGATGAGTAAGAGGCAGCCCATAGTTGCTTTGTCCACCTTAGAAGTAGAGTATATGGCTGCAACTCATGTCTCTAAGGAGGCAGTTTGGTTGAGGAGACTATGTACACATATTGGTTTTGATTGCAGGAACATTCAGATTGGTTGTGATAGCCAGAGTGCTATCTGTTTGGCCAAGAATCCCATGTATCATGCTCGGACTAAGCATGTTGATGTTCAGTATCACTTTGTTCAAGAGTTGGTTGCAAATGGAGAGATTGAGCTGAAGAAGATAGACACTCAGGAGAATGTTGTAGATTCATTGACTAAGCCTGTGAGCACAAAGAAGTTCATGTGGTGCAGAGAGGCCATGGGCCTTGTTTCTAGTGCCTCATTATTTTTCATTTGATTTCCTATGGGTTGATTTACAATGTATAATGTCAAATGGGAGAATGTTGGGATAAGGTTCCATTAACCTTGTAAATCCTAATATTGTATTTATTCCATTTATTATTTGTAATTTGTAATTACCCATAAGGGATGTACAAGTTTCACCTGCAGTGGTAAAAATTATTTATTGTCCATGGTAATTACGAAGTTACTGCATGGTAAGTCCTAGAGTTACCGGCGGTAGGTACTGGATGTCATTTATTATGGTAAATAGTAATTGGTCAAAGTGGGGTGCACATGTGGAGGAATAATCTATTTTTAGTGTTATGACACATGTCATAGATGCTGTAAGAGAGTGTAAGAGATTCTATGACAACTGTAAGTTATCATGAGAATCTACGACACTAATAATAGTATATGACGCGTCATAAGATGTTGTAACTGGCTATTTTTGGCCCCAAGTCATTCAAGCTTACATGGGAACATTTTTCCAAGTGTAGGATGCATGTATGACAACATTTATGACCCCATAAGAGCCTATTCTTGGCTATGGATGCCCAAGGTTGTATTGTTGACCATTGACAAGTGTTATGGGCTTGTAAGAAGTCATTTAATGTCTTAAGGTTGTGTAAATTCTATAAAAAACCATAGCATAGTAGATGAGTACCTAGGTTCTGCCAAAGTGAAGGTTGGAGGATAGAGGAAGTGAATGTTGTATGCATCAAAATATAAATTTTTATTAAAAAGATTTAAACCATCATCAAAAATCTTAAATTTATATCAAAATGCACCAACAGAAGATTTAGATAAACACTATTGATAAACAAATTTAAATAGATGTTACCGAAATGTAATGCAAATGTGATTGCTCAGATTTTTGGCATAACTCCAATGTCACAATTGTCGGGGGGAAATGAGAATGAGTTTTTGATTTTTATAAGGTTTGAGTAGTAGTTTGGGTAGTTAAACGGATTTTTGGTTCGGTGAACGGTAAAATGTAGTTAGGGTTATGGTAGGCGTTTTACGGGTTAGGTTAATAATAAATTAAAGTTGTTAGTTTTAATTTATTATTAACGAGAGGTTTTAGGTTCCAAGTTGTAAATAATAAATTAAATTCATTGATTTTAATTTATTATTTATGGGAAAATGGTAAAAATGAAAAGGATTTAATTAATTAATTAAAATTAATTAAATCTTTAGGATTAAGAAAAATTTATGATTTAGGGATCAATTTTTTATGTCTACATTTTGCCCCTCTTTGAGACGATGTCGCGAAGCAAGGTCGTTTCAAAGAAAATCAAAACATAGGTTTTTGGATGCAATTTAGGAAACGGAGGGAAGGATGATGGAGTTATGCTGATTAAACTTTGAGCAACCTGATGTTTGATATAGCACCTGACATTATGCACCGAGGTATAAAGACCAGGATGACGATGTGTCAAATGCAAAAAGGAGGAAAGTCGCAAGCAAGCATATGCCTAATGGCACCATGATATGAAAGACCATGATGACGGTGTGGCAGGTATGTTGCAAGGACCAATAACAGACACCAATACATTAATGAGTCAGCACACGCAAACAAAACAAGCAAAAACATGCATACACAATGCTGCCCCTAGACAAAAAAAAAGCAAAAGAAGGACCAAAAGACTTAATCATGATAAGCGGTAAGATAGGCAGTAAGATCTCAAGCCAAAGACTAACACGATAAATAGATAAGTGCCATGTTGCGGGAACGATATATCCCTGGATAAGATAAGGTAAATAAAGGATGGTTGGCTTGGGGGATCTACAACTTAGTTACTACAATCAAGATCGAATCACTAGGTGTTTAAGTTCCATAATTTAGTCTAAGAGTTTCAAAGTGTTTTTGAGATATGGTTTGGAATGTAAGAGTGCCAAAAAATTGGGTTGTGTTTGTTTTATTGGAAATTTTGTGTTTGCATGAAGTGAAATGATTGGATGGAGGAGAAGAATGAGGATATAGTGCTGAAAAAAATGTTATTACGGAAATACATGAGACTAGAAAGGCAGACAAACTCAAGAGTCTATTATGAGGAACTCAAAGGTACCAAGACACATAGACCTACACAGGTGGACAAAAGAATACCAGGATGAGAGCAGGTGAAGGAATGGGAAAGAACTAATGGACAAGCTAGTGATAACGGAACGTAGAATAGCTGGCGAGACAATGTAATATGACCAGATGATACTGAGTAGATGCGTATGGCAAGATATGGATGGGAGCAAAAGCGAGGACATATTTTATTATGGATGGGAAATGGATGATGGCGAGATGGATGATGTGAAAAAGCTACCTAAAGGATGGTGGGGACAGCTTGAATTCTACACATGGCGCCTGCGAACAGGTTTTCACCATGGTACTTATCCAGGGCGCCACCGAAGTGGTTTTCACCATTGGACGAAATGATTTTTCTTTACTATATATATATATATATATATTTTTTTTTTAATTTTTTTTTTACTTTTTTAACTGGGATACTCCAAGTCAGGTATAGAACTGTTTGAGATGGGCTATGTTGATAGGCTCTTCCAAAGGTTGACCTTCCGGAGTGGAAAGCTGGTAAGCTCCTGATCCATAGCTCTTGGTTACGACAAAAGGTCCCAACCAGTTAGGTTCAAACTTCCCTTTCTTTGCACGATCAGCCAGATTCCTTTGATTTTCTCGTAGAACAAGATCTCCAAGCTCAAATTTACGAGGCTTCATTTTCTTGTTGTAACCTCGGCGCAGGCGATTTTGATAAGCTTTTAGATGATTAAGAGCTGTAAGTCGCTTCTCGTCCAACAATTCAAGCTCTTGTAGTCTTGATATCCGATACTCCTCATCTGAAATCAAGTGTCGTAAGGATACTTGCAAGGAAGGGAGCTCGATCTCAATGGGTAAAATAGCTTCTGAACCATATACCAAGGAATATGGTGTAGCACCAGTAGGAGTACGGATACTAGTTCGATAAGCCCAAAGAGCAGGATGAAGTTGCAAGTGCCAATCACGGCCAGCCTCGTTTACTGTTTTCTTCAAGATTTTCAAAAGAGTCTTATTAGTTGCTTCAGCTTGGCCATTACTTTGCGGATAATAGGGGGTAGAAAAGTGATGTTGGATTTTGAATTTATTGCAAAGCTCTTTGACATCTTGATTCTTAAATGGGCGACCATTATCTGTGACTATGGCTTGAGGAATACCATAGCGGCAAATGATATAATGGAAAATGAACTTAGATATTTGCTTTCCTGTAATGTAAGTAAGAGGAATTGCTTCAACCCATTTAGTGAAGTACTCAGTAGCAGTGATAATAAATTTATGACCATCTGAGGAGGATGGATGTATTTTTCCAATGAGATCGAGCCCCCATTGTGAAAATGGCCATGGAGTAGTGATAGTTTGCAGTTCTTGTGCTGGTGCATGAATTAGATCACTATGTTGCTGACAAGGTACACATTTCTTAACAAATTCATGTGCATCCTGCTCCATAGTAGGCCAATAGTATCCTGTGCGAAGCATTTTCTTGACTAAGGATGAACCTCCAGAATGAGCACCACAGATGCCTTCGTGTATCTCATGCAAAGCAGTTTGGGCTTCTTCCGGGTTAAGACATTTAAGCAAAACACCATCTAGTGACCTTTTATAAAGCGTATCACCGAGGAGGACATATTGGGAAGAACGACGAATGAAGGAGCGATGTTGGGATTTGGAAAGATTTGGTGGAATGATTTGGCCATGAAGGTAATGGTAGATCTCATTGAACCAAGTGGAGTTAGGACCAACAATATCACATACCAACTCTGATTCTGGGATATCAAAAGCTGGTACAAACAACTTTTCTATTAGGAATTCAATTTTGTGATCATTCCCAGGTATCTCTATCATTGAACCAATTGTGGCCATAGCATCAGCAACTTTATTGTGAAGCCTTGAAATCTGTTCAAATGTGATCCTGTTGAAATATGTTTTGAATGTATCCACTAGTTTCTTGTATGGCTTTAACTTTTCATCCTTTGTTTGATATTCGTTGTTTACTTGCTTGATCACTAGTTGAGAATCCCCATGAACTTGTAAGTCTTTGATATTCCAGGTTATAGCCAATTTTAATCCTTTGATTAGTGCTTCATATTCGGCGATGTTGTTTGTACATGGAAATTGAATGTGAAATGATTTTGGTATATAATCGCCTTGAGGTGTAACAAAGAGTATTCCAGCTCCAGAGCCACGTTGAGTATGAGAACCATCAAAATATAATTGCCAAGAGGGAATAGTTTCTATGTTCAAGATTGATTCATCAGGAAATTCAGTTACCATTGGATGATCTGATTCTATAGGTGCTTCAGCCAATTGATCTGCTATTACTTGTCCTTTTATAGCTTTTCTATCAACATACTCAATGTCAAATTCACTAAGCATCATCACCCATTTTGCCATATGTCCAGTCAGGGCTGCTCTAGATAGTAGATATTTGAGAGGATCAATCTTTGATATAAGCTTAGTCTGATGACTCAACATGTAGTGCCTAAGCTTTTGTGATGCAAAGACAACTGCGAGACATGCCTTTTCAATAGGTGAATAATTTACTTCATAGCCCACCAAAGTTCTACTGATATAATAGATTGCTCATTCTTTACCACTATCATCATTTTGTGCTAACAAAGCCCCTAATGCTGCTAATGTTGTTGAAATGTATAAAATAAGGGGTTTTCCATGAATAGGTGGTGCTAACACAGGAGGAGATCCCAAGTATTCTTTAAGTTTATTAAATTCTTCTTGGCAATTTTGATCCCAAATAAATTGTGTGTTTTTCTTCAACAAGTGAGTAAATGGTTAACACTTGTCAGCAAGCTGAGCAATAAACCTCCGTATGGATTGTAATTTTCCTTACAAAGATCTAAGTTGTTTTAGATTTTGAGGAGGAGGCATTTCCATTATAGCTTTGACTTTTGCTGGATCAACTTCAATTCCTCTTCTGGAGACAATATAACCTAAGAGTTTTCTAGATGTTACTCCAAATACACACTTCTTAGGATTTAGTCTGACATTGTACTTTTCAAGACGATCAAAAATGTTTTCCAAAACATATAGGTGCCCCTCTCTGGTTTTTGATTTGGCAAGTATGTCATCTACATAATCTTCCATTTGTTTATGAAGCATATCATGAAAGATAACAGTCATTGCTCTTTGATATGTGGCTCCGGCATTTTTTAGACCAAAAGGCATGACAAGCCAACAATATGTTCCCCAGACACAAATGAAAGAAGTTTTATGTTGATCTTCTTCAGCTATTCTAATTTGGTTATAACCAGAAAATCCATCCATCAATGATAACATCTCATGTCCTGCTGTCAAATCCACTATGATATCAATGTTTGGTAACGGAAAATCATCTTTTGGACAAGCTTTGTTGATGTCTCTGAAATCATTACAAACTCTGATGGTTCCATTTGGCTTGGCTACAAGTACAATGTTTGAGATCCACTCAGGATAATCTATCAGTTTGATGAAACCAACCGCCAAGAGCTTTTCTAACTCTGCCTTGACCATTAGAGCAATTTTGGGATGCATCTTTCTCAATTTTTGTTTGACTGGTTTGGTTCCAGGACGGACTGTTAAATGATGTACTATTAGTGATGGATCTAATCCTGGCATATGTGCATAGGACCAAGCAAAATTGATTTCTCATTTTTTGAAGAAAGAATTGAAGTCCCGAGTTTCAAATTTTGATAATGACTTTGCTGCATATGTGACCTTGGGTTCTTCTGTAGTTCCAAGATTCATCTCTTGTGTCTGTTCTATGAGAATAGTGGACTTTTCTCGGTGTGCCCCCACTTTGGGAAGGTTAAATTCCTCATCCTCTGGCGCCTCAGAAAGGTTTTCACCAGTGGATACGTCTTTTATTTTTATTTTTGCATCGTCCGAAAGTGCCACAAAGTGGTTTTCACCAGGGGACGTTATTTTGAAATTTTCATTTTTTTGACTAAGGAATTTAACAGATTCCCCAAAGTAGGCATTAGAGTGTAGTTCAATAGAGTAACCAATTTTGTGATCTCCGATAGGTAGATGAGTACGAAGCCCCAGAAATTCACCAATAGCCTCATCATTTTCAAAGACATCAAGAACAGGAGGTCTGTGTTGGTCACAGTCAATGAGATCTAGATAAACAAGGGATAATGAATGAGAGGAAGTGGACGGGGTGGATGAGGATGATGGTTGATCAAAGGAATAGGTGATGGTATAGATGGAATTATCCTCGAAAACATCGGTGGCCGCTTCAAAAGGATCTATGAAAGTGTCTCGATTAAAGGACTCAACTGCGGAAAAAGCTTTTGCCACTTTGTCTAAGATAAACTCAACATCGGGTGACTCACGCTTGGTGGATCCAAACCCTAGCCCAGCATGCTTAGGTCGGCGATGAAATTCTAAAGGCTCTAAGATTCCTTGTTGCTGTTGCCCAAGCCGACCGTCTGTATAGCCCAACTTTTTAATGATAGGATAACCTCTGTGATATATAGTCAATGGTAATTGTCTCTGTTCATCTTCATCGCTATAGAGCCATTTAGAGATGTCATCTTCAATGGTTTCTTGACATAGTTGCCCCCAAGATTTGAAGTCTTTCAACTGTGGATGAGTAATCAAGACATGATTAATCGGACGAGGTCGCCCATAGCTCTTAGGTGAAAGAGGAAGTTCATTGATATGAAACAGAGTGTACTCCCCCATGCCTGTAGCACTGATCTTAGCCTTGATCTCCGATCGGGAAGTGGATGGTGTGGATGAAGAAGACGGGGTGAGGGTGGATGGGTCAATGTATTTGGATGATGGTTGGGCAACCTCATTAGTTGGGCAATAATTTTGATGTCGATAAGGACCCTCCAGTCATCTACAGTATTGAAATGGGCGAGGGTCTGCTTGTATGGTAATCTCATGATCATTAAATGGGAATTTTATGCATTGGTGGTACGTGGAAGGGACGGCTCTCATGGCATGAATCCAAGGACGCCCTAGGAGAATGTTATAGGGGAGATCAAGATCTAAGACCTGACATGTAGTTTCCATTGTAATAGGGCCAACCTTGATTGGGAGTTTAATTGTACCTGCTGATTTTCTTTCTCCGTCATCATAAGCTTTGATCGTAATTTGATATTTCTCATCAATGTTCTCATCGGAGTATCCCAGTTGTTTTATTAATTTGAGGGTACATAAATTCAAAGCTGATCCACCATCTATTAGGACTCGTTTCACGAAATGTTGTTTGACAATAACTTCTAGATGAAGGGCTTCGTTATGGAAATGATCTGGAGAGGAGTTTTCTGGTGCTGTGAAGATGAGGCGAGGAGTGGATGTAAGAGCCCCCACCATAGCTTGGAATTGATCTACGTCAATATCACCTGGTACTTGAGATTCTATAAGGGCGTTATCTAAGATTTGTTTGTGCTGGGGGGACATTCTTAAAAGCTCTAGGATTGAGATCTGGGTAGGTGTCTTTTTCAATTGATCCTAGATATTATATTTAGGTACATTATGGGATAACACATGAGATCTCGTGGGGTTATGGGATGCAATAGGAGGAGGAGTTCCCTGAACAGTAATACGACCTCTTCGTGTAGTGACATCACACTTGGGAGTTCGACCTCTAACAGTTATAACATTGACACGAGGATATGAAACTTCAATACGGCCAACTACACTGTGGTTACTATAGTCATAATGAACTTCATTGTGTGATGTGTTATCAACATTATTGGCTCTATTATTTTTTTGTCCATGTGGAGGAAATGGTTCTTGGTAGGCTTTGAGTTTCTCATTGGGAGACTTATGAGGTATTTGATCTATGTTTACCTCTCCTTGATCAATTAGATCTTGGACATAATGCTTCAGTCTTATGCATGAATTAGTGGCATGTCCATTGACACGGTGGTATTCACAATATTGATCTTCTCGGAACCAACGGGGTTTCGGTCCACTATCATCATAAGGTTTACTAGCGTCAGGAAGTTCAATCATGTTTGCTTGTTTAAGTTTCTAAAATATGGATTCAAGAGGTTCTGTTAAATCTAAAAATGTGCGTGGTGGTCGCAAACTTGGAAGGGTAAATTTCTTCTATATATGTGGTGGACGATCTCGAGGTGTATTTTGAGTTGATGAAGAATTGAGGATAAATGGTTTGTTTTGCACATGTTGAACATGTTTTGTATCAGTGATTCCATCATTCACAATGTTCTTGTTTCGATTCCAATATCGGGATTTATCATTGTTTTGGTTATTGGAATCGCGATTGTAATTGTCTTTGTAAATTTTGATGAGACCTTTGTTGATAAGAGCCGTTTCAATCATCTTGCCTTTTGTCATGATTTGTTCAAATGAATCAGAGCATTGCACTTGTAAGTGAAAGGCCAGTTCTTGATTAAGATTTTGCACAAAAAATGGAACTAGTTGTTTCTCAGGAATATGACAAGGGAGTCGACTGACAATATGCCTCCATCGTTGTAGAAAAGAAGTAAGGATTTCCCCTCCTTTTTGTTTGGTGTTATAAAGGTCTTGCATGGAGGTGTCTTGTTCAATGTTGTAGGCAAAATTTTTGACAAATTCTTCTGCTAGTTGTTCAAAAGATATAATGTTTCCTGGGAGACGTGAGAACCATTCAAGGGCTGAGCCAGCCAAACTTTTAGGAAAAAGTCTCATTAAGTATGTAGGTTCATGTCGAAATTCCATGCATGCGATACAGAATTCACGAATATGATTGCGAGGGTCACCTTTTCCTTTGTATTTGTCAAATTTTGGTATTTCAATGTTTGTAGGAAAAGGTACCATGATTAGAGATTTGTCAAATGGATCTGGGCATAGTTCTTCAAATGAGTATTTCTTTTGTCTAGCACCAATCCGATTATCGATGATTCGTTCGATTTCATCTTGAATGGGCGGAGTGGTGATTGATTGATTGTGTAATTGCGTTTGAGGTGATGTTTGAGGGTGATGTTGTGACGATGATTGGGATTGTTGGACTGATTGGAGTCTCAAATTTTGTTGTAGCGATTGGGCAAGCTGTTGTTGTGATTGAGCGATTTGTTGTTGTAGCTGAAGGATTTGGGGATCAACGGGTTTTGAGGATGAGACATTGGTAGGGTTATAATTTCGTGAAATTGAGGGTATGGAAGTGGATACCGGTTTTGGTTGAGCGTTGATGTGACGGATGTGGATAGAAGAAGTTTGAGGTATGGAAACATGAGTTGCATTGGGAATTAATTGAGATGAGGGAATGTTGGAGGTTTTCGGTATGGAAGATATAGGGCCAGATTGTGAGATCCCTACTGATGAAATGGAAGAGGTTGTGAGAGATGATCCTAATGAAGGAAATGATGAAGATGACTGAATGGGTTGAATTACGGGGATAGATTGTGAGATTCCTAATGGTGGAATCGATGGGGGTGTAAGTGATGACTGAATAGGTTGGAGCACGGGAGGATAATAGTCGGGAGGTATCCCCAATGTGTAAGTATGTGATGAGATAGACATAGGTGTTGAAAATGATTGATGGGAAGAGAGAGATGGGATTGTAGAAATAGAAGTATCTTGTGGTCCCAAGGTAAAATTTTGTGGTGGTGTGATAGATGAGGTGGATTGGAACACGTTTGACATAGGTGTTGAAAAAGATTGGTGGAGAGAGGAAGTAGCCCGAGCTTTGGCTTTAGCTTTTTCTGCTTTTCTTCGTGCTCTTTCTCTCTCATAAATATCATCAGGGACTCTAGCTCCACAATCATAAAGGTATTGCATAAAATAATCAGGATCATGATCCATGGTGAGATGAACAAGTTGCAATGTTTCAGGATCTTGTTGAATTTGAAGTGCAATTGGATTCGTTTCAGCATAGTCATTTGTGGGTTTAGGAGTTTTGGGAGTAACTGGTTGGTCGGATACGTCATCTCGAACATCTACATAAATTGAAAGGTCTCCAAGTGGATCATTATGAAAATGTGAAGATGATCCAGTATCTTGTTGGGAAGGATTGATTTGCTCATGGATGGGCTCTTCTTCGAGGAATCTTGAGGATTGAGGTTGCCAGTTTTGAGGAGTGAAATCCATATTGTTTTTCTTGGCTTGGGCACGGGTAGTAACCATGAAAATAGAGGACAATTGAAATGTTAAAAAGCTCTCAGATGGATATATATGGATGATATGAAAGACTCCAAAAGTGGGGATAAATGATATGGATCAAGATGTAGATATGAATTGTTTGATTTAAGATAGAAATAGAGTCAAAATGGTGGCTCAAAGAGACTGGATGGACCTTAGGATTAGATACAGATAAGGGGCTCCTTTAAAACACTCAGGGTGATGATATGCCTAAGGAAGAAAGGAGACCAAAATGCCACCTCTACTCAAAGGAAGACAGGGCTTATTGAGTAGAAAAGATAAGATGACAAAGATACACTAACTTAAGAATGGTCAGGGCCTCTTAAGCAAATGGATCGTTATGAGATTGATTAGGAAAAGGTCTGTCTCTTAATTGGATGTTGATATATGATCAATAGGACAATGGGGGTCTACAAACTAGTGAAAAGAGATTTTGGGAATGGATATGGATGAATGATCAATCGAAAGAGCTTCTTGTGATTTAAAATGACAAGATTCCACTTGAGATGTGCCACGAGGATAAAAAGATTCTCAATTTTGAAAGTCCAGCTGATGATGTGGGAGACAAGTTATAATGGTGATGATGATTAGGTATACACACACAACAATCATATAAGACACACAACTTGATTGGTTGTTTTTTTTTTTATGACACCTAGATGTTTTGCAAACACTTGTAAACATGCACGATCCTAGGCTAGGAAAGGACAATACTTGTTGAGTTCCCACTTGGTTTTACCCAGCCGCACCTACTTATGGTGTATAGCTCCAGGAACTTGGGGCACGGGCTCCCCCTTACAGTGCACTCACTTCTCAGGTACACCAAGTTCCAGGTCCTAGGACGCGCAGATCCTGAGGTACCTTACTATCTCTGCCATAAGCCATGAAAATATGGGATGGCTATCAGAGTTTCCTCCTGTATCAACAAGTAGAGGGTTTTTGGCCACTACACAAAAGGGTTCTAGTGAATATCCGGGGGACCGGCACCTTACGAGCGTCCAGCAAGCCACTAAAGGCTTTGACTAACCCTACTAGGAGTTTTAATATACACAAGGTACACCTCCTTTCGAGCTAGCACTGTACGGCAAGCGCTAATACCGGTTAGACTTGGCTTTCGCCTTATCCTCAATTTATATAGCAGGCCGGACGAAAGTCCCGCTTGGGGTCGCAAATGAGTTCTCCTTGCGGATGTGTCTTAAGAGCAGGCCCACTCTAAGGATAACAAAAGCAAGGAAGCACGTTGTCTTTGATCTCCCAGATCGCATGAAACGCAAGGAGAGAGCATACACAACGCTTTTGCCTCACACTCGCATGGGGTTCATTTTAATTCCAAATCCAAATGTGTGGGTGGTTGTACAAAATGTCAAAGAAAATGCTTTTGATTCTCAAGATCGCTGAATGGCGCAAGAGAAGAGCATACGCATTCAATGACAAAATTGCAAGCCACAAGACATCGCAAACACTTGTTAATTTTAACCCTTGCTTATGATGTGATCTAATCTATAAAATGAAGACAGAATGTTTCAAGATTAGATTCTTTGACAAGCGGTCCTATAACACATTGATTAGTAGTTTGAAAAATTTATCTTTGACAGGCGCGTAGCTGCAAGAAAATGTTAGACCAAGACAAAACAATCCAGAAAATCAGATATGAATTTGACAAAATGGATTGTATCACGATGTAGTTCTCTGAATCAGCTTTCCGACGCCTACAAAAACATGAAAATCTGATGACAAATGAAAAAGTTAGGCCTATTTACACAGAACAGCCTCCGAGGGCTAAAAAAATGGCACTCTGGTAATTTGCAAATTCTGTGTTTTTGGCAATTTTATCTCTGGGTCACAAGAAAATGGCTTTCTCTGATTGCAAGTTAAAAAGAAAGTTTCCAAATGTTGGTAAGCATGATTAAAAGGATGTCACTGTTTTAAGGACTTCACTTGACAATTAAAAATATGGTTGAATGTTCACAAACAATTGTAACAGCACTTCCAGCTATATGTCAGAAATAATGACTAGAATGTGTAGTTAAGATCAATCAACCAGCCAACAAACAGGATACCTTTTTCATGCACTGAACAAATCTGCGAACCAGAAGAAAAACAATACGTTATTATTCGATGCACCAAACCCACCAGATAAAAGGAGATCAGATAACAACAGAAAAAAAAAAGAACAAGTTTCATAAGTCTTAACTTTACAATAGTTTAAACAATGCCAATGGCTACCCGCTGTGATGCCATAACATTAATAACATTCACAAAAAATAATAGCATATCAAATAGTTTTCAAAAGACCTTTACCGTGGTTTGAAAGACTTTCTACAATTGAGCATATCAACTTATCTCACATCGTGGCTATCATTCTTTTGATGTTCTCCGGCATGGACCCTTGTGTAGTTTGAAATTTTATACTAGAACTTGCATCCATAGGAGGTTTTAAGAAATACGATGATAGAAACAACTGATACAGCGTGAATCTTTGTCGTCATTATCATCACATGTTTTGCATTTTCACTTCTTTATCAGCTCTCCATAATGTCATGTAGAACACCAGTGGATTGTGAATAAAGAAAGGAAGAACAGCAAGCCTAAGGACATTCCTCCAATTGTAGAAGTCAAGGATGATATAGATGAACTATAATTGAACCAGTACCCAGGGTAAAAGGAATTCGCAACCAAGCTACAACCAGAACAAGGAAAACACCAAATACTAACACAAGAAACCGTTACTCAAAAGGCTGTTAGGGTTAAAGAAACTGCACAAAGACTAGTAAATCCGATAAGCCTTGAATCACATATATGAAACGCAATAGCAAAACGCATACATGGCTGGATAAATCTACAACTAAAATAGGAACGATATTCAAACCAGTGGTACTAGAATTTGCGAATAAATTCTCACACCTGCAACAACAAACTCAAGCAAAATGCTGGCCAACAAATGATCAGAGGGTTGTTCACGTCGGGTTCACCATTTGTATGCATCAAAATATAAATTTTTATTAAAAAGATTTAAACCATCGTCAAAAACCCTAAATTTATATCAAAATGCACCAACAGAAGATTTAGATAAACACTATTGATAAACAAATTTAAATAGATGTTACCGATATGTAATGCAAATGTGATTGCTCAGATTTTTGGCATAACTCCAATGTCACAATTGTCGGGGGGAAATGAGAATGAGTTTTTGATTTTTATAAGGTTTGGGTAGTAGTTTGGGTAGTTAAACGGATTTTTGGTTCGGTGAACGGTAAAATGTAGTTAGGGTTATGGTAGGCGTTTTACGGGTTAGGTTAATAATAAATTAAAGTTGTTAGTTTTAATTTATTATTAACGAGAGGTTTTAGGTTCCAAGTTGTAAATAATAAATTAAATTCATTGATTTTAATTTATTATTTATGGGAAAATGGTAAAAATGAAAAGGATTTAATTAATTAATTAAAATTAATTAAATCTTTAGGATTAAGAAAAATTTATGATTTAGGGATCAATTTTTTATGTCTACATTTTGCCCCTCTTTGAGACGATGTCGCGAAGCAAGGTCATTTCAAAGAAAATCAAAACATAAGTTTTTGGATGCAATTTAGGAAACGGAGGGAAGGATGATGGAGTTATGCTGATTAAACTTTGAGCAACCTGATGTTTGATATAGCACCTGACATTATGCACTGAGGTATAAAGACCAGGATGACGATGTGTCAAATGCAGAAAGGAGGAAAGTCGCAAGCAAGCATATGCCTAATGGCACCATGATATGAAAGACCATGATGACGGTGTGGCAGGTATGTTGCAAGGACCAATAACAGACACCAATACATCAATGAGTCAGCACACGCAAACAAAACAAGCAAAAACATGCATACACAATGCTGCCCCTAGACAAAAAAAAAGCAAAAGAAGGACCAAAAGACTTAATCATGATAAGCGGTAAGATAGGCAGTAAGATCTCAAGCCAAAGACTAACACGATAAATAGATAAGTGCCATGTTGCGGGAACGATATATCCCTGGATAAGATAAGGTAAATAAAGGATGGTTGGCTTGGGGGATCTACAACTTAGTTACTACAATCAAGATCGAATCACTAGGTGTTTAAGTTCCATAATTTAGTCTAAGAGTTTCAAAGTGTTTTTGAGATATGGTTTGGAATGTACGAGTGCCAAAAAATTGGGTTGTGTTTGTTTTATTGGAAATTTTGTGTTTGCATGAAGTGAAATGATTGGATGGAGGAGAAGAATGAGGATATAGTGCTGAAAAAAATGTTATTACGGAAATACATGAGACTAGAAAGGCAGACAAACTCAAGAGTCTATTATGAGGAACTCAAAGGTACCAAGACACATAGACCTACACAGGTGGACAAAAGAATACCAGGATGAGAGCAGGTGAAGGAATGGGAAAGAACTAATGGACAAGCTAGTGATAACGGAATGTAGAATAGCTGGCGAGACAATGTAATATGACCAGATGATACTGAGTAGATGCGTATGGCAAGATATGGATGGGAGCAAAAGGGAGGACATATTTTATTATGGATGGGAAATGGATGATGGCGAGATGGATGATGTGAAAAAGCTACCTAAAGGATGGTGGGGACAGCTTGAATTCTACACATGGCGCCTGTGAACAGGTTTTCACCATGGTACTTATCCAGGGCGCCACCGAAGTGGTTTTCACCATTGGACGAAATGATTTTTCTTTACTATATATATATATATTTATTTTATTTTTTTTTAAATTTTTTTTTTACTTTTTTAACTGGGATACTCCAAGTCAGGTATAGAACTGTTTGAGATGGGCTATGTTGATAGGCTCTTCCAAAGGTTGACCTTCCGGAGTGGAAAGCTGGTAAGCTCCTGATCCATAGCTCTTGGTTACGACAAAAGGTCCCAACCAGTTAGGTTCAAACTTCCCTTTCTTTGCACGATCAGCCAGATTCCTTTGATTTTCTAGTAGAACAAGATCTCCAAGCTCAAATTTACGAGGCTTCATTTTCTTGTTGTAACCTCGGCGCAGGCGATTTTGATAAGCTTTTAGATGATTAAGAGCTGTAAGTCGCTTCTCGTCCAACAATTCAAGCTCTTGTAGTCTTGATATCCGATACTCCTCATCTGAAATCAAGTGTTGTAAGGATACTCGCAAGGAAGGGAGCTCGATCTCAATGGGTAAAATAGCTTCTAAACCATATACCAAGGAATATGGTGTAGCACCAGTAGGAGTACGGATACTAGTACGATAAGCCCAAAGAGCAGGATGAAGTTGCAAGTGCCAATCACGGCCAGCCTCGTTTACTGTTTTCTTCAAGATTTTCAAAAGAGTCTTATTAGTTGCTTCAGCTTGGCCATTACTTTGCGGATAATAGGGGGTAGAAAAGTGATGTTGGATTTTGAATTTATTGCAAAGCTCTTTGACATCTTGATTCTTAAATGGGCGACCATTATCTGTGACTATGGCTTGAGGAATACCATAGCGGCAAATGATATAATGGAAAATGAACTTAGATATTTGCTTTCCTGTAATGTAAGTAAGAGGAATTGCTTCAACCCATTTAGTGAAGTACTCAGTAGCAGTGATAATAAATTTATGACCATCTGAGGAGGATGGATGTATTTTTCCAATGAGATCGAGCCCCCATTGTGAAAATGGCCATGGAGTAGTGATAGTTTGCAGTTCTTGTGCTGGTGCATGAATTAGATCACTATGTTGCTGACAAGGTACACATTTCTTAACAAATTCATGTGCATCCTGCTCCATAGTAGGCCAATAGTATCCTGTGCGAAGCATTTTCTTGACTAAGGATGAACCTCCAGAATGAGCACCACAGATGCCTTCGTGTATCTCATGCAAAGCAGTTTGGGCTTCTTCCGGGTTAAGACATTTAAGCAAAACACCATCTAGTGACCTTTTATAAAGCGTATCACCGAGGAGGACATATTGGGAAGAACGACGAATGAAGGAGCGATGTTGGGATTTGGAAAGATTTGGTGGAATGATTTGGCCACGAAGGTAATGGTAGATCTCATTGAACCAAGTGGAGTTAGGACCAACAATATCACATACCAACTCTGATTCTGGGATATCAAAAGCTGGTACAAACAACTTTTCTATTAGGAATTCAATTTTGTGATCATTCCCAGGTATCTCTATCATTGAACCAATTGTGGCCATAGCATCAGCAGCTTTATTGTGAAGCCTTGAAATCTGTTCAAACGTGATCCTGTTGAAATATGTTTTGAATGTATCCACTATTTTCTTGTATGGCTTTAACTTTTCATCCTTTGTTTGATATTCGTTGTTTACTTGCTTGATCACTAGTTGAGAATCCCCATGAACTTGTAAGTCTTTGATATTCCAGGTTATAGCCAATTTTAATCCTTTGATTAGTGCTTCATATTCGGCGATGTTGTTTGTACATGGAAATTGAATGTGAAATGATTTTGGTATATAATCGCCTTGAGGTGTAACAAAGAGTATTCCAGCTCCAGAGCCACGTTGAGTATGAGAACCATCAAAATATAATTGCCAAGAGGGAATAGTTTCTATGTTCAAGATTGATTCATCAGGAAATTCAGTTACCATTAGATGATCTGATTCTATAGGTGCTTCAGCCAATTGATCTGCTATTACTTGTCCTTTCATAGCTTTTCTATCAACATACTCAATGTCAAATTCACTAAGCATCATCACCCATTTTGCCATATGTCCAGTCAGGGCTGCTCTAGATAGTAGATATTTGAGAGGATCAATCTTTGATATAAGCTTAGTCTGATGACTCAACATGTAGTGCCTAAGCTTTTGTGATGCAAAGACAACTGCGAGACATGCCTTTTCAATAGGTGAATAATTTACTTCATAGCCCACCAAAGTTCTACTGATATAATAGATTGCTCATTCTTTACCACTATCATCATTTTGTGCTAACAAAGCCCCTAATGCTGCTAATGTTGTTGAAATGTATAAAATAAGGGGTTTTCCATGAATAGGTGGTGCTAACACAGGAGGAGATCCCAAGTATTCTTTAAGTTTATTAAATTCTTCTTTGCAATTTTGATCCCAAATAAATTGTGTGTTTTTCTTCAACAAGTGAGTAAATGGTTGACACTTGTCAGCAAGCTGAGCAATAAACCTCCGTATGGATTGTAATTTTCCTTGCAAAGATCTAAGTTGTTTTAGATTTTGACGAGGAGGCATTTCCATTATAGCTTTGACTTTTGCTGGATCAACTTCAATTCCTCTTCTGGAGACAATATAACCTAAGAGTTTTCTAGATGTTACTCCAAATACACACTTCTTAGGATTTAGTCTGACATTGTACTTTTCAAGACGATCAAAAATGTTTTCCAAAACATATAGGTGCCCCTCTCTGGTTTTTGATTTGGCAAGTATGTCATCTACATAATCTTCCATTTGTTTATGAAGCATATCATGAAAGATAACAGTCATTGCTCTTTGATATGTGGCTCCGGCATTTTTTAGACCAAAAGGCATGACAAGCCAACAATATGTTCCCCAGACACAAATGAAAGAAGTTTTATGTTGATCTTCTTCAGCTATTCTAATTTGGTTATAACCAGAAAATCCATCCATCAATGATAACATCTCATGTCCTGCTGTCAAATCCACTATGATATCAATGTTTGGTAATGGAAAATCATCTTTTGGACAAGCTTTGTTGATGTCTCTGAAATCATTACAAACTCTGATGGTTCCATTTGGCTTGGCTACAGGTACAATGTTTGAGATCCACTCAGGATAATCTATCAGTTTGATGAAACCAACCGCCAAGAGCTTTTCTAACTCTGCCTTGACCATTAGAGCAATTTTGGGATGCATCTTTCTCAATTTTTGTTTGACTGGTTTGGTTCCAGGACGGACTGTTAAATGATGTACTATTCGTGATGGATCTAATCCTGGCATATGTGCATAGGACCAAGCAAAATTGATTTCTCATTTTTTGAAGAAAGAATTGAAGTCCCGAGTTTCAAATTTTGATAATGACTTTGTTGCATATGTGACCTTGGGTTCTTCTGTAGTTCCAAGATTCATCTCTTGTGTCTGTTCTATGAGAATAGTGGACTTTTCTCGGTGTGCCCCCACTTTGGGAAGGTTAAATTCCTCATCCTCTGGCGCCTCAGAAAGGTTTTCACCAGTGGATACGTCTTTTATTTTTATTTTTGCATCGTCCGAAAGTGCCACAAAGTGGTTTTCACCAGGGGACGTTATTTTGAAATTTTCATTTTTTTGACTAAGGAATTTAACAGATTCCCCAAAGTAGGCATTAGAGTGTAGTTCAATAGAGTAACCAATTTTGTGATCTCCGATAGGTAGATGAGTACGAAGCCCCAGAAATTCACCAATAGCCTCATCATTTTCAAAGACATCAAGAACAGGAGGTCTGTGTTGGTCACAGTCAATGAGATCTAGATAAACAAGGGATAATGAATGAGAGGAAGTGGACGGGGTGGATGAGGATGATGGTTGATCAAAGGAATAGGTGATGGTATAGATGGAATTATCCTCGAAAACATCGGCGGCTGCTTCAAAAGGATCTATGAAAGTGTCTCGATTAAAGGACTCAACTGCGGGAAAAGCTTTCGCCACTTTGTCTAAGATAAACTCAACATCGGGTGACTCACGCTTGGTGGATCCAAACCCTAGCCCAGCATGCTTAGGTCGGCAATGAAATTCTAAAGGCTCTAAGATTCCTTGTTGCTGTTGCCCAAGCCGACCGTCTGTATAGCCCAACTTTTTAATGATAGGATAACCTCTGTGATATATAGTCAATGGTAATTGTCTCTGTTCATCTTCATCGCTATAGAGCCATTTAGAGATGTCATCTTCAATGGTTTCTTGACTTAGTTGCCCCCAAGATTTGAAGTCTTTCAACTGTGGATGAGTAATCAAGACATGATTAATTGGACGAGGTCGCCCATAGCTCTTAGGTGAAAGAGGAAGTTCATTGATATGAAACAGAGTGTACTCCCCCATGCCTGTAGCACTGATCTTAGCCTTGATCTCCGATCGGGAAGTGGATGGTGTGGATGAAGAAGACGGGGTGAGGGTGGATGGGTCAATGTATTTGGATGATGGTTGGGCAACCTCATTAGTTGGGCAATAATTTTGATGTCGATAAGGACCCTCCAGTCATCTACAGTATTGAAATGGGCGAGGGTCTGCTTGTATGGTAATCTCATGATCATTAAATGGGAATTTTATGCATTGGTGGTACGTGGAAGGGACGGCTCTCATGGCATGAATCCAAGGACGCCCTAGGAGAATGTTATAGGGGAGATCAAGATCTAAGACCTGACATGTAGTTTCCATTGTAATAGGGCCAACCTTGATTGGGAGTTTAATTGTACCTGCTGATTTTCTTTCTCCGTCATCATAAGCTTTGATCGTAATTTGATATTTCTCATCAATGTTCTCATCGGAGTATCCCAGTTGTTTTATTAATTTGAGGGTACATAAATTCAAAGCTGATCCACCATCTATTAGGACTCGTTTCACGAAATGTTGTTTGACAATAACTTCTAGATGAAGGGCTTCGTTATGGAAATGATCTGGAGAGGAGTTTTCTGGTGCTGTGAAGATGAGGCGAGGAGTGGATGTAAGAGCCCCCACCATAGCTTGGAATTGATCTACTTCAATATCACCTGGCACTTGAGATTCTATAAGGGCGTTATCTAAGATTTGTTTGTGCTGGGGGGACATTCTTAAAAGCTCTAGGATTGAGATCTGGGTAGGTGTCTTTTTCAATTGATCCTGGATATTATATTTAGGTACATTATGGGATAACACATGAGATCTCGTGGGGTTATGGGATGCAATAGGAGGAGGAGTTCCCTGAACAGTAATACGACCTCTTCGTGTAGTGACATCACACTCGGGAGTTCGACCTCTAACAGTTATAACATTGACACGAGGATATGAAACTTCAATACGGCCAACTACACTGTGGTTACTATAGTCATAATGAACTTCATTGTGTGATGTTTTATCAACATTATTGGCTCTATTATTTTTTGGTCCATGTGGAGGAAATGGTTCTTGGTAGGCTTTGAGTTTCTCATTGGGAGACTTATGAGGTATTTGATCTATGTGTACCTCTCCTTGATCAATTAGATCTTGGACATAATGCTTCAGTCTTATGCATGAATTAGTGGCATGTCCATTGACACGGTGGTATTCACAATATTGATCTTCTCAGAACCAACGGGGTTTCGGTCGACTATCATCATAAGGTTTACTAGCGTCAGGAAGTTCAATCATGTTTGCTTGTTTAAGTTTCTAAAATATGGATTCAAGAGGTTCTGTTAAATCTGAAAATGTGCGTGGTGGTCGCAAACTTGGAAGGGTAAATTTCTTCTATATATGTGGTGGACGATCTCGAGGTGTATTCTGAGTTGATGAAGAATTGAGGACAAATGGTTTGTTTTGCACATGTTGAACATGTTTTGTATCAGTGATTCCATCATTCACAATGTTCTTGTTTCGATTCCAATATCGGGATTTATCATTGTTTTGGTTATTGGAATCGCGATTGTAATTGTCTTTGTAAATTTTGATGAGACCTTTGTTGATAAGAGCCGTTTCAATCATCTTGCCTTTTGTCATGATTTGTTCAAATGAATCAGAGCATTGCACTTGTAAGTGAAAGGCCAGTTCTTGATTAAGATTTTGCACAAAAATTGGAACTAGTTGTTTCTTAGGAATATGACAAGGGAGTCGACTAACAATATGCCTCCATCGTTGTAGAAAAGAAGTAAGGGTTTCCCCTCCTTTTTGTTTGGTGTTATAAAGG
This sequence comes from Cunninghamia lanceolata, assembly GCA_027924645.1. Classification (NCBI taxonomy): domain Eukaryota; kingdom Viridiplantae; phylum Streptophyta; class Pinopsida; order Cupressales; family Cupressaceae; genus Cunninghamia; species Cunninghamia lanceolata. The sequence continues at coordinate 11,880,785 of BSBN01000916.1, read as the reverse complement.
TCTTGCATGGAGGTGTCTTGTTCAATGTTGTAGGCAAAATTTTTGACAAATTCTTCTGCTAGTTGTTCAAAAGATATAATGTTTCCTGGGAGACGTGAGAACCATTCAAGGGCTGAGCCAGCCAAACTTTTAGGAAAAAGTCTCATTAAGTATGTAGGTTCATGTCGAAATTCCATGCATGCGATACAGAATTCACGAATATGATTGCGAGGGTCACCTTTTCCTTTGTATTTGTCAAATTTTGGTATTTCAATGTTTGTAGGAAAAGGTACCATGATTAGAGATTTGTCAAATGGATCTAGGCATAGTTCTTCAAATGAGTATTTCTTTTGTCTAGCACCAATCCGATTATCGATGATTCGTTCGATTTCATCTTGAATGGGCGGAGTGGTGATTGATTGATTGTGTAATTGCATTTGAGGTGATGTTTGAGGGTGATGTTGTGATGATGATTGGGATTGTTGGACTGATTGGAGTCTCAAATTTTGTTGTAGCGATTGGGCAAGCTGTTGTTGTGATTGAGCGAGTTGTTGTTGTAGCTGAAGGATTTGGGGATCAACGGGTTTTGAGGATGAGACATTGGTAGGGTTATAATTTCGTGAAATTGAGGGTATGGAAGTGGATAACGGTTTTGGTTGAGCGTTGATGTGACGGATGTGGATAGAAGAAGTTTGAGGTATGGAAACATGAGTTGCATTGGGAATTAATTGAGATGAGGGAATGTTGGAGGTTTTCGATATGGAAGATATAGGGCCAGATTGTGAGATCCCTACTGATGAAATGGAAGAGGTTGTGAGAGATGATCCTAATGAAGGAAATGATGAAGATGACTGAATGGGTTGAATTACGGGGATAGATTGTGAGATTCCTAATGGTGGAATCGATGGGGGTGTAAGTGATGACTGAATAGGTTGGAGCACGGGAGGATAATAGTCGGGAGGTATCCCCAATGTGTAAGTATGTGATGAGATAGACATAGGTGTTGAAAATGATTGATGGGAAGAGAGAGATGGGATTGTAGAAATAGAAGTATCTTGTGGTCCCAAGGTAAAATTTTGTGGTGGTGTGATAGATGAGGTGGATTGGAACACGTTTGACATAGGTGTTGAAAAAGATTGGTGGAGAGAGGAAGTAGCCCGAGCTTTGGCTTTAGCTTTTTCTGCTTTTCTTCGTGCTCTTTCTCTCTCATAAATATCATCAGGGACTCTAGCTCCACAATCATAAAGGTATTGCATAAAATAATCAGGATCATGGTCCATGGTGAGATGAACAAGTTGCAATGTTTCAGGATCTTGTTGAATTTGAAGTGCAATTGGATTCGTTTCAGCATAGTCATTTGTGGGTTTAGGAGTTTTGGGAGTAACTGGTTGGTCGGATACGTCATCTCGAACATCTACATAAATTGAAAGGTCTCCAAGTGGATCATTATGAAAATGTGATGATGATCCAGTATCTTGTTGGGAAGGATTGATTTGCTCATGGATGGGCTCTTCTTCGAGGAATCTTGAGGATTGAGGTTGCCAGTTTTGAGGAGTGAAATCCATATTATTTTTCTTGGCTTGGGCACGGGTAGTAACCATGAAAATAGAGGACAATTGAAATGTTAAAAAGCTCTCAGATGGATATATATGGATGATATGAAAGACTCCAAAAGTGGGGATAAATGATATGGATCAAGATGTAGATATGAATTGTTTGATTTAAGATAGAAATAGAGTCAAAATGGTGGCTCAAAGAGACTGGATGGACCTTAGGATTAGATACAGATAAGGGGCTCCTTTAAAACACTCAGGGTGATGATATGCCTAAGGAAGAAAGGAGACCAAAATGCCACCTCTACTCAAAGGAAGACAGGGCTTATTGAGTAGAAAAGATAAGATGACAAAGATACACTAACTTAAGAATGGTCAGGGCCTCTTAAGCAAATGGATCGTTATGAGATTGATTAGGAAAAGGTCTGTCTCTTAATTGGATGTTGATATATGATCAATAGGACAATGGGGGTCTACAAACTAGTGAAAAGAGATTTTGGGAATGGATATGGATGAATGATCAATCGAAAGAGCTTCTTGTGATTTAAAATGACAAGATTCCACTTGAGATGTGCCACGAGGATAAAAAGATTCTCAATTTTGAAAGTCCAGCTGATGATGTGGGAGACAAGTTATAATGGTGATGATGATTAGGTATACACACACAACAATCATATAAGACACACAACTTGATTGGTTGTTTTTTTTTTTATGACACCTGGATGTTTTGCAAACACTTGTAAACATGCACGATCCTAGGCTAGGAAAGGACAATACTTGTTGAGTTCCCACTTGGTTTTACCCAGCCGCACCTACTTATGGTGTATAGCTCTAGGAACTTGGGGCACGGGCTCCCCCTTACAGTGCACTCACTTCTCAGGCACACCAAGTTCCAGGTCCTAGGACGCGCAGATCCTGAGGTACCTTACTATCTCTGCCATAAGCCATGAAAATATGGGATGGCTATCAGAGTTTCCTCCTGTATCAACAAGTAGAGGGTTTTTGGCCACTACACAAAAGGGTTCTAGTGAATATCCGGGGGACCGGCACCTTACGAGCGTCCAGCAAGCCACTAAAGGCTTTGACTAACCCTACTAGGAGTTTTAATATACACAAGGTACACCTCCTTTCGAGCTAGCACTGTACGGCAAGCGCTAATACCGGTTAGACTTGGCTTTCGCCTTATCCTCAATTTATATAGCAGGCCGGACGAAAGTCCCGCTTGGGGTCACAAATGAGTTCTCCTGGCGGATGTGTCTTAAGAGCAGGCCCACTCTAAGGATAACAAAAGCAAGGAAGCACGTTGTCTTTGATCTCCCAGATCGCATGAAACGCAAGGAGAGAGCATACACAACGCTTTTGCCTCACACTCGCATGGGGTTCATTTTAATTCCAAATCCAAATGTGTGGGTGGTTGTACAAAATGTCAAAGAAAATGCTTTTGATTCTCAAGATCGCCGAATGGCGCAAGAGAAGAGCATACGCATTCAATGACAAAATTGCAAGCCACAAGACATCGCAAACACTTGTTAATTTTAACCCTTGCTTATGATGTGATCTAATCTATAAAATGAAGACATAATGTTTCAAGATTAGATTCTTTGACAAGCGGTCCTATAACACATTGATTAGTAGTTTGAAAAATTTATCTTTGACAGGCGCGTAGCTGCAAGAAAATGTTAGACCAAGACAAAACAATCCAGAAAATTAGATATGAATTTGACAAAATGGATTGTATCACGATGTAGTTCTCTGAATCAGCTTTCCGACGCCTACAAAAACATGAAAATCTGATGACAAATGAAAAAGTTAGGCCTATTTACATAGAACAGCCTCCGAGGGCTAAAAAAATGGCACTCTGGTAATTTGCAAATTCTGTGTTTTTGGCAATTTTATCTCTGGGTCACAAGAAAATGGCTTTCTCTGATTGCAAGTTAAAAAGAAAGTTTCCAAATGTTGGTAAGCACGATTAAAAGGATGTCACTGTTTTAAGGACTTCACTTGACAATTAAAAATATGGTTAAATGTTCACAAACAATTGTAACAGCACTTCCAGCTATATGTCAGAAATAATGACTAGAATGTGTAGTTAAGATCAATCAACCAGCCAACAAACAGGATACCTTTTTCATGCACTGAACAAATCTGCGAACCAGAAGAAAAACAATACGTTATTATTCGATGCACCAAACCCACCAGATAAAAGGAGATCAGATAACAACAGAAAAAAAAAAGAACAAGTTTCATAAGTCTTAACTTTACAATAGTTTAAACAATGCCAACGGCTACCCGCTGTGATGCCATAACATTAATAACATTCACAAAAAATAATAGCATATCAAATAGTTTTCAAAAGACCTTTACCGTGGTTTGAAAGACTTTCTACAATTGAGCATATCAACTTATCTCACATTGTGGCTATCATTCTTTTGATGTTCTCCGGCGTGGACCCTTGTGTAGTTTGAAATTTTATACTAGAACTTGCATCCATAGGAGGTTTTAAGAAATACGATGATAGAAACAACTGATACAGTGTGAATCTTTGTCGTCATTATCATCACATGTTTTGCATTTTCACTTCTTTATCAGCTCTCCGTAATGTCATGTAGAACACCAGTGGATTGTGAATAAAGAAAGGAAGAACAGCAAGCCTAAGGACATTCCTCCAATTGTAGAAGTCAAGGATGATACAGATGAACTATAATTGAACCAGTACCCAGGGTAAAAGGAATTCACAACCAAGCTACAACCAGAACAAGGAAAACACCAAATACTAACACAAGAAACCGTTACTCAAAAGGCTATTAGGGTTAAAGAAACTGCACAAAGACTAGTAAATCCAATAAGCCTTGAATCACATATATGAAACTCAATAGCAAAATGCATACATGGCTGGATAAATCTACAACTAAAATAGGAACGATATTCAAACCAGTGGTACTAGAATTTGCGAATAAATTCTCACACCTGCAACAACAAACTCAAGCAAAATGCTGGCCAACAAATGATCAGAGGGTTGTTCACGTCGGGTTCACCATTTGTATGCATCAAAATATAAATTTTTATTAAAAAGATTTAAACCATCGTCAAAAACCCTAAATTTATATCAAAATGCACCAACAGAAGATTTAGATAAACACTATTGATAAACAAATTTAAATAGATGTTACCGAAATGTAATGCAAATGTGATTGCTCAGATTTTTGGCATAACTCCAATGTCACAATTGTCGGGGGGAAATGAGAATGAGTTTTTGATTTTTATAAGGTTTGGGTAGTAGTTTGGGTAGTTAAACGGATTTTTGGTTCGGTGAACGGTAAAATGTAGTTAGGGTTATGGTAGGTGTTTTACGGGTTAGGTTAATAATAAATTAAAGTTGTTAGTTTTAATTTATTATTAACGAGAGGTTTTAGGTTCCAAGTTGTAAATAATAAATTAAATTCATTGATTTTAATTTATTATTTATGGGAAAATGGTAAAAATGAAAAGGATTTAATTAATTAATTAAAATTAATTAAATCTTTAGGATTAAGAAAAATTTATGATTTAGGGATCAATTTTTTATGTCTACAAATGTATTTGCAATCTGCTTTTGTGAAGATAATACAACTTGGCCTCTTTTCTTGGTGGAGTTTTTTACCTGCAAGGGATTTCTCCATGTTAAACACTTGTGTTATGTGCTTCATTCTGCTTCTGGTATATTTTTGTATTGTGGCTTTATGTTTTGTTACAATCTCCATTAATAACACACAGTTAAAGTTTGCTGAAACTTATTTAAATCAGATTTCCATTGAAGTAGTGTTGTTTTCATTTCTAACACTAGTGAGAAAAACTCGTCTCCAAAAAAGTTACAAATACAAAGGAAGGAGGACTCAAGATGACCCTACAAGGACAACTTCCTTTACCTCAAACATATGTTGTAACTCAATATATGAAGGTGATGTTAAAGGTTTAGTGAAAATGTCAACAACCTAATCCTAAGTAGAAAAATACTCTAAAGAGAGAACACCATCATGGATAAGCTACCAAATGAACTGGATGTGTGTCTCAATATACTTCATCCTCTAATGCCCAACTAAGTTGTGATAAATTTAAATGGCACTTTGGTTATCACACCAAAGAATAATAGGATGATTAGGTGGTAGACCAAGCTCTATCATAAGTTGTTGGAGTCATAGAACCTCTAAGCTAGCAAAATACTACACCTCAATACTCAACCTTAGTTGAATATAATGCAATAGAAAATTACTTCTTGCAAGACCATGTAACTGGACCAAAACTAAGGAAAATAACAAATTTAGAAGTGGACTTTTGTGAATCAACATCACTGGCCTAATCTAAGTCAATGAAGCCTACTATCTAGGAAGCTCCTGGTGTGTACTAAGTGTCAAATTGTGTGGTACCTTGAATGTACTTCAAAATATGCTTGGCTACCTACTAATGACTCTAATGAGGATCATAAGAAAAGTGGGAGACAAGCCCAACAATAAAGGTGATATTAGGACAAGTGTGGGTCAAATAAAAAATACTACCAACCAACTATATGTGCAAAGTAGAATCAACACTAGGTGTGGTGCAAGTGGTAGTCAAAGTGACACTAGACTAAAATGGTGTTGGATCAAGCTTACAATCAACCATTCTAAATTAATGAAGCAAGTCAATGGCATATTTTTGTTGGTATATAGAGATCCCCTTAGTAGACTATAAGGCCTAAAGACCAGGAAAATAGTGCAAAAGCTTGGGATCGGTCATGTCAAAGCTCTCCATCAAAGTGTGTTGAATATCCTAAACCATGGATGAGGAGCTACTAGTGAGTATCAAATCATCTCCATAGAATATTAGTATCAAAATGTCATCACCATATCTTTAAATATGCATTGTGTGATCTAAGTGACAACAAGTGAAACCAAGAAGTAAGAAAAAAACCGTCAAACTTCTCATACCAAGCCCTAGGGGCTTGTTTAAGACCATACAATGAATGTCAAAGCCTACAAATAAATGAAAAGTCTTACATGAATCCTAGATGTGACTCCATGTAGATCTCCTCAGGATTCTCACCATGCAAGAAAGAACTCTTCACATCCATCTAGAGAACTAGCCAACTTTGAGATGCGGCAATAGAAAGGACAAGGTAAACAAATACATCTTTTCTACAAGGGAAAAAGTATCAGAGTAGTCTATTGGTTCCCAAATCTACGTAACATTGAACCCTAAATGTGTGTCATGTCTTATTCTTGGATTCAAAGAGAGATTTGGCCAACGAATGGGAGAATGATCTCACAATTTTCTCCCCTGCGCTTCAGGCTTTGCAAAACCTAGGTGGGTCTCCCTATATTGTACTAAATATGGATATGAAATAAGAATTTATTTCAATACCTAGAAGATAAACTTCATACAAATAACAAGGGTTCATATATATCCAAAATGGAAGGCACTATCCTTGATGTCATTAAAACCCAGGTATGGAGTATGCAAATAATTTAGGAATACATATTGCAGAAAGTAAATCACAGTTTTATATTTGAAATATGTTTATGAGTTTGAAGGAAAACCATTCAAAATAAACTAGTGCCTATCCAGGGCTACAGAATCACAATGCTTGTACACATCTTTCATCACATTCAAAACATATCTTGATGATCACTCAGCCATTAACATTTTATGTTAATGAGATCAACTAATAACTAATAGTGCAACTTATACTTAATAATCCAACCTACAACAAAATATTCTCATTATTTTCATTGAAAGAATTTATATTGCTTCTTGAGCAAACACTAACCCTGACAATAATCCAAGTGCAACAAATGTGCATGGAAAGATTTACAACCCTTGATTGTATTACTGAAAGAAATACTTCATTATAGATTGGATAGATTGGAGACAAGAGACACTGAGAGCATGCACTAGCATGTATTCATTTATATTGCAATCAAGATATAATGCGACTATAGGAACATTTACAAAGCATTTGCCTCTATTTCCCTATACAAACCTAAAAGGCTACCCTTTATAGCTTCTTCAAAATCCTAGAACCCCTTACAATGAAACCAATTTCTTACTTAAGAGAAAGGAGAAAATAGTAGAGAAGCCCTAGAAATAAATCCATGGTGACACATGGCACACCTTTGCACCCTTCATCTAAAACTTCTTTTTCACTTAGAAGATGCTTCTCCTTTATTTTCCCTCCTCTTTCTACCCACTGAAGTTGATTTGGCCCAAATCTATTTTGCATTCCCGTGAAAACCTTTTCCCTGCTTGTAAAAACATGTTTACCAATTCTATTTTCACTTTGCAAGTGAAAAATATCACCCCTAGGTAAAAACCCACTTATTGGCAGTTCAAACTTTCATTTAACTTGCATTTTGACTGAGCAGACTCCTCAGAAAATCACAATTTCTTTTGCTTTTTAATTTGACATTTTGTCAAATATTTGTCCTATAGCCACCATCTCTACTCATTTTTATCACAAGATGAATACTTCGCACCATTTTTTTGATGTATGTTTGTCTTCTTCAATCCTCTAGCATAACAAATTTGCTGCAAACCATTTGAAGCCTCCACATAATGTATGACCATTGCAATAGAAGAAGAAAGAAATGCAGGCTGTGAGTATTTTATTTGGGCCAGTTCTTTGCTTACTCACACCTTACAGAAATTAAAATGTTGCAAAAAGCCTCCCAATGCATAAGGAATACATTGGGAAAGCTTCTAGATGAAGAAACAATTGTATTGAACCTGCAAACACCTCAAAAAACTTGCCCTAAATGCAAAAATGTGACAGCGAACATCCTTCTACAATGCCTTGCAACTTTCTGCAATTATGCATTTGAAATTGGGCATTTTTCCCTGGTCTCTGTGGAATGGCCAAAAAGATTTAAAAATGCTAACTAAAGCTTTATAAAACTTTTATTAAAGCTTTCACTTTAATTATTCACTGCCAAGAAATAATGTATTATTTTTTATTACCTTCCGCTATTCCCCACTCAACATGAGCGGTCATTTTTTTGATCTGTGAAATGATAGAAAATAATTAAAAATGTATATTTAAGCTTTATAAAAGTTTTCCCTTCATACTTTTACCATGCCAAAATAAAATATTCAAAATGCTACTTGGGAGTATTCCACCATTCTGCACTTCTATTATATGGTTATTTTATTCCATCCATGGAATGGCGGAATGAAATAAAAAGGCATATTAAAGCTTAAAAAAGGTTTTCTCCTCTTGTTTTAACCTCTAGCAAATGTTAAAAAAACATTTAAATGTTTATTTTAATCTTTCTGCAATTCTGCACATCTCATTTGCGCTTGCTTTTTCACCTCTGTGGAAGGGTAGAAAATAGAAAACTAAATAAAAATATTAAAACGTTTAAATTTTTTTCACCTCATAATTTTAACCTAGCCAAAAATTTAAAACATAATAAAATGTTTTAAAATAAATGTATATCAAAACATTAGAAGATAGGAGAAAATTTAATTGCGCCTACTGGCCAAACAACGAAAATTCATTGCACACAAACGAGAACACCTGGAGTTGAGACTTTTTGCAAGCAGCCATAATCAATTATTTAAAACATGGGTTTTAAATCAGATTTTCCCCAGCAATCAGAATTTAGGTACCTCCTTTGTAAACGGGCTTACTAGCGGTGTTTGCCACAACCAAAACACACTAAAACAATGCGTCATATGGACTCCATTTTTTATGAAAATGGAAGTGAAGATATTTTGGACCAAAACAAGAAATGGGTTCCCCCTGGACAAATGCACCACTATGCATCTAGCAAGAAGGAGGAGGGGCAATTACCCCTAGCCTCTGTCAAAGATCTTCAAAAGTGTCCTTTGCAAGAGCCTTTGTGAAAATATCTACAATTTGATACTTTGTTGGAACATATTCCAACTTCACTTCATTATCTGCAACCTTCTCTCTCAAAAAATGATACTTGATTGCTATATGCTTGGTTCTAGAATGCATCACTTGATTCTGGAAAAAATTGATAGCACTTCTATTATCACACAAAATAGGAATAGGCTCATCATATAATACCTTGATATCCTTTAGGGTTTGCTTCATCCACAACACTTGTGTACAATAGGATGCTACTACAATATACTCTACCTTTGTAGCTAATAAGGATATTGAATCTTGCTTCTTTCTCTGCCATGAAACAAGTCTGCTTCCTAAGAAGAAAGCACCACCACTTGTACTTCTTCTATCATCAACACAACTAGCCCAATCAGCATTAGTGTAGGCACTCAGATCAAAATCATATCTTTTGGATACCATTTAAGCCATAATCTAGAGTTCCCTTCAAGTATTTGAATTTTTTTTCACTGCCTTCTCATGTGTTTTCTTGGGATTAGCTTGGTATCTAGCAACCACACATACTGCATGCATAATATCAGGCATAGAAGCAGTCAAATACAACAATCCTCCAATCATAGATCTATAAGAAGTTTGATCAACCTCCGGAGATTCAACATCCTTGCTCAAGTGACATCTAGTGACCATAGGGGTACTCACTGGTTTTGAATCCTCCATACCAAACTTCTTCAACATTTCTCTAACATACTTAGCCTAAGAAATAAATATACCATCATCTAGATGAGCAATTGAAGTCCAAGAAAGAAAGACATTTCACAAATCATAAACATCTCAAACTCTTTTTTCATATCCTATGCAAACCTTGTACACATATCATCATCTCCACCAAAGATAATATTATCAACATATATTGCAACTATCGATATCATGCCTCCTTCTTCCTTGATATAAAGATTGCTATCTATAGTACCTTTCTTGAAGCCTTGTTGAAGTAAGTACTTATCCAATCTAGCATACCAAGCCCTAGGTGCTTGATTAAGACCATAATAAGCTTTCTTGAGTCTATACACCATGTCCAGATCTTCTAATATCTAAAAACCATCTGGTTGCTCAATGAAGACTTCTTCCTCTAGATCACCATTTAAAAATGCGGACTTCACATCCATTTGATAAAGCTTGAAGTTCTTGTGAGCAACAAGGGCAATAAATGTCTAGGTTGCTTCCATCCTAGCTACCAGAGCATATGTCTCCTCAAAATCAATGCTTTCAACTTGAGAATAACCCTTACACAACAATCTTTCTTTGTTCCTCACAACTTCATCATCTTCATTCAGCTTGTTCCAGAACATCCACTTTGTTCCTATATTATTCTTATTAGTTGGTCTGGGAACCAATTACCAAGTCTGATTCTTCTCTATCTAATTCAGTCTTCTTCCATTGCCTTTATCCATTCATCATCTTTGCTAGCATCAACAAAGGTTTTGGGTTCTACCTTTGATAATAAACACAAGTTTACTTGCTCATATGCCTTTGCAAACCTTCTCCTGGTCTTCACACCTTCATTCTTATCTCCAATGATTTGATCTGTTGAATGGTTCTTTTGAACATACTTTGTTGGAGTCTTAGGTATTTATTCTCATTCTTGTTCCTTTTCTCCTTTCCCTTCTTCTACATCTTCAATACATTGAAAGATTTTATATCCGGAGTCCTCTGGTTCTTGTGAGATCTAATACAAGTCTTCATCTACTTTGACATTTGTGCTTCTGGTTGAGTAACCAAGAAAGATCCCTTAATCACTTCTTGAATCAAACTTTCCTAGATCATCTTCATCTCTTCCGATATAGCATTTTCTTCCAAAGATCTTGAAGTATCTGATAGTGGGAGGTCTTCCATATCATAGGTCATAAGGAGTATGGGTAAATGCACAAAGATGAGTCCACTTGAGGTGGAAGTTTCAGACTTAGAAAAAACCTAAAATTAGGTAAACCAAAACAGGATCCCGCTTTTTATGAAATAGGATCCCATTTTCTAGAAATGAGATCCTGTTTTGAAAAGGGATTCCATTTTGTAGAAACGGGATCTCATTTCTAGAACAGGATCCCGTTTCATAAAATTTGAATTTCTGACCCAATTTTTGCTATGGGTTTTGGGTCGGAAAAAAGACTTGGGAACCCGACCCTTGGCTTTGGACCTAGTTTGACCTGCAAGTTGAAGGTCCGATCAATGTCACAACAAAATAATGACTTTGGGCATATGTTTGAAGGCTTTTTTTGCACAATTTTTTGACGAAATTAAAACCTATTATAGATGAGATAGTGTAGATTCCAAATATGTAATTTTTTTTACAACTAAATTATTTTTTGTATTTTTCAATTAATTTCTGATGAAACAGGTCCATAAACTTGAATTATCAGGGTTTTCTAGTATTGTATTAACTTTTTATTAAAATAAAATTTTGTAAAATAAATTGTATGAAAACGTACTTTAGACAATTCTTTTCAATTTGAAAAAAAAATTGTAAAAAATAATAAGTTTAGGTCATCATATGCGTGACATACATGACGATTTTTTAAAACACAAAAAATGGCCAGTAAAAAATTAACAAAAAAAATATTCAATAAAAAATTACAAAAAAATATGGAAAACGTGCTTCAGTGAGTTACAAATCTTTTCCCAAAAGGATTTAGAAAAATATGATTATTTAGGTCAAAATATGGATGACGTACATGTGCATGGTAGAGTAAAAAAAAGTGACTTTTAAATAGTGGTTTTTAGAAATGCCTATTAAAAATCAATTTGTATCATCTGGGTATTAAAAAAATTACATATTTGGAAACTAGACTCCAAGTACTACATTTCATATTTATTGACTTTTTTCAACATTCCACATTTAAGTGCTTCAAATTTTTAGGTCAAATGTGATAAATTTTGAAAATCAGGGAAAATACTTCCACTTTTTGGCCAAAAAGTTGACTCAACTTCTTGCACACACCCGTCTTAGTGCTATTGACCCTCAATTGTACTATGTTGGTCAAATAGATAGTAGTGTGAACTATTTCCTTCCAGTATATGTCAAGTAGATCTACATCTTTCAACATTGCCCTAGCCATCTCTTGCGCAGTCCTATTCTTCCTTTCCACTACCCCATTTTGTTGAGGGGTCCTAGGAGCTGATAGATGTCTTTTAATACCATGATCTTTACAAAACTTTTCAAATTCATTTGAAGTAAACTCACCTCCTCTATTAGACCTTAAACATTTGACCTTAGTATCCATTTCATTCTCAACCATAGCTTTGAAAACCTTAAACTTATCAAGAGCATCTAATTTTTCATTTAAGAAAGTAACCCAAGTCATTCTAGAAAAGTCATCAATAAGTAGCATGAAATACCTTTCACCTTGTTGACCCTTTACTCTTGTAGGGCCACATAGGTTAGTGTGAATCAACTCCAAAGGCATTGAAGAAGAGTACTCCTTTCTCTTGAAATTTGTCTTTGTCTACTTTTCCATTTGACATTCCTTGCATAATGTATTTGCATAATTGATTATCTTGGGCATGTCTCTCATTGTATGAGTAGAGCTAATCCTTACCATATTATCAAAATTGTTGTGTCACATTCTTTTGTGATACAGCCAACACTCATTGGATTGAGCCAACAAATGTTTTCTTCCATTTACCTCCTTCAGATGATAGATATCATCATATGACTTGATACCTTTTGCAACTAGTTTTCTAGACCTTGCCTTCCTGATTTCACAACCTTTAGCATGAAAGGTGAGATTGTAACCTTTGTTACACATCTAACTGACACTGAGAAGATTGTGCTTTATCCCTTTGACATATAGTGTGAGGCCCATCTTTTTCAAATGCTTTGGTTTCTTTAGTTTGGAATATTTGACTATGTTGGTTTAGCTTTATATACTTTATGTGAGTGAACATTTATGTTATTGCTTTGGACATTATGCTAGATGATACTCATGGACATTATATTATATTTAAACTTTATGGAATTATGTTTTGGACTATATGATTCAATTAGTTGAGTAGATGATGTTAGATTATTATTTATGTGTGGGAAAAGAAAGTAATAAATGAATTAGATGCTTATGTGTTAGTCAGTAAATAAATTATTTTAAACTATTTGAATTATGTGATCATGAACAAAATTGGATTATTTAATTAATTTTGCTATGCATTTCAAGTTGTTTTGGCTATATTTTCTTAACTTACTGATGTTTGAAAATTAAGTGTGTAGGGGAGTGGCCAAGATCTTTAAGTGGTTTAGAGACTCCAAGAATTTGCCATGTCATACCAGTTAGCCTAGCCTAACCCGTGGAAGGGGTTAAGGCTAAAGTGTTGTGTTTTAATTATTTATTTGAGTGTTAGTTATGTTTATTCTAATTCTGTATAGCTTTCTTAATTAAATTTTAATTATTTTTGGTGAGGGTTGAATTACTTATTTTCTTTTATTTAATTATGGTTTTAATTGTGAGATGAGGATAAGATGCTTGTTTTAATGATTTTTCTTTTAATAAAGGAGTCTTTTGGGGAAAAAAATAAAGTTGTTTTTTTTTTTCTCTTTTTGAGTTTGATGGGATTTATTTATGGGAAAAATGGGGTTTTTTTTTGTGGAGATACTTTTTGTGTGCATAAAATTGGAGAAATTGTAAGAGGAATTTGGTGAGAAATAAAAAGAAGGATTTTTGGCTTGAAGTCTTGGAGGATTGGAGAGAAAGGATTTGGATTGTAGTTCTAGTTTTATTGGGCTCACCCTAACTTAGGGAGCTGAGGTGGGGCTGTTATTTCCTTTGTTTTCATGAAAGTTGTGAATTGGTTGTCCATGCATAAATTTTTGGTTTCATGAGTGTTTTTATCCTCTTTCTGTTATACATCAATTTATGGGGTTTTGGGTTATATGGGAGTGGCTCTCCGTATTGATGAGAGCCTCCCAAGTTTTGGGGGAAAAATTGGCTCTTTGCATTATGTGGTAAAATGTTGTGGATGGGTGTTGTGATTTGGAAGGTTGTGGAGAGGTGGTGATATTGGTAATATGGGTTTTGTTACTGTGATGTGTATGGAGATGTGAAGATATATGGTGATTGGGGATTTGTGTTGTGATATTTGTGGAAGTGGTGTTATCATGAAATTTGATATTATATGGAAGATGTTTTGTGTTCCCCAAGAGGGAGGAATATCCCATCTCTCCCCTTGATTTAGATCTAAGTAAGATCCTTGGTTGTGATTCAAACCCATGGGAGTTTATGGTTGTGATTTTTACCTCTTTTTGTTTGTGTATTTTTAAGTTTTGCATCTATGTAAACCCTATTTTTGGACTCTCCTGCTCAAGGGTGGGATTTGCGAAGCAATCCCTACGATAGGGAGGAGAGTAGGACTTGGCCATTCTTTTGGCTATTGTGTTTTGCAGGTTTATGGAAGTATACCTGGTGGATTTGAAGATCAAGTGATTTTCTGTGTGTTCAAGAAAGGGAAATTGATTGTTGTTTTCTATGTATTGGCAAAATGCCATCACGTAGGATTGTATTACTCTTGCTGTTCAAGAAATCCTTGTTGGGATTTTGGGAAAATTTGTATCAACCCTAGATGTGGAGTTGTAGCTTCTATGTTGTAATGTTGAAAATTCGTACTGGTTGTGCAAATCTAGTTTAAAAGAAAATATTTATTTTATTGTTGCATATTCTATTATAAATCTAAAAACTAAATATTTTGTTGTATAAATACACTTGTAAATGTAGACTTAGTCTGTATGTTATAAATATATATATTTCTTGGGTAATTAGAAATAATTAGTAAACTATAGAAATTTTAGTGAATATACATATATATAAGTAATTAATTTTAATGTGCTATATAAATGTTATAAATCAGTTCATATCTGTTGTGCGCAGTAGGCAAAGTAAATTGTATATGTATCACCAAAGGAAATCATCTACAAAGAATTTGCATTTAAATATTAATGATTGAAAGTTAGCACTTGTTGGGTCATGAGGGCCGTGGGAAGGCTCATGGCCTCCCATAGGTGTAGGCCTGTGGGAGCCATGGGGCTCCCCACGATGCCTCCCCCAAAGGGGGACCACTGGTCTTAAAGCCCACGACACTCCCAATGGGGGTAGCACCCCCTTCAACATAAAGTTCTACGTCTAATAAACATTCAATGCAAATTTTGTATTAAGCTTTAAAACTTGAGATAAAGTTCCTTCCTTTGCTGCCTATATACAATTCATCTCTGTTGAATATATATATATATATATATATATATATATATATATATATATATATATATTGCATTATCTTAAATTTATAAACTATCTCTCCCTTTGATCAGTCTGTATAAATTTTCTTCCCTGCACACATAAAAACACAGTAAAATTTATAAGCTTTTGGATATGTATTATGAAAGAATGTGAATGGTGTTAGAAATTAAATATAATGTTTAAGCCTTTCTTTATTCTTTCAATTACTGAAAATAAGTTTTATTAGATTTATTTTATTGAGTTAAAATGGAAAAAGAATGTAGAATTCAGAAAAAGAAAAAAAAAAGAGTTTCGATTTTATAAAGAAAAGCAATATAGTGTATTTTATTATTATTTTTTACTAGAAATAATTACTATAATTCTATATATATAAAAAGGAAAGATGTGGTTTTATTGAAGAAAGCATTAGTTTTTACGGAAATAAAAACAAGATTTTGTTTTAGAAATTTAGAAAAAAAAGTTTTTTTTCAAAAAAGATAGTAAGATTAGATTTGATAAATAAATAAATGTCTCATTAATTGTTTTATTTTAATTAAGAAGATCTGAAGGAATTTATTAATAGAATTATTGATTTTATGTTATTTGGAAAAAAATAGTTTATTCTATTAATTGGATATAACGAACTATTTAAATTAAAATTATACATTAGTAATTGTATTTATTTCATATGTTTGTTTTGTGCTATCAAATTTAAATAGATATTTATAAGTTTAAATGAAGAATAATTCAATGCTTCCTATTCTATTAATATTTTAGTAATATTGTCAAATAATTAAAATGGTGGAATAATTTTTTTCTAGATTGAATATTAATGTTATTGAATAAAATAACCTAGATAACCGAGCTTAGTGAAACAACTAAACTATCCTAATGTTCCAAACTTGTCATTGGGTTGATAGGACACTTGCTTAACCAAAGGGAGAATTATCATCTGAACTAGTTCGTGAATACTACTTCAAGAGTAAGCATTAGGTAAACTTTCATTGTAGATTACACAATTGCTTCATTATCCTTTTAAAAAAAATATATTCCACCTTTTTGCCCACTTGTATGGATGACATACAGGTGGGCCTGATACAGGCATGACATATAGGACATCATCAATCCTATTCTTCCCATCAATAGTTATGGCACCCTTTCCACAGATTTGGGCTGACTCATCACCACCAAACTTGACAGCTCCACCATTCCACTTCTCAAGGCTGATAAACTTTTCCTTATCACCAATCATATGATTAGAGAAACCACTATCAATTACCCATTCTTTGGCTTCTTCTCTTACATGAAATGTAGTCCATTAAAACTATTAATCTATCATTGTTTTGGTTAGCTTCCAAGGCATCAGTCTTTTCACTTTTTCCAACATCATCCTTTTTGTTACCAATATTCAACGCCATGAAAAGTGTTTCATCATTTGAGTCATCATCATCCTCATGTTCTGAAGAACAACTGCCCTCTATGGAATACAAGCTCCTTTTGAACTTGTCATTTTTTACCTCCCCTTGATTCTTTAAGATGACATTTAGAAGCAAAGTGAACAACCTTTCCACAATTGAAACATTTGAAAGGCAACTACCTTTGTATTTTCTAGTACCTTTCTTCAATCTTCTCACAAAATTTGCTTCAAATTCATCAGGGCTCTCATCTTCATCGGTAATTTCATCCTTTGTATTCTTACTGAATTTGAAAGTAGCTTCTTTCTTTGGAGCATCACTGCGAAATTCCCTCATTTCAAAAGTAGTAAGGGTACCAAACAATTTATCTACAGTGTATGTATCCAAGTCTGCATTCTCCTCAATAGCAGATACCTTATGGCTATAAGATTTGGGGAGAGACCTCGGGACCTTCTTCACAATTCCATCTTCTTCCACTTTTCCACCAAGACCTGTGATGCCATTGACCACTTCATTCACCCAGAGCATATATCCAATAGTGTCTTCATCCTCTATTATTTTTAGGGTCTCAAATTTGCTTTTGAAGATTTACATCTTTGCTTGCTTTAATTTCTTATCTCCTTCATAAATGGTTTCAAGTTTATCCCAAACTTCTTTAGTAGAACTGTAACTCATTACCTTTGAAATTTTTGAATCAGCTAACCCACTCATGATAACAAACTTTGCCTTGGCATTGTTACCATACTCCTTAACTTCATCTGGATCTATAGTAGTAGTAGTAGTAGGAATTGTGTAACCAGTCTTGATAGAGTCCCAAACACCGCACCCTAGAGTTTGATATAGGCTTCCATCCTTAGCTTCCAAAAAGCATAATTTGTTCCATCAAACCTAGGTATCTTGTTGGATCCATTATGTGTCATCCCAAACCTTCCTCAAGTGGTTAATCTTTCTTCAGAGGAACGTGGCTCTAATACCAATTGTTGAACACATCAGGATACTAAAAGGGGGTGAATCAATATCTAAGCAAACTTCAAATCCTCTGGAGAAGATTAAAACTTAAACATTATAGTATCAACATAAACATGAAAGAACAACATAATGCACATCAACACATAACACCAAATGTATGTGGAAAACCCAAGAAGTGAAAAAACACGGTGAGGATTAAATCACAATATATGAATCTCAAATTACAAATTTGTGTTAGGACTACAACTCAAGGAAGCAACTACTTCCTGCAGATTTTGTTTTAGGGTCACTCCCAAGGAAGCTACTACTCCCAAAAGACTATGTTTTAGGATCACTCCCAAGGAAGCAACTACTCCCTATAGACTTTGTTGTAGGGTCACTCCCAAGGAAGAAAATACTCCCTATAGACTTTGTTTTAGGGTCACTCCCAAAGAAGCAACTACTCCCTGCACTGAGAACAAACTGGGGAAAGATTATATCATGACAATCCTTCTACTGCCTGAAAACTAACCTTGAAGCTCACACCTTTAATGATTGCAATTCTACTTCTTCTGATGATTCGATCAATTAGGTACACACTTCACTTTCTTCCTGTCACAAAAATTCTTCAAGATGAATCAGGATAGCTTCTAACATTTCTTCTTTGTCTCCTTCAGTCGAACATCACAATGCATATGATATTCATACTCTACTCCTTTTATTCACTCGCTTATTCATTTTCACAATCATACCTCACCTAAACCAACTAGGTTCACTATATATACATGATATTACATTGATTACATTTATTACATTGTAAGTCAGCCAATACAACAAGAATATTACATTTAACAAGTCGGCCTGAGATTACATATCATGAAACATGCATAGGGAAATACCTATCATGAACAACACACTACTTTAGAAGAGAAAACATGCCTTGCGGATCCCAATACATGCTTAGTCTGGTCCTAAGCATCCTTCATAGCATCATTCTTCAAGGAATCTCATCTGCATGTTTCTCTCCTTTGAAATAGGATGGCCTTAAGTAGGAAGACATGAAACTTGAAGTATAATGGTCACTACCACTTGAAAACCTTGTACGGTACTAGAAACAAGAAATATCTTCATGAAATTCTTCCAGATGAGTCTTCATGACTCATACAACTATTGGAATTAGGGTAGACAACTGAGAGGGGGGTGAATCAGTTGTCTCAAAACTTTAACACTTGCTGCAATTAATTCTTCTCTACCACTTATTTACAGATCATTATTATAATCATGAAAGCATGAATTAGTAACACATGAGTAGAAACACAAATAACACACTTGAAACCAAGATTTTTAACATGGAAACTCAGTTAAGGGAAAACCACAATGGAGGTTAGTCCACAAAAATTAATACCCTATTAAAAGTA
Source organism: Cunninghamia lanceolata (assembly GCA_027924645.1). Lineage (NCBI taxonomy): Eukaryota > Viridiplantae > Streptophyta > Pinopsida > Cupressales > Cupressaceae > Cunninghamia > Cunninghamia lanceolata. The sequence continues at coordinate 11,861,399 of BSBN01000916.1, read as the reverse complement.
TTACAAATGGGGAAGGCACATGCCTTCGGGCTCACTACCCAGAGCTCACTGCTGAAAGAGGGTCACTACCTACATAAATGATTATAAGAAGATTACAGAGTGTTTGAACTGATGAATAGCATCTACCAATGCAAGAATTTAGTTTCAGTTAAGTACAGAATACTGATCTTACACACTTCATCCTTGCTCTGCTCTATTTACTATTTTGCCATGATCCGGTCCTCAGATCTCTTCTCTTTCGCACTCTTTTTTGCCTTTTTCACACTTATTCCATCAACACACCAAAACACTTGAATCCATCGGCTCTATATATCCACATCAAGAAATTCAATCAACTGTAGTCGGCTTCAATAAAACTTGGAACATTTAATAAGCACTCTGCTCTATCGGCTGAATCTATGCACAAATATCAACGCGGACCAAAAACTTATGTTCCCAGATCATCATTCATGTTAGCCAATATCATTGATTATCACTAATTGCTTATCCAACAACTTTTATTCATCCAGACCAAGACCAGATACTAGGTTAGCCTGTTCTTCTTCTGACTATGCAGACTAACTGGAACCCTATACTTAGATGCTTATAACTTTTGAATACTTCACCACCGAAGGATAAAATCTTGGATTTGGATAGTTTGGACAATCCTTATCACTCCCTCAAATCTACAATACACTATGATTTACTATTGGAGAGATCCAAACTAAGATACCAGACCCTGTCACCTGCTCTGTTTCTGACTCCCAGACTTAGACAAATCCTCACTCTGACTTCCAATATGAACAAATCTTGTAATGCGGATGTGTAGGATAGACTTAGTTTCCATCAATGACAACACCTATCATGCGTAGCAGTGTCTCTTGCCAACAATCTCCCCCTTTGACATTGATGGCAACACTAAGTGAAAAATGACTAAGTGTCGGATCAACTCCCCCTTTCTATGTGCACTTATGCTTTTCACTGATCTCCAATGCTCCCACTTTGCTGGATTCCTCATTTTTCACTACTCTTCACTCCCCCTTTGACATCAATGGCAAAGGGTGGGGTCTACAAACCAAAATTTACACCAAAATTCTACATACTAAGCCGCATATGTACAAACAGTCTTTTAAGTCTTATTTACATAAACTTAAGTACATCACCAAAAATGTTCTTCAATTGCGCCAGCTCACTATCCCAACTCTTCTTCATAGTGTTCAAAATTGATATGTGGCCACTAAATAGAAATGCTTGTGACTCTGTCATCCGTAGATCAATGGGGTCACTTGACTGAGATGCAGTTTGAGCTTCTATTAAGGCATTGAACATTGCTTTGATTTGGGGGGAAATTAGTCCCCGGAGCTCACTCATTCTGGCCTCTATACTCTCCTTGTATTTTGTCAATTTATTTATATCTTCAATCAGGTTGATCACTTGACCCTCCTTACTTGCCGCTAATGCTTTCATGGGATCAAAGGAGTTTGATATACTAGATAATTTTTGCTTAGACACTTTTATTTTATCTTCAAGATCCTCTAAAACTTTGGGACAGGATAAGCAAAATTTATATACATTTCCTCCTTCTATAAGAGCATTTTGAATACTCTTTATACTGGCATCCAACACCATTTTATCAACTCCAATCAAACCTTTAAGAGCATCAAATATTTTATCATTGAATTCCTTTTGGACCTTGATCTCTGCAGACTTCTCTAGGGATTCAAAATGTGTACTTACAGCATTTATTACATTCTTTAACTATTCGGAGGGGGATGCTGAAGAATCCTTCTAGTGAGCTAGCATGATTTTCTCTAAAATCTCTGATGCCAGACCAAGTAGCTCACCGTCTTCTAAGTGAGACTTCAAAATTTCTTCTCTTACTTTGGCTTGAGCTATAGAAGGCAACTTTATTTTCTACACTAGAGATAACGTATCAAAATTTATTGGACCTTGTATAATGTCTTGATCTTCTTCAATTTGTTTGTCTCTTTCCAAAATTTCCTTCACTACCTTTGCAGTGTCTCTTTCCCAAAATGATGATGTGTCTATCTGATTCTTACCGGTACTATAAACCAGATTGTCCTACTTGGGCTCTTCATCATCCTTTGCAATTTCTTCATCTTTATCATTTTTCTCCTTGACCTTTCTACTTCTTTGTCCTTAGCTTCTTCTAATTCATGCTACATATTCTTCAATGAATTATCTTTATTTTGATCGTCACTTTCAACATTCATCTTTGTATCTTCTTTGGATTGATCTAGAGGAGTTTGAATACCTCCTGCATCATCAGTTTCATCTATCATCTTTTCATCTTCCTTGTTCATTATTTCCTTTTCCAAAACAGTGGAGTCATCTAACTCAATTTGCTGCTCATTGATCTTCAATTCTTCAACATCTGGAATTGAGGAGTCAATCCCATCATCAATCTCTTCTTCAACAATAGGAAGATTGTGTCTTTTCAATGCATTCAGGAGAATATCTTGAGTATCTTTTACTATCTCATCTGTTTCACCAACCATGAGTTTATTCATTCACTTCTTGCTCCTGAAGTCATCCTTCACTTCTTTGAATATCATGTTCATTTGATCTGGAGTAATTTGAGGGCACAAATTTATCAACACATGCTCCCTAATCTCAATGTCTTTACCTTTTGCATTTTCTTTTCTTAACTCTAGAATATCTAGAAGACTTCTTAGAATTTCAGAAGTTATTTTAATCAAAGCCTTATTGTAAATGTTCAAACATTTGACAGTTGCTTCCTCTAGGACCCTCTTATCAACATCACTGTAATAATCAAAGAATCCAGTCACTGGTCTTAAGTTCCCATCTACAGTGACTGATTTGATGATGTCATCCACAGAGAGAGTAGGTTTTTCAACAAATATTTCAGTCTTTTGCCTCTTGCTCACCCTTTTGCTTCCAGAGGGCTTCTCCTTAGACACCTTGGCTTCTTTTGTGCTTGATGCCTTTAATGCTTTGACTTCAATATCAGAATAAGTTCTTCTTCATCATTCTTCATGCTTTTATAAGTTCGGGATGCCTTAGTTTTCACTCTTTTCCCTTCTTTTACGGATGATTCACCTTCTAGTTTTTCAGGTATGGTAGGTTTTGGGGGAATAGGGGCAACAGTAGAGCTTCTAATAGTCCTTGATGTGGAGGAGGATTCTACCGGAGCACTTCCTTGTTTCTTATCCTGCTTCTCATTCTCTGCCTTTTCATTTCTTTCCCTGAATTGCTTCATAGCTTCCTTTGTGAGGCCTAGATTCTTGGCCAACTATTCAACTTCTTTTCTTACTTTCCTATTGATTTCAGGTTTTCTGAGTTCAACATGCAGTTTTACACTTAGCTCCTCATATGTCCCAAATCTTTCAACTATTGTGTCTTTTGGCTTGCTCAAAAGGTGTTGAGCATACATATTCAAGATTTTCTCATCTACCTCATACCCCATGGGCATGATCCAAACAATTCTGGGTTCTACTACTTCCATTAAGCACTGATCAATGTTACCCATAAAACATATTTCATTCTTGTACTTCTCAACAACTGATTTAGGGATTCTTTCTCTAGAATGCATCATATTCTAAAAATTCTTGAAGTATCCCCAGATTGTAGTTTTATGTGCTTTATAGTCACCAATGCTATGTAGATGATCTCTGATCTGAATAGCAACTGGTCGTCATTAGTCTAGTGCACACCCTTTACTCTAGGTACCTCATTCATAAAGTAGAAAAATAAACATAGAACCAATGTACCATATTAAAGGTGTTTCTCTTATCTTTGTTGATTTTGTTCAAGTTCTCAACTACTGGGTTCTGCAATAATTCACACAAGTCATAATCTACATTTTCCTTTAACATTTTGTATGCAGCATAAATGGTCATTCCGAAGACAGAGTTTTCCCTACTGGAATGATAAATTTTGTAACTAATTACCATTGAAGCAAACTTGACATCTAGATCAATAATATCATTGATAGTCATTGCCTTTTTGGCAAATTTGGCACTGGTTGCATCAGTTACAGTCTGGTTCTTCATAGATTTTAGAATGGGTAAACTACTAGTTGAATTCAACCCAGTCACACTCCTGATAGCATCCTTTGTAATTTTGAATGGTTTCAACAGCCACAAAAACTCATCATGCATTTGGCTTAAAACATACCGGACCCATTGAAATCTTCATCGAATGTTGGAAACCCCATAATCTGAATTAAATGTTTATCATGCAGTGCCTTATACTCAGGTTTAAGATCATGATTTTCATCCCTTAGATGACTCTCAAACAAATCTACAAACCTTGAATCCCCAAATTCATCTATGCTCGCATGAATATAGACCCTAATATCTTCAACATGTAGCACACCATACAAAACACTTGAAAATGCACCTAATGGGTTGACTTCTACTGATTTGTCTAGGTACTTCTTAAATTTGGGTCGAGGCCTTTCAGTAATATCAACAACCAAAGGTGTATCCATTGCAAAAGATTACAAGTTCAAAGCTTCATAGATAAATACCTTTTTCACAAAATTAGGGTTTGCAAGCAAATTTGCCGATCGCACTTCAAATCCTTGAAATCTCAACTCAGACACTACTCTTCTTGCTCTTTTCTAATACAAAGTGATTCAAATGAAGAGTGAATGACCTTTTATGCTCCACAAAACCTAATTTCCCTTTGGAATAAATGCTCTGCCCCAACACATCTAGTTACACTGTTTCTGCATACAATCGATCTTCAATTGCTCCGCAAATCATCATATCCACTTCTTTTCTTCTAGAAATCCTTTCAAATGATCTATAATAACCCAAATTATTTTCTCTCATCATGCCAGATTCAAGCACCCACTTATTGGCTGCGGGAATTTGATTTTTAATGCTTCTCCCCCTGAGCCAGAGCTCCTAATTCAATTTCAGGAGGAATTGTCAGCACCGGATTCTGGTACAGACCCATTACTATTGTTCATAAAACTTTTCTTGACCCATGTCTTGATCATTTAATTATGGATCTCATTCACATCAATTTTGCCCTTGTCTTTGTCTTGTCTCTGGTCATCCAATTTTTTGTTTACTGGACCTCTTCTTTCATTATTCCCGCTTCTGCAGAATATTGTAAAATGACCAGATTGATTACAGTTGAAGCACACAACATTTCTTTGCCCATTTGATTGATTTCCTCTTGATTTGCACTGATTGGCCATATGTCCAAATCCATTGCATGCAAAACAGTAGCCATTAAAGGAATTGCCATTTCCTCTATTGTTAGAGTTATTCATTATCATACTTCTGCATTCATTGGATCTATGACCATACATCTTGCAATTGAAGCATTAACAAGAGAAGGATGGACTACTTTGATTCACTCTACTTTTGCATTGAGTGGCTCTATGACCAAATTTATTGCACTTGAAACAATTGCCATTGAAAGATGGATACCTTTGAGCATTGGGTTGTCTTACCAGAGGTCTTCTAGGATTCCTTCTTTGATTTCTTGTATCAAGATTTCTTTGACTAGATCCAGAGCTCTCACCTTTCTCAAATCCCAGACCATGCTTATCATCTACCTTCTTCTGACTGTCAAGCAGCAATTCAACTTTAGCTGAGCTTATCTTGAATTTCTCTTTATATTCATTAGCAACTTCTAGGTCATGTTTGAGAATGACAATTTGCCTTTCAAGTTCTCTTTTGTTGTCTTTGCTTTCATGTAGATCAGACTCTAGATGGCCAACAATTCTATCCAATTTGTAGTATTCTTCTATTCTTTCTTTCATAGTTTGTTTTAGGTCTTCTTCAGTCTTCTTTCTTTCCTCAATTTCTTTGGTTAACCTTATCACCCCAGATTCCATTTCATATTTTAAAACAACTTCTTTTGATAACTGCTCACATTCCTTTGTCTTCTCTTTTAGGGCCTTGTCCATGTCATTGTCCTCATTCTATTTTCCTAGTTGAAGAAGTAGCTCCTTCCTCTTCCCATTAGATTTGCTCAATTTTTCTTTTTAGATCTCAATGCAATCTTCAACATCTTTAAGATTTTCTTGCAATTTTTTGACTCCTGCTTTGGACTAGTCAAGATCATCTAAAGCAAGTTTAAGTTGTTCATCGATGTTGTATGCATCCATTGTAATACCTTCCCAGATCTTCCTCAAGCTATTAGGCTTCTTCCAAGGAACCTTGCTCTGATACCAATTGTTGGAATTAGGGCAGACAACTGAGAGGGGGGTGTGAATCAGTTGTCTCAAAACTTTAACACTTGTTGCAATTAATTCTTCTCTACCACTTATTTACAGATCATTATTATAATCATGAAAGCATGAATCAATAACACATGAACAGAAACACAAATAATACACTTGACACCAAGATTTTTAATGTGGAAACCCAGTTAAGGGAAAACCACAATGGAGGTTAGTCCACAAAAATTAATACCCTGTTAAAAGTATTACAAATGGGGAAGGTACATGCCTTCAGGCTCATTGCCTAGAGCTCACTGCTCAAAGAGGGTCACTACCTACAGAAATGATTATAAGAAGATTAAAGAGTGTTTGAACTAATGAATAGTATCTACCAAGGCAAGAATTCAGTTCTGGTTAAGTACAGAATACTGATCTTACACACTTCATCCTTGCTCTGCTTTGTTTACTGTTCTGCCATGATCTGGTCCTCTGATCTCTTCTCCTTCACACTCCTTTTTTCCTTTTTCACACTTACTCCATCAACACATCACAATTGTACACCAAAACACTTGAATCCATCGGCTATATATATCCGCATCAAGAAATCCAATCAACTATATTCAGCTTCAATAAAACTTAGAACATTTATTAAGCACTCTGCTCTATCGGCTGAATCTATGCACAAATATCAATGCGGACCAAAAATTCTATTCCCAGATCATTAGTCATGTCAACCAATGTCACTAATTATCACTAATTGCTTATCCAACAACTTTTATTCATCCAGACCAAGATCAGATACTAGGTCGGCCTATTCTTCTTCTGACTGTGTAGACTAACTAGAACCCAATACTCAGATGCTTATAACTTTTGAATCATTCACCACCGGAGGCTAAAATCATGGATTTAGATAGTGTGGACAATCCTTATCACTCCCTCAGATCCACAGCACACTATGATTTACTACCGGAGAGATCCAGATTAAGATACTGGACCTTGTCACCTACTCTATTTCTGACTCCTGGACTTAGACAAATCCTCACTCTAACTTCTTGTATGAACAAATCTTGTAATGCGGATGTGTAGGATAGACTTAGTTTCCATCAATGACAACACCTATCATGCATAGCAGTGTCTCTTTCCAACAACAACACCTTCAAATACACCTCTAATTCCGCACAACAAAGACATTGTGTCACATACCTTAGAACATGTACACTGAAATCAAACAGCCATCTGAAACACACTGTAACATACTATCATTGAGAAACTAACCTTGCGAAGCACCAAAACACCTGAAACTACAAGGATGCATGTGTAATACACATCCCTAAACATATCCTTAAGACATCATAATCAAATCTTTATTTGTGGAGGAATGCAGAGTAGTTCAATCATCTTTTACCATCACATTATACTACCAGAGCATAGGCTAGAACCCAATCACTTGTAACTTTTACTACAGAGGTTGTTGAGACTTGACCTTTTGAAAATAGCACCTCCACCAAACACTGAAATTACCTTTTGAACCGTAAGACCTCATCTTAAAACACAGAGGAATGCAAAGCATTCCAAACAACCTTCATCATTACTTAATTTAGCCAGAGTACAGACTGGAACTCTATCTCTCATAAATTTCACTGTGGAGGGACAAATGATCTGAAACTTTGTATTTAGCACCTTTACATCACACTAAAGTTAACTTCTAAACCACATGACCATATTTTCAAATGTGGAGAAATGCAGAGCATTTTGCCAGATAGTCTTCAGACACCTCTTTGTGGCAAAAACCTTCATTAACTTCCAGAGGCCAAAACCTTCCTGTAACAACATATCCATCCTTGGAAACAACAGGAAGGGTCATACAACATCCCATGTCTCAACAACATCTTCTAATCCTAAAAAAATCTTAATGTATCATAATTTATCTTAGTGCTTCTAATTCCCATTATCGGTGCCTGCTTAATCAATCAGGTCTCAGGTACTTAATATGCAGGCACCTTCCTAAGATCAAAAAAAAATTATGTCCATCAACGTAACTGCCACCTTGTCTCAGCGATTGGGTAGTCCACAATGGTTTGTTCCTTTCATCGCTATGACATTCTTCATCGGCGAGGGTGGGAATTGTTGCTCCGACGGGTTGGTTGCACTGATGGAAGAGGCGTCGGTGTGACACTGTGTATTGAGAAGGTGGGCGGAGTGTTCGCCGATGCTAAGGGTCTTGTCGACGGAATGTAGTTTGCATGTGCCATTGGCTTAACATTGCATATCGGCCCAGCCGATGGAGGATCCTCCGATGTGTTCGATCTGGCCAATGGAATTGCCATTGGCGTAGCATGGTGTATCAGCAGAAGTGTTTTTGGTTCCATCGACAAGAGGGGGTCAACCCGATGGAGGATGCCATTGGAATGACATCGCTTATCAGTGCAAGCTTGGTGTGTTACTCCAATGTGGTTTGTCTGGCCGATACAGAGGGTGGTTTGAGGTTTTCAGCGGTGTGTCCATCGGTGAGAGTTGTGGGATCAGAGAGGTAGGCTCGAGTTTGGCCGATGGAGTTGGTCTCCTCGATCTTGTGGTGTCATCGGTGTAACTTTTGTCATTGGCACGAAGATTTTGTCGTTCACCGATAGTTGGTGTCTAGCTGACAAGGTAATTCATGGGGCTTCGATCGGTGTGATCGGCTTATCGGTGGGAGAATTTTTGGGCGCGCTGACAAAGTGGTGTCATCCCGAAGGGCATGATCATCAGAGTGACAAGTGATGTTAGCAAGGGAGTTTTTGATTGTGCTGATGGCGTGGGTCTGGCCGACGAAGGTAGTTAGGATGTGGCGGTCGGCGTGACTGGGTGTGTTGGTGGAGGGATTTTTGGTCGCCCCGATGGTCTGTGTCATAGCGACAGGGTTCGTGGGTCAAGCAAGGTAAAAGGCTCAACACTTAGTGTGCTCACGGCCATGCTTATAAAGTGCTAAGGAGGTCTCTGTGGGGTGCATTTGGGATAAATGATTCCTACATTTTTTAAATATCAGAGCAATACGTTTTGGCGAGAAGGTTTCAGGGGCATGATCTATTGCATTTCCTGATGGCCGTGGGTTTGGCATGACATTAATGACATAAAAATTGTAGAGGTATGGCCTAGTTGACTAGGTGGCTACCTGATTACAAAAGGAAATTCCCAGGTGACAGTGCAAGGCTCGAGGTCTCCCCTATCTCCTCCCCTACCTACTGCATTCATTTTTTATGAGCGCCATTCTTCTCATGTGTACTGTATCTGGCGAATTTTGAATTGCCATGTAATTAATTGCTGGGTACACTTCCCTGTGGTATTTGAGGGACTCTGTTACTCATTTTTGTTGTTGAAAACTAGACATATCTAGCTTTGTAATAAGATACAACTGGTTCTAGTTGCTCTGTGGAGGAGGTCTTGTGAGTTTATGTATCTCTTGTTGTATGTCTCATGCATGAATTTACTGATTTCATGATTGGTTTTATATGAGTAATGTTGTATTTGCATGTGTTTTGTTATTCTATCTCCAGTATTGCATGTGTCCTTCTAAATCTAGATATCTAAGGGATGTCTGGGATTCTAGAATATAGACTTGTTGTATTGAATGCTTGATCTTTCAACTTTTGCTCAAGGGGTAGATTAAAATATTTTCAGATTGAGTGCTGGGAAAGATATACTGCAATAGGGATACCATAAGTAGACATAACTTAACACTCTATTTTGGGAGGTATCTGTAAGGCAGATACCACAACATCCCCTTGAAATCTAGTTTTAGTGTGTTCATGCTGATCATTCACAGGGGTATGTCTATTGACTCCGAGCCCTGGATAGGCACCAATCTAGCTCTGCATTAAGATTACACACCAGGTCCTAGTTTGCATCCAAACAAAAATCAAATTCAAACTTCCAAAACAACCATTAGGACTGTATAAGTAGTTTTAGGATCCAAAGTCCTCTGTCTACAACTGAACATAGGCCCAAAGCTAGCCCCTTTGCACTTATCTCATAGTTTTGGTCTGCTTAATAGAGGATTTATCTGCTTTATGTCAGCATCCTAGTCTTTCCATAGTTATATCTCATGGGTGTTGAGTAGGGAATACCCCCCTCAGTTTTGCAGAGCCTGAAGAAGAAGAGGAGATAAAAAAAGAGTCTATCTCCTACACTGTTGGCCCCTGGCCCAGAGATCCTATTGATCACTGATGGCTACCTTGTAGGGAAATCTGGGAATGAGCATCCAGTCAAGGAAAAAACCAACAAAAATTGGTGACTCTGCTGGGGATATGAAGTGAAAGCACCCTAGTTTAAAAGAAAACAATTCCTAGAAATAGGTGGTGACTCCGAACAATCTCCCAACTAGTAAAGTAACATTTGTATGCAAGGGAGAAGATCCCTATGTAATCCTTTATTTTAAGAGTTACCAGTAGAAAGAAGGATGATGTATAGAAGAAAGGGAACCATCTCAGCCAGTCATGAGGGTTCCCCCAGGAATACTAATGATGCTCAGGACAACCCTAGGCCATCAGGACAGCATGTGCCTTATTTTTCAAATGTAGAAGCTAATATCCAAGGTGCATATGAGAGGCAACAGGGTGGTAGTTTAAGAATGAGGTCAGAGGTGTTTCAAGAATGCCCTTTCCTAGATCCCATTGAGAGATTTGAAGAAGTTGAATCCCCAAGGGATGATGAAGATGATGACCAGAATGGTATGAGACCATCTACCTCCATGCCTAAAGAAGAATAATTAGCTGAAGAAATCAAAAGCCTAAGAGCAGAATTAGAATATTTACAAGCAATGAAAGTCAGAGATGATATGAGACAGAAAGTGCAAGCTCTGAGGACTGCTCACTAGGATGCAATCCCCACTCTTGAAAATGCAAATATGCAGAGAAACTAGTGCAGAAATGAGGTACAGTATCAGCAGAATAATGATCAAAGACAGAACGCAAACAATGCTAGGATACCATTAAATAACGTAAGAAATCAAAATGTAAACAGAAATATTAATGCTAATCAGTTTGATAGACAACCCATGTAGTTGGATAGGTTTAGACAACTGGTGTTTGATGGTATTCCTAGTTATCCTAACCCCATTGACAAACATGTAAGGCTGCAAGTGCCAAAGTTTCCAGGAAATAATACTATGTCAGGGGAGGATCATTTGAAAGCTTTTCAAAATGTCATCGACAACTTTGAGGTTGAGCATGAGGATGTCTTTATGAAGTCATTCATGTAATCTTTGGTCAATGAGGCTAGAGAATGGTACAAGAATCTGCCTGATCGGAGCATTTCATCATGGGATGATTTCAAAAGGATGTTTAAGGAGCAGCATGGTGACAAAACTGACCCTAGCTTTTTTGTAAATGAGTTCACTAGTATCACTAAAGGGTTAAATGAGTAGGTTACAGATTTTAATGCAAGATTTACTAAAGTGTTGAACAAATTGCCACATCACATGAGGCCAAATGAACCAATGTGCATAATATTGTATATTAATGCTTTTGATGCCAAAACTGCATATGGGTTAAGAGATAAAGGTCCTGCTACTCTCAGGGATGCTTTCAAGATAGCAATAAATATTAAGAATAACATGAAAGCATCAGGCAAGACAAACAGAAGGGATGATGTGAAAATTCTACAGAATCCAAACAGGTCTCAAAATATTCAAGGTAATACATCTGCCCCTGAAGATAAGATAGATAAATTGACAAATGTTGTGAAGGACCTAAGTTACAGACTGGCTAGAAATGAAAAAGGGATAGGCCCTGATAGGTAGGTCTACCAAAGGTAGGAAAAAAGGCCATCATTGCATGATATGCCATATAATACCAATTGGCATAATGGTAAGCTTGTATTTCCACATAACAACACAAATTAGAGAACTCCACACACCAAGGAAACCCTTGATCCTTTGAAGAAAGCTGTAAATATTGCTGATGATACTCCATGGTGCATAATCTATCAGATGCCACATTCACAGTCACAATGCATGATTGCTCAGTCTTTGTATGATAATGTTGTGTCCTATAATGAATGCAATGAGCCACATTATGTACAGGATGATGATGTTAATATGTTGTCCATAAGCAGGGAGCATCCTTCTCATGATGCAGATGGGAGTACAGATGTTGGGACTCAGGCCTATCAGCAAGTTTTTTATGATGAAGATAATGAAGATAATTATGTGTATGCTCAAGGCTCACACAATTTTTTGAGTAACCTGCAGAGACCCTCTAATGAAGAGATTAGGGCTCTCACAGCTGCAGTAGTGGCTCAAGTCAAAAGCAATTATAACCTCAGAGGTAAACCTTAGGTAAGCAACCCACATCAGCCAGAAAGCATTTCTGTAGGTCAGCCAGTGCATAGTCATAAAGGGATTGAACCACAAAAAAGGCAGTGAGGTAATAACAAGCAAAATTTTAAGCAAAAAATAGGTCATGAATCTCAAGGACCAGAAAATAGAATCCCCCGAGTTGAGGATCAAAGCAAAAGTTCCCAAAACAAGAATGATGATCAGGGAGCTGTGAAGATTAAAGTTGGCTCATCTCAAGATAAAAACAAAGCCTTTACACAAGTTACAACTGTGGTACAAAATTGTGCTCCTTTTGATATAACTCAAGTCTTGTCTCAGGTAAAGGTTTCTGTCCCATTAATGGAACTTATGAAGGTTGAAGAAATCAAGAATAGAACAGTATCTTTAATTTCAGGAGTGCCTTGTCAAGCCAAACAAAATAATGAAACTCAAGGTAAGAAGAGTCCCTGAGGTGTATTTAGGGGTGACCATGACAAAGTGCCCTTCACAAGTGGAGCCATTTTATGTATCCCTAGTTATAAATGGAAAAGTAATTAGAAATTATATGCTTGACTCAGGAGCATCCACAAATATCATGCCTCTGGCTATCATGCAACAAGCTGGATTGAAAATAGACAAGGCATGTGGAAAATGTTACACTATGGATGCCAGAGAGGTACCAGTTATTAGAATCATGAAGGATGTTGATTTCAGACTGGCAGCATATCTAGAGAGGACATATAAGATGAACATAACAGTGGTTGACATCAAGCCACAATATGGTATGCTGTTGTCAAGAAGATGGGTAGCACTGATTGGTGGAAGTATGCAATTGGACCTATCATATGCCATGATTCCAATGAATGGCAGGGATGTCAAACTGATTAGAGAGGAAAGATCATCAGAGACAGTGGAGAATTAACAATCAGAAGAACAGATATGCTTTGTGAACACTGACTGTGATAACTTCAGGGTTGTCTCAGATGATAAAGAGGATAAAGAGAAAAATATTTGCATTGAAGAGCTTGACTAGCAGGGTCTATGGACCATGTATTTTGATGGAGCTTGTGCAAAGGAAGGTTCTGGAGCTAGAGTTGTTTTCCTGTCTCCAATTGGTAAGCTCCTAAAATTCTCCTTCTTACTAAGATTTTCTTGTACAAACAACATTGCAGAATATGAATCCTTACTCTTAGGTTTAAATATGGCTCTCAAACATGGAGTTAAGATGCTGAGGGTATTTGGGGATTCTGAGTTAATTGTATCCCAAGTTAGAGATAGGTATGCCTCAAAGAACAAAAGATTAAAACAATACAAACATGCCGTCTGGGATACAATTGAATTGTTTGATGCATTTTCAATAGGATGGGTAGAGAGATCAAAAAATGTCATGGCTGATTTCTTAGCCAATGTAGCAATAAGGCTAGATGATATCACTCTATCAGGTGTTACAAATGTTGAAGTTAAAATCAGGCCTACAGTACCAGAGAACATATGCAGTTGGCAAGTGTTTGATGATGACAAGGACTTGTTAAAATTTTTGCACCGAATAGATGAGTTTGAGAACCAAGAAATTGATTTTCAAAACTTTGTAGAAATTATAGATGGAAAAGAAACTATTATGGGGAAAGAAGTAATTCAGTTGAAGACTAACAAAATCCCTAGAGGGTTAGTAGCTTTGGAAAGAGTTTTTGATAATAGAGACCAATTGGTCACAAAGACATCTCCCACAAACAAAGATGACTTAGAAGAGATAAACTTGGGGGCATCTCAGGCTCCTAAGAAGGTATACATTGGCAAACAGCTCAAGCCACACATCAGGAGTATGCTGATTACATTATTGAAAAGATATAAGCATGTTTTTGCTTGGTCATATGAAGACCTCAAAGCTTATAGAGAGGACTTATTTCAGCATGAGATCCCATTGAAGCCTGGAGCTAAGCCATTTAGACAAAAGAAAAGGCCTATTAATCCTACCTTAGCTCCAAAAATGCAAGAAGAACTCAAGAAGCTTAGGGAGGCTGGAATAATTGTGCCAATTAGACATTCAACTTGGGTGTCTAACCTTGTCCCAGTTAGAAAAAAGAATGGTGATATTAGGCTTTGTGTTGACTTTAGAAATTTGAATGTATCCTCCTTAAAGGATAATTACCCATTGCCTAATATGGAAGCTATGTTGCAGAAAGTGACTGGTTGTGAACTCCTGTCCATGATGGATGGATTCTCAGGTTACAATCAGGTGAAGGTAAAGGAATCAGAACAATATATGATTGCCTTCACCACTCCATGGGGAACTTATGTGTATGTGAGAATTCCATTTAGACTAACAAATGCAGGTGCTACATTTCAAAGAGCAATGGATGTTGCTTTTGCAGGGTTGATTGACTCAATTCTAGCTGTTTACCAAGATGATCTGACTGCCTTTTCAAAGAAGGAAGAGCAACACTGTATGCACTTAGAACAGATTTTCATTAGAGCACTAGAGTATGGCATTTCTCTAAATCCAAAGAAGTGTGCTTTTGGGGTAGTGGAAGGAAAGCTCCTGGGGCACATTGTTTCCAAAGATGGAGTTAGGATTGATCCTGAAAGAGTAGCTGCAATTGATAGGATCCAGATGCCAAAAATAGTAAAAGGAATCCAATCCTTCTTTGGACAAATAAATTTTGTTAGAAGATTTGTTCCCAATTTTGTAGAAACCACAAGGAACATTTCTAAAATGCTAAAAAAGGGTGAGACTGTCAGTTGGGAAGGTGAAGCAAGCAGATCTTTCCAGGACATCAAGGAAGCAATCAAGATGGCTCCTGTACTGAAATCTCTTGATTTTTCCAAGCCATTTCAATTGTTTTCATTTGCTTCTTTCCATACTGTTGCTGCATGTTTACTACAGAAAAATGAAGATAAATTTGAGCAGCCCATAGCTTTCTTTAGTATGTCCTTGCAAGCTTCTGAGTTAAAGTATGACATCATGGAGAAACAAGAATATGCACTAGTTAGAGCAGTCAAGAGTTTCAGGTCGTATCTGGTAGGATCCTAGGTAGTTGCATATGTGCCTCATGCAGTAGTCAAGGATATCTTCACTCAGCAAGAGGTAGCAGGAAGAAGGTGCAGATGGATAAATAAACTGCAAGAGTTCAACATAGAGATACAAATTACCAAGTTGGTAAGAGGACAAGGATTAGCCAAGATGATGGCACAATCAAACTTGAAAGCATGCCAAGTCAATGCAGTCCAGAATTAGAATATCAATGTATCAAAATCTGAATGGTATAAGGACATCATATATTACTTGCAAAATCTAAATTGTCCTTCCCATTTCAGTGACAGTCAAAAGAGGACCTTAAAACTACATGCAATCAGGTATGTTATTGTTCAAGGTGAGCTGTACTGGAAGAACCCTGATGGTGTGCTACTAAGATGTGTGGATGAAGATGAAGCTAACAATGTTTTGAATGACATGCATAAAGGATTGTGTGGTGGACATTATACTACCCAAAGAATAGCTCATAAGATCCTTAGGGCAGGATATTAGTGGCCCACTCTCTTTTCGGATGCACAAAAGTTGGTAAGAAAATGTGATCCTTACCAAAGGTTCTCAGGAAAGTTAAGATATGAAGGTGCACTACCCCTGAGAACTGTAACTGTGGATGCTCCATTTTAGAATGGGGAATTGATTTTATAGGGGAGATTATAGAAAAGTCAAGTGGGGGACATAGTTGGATTTTGGTGGCTACTGACTACTTCACCAAATGGATTGAGGTTATTCCAACTAAAAGAGCTACAAGTAAGATATTGATAGATTTTATCCTAGAGAATATCATCATCAAGTTTGGAGTACCATTCAAGATAGTCACAGATAATGCTATGTGCTTCAGATCTGGTGAATTTGTTGATTTTTGCAACAAATATGGGATAAATTTATCATATGCATCACCATACCACCCAAAAGGAAATGGTCAGGCAGAGTCAAGCAATAAAAGCCTCATAAAAATCATCAAGAGGATAGTGGATAAGAACAAGAGAGCTTGGGATTCAAAGTTAAAACTAGCATTATGGGCTAACAGGGTGACAGTAAAAAAAATAATTGGAACATCACTTGTGAGCTGGTATATGGTGCATTAGCTAGTTTGCCTATAAACAATCTCCTGCCAGTGTACAAATTCATCCAGGAGAATGATGAGGAGATTGAAGACTCTATGATAGAAAGAATAAACCAGCTAGTTGCACTGGATGAAAGCAGAAGGGAGGCCCACCAAATAAATCTCAAGAAACAACAAAATGTGAAGCATATGTTTGATAGGAGAGCTACAGAAAGGAAGTTCTAGATAGATGACTGGGTGCTCATCTAGAATGCAAGAGGTCAGGATAAGGGAAAACATGGTAAGTTTGAACCCTTATGGATGGGCCCATATCAGGTTTGCAATACTCATGGGGAGGATTCTTATATCCTCCAAGCCCTAGATGGTGAGATGTTGGAATTGCATGTGCATGGTCAATTCCTCAAGTTTTATTTTGCATAAGTGATCTGCCTCTGTGCACATTTGTAAAAGTATGTGTATATTGTAAATATCTTGTACAGTTGGTGCTTTTTTGTGTTTTTTCTGGTCTACCCAGAGGACTGGTTCTCGCTACAGCCTTGCACCTACATTCCCCAATCAGAGCCATTGTTGGTGCCTGCTTAATCAATCAGGTCTCAGGTACTTAATATGCAGGCACCTTCCTAAGATCAAAAATTTTTTGTATCCATCGGCGCAACTGCCACCTTGTCTCAGTGATTGGGTAGTCCACAATGGTTTGTTCCTTTCATCGCTATGACATTCTTCATCGGCGAGGGTGGGAATTGTTGCTCCGACGGGTTGGTTGCACTAATGGAAGAGGCGTCGGTGTGACACTGCGTATCAGGAAGGTGGGTGGAGTGTTCACCGATGCTAATGGTCTTGCCGAAGGAGTGTAGTTTGTATGTGCCATTGGCTTAACATTACATATTGGCCCAGCCGATGGAGGATCCTCCGATGTGTTCGATCTGGCCGATGGAATTGCCATCAGCATAGCATGGTGTATTGGCAGAAGTGTTTTTGGTTCCGTCGACGGGAGGGGGTCACCTCGATGGAGGATGCCATCGGAATGACATTGCTTATCGGTGCAAGCTTGGTGTGTTACTCTGATGTGGTTTGTCTGGCCGACACGGAAGGTGGTTTGAGGTTTTCAGCGGTGTGTCCATCGGTAAGAGTTGTGGGATTGGAGAGGTAGGCTCAAGTTTGGCTGATGGAGTTGGTCTCCCCAATCCTGTGGTGTCATCGGCATAACTTTTGATGTCGGTGTAAAGAGTTTGTGGTTCGCCGATAGTTGGTGTTTGGCCGACAAGGTAATTCATGGGGCTTTGATCGGTGTGATCGGCTTATCGGTGGGAGAAGTTTTGGGCGCGCAGATGAAGTGGTGTCATGACGAAGGGCATGATCATCGGAGTGACAAGTGATGTTGGCACGGGAGTTTTTGATTGTGCTGATGGCATTGGTCTGGCCAATGAAGGTAGTTAGGATGTGGCGGTCGGTGTGACTGGGTGTGTTGGTGGAGGGATTTTTGGTCGCCCCAACGGTCTGTGTCGTAGTGACGGGGTTCGTGGGTCAAGTAGGGTAAAAGGCTCAACACTTAGTGTGCTCACGGCCATGCTTATAAAGTGCTAAGGAGGTCTTCGCAGGGTGCATGTGGGATAAATGCTTCCTGCATTTTTGAAATATCAGAGTGATACGTTTTGGCGAGAAGGTTTCAGGGGCATGATCTATTGCATTTCCCGATGGCCATGGGTTTGGCATGACATTAATGACATAGAAATTGCAGAGGTATGGCTTGGTTGACTAGGTGGCTACCTGATTACAAAAGGAAATTCCCAGGTGACGGTGCAAGGCTCGAGGTCTCCCCTGTCTCCTCCCCTACCTATTGCATTCATTTTTTATGAGCGCCATTCTTCTCATGTGTACTGTATCTAGCAAATTTTGAATTGCCATGTAATTAATTGCTGGGTACACTTCCCTGTGGTATTTGAGGGACTCTGTTACTCATTTTTGTTGTTGAAAACTAGACATATCTAGCTCTGTAATAAGATACAATGGTTCTAGTTGCTCTGTGCAGGAGGTCTTGTGAGTTTATGTATCTCTTGTTGTATGTCTCATGCATGAATTTATTGATTTCATGATTGGTTTTATATGAGTAATGTTGTATTTGCATGTGTTTTGTTATTCTATCTCCAGTATTGCATGTGTCCTTCTGAACCTAGATATCTAAGGGATGTCTGGGATTCTAGAATATAGACTTGTTGTATTGAATGCTTGATCTTTCAACTTTTGCTCAAGGGGTAGATTAAAATGTTTTTAGATTGAGTGTTGGGAAAGATATACTGCAATAGGGATACCATAAGTAGAGATAACTTAACACTCCATTTTGGGAGGTATTTGTAAGGCAGATACCACAACATCCCCTTGAAATCTAGTTTTAGTGTGTTCATGCTGATCATTCACAGGTGTATGTCTATTGACTCCAAGCCTTGGATAGGCACCAATCTAGCTCTGCATTGAGATTACACACCAAGTCCTAGTTTGCATCCAAACACAAAATCAAATTCAAACTTCTAGAACAACCATTAGGACTGGAGAAGTAGTTTTAGGATCCAAAGTCCTCTGTCTACAACTGAACATAGGCCCAAAGCTAGCCCCTTTGCACTTATCTCATAGTTTTGGTCTGCTTAATAGAGGATTTATTTGCTTTATGTCAGTATCCCAGTCTTTGCATAGTTATATCTCATGGGTGTTGAGTAGGGAATACCCCCTAGGTTTTGTAGAGCCTGAAGAAGAAGAGGAGATAAAAATAGAGTCTATCTCCTACACTGTTGGACCCTGGCCCAGAGATCCTATTGATCACTAATGGCTACCTTGTAGGGAAATCTAGGAATGAGCATCTAGTCAGGGAAAAAACCAACACCCATCATAATACTTCATCATCCATCTCTGTGCTTCTAATTCCTATATTAATGTCTTCTTTGTTGTCAACAAACATACTCAACGAATACTATCTCTGATGACTAAGAGCATGACATACAACCATGAAATTCTAATTCCCATCTTAAAGTATCTTCTTTATAGTTACCAGACATGACATGACATCCAACCATGAACTTCTAATTCCCATCTTAAGATTTCATCATGAAATCATCTTTGCTGACCATAAGCATGCTCAAAGCAACTTGACTTGACACTGATTAGAGCATGACATCCAACCATGAACATGAGTAACCCATTATGAATCATCAAGAGCATCACTTACCAGGGCATGACATCCAACCATGAACATTGGGAACATCACTACATCTCACTACTTTGTTGACCACAATCATGCCTAATATACCTTGTCTTGATATTATTCTAGGCATGACATCCAACCATGAACATCAGCAACCCACTATGAACATCAAGAACATCACTTAATATCAACAACCTTAACATCACCATCACCAATGTATATCACTAGTATATCATTATCATAAACTAAGTATTGACCTTATTCTAAGTGTTGACATCAATGACAAAAAAATTTTCCAACACTACTAACACTTTGTCCCTGACAATAGTGCCAAAAATGACAAGGTTCATTATACCTTTCATTTAAATATCATTATTTGTCAATCTAGGGTAGTGTATCTATGGCAGTTTGCAACAGAACTAACAACTATCCCAAACTATTTCTTGAAATTAAACTAACTTCCTAATCAAGCTCATGCATTTACTCACTACTAAAAAATACATCTAAGTGCTTGAAAATGAATCTAACAACTAATCCATAGACAATTGCTAGAAATAAATCTAACTAGGAAAGAATATTGGTAACCAAGACTTAATCTAGAATTCAATCATCAATTGCAAAATAGAAAAGTAAATCATACCATAGAAAAGATTTATTCCAAGATTGAAACAAAAATTAATCTATCAAGCTAGAAATAGACAAGTAGAAATGAAATACTAGCCTCTCTCCATTAGTTGGAGTGGACCCTTTCTCCACACTACTTGAAAGGAGACTAGACTAATGACATAGAATTAGAGATGCTAAATTATCTGCTTTTTCATTCTAGATTGTTCAAAAACATAACATGCATGCAATTGGCACATAGATTTGAAGGTCCTTTCAATCTATCTATCCATACGACAAAAAGACTAACTAATTT
Organism: Cunninghamia lanceolata; assembly: GCA_027924645.1. Lineage (NCBI taxonomy): Eukaryota > Viridiplantae > Streptophyta > Pinopsida > Cupressales > Cupressaceae > Cunninghamia > Cunninghamia lanceolata. Next base: position 11,840,756 of record BSBN01000916.1, on the reverse strand, counting down.
CCTACTTCTAATATCAGGTGTTGTTCTGATACATATTCTTAGAGTAATTATTCTCTATTGTAGTTCATTATAGATATCCAAGTCTTATTACATAATTCATGCAAACAAATATTGAAATATAATATGATGACACTATGGGTGTCACAAGAGTTCAACTGAAGTTGTAAATAGGCCACAAGGGATGATAAAAGAGGAACAAAAAAGAACTAAAATAGACAAAATCAACAACCTCTTCATTGTACAACTGCAACTGGAACTCATGATCGTTGTCTAAACCTTAGTATCATAAGTGTAGTTCTCTTTTCTCCAAAATTTCTGGTCATTCATAGTCCACATGCCAACTGCAGTTCTTCCTTCAACTTCTAATGTCTTTTGCAGAGATTTGAAATCTTTAGGAGGAACTCCAAAGCTATCTTCGAAGGTAAGATACCTACATGCAAAAAGGGTATGTTTCTGCAAGATTTTGTTAGTGACCATTCACAATCATGAAACCATATAACTATGCAACTACCATGATATAACACCTACTTCTAACAAGATTAAACAAGATTTCTACTAATTTTTATGGTACAACCAAGGTGTGATGGCTCTATAGGGTAGAAACATGAGATAAATCAACATATATAATGAGTTCAACCTGTCACACATCACTACTATTTTCTCTTGATTAATGTACCAAGTGTTGAACACACCTAATACTAAGAGGGGGTGAATCAGTATTCAATCAAATCTTAAATCCTCCAGAGCATATCAAAACTCAAACATTATAGTATTAATGAAAGAATAAGATACCAACATAATGTACAACACCACATAACATTAGATATACGTTGAAAACCCCAAAGGGGAAAAAAACATGGTGAGGATTAACTCACAATATATGAAGCTCAAAATTACAGCTTTGTTTTAGGGCTCCAACCTAAGGAAGCTACTACTCCCTACAAACTTTGTTTTAGAGCTACAACCCAAGGAAGAAACTTCTCCTTGAAGAATGGTCTTAAGGTCACTCGTAAGGAAGCTACAACTCCGCACGAACTTTGTTTTAGGGCTACAACCCAAGGAAGCAACTACTCCCTAAACTGAGAATAAACTCTGGAAAGATTACAGCATGATAGTCCTTCTACTATCTAAAATTGACAATGAAACTCACTCCTTTGATGATTGATTCAGTTAGGCACACTCTTGAATTTATTTCTACCGCAAACAATGTTTTCAAGATGAATCTGGACAGGGTCTATCATTTTTGCTCTTTGTCTTTTAGTAGCACATCATAATGCTTTACATATTCATAATTTACTCCTCATATATTCATCTTCACAACAATATTTCACCTAGATCAACTAGGTTTACAATATATACATGATATTACATTGATTACATTACAAGTCGGCCAATACAACTAGAATATTACAATTTATAAGTCAGCTAGAGATCACACAACACGAAACATGTATAGAGCAAGCCCTAACATGAGCTATACTCAACTCCAGGAGGAGAAATACACCTTGCAGATCCCAGCACATGCTTAACTTGGTCCTAAATATTCTTCATAGCATCATCCTCCAAGGTATGACATATGCACACTTTGCATATTTGAATTAGGTCACCCTTAAGCAAGGAAACATGAAGCTTGGTCATAACAACAACAACTCTGACTTGAAAACTTTGTGCGGTATTGGAAACAAGAAGGATCTTTATGAAATTCTTCTAGATGAGCCATCCTGACCCATACACCATCTTCAAACACTCCTTGAACTCCACACAACAAGGACTTTGTGTCGCACACCTTCAATCATGTGACCTAGGAATAGTCAGGTATCCGGAACTATCTATAGCTTACTATCACTTGAAATACTAAACTTGCGAACCACCAAAACACTTGATACTTCAAAGAAGCATGAATTGCACTTCCTTGATTATGTCCACAAAACCACATTGACAAAGATTCACTTCTAGAGGAATGTGGAGCATTCCAACAAGCCTTCATCACCACTTTACTCTGCCAAAACACATACCAGAACTTTGTCACTTATAACTTTCATTTCTGAAGGTACAATGACTTAAACTCTTGGAAATAACATCTTCAAAACATACTGGACTCAACTTTTGAACCACATGACTATAGCATTGAATGTGGAGGAATGCAGAGCATTTTACCAACTAGCCTACCAAAAACCTTTAGCAACATCCAGGGACTAGATACTCCTTGTAGTAGCACATACTTCTTTAGGAACATCAGGAAACAATATACAACATGCTACAGACCATTACCAACACCTCTCCAACATTAGCATTACTTCTAATCCTCATTTTGATGCTTCTGATTCCCATCTTAATATGTCAACTTGATGCTTCTGATTCCCATCTTAATATGTCAGCTTGATGCTTCTAATTCCCATCTTAATATGTTATCTTGATATCATCTCTACTGTCAAGTACTTCTAATTCCCATCTTAATATATCTTCTTTGTTGTCAACAAACATGAATATTCTTTTTACTGCCTTCTCATGAGTTTGCTTAGGATTTTCTTGAAATCTTGCAACCAAACATACTGCATGCATAATATCAGGTCTAGAAGCTGTTAAATATAGTAATCCTCCAATCATAGGTTTGAAAAGAGTTTGATCAACCTCTAGAGACTCATCAGCCTTGCTCAAGTGACAACTAGTAGCCATAGGAGTACTTACTAGTTTAGAATCCTCCATACCAAATTTCTTCAACATCTCGTTTGCATACTTAGCCAAAGAAATAGAGATACCATCATCTAGTTGTACAATTTGAAGCCCAAGGAAGAAAGACAACTCACCAATCATAGACATCTCAAACTCATTTTGTATCTCTTCTACAAATCTCTTACACAAATGATCAGATCCACCAAAGATAATGTCATCAACATATACAACCACTATCAAGATCTTTTCTTCCTTTACCTTGATGTAAAGATTACTATCTATAGTACCTTTCTTGAAACCTTGTTGAAATAAGTACTTGTCCAACCTAGCATACCAAGCTCTAGGAGCTTACTTGAGTCCATACAAAGCTTTCTTTAGTCTATACACCATGTCTGGATCTTCTGATAGATGGAAACCATCTGATTTCTCAATGTAGACCTCTTCCTCTAAGTCACCATTCAAAAATACTGACTTGACATCTATCTAATAGACCTTGAAATTCTTGTAAGTACCAAAGGCAAGAAACATCTTGATTGCCTCCATTCTAGCTACCAGAAAAAAATTCTCCTCAAAATCAATACCTTCAACTTGAGAATAACTCTTACACACCAACCTTGCTTTGTTCCTCACAACTTCACCATCTTCATTCAGCTTGTTCTGAAACACCCACTTTGTTCCTATAACATTCTTACCAGCTGGTCTGTGAACCAATTCCCATGTCTGATTCTTTTCTATTTGATTCAACTCTTCTTCCATTGCTTCCAACCATCCATCATCTTTATTAGCATCAGCGAAGGTTTTGGGCTCTACCTTTGATAGTAGGCATAAGTTCACTTGCTCACTTTCTTTTGCAAGCCTTCTCCTAGTCTACACACTTTAATTCTTATCCCTAACGATCTAATCTATTGAATGATTCTTCTGAACATACTTTGCTGGACTCTTAAGGATCTACTCCAATTCTTGCTCTTTCTCTTCTTTCTCCTCTTCTTCTTCTTCATCCATGGAGGGAGGTATATACAATCCGCAATCCTGTGGTCCTTGTGATATGTGATATAAATCTTCATCTACCTTAATATTTGTGTTTTCAATCATCTTTTCTAATCTCTTGTTGTAGCATCTATAGGCATTGCTTCTAGTGAGTAACTAAGAAAAATCCCTTCATCACACTTTGAATCAAACTTTCCAAGGTCTTCTTCATCTCTCCTAATGTAACACTTTCTGCCAAAGATCCTGAAGTATCTGATAGTGGGGGGTCTTCCATACCATAGCTCATAAGGGGTCTTAGTGTTATTTACCCTCATTTGTACTCTGTTAAGCAGATAGACAACAGTGTGAATTGCTTCATTCTAGTAGATATCAGGCAGATCTAGAGTAATCATCAATAAGCAACATGAAATACCTTTCACCTTGTTGACTCTTTGTTCTTGTAGGGCCACATAGGTCAGTGTGAATCAAATCTAGTGGCATTGTAAAAGAATACTCCTTACTCTTAAAATTTATCTTTGTCTACTTTTCCATTTGATATTCCTTGCATAAGGTGTTTGCAGGCTTGGCTATCTTAGGCATATCTCTCACCGCATGAATAGAGCTAATCTTTACCATAGGGTGCTGCCACAATCATGGGTTAAACTTTTTGGGACATCCTGATTTTTCCTGAAATTGCATATTTTTCGAAAATATAATGATTTAAGCCTTGAAAGGTTCCATTTAAAGGATTTTAATTGAAGAGGGTTTGATCAAATGCCCTTAGATTCAAACCCCCTTAGATAGAACCCCACTAGTTTTAAACCATACCTATAATAAAGTCTCCTATACACCTATCAAAATGCTGATAAAAAACTACTTTTGATTTACCTTTTGGGGGATCAAATGAATTCATTTAAAATTTATGTTTTGTAAGTATGTCCTTATTATAATCTTCCCAAAAAGTATAATTTTAAATATATTTATTTTTTATTTCTTGTGAATGTAGGTTTTTCACCGAACGTCAAGTTCTCTGTTCTACACAAATGGAAAATTAGTAATTAGTGAAATTTTTTTTGAAAAATATCTATGCCCTAGGTATTGATGTCCTTGTTTCAACAAAAAAAAATGAATTTCAATACATACAGAAAAAGTTATGTTTTATGGAATACGCCTATGTCTAAATTATAATTGGTTTGACTTCAAAACATAATTAAAAAAAATATTCAATAAAACATTATAAAACCAAATGCATGCCCTATACATTGGTGATACCAATCTAAATTCAAAAGAATCAAAATTTTATCTTTTGTAGAAAAAAAGTTATATGCTATAGAAAACACATCACTTTAAAAAAATGTTGTTTACTATTAAAAACTAGTTATCAAAGGAGACGCAAAAAGTTTTACAATTTAACTCCAAATTTTTTAAAAAATATATATTTAGAACCTACAAACAAAATCTCACAAATCACTAGTTCACATCATCTTCAAATTCCTAATGGTTTAGTGGCTATAGGTGTCAAAAAGTGATGATTTAGTTCAAAATGTTGATTTCAATGTCAAGTTTGGCCAAAAAGTGTAACCCATTATTGTGGGATGACCCCATATTATCAAAGGTTATGTGTCCCATTCTCTTGTGCCATAGCCAACACTCACTAGATTGAGCCAATAAATAGATTCTTCCATTTGCCTCCATTAGATGATAGATATCTCCATATGTCGACATAATACCTTCTACAACTAGTCTTCTGGACCTTGCCTTCCTGATTTCACATCCTTTGGAATGAAAGGTAATATTATAGCCCTTATTTCACATCTGATTGACACTAAGAAGATTGTACTTTATCTCTTTGACATAGAGGACATCCTCAGTCCTATTATTCCCATCAATAGTTATAGCACCTTTTCCATAGATTTGTGCTAACTCATCACCACCAAACTTAACAGCTCCACCATTCCATTTATTGAGGCTAATAAACTTCTCTTTGTCACCATTCATGTGGTTAGAGCAACCACTATCAATTACCCAAGCATTATCTTCTTCTTTTGCATGTAAGACGGTCCACACAACCATTGATCTTTCACTATTTTGGTCAGCTTGCAAGGTATTAGACTTCTTACATTTCCTAATATCACCCTTTTTGTCACCAACATTCAAGTCCATGAAAAGTGTTTCATCATTTGAATCATCATGATCCTCATCTTCTGATGAAAAACTTCTCTCCATTGAATACAAACTTCTTTTGGACTTCTCTCTTTTGTTGTTATGATTTGAATCTTTAAAAGGACATTTAGAAGCAAAATGACCAATTTTCCCACAATTGAAGCATTTGAAAAGTAACTTACCTTTGTATTTGCCAGTGCCCTTCTTCAATTTTCTCAAGGTCATCATCTTGATCAGCTACTTCATCTTTTGCCTTCTTACTTACTTTGAATGTTGCTTCCATATTTGGAGCACCTTTGTCAAATTCTCTAATTTCAAATCTTGTGAGAGAGCCAAACAATTGATCTACTATATAGGTATCCAAGTCCTAGGTTTCCTCCATAGCAGATACCTTATGAATGCAATATTTAGGGAGAGATCTCAAAACTTTCTTCACAATCTCATCTTCTTTCACTTCTCCACCAATACCTGTGATGCCATTAACTATTTCATCCACTTAGAGCATATAAATGGAAATGTCTTCATCACTTACCATCCACAGGGTCTCAAATTTGCTCTTGAATATTTACATCTTGGCTTGATTTACTTTACTATCTCCTTCATAAACACTACCAAGTTTTACCCAGACATCATTAGCAGATTTACAACTCAATACCTTCAGAAGTTCTGAATTAGCTAGCCCACTCAAGATAGCACTCTTTGCCTTGGAATTTTATCATACAACTTAATCTCATCAGCATCTATAGGATTAGAAGCATCCTAGCAGTGTAACCAGTCTTGACAGCTTACCAAACACCAAACCCTAGAGAAGATGGATAGTTTTCCATTCTTAGCTTCCAAAAGGAATAATTTGTTCCATCAAACATAGGTGCCTTATGGGAACCATTTTGAGCTATCTTGGACCTTCCTGAAGTGGTTAAGATTCTTCTAAGTAACTTATCTCTTATACCAATTGTTGAACACACCTAATACTGAGAGGGGGGGTTGAATTAGTATTCAATCAGATCTTAAACCCTCCAGAGCAGATCAAAACTTAAGCATTATAGTATTAACCAAATCATAAGATACCATCATAATGCACAACACCACATAACACTAGATGCACATGGAAAACCCCAAAGTAGTAAAACCATGGTGAGGATTAACTCACAATTTATGAAGCTCAAAATTACAAGTTTGTTTTAGGGATACAACCCTAGGAAGCTACTACTCCCTGCAAACTTTGTTTTAGGGAAATTACCCAAGGAAGAAACTACTCCCTCAAGAATGGTTTTAGGGTCATTCCCAAGGACGCTACAACTCCCCGTGAACTTTTTTTAGGGCTACAACCCAAGGAAGAAACTACTCCCTAAACTAAGAATAAACTAAGGAAAGATTATAGGATGACAATCCTTATACTATCTAAAACTAACAATGAAGCTCACTCCTTTGATGATTGCAATTCTCCTCTTTTGATGATTGATTCAGTTAGGCACACTCTTCACTTTCTTTCTACCACAAATAATGTCTTCAAGATGAATCTGGACAAGGTCTATCACTTTTTCTCTTTCTCTTTCAGTCGTACATCATAATGCATTACATATTCATATTCTACTCATATATTCATCTTTGCAACCATATTTCACCTAGATCAACTAGGTTTACAAGATATACATGATATTACATTGATCACAGTACAAGTTAGCCAATACAAAAAGAATATTACAATTTATAAGTCAACCAGAGATCACACAACATGAAACATGTATAGGGCAAGCCCTAACATGAGCTATATGCAAAACCGGGAGGAGAAATACACCTTTCAGATCCTAGCACACACTTAAAATGGTCCTAAAAATTATTCACAACATCATCCTTCAAGGTATAACATATGTACGCTTTGTATATTTGAATTAGGTCACCCTTAAGTAAGGAAACATGAAGCTTGGTCATAGCAACAATAACTCTGACTTGAAAACTTTGTGTGGTACTAGAAACAAGAAGAATTTTCATGAAATTATTCTAGATGAGTCCACCTAACCCATACAACATCTTCAAACACTCCTTGAATTCCACACAATAAGGAATTTGTATTGCACACCTTCAATCATGTGACCTAGGAATAGTCAGGTATCCAGAACTATCTGTAGCTCACTATCACTTGAAATACTGAGCTTGCAAACCACCAAAACACTTGATATGTCAAAGAAGCATGAATTGCACTTCCCTAATCATATCCACAAAACTGCATGGACAAACTTTCACTTCCAAAGGAATGCAGAGCATTACAGGAAGCCTTCATCACCACTTTACTGTACTAGAACACATACCAAAACTCATCACTTGTAACTTTCACTACTGAAGGTATAATGACATAAACTATTGGAAATAACATCTTTAGAACATACTAGACTCGACTTCTCAACCACATGACAATAGCATCAAATACAAAGGAACACGGAGCATTTTACCAACATTCGGAGATGAGATCCTCTTTGTAGAGCGCATACTTGCTTAGGAACATCAACAAATATTATACAACACACTACAAATCATCAGCAACACCTCTCCAACATCAACATTACTTCTAATCCTCATTTTGATGCTTCTAATTCCCATATTAATATGTCATCTTGATATCATCTCTATTTTCAAGTGCTTCTAATTCCCATCTTAATATATCTTATTTGTTGTCAATAAACATACTTAATACCATAGTTTTTGTTGGCTTTAACAAGACATGACATCGAACCATGAATATCAACATCAATGATAGTCACATCACAATCACATAACATCCAACATTGGCAACATATCAGACAGTAATATACCATCAACATGAACATTAATGAAAATCCAAACTAAATGTTGACATCAATGACAACCACATCACAACCTTAGGTAACATATGTGCAACACCAATTCTATACCAAGGGTGTAAATGCCTAGTAGAATATTTGTATGTATAGTCTTGTATTGTAGTTTCTTTTTGAATTCCATGTAGTAGTGCAGATGTTAAAATTTTGTTGAGGTTATATAGTGCCAACATATTTAGATATTTTCTTACATTCTCCTTGTTATGTAGAAAAAGGGGGAAGAATGGTTTAGCTAAGGGTTTAATTAGATCCTCATTTGACTACATACATTCAAGGACATACAACTGAGCCAAGTCTCAACTTTTGCAACAGGACTCAACTATCAAGTTTTTCTATCACTTGTAATGATAAGGAAATTTGGAAATTGATTATTGATGTGTTAATTTAAGCCCAATTATGCTCAAAACCGTAATTATGCAAAATCATAAACAAATAGAAGAATTTTGACAAATGCTTGCACACATAGATGCTAAATGAAGATTAGATGCATACTAGATTTCAAAGTTAGGGATCCTGAAATGTCAAGGTAAAGGGACTCACACCCAAGCCCAAGGTGCAGGTGTTTTCTTTAGGGGTTTCAAGACTCCTTCGGCCACTGATCACCACTATTCTAGGGATTTTAGGCTCTACAAACCTGGAGGGCAAAGGGACTAGTGCCCAAGCCCTAGAAGTACTCTTCTCTATTTTTTTCCACCAGATCTAGAATCCTTATGCCCTACAACACTCCTCTGCAACTCCACTTTGTTGGATCCTACACCTATCACCTACAATCACAAGAGAGGGGTTGGGGGTTGTGGTGTTTAGGAGCTTGCCTCAGTCAAGCCCCAGAATGGTATTCAAGCCTTCCAACATCATTGTTAGATAGAGAGTGTCTGTCCTTGGCAGACAGAGGCAAAAACAATGATGAAATAGATTGATAAAAGTACAAATAGATATCACCTCAGAGGTGTAGCTCTCAAGGATATGAATATCTTTCACACCATGAGAAAATGAAGCCAAATTTGCAATAACAACACAATGAATACCTTGAATGCTCTTTGCTCAATGATCATAAATTTGCCTAAAGTTCACAATCATCTTCTAGTTTACAAACAAAGCCCTAAACATGTTTATATATGCATTCCCGCTAAGATTTTGTAATTCAAACTTAAGATGCCAACAAGGAACACCTTATAACCGTCATAAACCATCATAAAAATTTGGGACCTCGCCAAAATAGGGTAGGACAAGGGCATGAGCGCCCAAGCCCTGGGACCTATTTTGGGGCAGGGTTAAGCTCTGCAATGTCCCCTAAGTCTATTTTGACATGGGTTTTAGGGCATTTTGTTCTGGGAGTTAAATTAAGAATGCAAGACCAAAATCAAGGGACCCAGGAGCTAAACTTAGGAGGCAAAAGTCCTAGGGGCATTTTACAATGTAACATTTAGCCCCCACTTTAATGTATGTATGATATTATGACCCATACATGTATTAAGTATGGTCAAAACACAACAAACACACCAAGCACAGAAAAGAGATGCATACACCAAGATTGAGGAACTATTTCTAGCCCCCAATCTCAAGTAAGCATAAAAAAAAATCACAGACATGCAAGACACAATGAAGATAGTAACAAGCATGCAAAACATGGAGAAGACAATATTGAAGACACACAAAACATGATGAAGACATGAGAGTAGTCATGCAAAACACTATGAATACAAAGATAGAGCATTTTCATAACATTTTCATATATATATATATGCAATGAAATAAAAATTACAATGCACAAAACCCAAGAATGTAGGGTGGACCCATCTCCATGCTCTTTGTACTATGCCAGGGGGAGAAAACACACCATACAAAACCTAAGTGTAGGGGGGACTCATCATCGTACACTTTACACTACACAAGGGACAAACATGCCATACAAATCCAAGTGTAGGGGGACTCATCATCTCACCCTTTACACTACACAAGGGGAAAACACACCATACAAACCCAAGTGTAGGGGGGACTCATCGCCGTAGGGTGGTGCCACAATAATGGGTTACACTTTCTGGCACATCCTGATTTTTGTTGAAATCACATATTTTTAGAAAATATAATGATTTAAGCCTTGAAAGGTACCATTTAAAGTATTTTAATTGAAGAGGGTTTGATCAAACCCCCTTAAATAGAGCCCCACTAGTTTGAAACCATACCTATAGTGGAGTCTCTTCTACACCTATCAAAATGCTGATAAAAAAACACTTTTGATTTACCTTTTGTGGGATCAAATGAATTCATTTAAAATTTATGTTTGTAAGTATGTAGTCCTTATTATAAGCTTCCCAAAAAGTATAATTTTAAATACATTTAATTTGATTATTATATTTATTTTTTATTTCTTGTGAATGTAGGTTTCTCACTGAACATCAAGTTCTTTGTTCTACACACATGAAAAATTAGTAAATTAGTGGAAAAAAATTCTAAAAAATATCTATGCCCTAGGTATTGATGTCCTTGTTTTAACAAAAAAAATTTGAATTTCGATACATACAAAAAAAGTTATGTTTTACGGAATACACCTATGTCTAAATTATAATTGGTTTGACTTCAAAACTTAATTAAAAAAATATTAAACAAAACATTATGAAACCAAATGTATGCCCTGTATATTGGTGTTACCAATCTAAATTCAAAAGAATTAGAATTTTATCCTTTATAGAAAAAAAGTTATGTGATACAGAATACACACCACTTTAAAAAATGTTGTTTACTATTAAAAACTAGTTATCAAAGGAGACGCAAAAAAATTTACATTTTAACTCCAAATTTTTTTAAAAATATATATTTATAATCTACAAACACAATCTCACAAATCACTAGTTCGCATCATCTTCAAATTCATAACAGTTTAGCGGCTGTAGGTGTCAGAAAGTGAAGATTTAGTTTAAAATGTTGATTTCAATGTCAAGTTTGGCCAAAAAGTGCAACCCATTATAGTGGGATGACCCCGCACCCTTTACACTAGACAAGGGAAAAACACATGAAAGACATGAGTGCCATATAGCATGCAAGAGACATACTATACATCTTAAACATGACAAACAAGGCAATGGAAGGAGCTTATTGCTAAGTCCCACCATCTTAAACATGCCACAAGCTCACCTGACGGTTGGGCTTATGCCACAACAACTGCCGAAAACATGCTTAAGGGAGGATTGCTCCCCACCTCTCAATGAGGACTTTGTATAGAAGGATGTGCACTAGCTTAAGAGATACACCATCCTGTCGTGCGATGAGGGCTTTTGATAAACTGATGTAGTAATCCTACCACACAAAGAGGGATTTTTTATTGCAATTGATATAAATATGTGCACTCATGGTGGAGATACAACATCCCACCTTGCGGAGAGGGCTTACAAACACACTTCGTTAGTACCAAAATCATCAGACAACTTACCTTATATATGCCCCCACCTTAAGGTGGTTGACGTTATGTACCAATATGAAGCACATTAAGGTAGAGAGAAAACACACAAGGGAACATGAGTTTTCGCGAAGCCCATGCCTGCAAAGAGACATGTGCTTATGATCACCAAATGTTCCCATAAACACATTGATTATATATGCTAAGATAAACAAAAAGGTGGTTAGAAAATCTTAATCTAAGATAACAACCATATTCAACATGAAAACTAATGCATGCAAACAATCACATCAAGATCCAAGGTTACACTATGGATTTAGAACCGAGTATGACCATTGGGCTATACTACAAGTACCTTAGAACCGAGTGCAACACAAGGTGGGATACAAGACAAACAAAGTGCATAGAGCAGATGTATTGTAATGGTTTGTTAGAAAGATAAGACAACATCAAATATTACACAGAGTGATTCTACTAGCCAAGCGTAGGATATATAGATCAACCCCGTGTATAGACTAGGTCCATGTTTGCTTTCTTGCTGAAGGGACACACAGTCTGTGTCAGTTAGTTGTTTGTTTATCATCATCTGCCAACTAGATAGAACCACTAGAAGAAGCTAAATAGTAAAATGAGAGAGGAGAACAAGTGCCTTAAGGACAATCACGTAGGAGGATGCCCCTAAGGTATGACACACAACAATAAAAATAAAGGAGAACTAAGATAGAAGAATGATGAAACAAATAGAAGAATGGTCACAATAGAGGCAGTCTCTCAGTATCCTTAAACCTACAAGAGTATCAAGGGTCATCCCAAGAGGCCTAAGAACACATAACACAACACGGGGGAACACAACACAAGGGGGTGGTCACATAAATGAGCAAATAATGCTATGACATAGGTGACCACCAGGGTTAGAAATACTTACCTGGTCCTAAGAGGAGCTTGAACTTGTGAGAAACTTAGAAAGGTGCTCCATCAAATTTTGTATAAATTGTGAATAATTTTCATTTGATTCATTCTTACTTCCAGGGTTATTATACGGTGCTTGTTTCTCAAAGCTTTGTATACTCAAAACCTTTTGTTGCTTGTGAGGAGGAGAATCATTTATAATTCCCATTGATGATAATCACCATGTTCTTTTTTGATCCTTCAATTTCTTATTAAGCTTCTCATGGTGAAATGGGATACTCTCTATCATGGAAACCATATCTTGTATCATAATATCTTGTCGTGGTTGTTCAATTCTCATATCTGGTGCATTTTGGTAGTCTCATGATCCTTGAATGGATAATGGCGGAGGAACCTCAATATAGATACTATTTCCTCATGGACGAGGTTAGTTTTTGATCTTCTCCTTATCCACTTCTATCATGCCAACTATTTCATCGTAATCACGATAGTCATCCTCTTGTTCTATTATATTTTTATCTACATATTATTCTCATTATGTTTTGGAAGGGGATTTGTAAAGATTTGTAAATTTTGATTTGGAGGAGAGCCCAACTTATTCCCATTATCATTTACTCACATTATTTGTATTATATTTGAATCAATGAGGTCTTGAATTTCATGTTTCAAGCACATACATTGTTTAGTATCATGTCCAGCCGATCGATGATATTGCCAAAAAGCATTAGCATCAAAATTAGGTCCTTGCATCATGTTACTATCAAGTGGTTTCACAGGAGGAAGTTTCAAAAGATTGTTGCTTACTGCTTGGTTCATGACTGATTGAAGAGACTCAGATAATGGAGTAAATTGTCTATATTGTTGTTGTTTGAATTGAAATGATGACCATTTAGGATTACTAATGGTGCATAGTTGAGATTGAAAATTGTTTGAATGTAGTCCATTAACCTTGATGAAACTTTTGTTATTCCTCTTAAAATTGTTTTGCGAAGGTCCAGCCATGGATAGACCAACTTGAGCCGATGAGTTTTGATTTTCATATTGGCAAGACGACAGTTGGTAATCACGAAGAGTTGTGCATAGATGTTGAAAAGAGATATACTTCATCAAGAGGATCTTATCATGGATGTTATGTTGTAAATTTGTAATGAATATCTTTTGAACATCCTCATCTGTAATCGAGTATTGAATTTATGCAAAGAGAGCTTGATATTGACTAATAAACTCAATTAATTTCTCTTTTGAACCTTGTTGCAATGAAATAAGTCAATCAATGAGACTTGAGGTCCAATGTTTGCTTGGAAATGCTATAAGAATTGATCAACTAGCTAGGAAAAAGAATTTATTGAATTCAGAGGTAAAGAGGAAAACCAATCCAAGGCCGTATCATTAAGGGATCGTAGAAATAGTTTTTCTAACAAGTCCTCTTCAAAGAAGAAATCACTACACATAGTTGTGAATGCTGCCACATGAGTATTAAGATCACCTTTACCATTGTATTTTTCAAAGTGGGGAGTCTCAAACTTATCAGGCATAGGGGTTCTTAAAATTGCATAAGATAGAGGCTTACGAGCATGGTATGTTGGTACACTAGGTTGAGAAGAACCATTGGTCAAGTTTGTCACTTTTTGTTGTAAAGATGTCGTGCCCTGTAATAGTTGGTTTAAGATGGCATCATTAGAAGATGCAATTTGTGAATTAAAGGTTGTGGTTATGAAATGTTGAGGTGATTGATTGTGTGTGGTAATAAAAGGTGGTTGGGAATAAGTGTGAGTGAAAGGTGGATGAGAATAGGTGGAATGAATAGGTGGTTGAGAGTGATTATTCATAAAAAATTCACCCTAGGTGGTTGATTTGAATAGTTGAATCCCACATCCTTGTAATTTTTTGTATTAATTCCTTTAGGTACTCCAATACTAGTGGTTGCATTACTACAAGCTTGTGCATTAGTAATGAAAATTGTTGATGTGAAAGTAGATATTCCAGTAGTTGGTATAGGTGTCGATACTTGCATATGATTTGGTGATGACATGTTATTGATAACATTCGCACATTCAGACATAGGAATAACTTTATTATTTACTATATATGTTAAGCCATGGACCATGTTAACACCATCTTGTCCTTCTTTTATCATCTCTCTTATATGATGTATAATAAGCATAGCTTTTTCTGTTATCCTTTCTTTTTCCACTAGTGTTTGAAAATTCGCTAGTTCTTTATCAGGTTTGTTTATTTGTTCCTTGGGTACATTCATTATGATATCAATGGAATCTTCAAAATCATGAAATGATTGTTCTTCCATTGTAGTTATAGGAGGCATGATATAATTTAAAGTTTGTGTTTATGCTCTTGTAAAGAAGGTATTCAATGGATTTTCTGATGTAGGGACACCATTACTATTAGGAGCACTAGAACCCATTAGTCTAAGGCTTCTTCTTAAAGGGATATTTCTATTAGGGTAGTGGGTTATAAGAATCATGCAAAAGAATACAAAACTCAATGCACAAACTAATATAACAAATCGTAAGAGCAAGATATGCTTGTTGAAATACACAATGTGTGATTAAACATGCAAAGTTTCAAGCAAGAGTATAAAATGATGCCAAATGTAAATGTAAATATGCATGATGCAACTGTTGGCAAGAGACACTATATGGATTCATGGTTGTTGTCATTGATGGCAACAAAGGTCATCCCACATATCCGCAAGTCATGATATGTCTCTACCGGAAGTCAGATTGAAGATTGTGGTGGTCCGGTGAACAAGAACAGAGCATGTGGCAAGGTCCGACAGATTGGTCCGGATCTCTCAGAGGAAGTGTCTTGGTGCAGTGCGGATCTGGGGAAGTCAAGAGGACTATCTTGAGTAGTATATTCCAAGGATTTAGCCTCCGGAGATGGACAAGGAAAAAGATATGAATAGTTGAGTACCGGATTCCTGAGAGACAGTGAAAACAGAGGAAGAACTGACTGACTGAGTATCAAACTACTTTCCGGATGTGTTACAGATGATGATAAAGGTTGCGGAGGCATGAATCATGTTTGGCCGACATAATTGATGATATCTACAAGTATATGCTTGATCCGCATTGCTTGGTGAGCAAGGATTCAGCCGACAGAACTAAGTTTGTAAGAAACTAGACTGTTCCGGATGCCGACTAGAAAGATGATGAAATTACTTGTGCGGATATATATAGAGGATGGATTTAGTTGTGAAAGGTGTGTGAATATATGCGAACAAGTCCAGAGTAGAGCAGAAGTAACAAGAAAGATCCGGTATGTGAAAGGACAGCAGACTAAAGAACAGAGGAAAGATGAAGTGCAGCAGATCAGTATACTGAACCTAACCGGAACTGAACTCCAGCATATGCAGATGCTTCCAATCAGTTCAAGACTGTGATTCTAATCACTTTGTAAGACAGTGTGTCTTCTTGTAGGCAGTGAGCCTCTTGTGAGCAGTGTGCTCGGGCAGTGAGCCCTAATTGGCAAGTGCCATTTTTGTAATTTCCTATTCTTCTAACAGAGAATAATTCTTGGGTTAATCACCCCGTGGTTTTCTCCCTTAACAGGGTTTCCACGTCAAAAATACTGTGTCATGTGTTTCTTATTTCATGGCTTATGTTTTGTGTTTGATTTTATGCTGCTTCAATTAAGAGGAAAGTTTAATAAGGGAAATAATTAGGATAACTGATTCACCCCCCCCCTCTCAGTTATCAACAATTGGTATCAGAGCTAAGTTCCTCCTAATAGAGCCTAACAGCTTGAGGAAGATCTGGGATTTCAAATGGATGCATATGGTTTAAGGGAGCAACTCAAGACTGCCCTTGAGGATCTTGAACAGTCAAATTCTGAAGTCAGTGAATTAAAGGAAAGACTCAAACAGGCTGATGAATTCATGAGAGAATTAAAAGACAAATTAAGTCTCTCTATGAAAAAGAGAAAGGAGCTGCTTCAACAGTTGGCAAGACAAAGTGAAGAAAGCAATACAAGTGAGGAATTGACTGAGCAAACCAAGTTATGTGAAAAGTTATCAAAAGAAGTCATTATGTTAAGACATGAAATGGAATCAGGAACTATAAAGTTTACTCAAGAGATTGAAGAAAAAAGAAAGGCTGAAGACAATCTAAGACAATCTCTTAAAGAAAAATCAGAAGAATGCCACCAGATGGACAGGATTATCAGACACCTTGAATCTGATCTTGAAGATTCCAAAGATAATGAAGGAAAACTTGAGGATCAAATTGCCTCTCTCAAAAGAGACCTTCAAACAGCAAATGAATATAAAGAGAAATTCAAGATAAGTTCTGCTCAACTTGAAATTCTTCTTGGAAGTCAAAAGAGGACAGATGACAAGTATGGCTTGGGATATGAGAAAGGAGAAAGCTCCGGATCCGGTCAGAGGAATCTTGGATCAGAAAATCCAAGGAGCAGGCCTAGAAGACCTCCGGTAAGACAGCCAAATGCTCAAAAATATCCATCCTTCAATGGATACTGCCACAGCTGCAACCATTTTGGTCACAAAGCTAATCAGTGCAGAATGAGAATGAATCAGATTAATTCATCCTTCTCCGGACAGTGCTTCAACTGCAAAAGGTATGGACACAAATCCCATGAATGCAGAATTATGCAAGTAAACAAATCATTCAAAGGTAGATGCTTTACATGCAATAGAGTAGGTCATATGGCTAATCAATGCAGATCAAGGGGATATCAGTTAAATATGCAAAGAAATGTTATTTGCCAAATCTGCAATAGGTCCGGTCATAATGCTAAAGTCTGCAGAAACAAGAATCAGGACAAAAGAGGTCCGGTGTATAATCAGAATCAAGACAAGGGTAAACAAAAGATGAATGCGGATGAAGTTAGGAATCAGATGAGCAAGATTTGGGTGAAGAAAAGCTCAGAGAATGTAGAGGTTGGATCCGCACCAGATTCTGGTGCTGATATTTCTTCCGGAAATTAAAAAGTGAGCTCAGGCTCAGGGGGAGACTCAAAGAAGATTCTGTTCCCCCAGCCAAACAAGTTGTGCCGGATGTGGCACAAGATGCGGATTAAAGGGTTTGTAGATATAAGTCCTGAGATGCTTCAGTCAAGTTTTCAGAGGTCCGCATGGAGTTATGAAGAAGCTGTGTTCGATTAAGTTAGACCTGTTCAGGGAGGTGCTCCGGTATGATAAAGGATTACAAAAAGGTCCGGAGAGATCCGGAAGTGCACGATCTTGTCTTGCGGATTGGACAGAGTGTTTGGGATGTTCTTGTAATATGTTACCTAGATTTATTCATGATTTAAAGATTCGAATGATATTCAGTGATCAGGACTAATCCGGGATACTCCAAGCTGTCCAGACATGGTAAACCGGAATAATGCAGGTGAAGCATTTATTGCAGACAGATATTAGGGTTTGCGGAGCAATATAAGGGATTTCTCAAAAGTTATCTGCTCATTCTACACTTGAGAAGAAGCGAATAGTGGAGCTCTGCAACAAGGTTCATCAAGCACACCAAGGATCTCCTGCCGAAGCTATTGCATAAAGAAATCAATCCAACCACTCCGTGCAAACCGAAGGCGCATAAGGTATTCTTCGTTTTTCATTGCCTCACTGCAAATCTTTGAAGAATGGCTACTCCAAACATAGTTAAGATCTCTGATAGACCTCGCCCCTCATTCAAGAAACATCCCTACAAATCGTTGGAGGTAGATCCACTAGGAGCCTTCTCTAGTGTTCCCCACGGAGTCTTACATACTGAAGATATTAGGGTTTACATACACGCAAACATTGAGGAATTTGGGGAATTAAAATTAAGAGACCTCTATCACAAACAACTGATAGACAATGCTTTTGAGCTCAAACCAGAGTATAAGGGTATCCAGAAGAAACAATTTGAGCAATTCATTCATTTCCCTAGCTTTGAAGAAGATGAATGGGTCCGGTATGTACTGAGCAGGATGCATGACAACTTCCTTTGGCTAGATAGACCCTGCAAGATCACAAAAGAAGCAATTAGAGCAGTAACTGGTCTATACTCTTCCGGGGGGGTACCTATCCTCAAATCTGTCAAGAACAACGTTGTAACTGAGGCCACCGGATCAAAATATGATAAGAGAGCAATGACCATTGAAGATATTTCGGATCCGGATATCAAATATGCATCAATGATAATAGGATACAAGATCTATCACTCCAGCAGGGAGAATTCTGTATCCGGAACTGCAATATACACAGCATATGAAATGCTAAGAAAGAATGCAGATTATGATCTTTGTGAACTACTACTAAGCCAATTGATGGAAAATGTACAGAAAATCAAGAAAGACAAGAAGAACTCCTTTAAGTATGGTACTCTCATTGTATGTCTCTTCTTCTGCTTCATGAATGAGCTACCCGGAACAAGTGGATGGGTATGGCAGAATGACAAACCTGTTGCAGTCCAGATAAGAGACTATTTGCATGGACTTGGGGATGCAAAAGCGAGAAATACAGCTCTATGGGGATACTTCAAAAACTTTCAGAGCATGATGCAAGCAAGAGAGAGAATTCCCCAGTCACTCATTGAGAAATACAAGGACTCAGTATGTTTTATGGTTGACACTGATCAGTGCCTAATGGAGGCAGTGGAGCCAAGGACTGTCTGGATCATGCCCATGGGGTATGAAGTTGATGAACAGATAGTAGAGCTGCATGTTCAACACATGCTAAGTCAGCCCAAAGATCCTAAGGCAGAAAGGTTTGGAACCTTTGAGGAGCTGAGCGTGAAATTACATGTAGAACTCAGGGAACCTGAGATTAAAAGAAAAGTGAGAAAAGAAGTAGAGCACATTGCTCAAGGCCTAGGCATCTCAAAAGAGGCACTTGATGCCAGCCGGGAAAAGAGGAGAAAGGCTGAGGAAGAAGAGAAAAGCAAAGAAAGTGCTCCGGTTGAAACCCCCACCCGGACCAGATCATCAAAGAGATCTGCACCTTCCACAACCAAAAGCTCAAAACCGGAAGTCCAGGCATCCGGTAAAAGATCCAAGACAAAAGCATCAAGGGCTTATGAAAGCCAAAAGGATGAAGAGGAGACAGAATCAGATGAAGGAGTAAGAGAAGTAAAGAAACAGAAAAAGAAAGGATCCGGTAAGCCCTCCACAGGCCAAGACAAGGAGGAAATGGCAGAGGTAACTGTTGAAAAGCCCACTCTGTCACTAGAGAGCATAATCAAGTCGGTCACGGTGGATGGAAACCTTCAACCAATGACTGAATCCTATGATGACTTCAGTGAGGCAGACCAAAAGACTCTGCAGGAAGCCACAGTTAAATATCTGAACACATACAATAAGGCTTTCATTGAGATCATATCACTCATTCCTAAAAGCCTAGAGAAGGAAATGGAAGTAAGAAAGAATAATGCTCATGCCAAAGATCTTGAGATCCGGGAGCAGATAGCTATTCAGCTATATCCTCAAATTGATCCCAAGACAATGAACATGATCTTCAAGGACTGCAGAGATGAGTTCAGAAGTAAAGCCAGGATGAATCAGCTCATGCTTGGTGAGACTGACAAAGTGGCACAAGAGACAGAAGAGATCCTCCGGAAGGCCTTCAAAAGGTTCAATCTTCCTGTTGTAGAGGACTTAGGTGCAGAAACAGCTGCTGATTTGGAATCTTCTGTTCCGGAAGAAGTGAGCCATGAACAGACAAGTGAGGACTTGGGACCCTCTGCTCCAGAAGAAGTGGCCCATGAGCAAGCAAGCATCTCTCCTCCGGTTTCCCCTACAGTCTCCGGATCCAAAGAAGAAGAGCAGTTGCAGGAGAAGGAAGCAGTGGTGACAGACAAAGAGGTTGACAGTTCTAAGACTGCAGAAGAAAAGAAACATCTGTCTCCGGCAAGAGACACTGCACAAACTGTTCAACAATTTTTGAGCAAAGAAACTCTAGAGATTGATGAACCGGAGCTTCTAAAAGGTCCATTTGATTTTGACTCTCTCTCTCCGGTACAAACAATGAAGATAGCTTCATTTGCAAATGCCAAGGCAAATGAAAAGCTCCTGAAGTCTCATATGGAAGACTGTGAGTTGATAGAGGCTGCTTCCGGAGTACTTGTAAAGATCATGCCATCAATCCAAATAGATCCGACAGCCTCCACTTCCGGTAATCTAAAAACCTTAGTCAGCAGTATTGATACACATTTTAATTCTCTAGAAAAATCAGCTGAAGAAAAGGTCCGGAAGGAATTTTTGGATAAGAGATTTTCTGAAATATTAGAATTAATCTCTAAGGATAGGAAGATTGTAAGCATTGGAATAAAGAGTTTAGAAAATGCTCTTAAGGATGGCGGTGACATCTACAAATTTTGTATATCTTGGTCAAAGGCAACAGCAGCAATTGACAAGAAAATAAAAGAGGAACAGGACAAGCTTCAAAGCTTATCTCAAAGTTTTGATCCTCTCTCTTCCTCTATAATAAATCAAGAATGTCAGACTATTGCAGTCTTGAATGAAATAAAGAATCTTGAGAAGGAGAGGAAGAACATTACCAACCGGATGGGAGAACTTAGAAGGATTATAGTCCCTAAGTTGGAAACTATGCATGAGGCCATCAGTGATGCCCAGACCACCGCCCATACAAAAGATCCGACAGATCTCAGGCGGGCAGAAGCTTTTGCATTTTTGTTGAGTGGTCACATTTCAATCTTGGACAGAATGAAGCTAAGTTGGGCTACTGAAATGGTTCAACTGCAGACATCCTTTGCAGACATTCTGCAGTATATGTGAGTATGTAAATATGCGGCTATATATAGAAAATTTTTGAAAATTTTGGTGTGCGGACCCTACCCTTTGCCATTGATGTCAAAGGGGGAGTGAGGAGCAGTGAAAAATGAGGAATCCAACTCAGGGGGAGTTCCGGAAATTGTATATAAAGACAGAGCATCAGCAGAGGGGGAGCATAGTGTAAACACTTAGTCATTTTTTCACTAAGTGTTGCCATCAATGCCAAAGGGGGAGATTGTTGGCAAGAGACACTATATGGATTCATGGTTGTTGTCATTGATGGCAACAAAGGTCATCCCACATATCCGCAAGTCATGATATGTCTCTACCGGAAGTCAGATTGAAGATTGTGGTGGTCCGGTGAACAAGAACAGAGCATGTGGCAAGGTCCGACAGATTGGTCCGGATCTCTCAGAGGAAGTGTCTTGGTGCAGTGCGGATCTGGGGAAGTCAAGAGGACTATCTTGAGTAGTATATTCCAAGGATTTAGCCTCCGGAGATGGACAAGGAAAAAGATATGAATAGTTGAGTACCGGATTCCTGAGAGACAGTGAAAACAGAGGAAGAACTGACTGACTGAGTATCAAACTACTTTCCGGATGTGTTACAGATGATGATAAAGGTTGCGGAGGCATGAATCATGTTTGGCCGACATAATTGATGATATCTACAAGTATATGCTTGATCCGCATTGCTTGGTGAGCAAGGATTCAGCCGACAGAACTAAGTTTGTAAGAAACTAGACTGTTCCGGATGCCGACTAGAAAGATGATGAAATTACTTGTGCGGATATATATAGAGGATGGATTTAGTTGTGAAAGGTGTGTGAATATATGCGAACAAGTCCAGAGTAGAGCAGAAGTAACAAGAAAGATCTGGTATGTGAAAGGACAGCAGACTAAAGAACAGAGGAAAGATGAAGTGCAGCAGATCAGTATACTGAACCTAACCGGAACTGAACTCCAGCATATGCAGATGCTTCCAATCAGTTCAAGACTGTGATTCTAATCACTTTGTAAGACAGTGTGTCTTCTTGTAGGCAGTGAGCCTCTTGTGAGCAGTGTGCTCGGGCAGTGAGCCCTAATTGGCAAGTGCCATTTTTGTAATTTCCTATTCTTCTAACAGAGAATAATTCTTGGGTTAATCACCCCGTGGTTTTCTCCCTTAACAGGGTTTCCACGTCAAAAATACTGTGTCATGTGTTTCTTATTTCATGGCTTATGTTTTGTGTTTGATTTTATGCTGCTTCAATTAAGAGGAAAGTTTAATAAGGGAAATAATTAGGATAACTGATTCACCCCCCCCCTCTCAGTTATCAACAGCAACAACACTATAGTCCAAAATCATATATGAAAGGAGTAGAAAAATCTGAAACAAGATTTTACCCACAAACCCTAGTTTTTACCAAGACTAAGTTATATGAAAAATGCACAATTTCACGCAAACTCTAGCAAAATAAAGTATGAAAATGCAAGGTAAATGATGATAAAATGATGAATTGCTGCAATTTATGTCAGATCTGATGTAAATATCAGAGATTCAAATGATTTAGATGAAACACAATGAGGATAGTGCAAACTATGCCTAAATGTAAGCCTAGGATGCCTCTTTTTTTCAAAGTTTTCAATTTTTATGCAAGAATTTTGAATGTAAGATGAAATTTATGAATGAAAATGTGATGTACAATAGCCAACATGATGTAATGTTTAGAAAAACACAGGTTCACCAAAATGTTGTGTAGAAAAAGGGGGAAGAATGGTTTAGCTAAGGGTTTGATTAGATCCTCCTTTCACTACATACATTCAAGGACATAGAACCGAGCCAAGTCTCAACTTTTGCAAGAGGACTTAGTTATCAGGTTTCTCTGTCACTTGGAATGATAAGGAAATTTGGAAATTGATAATTGATGTGTTAATTTAAGCCCAATTATTTTCAAAAACCCTAATTATGCAAAATCATAAACAAATAGACAAATTTTGACAAATGTTCGCACACAAAGATAGATTTTGAAGTTTAGAATATTGAAATGTCAGGGGAAAAGGGACTCATGCCCAAGCCCAAGGTGGTGTTTTCTTCAGGGGTTTCCAAACTCCTTCCGCCACTGATCACCACTATTCTGGAGATTTCAGGCTCTACAAACCTGGAGGGCAAAGGGACTAGCTCCCAAGCCCTAGAATTGCTCTTCTCTATCCTTTTTGACCATAACTAGAATCCTTATGCCCTGTAACACTCTTCTACAACTGGACACTCTATCGGATCACTTGCAATCACAAGAGAGGGGTTGTGGCATTTAGGAGCTTGCCTCAGTCAAGCCCCAAAATGGCATTCAATCCTTCCAACACCATTGTTAGATAGAGAGTGTGTGTCCTTGGTGGACAGAGGCAAAAATAATGATGAAATAGATTGATAAAAGCACAAATAGATATCACCTTAGAGGTGTAGCTCTCAAGGAGATGAAGATCTTTCACACCATGAGAAGATGAAGCCAAATGTACAATAACAACACAAATACAACACAAATCTGCTCTAAAACACAATGAATGCCTTGAATGCTCTTTACTTAATGATCATAAATTTTCCTTAAGTTCACAATCATCTTCTAGTTTACAAATGAAGTCATAAACGTGTTTATATATACATTCCCACTAAGAGTTTGTAATTCAAACTTAAGATGCCAACAAGGAACACCTTATAATGGTCATAAACTGTCATAAAAGTTTGGGACCCCGCCAAAATAGGGCAGGACAAGGGCACAAGCGCCCAAGCCCTGGGACCTATGTTGGGGCAAGGTTAAGCTCTACAATGTCCCCTAAGTCCATTTTGATATGGGTATAAGGGCATTTTGTTTCGGGAGTTAAATTAAGCATGCAAGACCAAAAACAATGGACCCGAGAGCTAAACTTAGGAGGTAAAAGTCCTAGGGGGACATTTTACGGTGTAACACTCCTTCTCTGTGCAAATATTTTTTTTTAATAAGAATTCTAAGGGCTTTCCATCTAGGAATGTTATCTTTGTGTGTGTTCCACCATCTTACAGTGCTACAAATTAAAGTTCGTCGTAATGACTCTAGTCTTAATTCTTCTCTATCAAATGTTTTCTCCATATCTTCTAAATATTCTTTTAAGTCACCTACTCTAGCGTATTTGGGTAGCTTAATATGAGATATTCCATGTGCAATATGATTCAATTGTCATGATTTTTGGAGGATATTAGGACTATATGGGGTAGATGAATGTGTTGTTATTTATGGTGGGATAGTGGTATTTGTAGTAAAATGCAATGTATTTTTTTTGTACTTTGTGTATTGCATAATTTTTTTGACTCTCCTTACCTTTTGGGATTGTAACTCCAGTTTGTCTCTTATCCAAGTCTTGAGTACATCTTCACTATCTATACTTTCGTTAATATTAAAAATGTATACTTCTCCTTCAGGATTTGGTTCCGCGAGTGACTCTGGCTTGGAATTTTTTCTAGTGAGTAGAGCACTTTAGATTCATCTTCATACTCTTCATGTGCCACTTCTTTTGTTTATGCATTACAGTTCATATTCGTGTCCAATGGTATATGCACTATCTTATCATTGTCTGGAAAGGATAATTCTTCTTTTCTTGAGTCTATGATGCCATTAGATTTCACAAACCATTGTAATCCTAGAAGGGCATTAAAGGTATAAAAGGGTTCCTTCATCTCTGTGATTTCAAAGTTTACTATTTTTTTGACTCCAAATAGGTTGACTTCTATACATTCTTCCATGTTCCCATTATTCCTATTGATAAACCATCTACTATGCTAATGTTATATGGGGTTTCATGTAATTACGGTTTTCCTAGGTATTCCCATATCCTTTTTGGAAGCATGTTAATGTTAGAACCTAAATCAACCATCACTTTTTTTATTTGCATATGGTTTATGTGTGCATTTATCATCAATGGTTTAGTTTTCCATTGTCTTGTTGTTTTAGTCATTTTTCTGACATGATATAATGTTTGTTTGTTCTAGTATTTATAAAATTTCTTAATTATTGTCTATTAGGTTATGTTGTTCTATGAAAGAGGCTAATTTTTTTAATGTTCATGCTTCTTTTTTTGGAAAAGGAGGGTTTATAGTATTGTTCTTTTTCTTGTTCTTAAATTATATTCTACCTAGCTTCCTTGACTATTTTGGCATGTTTATATTTAGTGGGAGAGAATTCTTCTTCGTATTCTTCTTCATAATCTTATTCTTTTATTTCTTGTCTTGCCTTAGCAGTATCTTTTCCTCTTCTTATGATTACCACAACATTGGTTTTCTCTTTGTATTCTAATATGGATTTTTGTTTTAAAGTTTCTTTTCTCTCCAATTATTCTTTTCCCAGTACCTATTCTTTGTTCAGGATATAAGAATTCTTATATTTTTCTAGTTATATTTCTTCTTTGCAACAACTTTGTGCCCCTTGCAGTGAATTCTTAGGGACTTTTAACATTATTTTCACTCCTCTAGTTGCATTAGGACTAGATAATTCATCAATCTTTTAGTACAGTGGAGCATTCTTAAATTATTGTTGTCCCCTTTCACATGTGAATAGGTCATGTTCTATACTTACACATAATCCACATGATTTCTTCTTTCCTTCCTTGCATTCATTCTCATAGTGTCCTTGTTCACTACATTTGTAGTAGGTGGCATCTTCTCTTCTTCTTCCGCCCCTACCTCTACCTCTTCCACCTCTATAATTGTTATAATAACTTCTATCTTCATTGGAGTAAGTAGATGGAAATGATATTTGGTTTTGTGGTGGTGTATTTTGAAGTGTGTGAATATTTCATGGAATTTTCTAGTTTGGTGTTCTATATCGATGGTTTTGGGCATAATGGGGTCTTTTCACTAGCCCTTTCACATATGACATTTCATGGTCTATTGTTTCTTTGTTGTTGCGGTGGTCATTACACCATGGTTTATGATCTTCTTCTTCTCCTTGGAGTCTAAACAGTAGTTGGACAATCATTTGTTTCATGATCGTCCCATTCTTTGCATATGCTACAACAAATTATTTGTGTTTTCCTAGAAGTCGTTCTTAGGTCTACCCTGAGTGTGGAAGCTCCCTTATCTCCTTTGAGCACTAGGCATTCATTTTTTTATGTATCCTTCCATAGAACAATAGGTACATGATATATTTATTCTTTGTAATTGTTGAATAGTTTCTTTCTTATCCAAGATTTCATGTTAGATTTCCAGTTGTTCTAATTCCAGTTTCAATATTTCTATTTCCTTGTTTTTTGTAGCTTTATCTTTTCTTCTCCATGTTTGAGCTTCTATGCAGCAGGCTAATGCCAATACTTATGAGTAGGTATTGAATATCCTTCATCCAACATGGTGTTCTGATTTTTAGAGATGAACCATTCAATGCATTATTTTCAGTTAGAGGTTCTTCTATTTTTCTAAATACCCCTTTATATCTATGATCATAATATTTTATAGATTCACTCTCGTCTTGTACCATATCTCTCATTTTTCTTACAATCTTAGTTGGGATTTCTAGTGATTCAAAGTTTGATAGAAACTTAGCTTTAATCTCTAGCCATTGTTTATCATGTGGAGTGCATGTCTTTCTATACCAATTTAATACGTCATTCTGCAACTACAAAATCAAATAGTTTTGCCTAGTCTTCAGTGGTTCCCTTTATTTTCTGTAGTGAATCCAGAACAAATATATGTTTTGTTGCTTCTATGGTATCCTTGCCAAAAACTAATAATTTGACTAGTGAGTCCATGTTGGAATTAAGTCTTTTGTCTCTTTTATGGTGTTTATTTGTGGTATTATTTGGTAATTGGACCTTTTTCTTGTAATTTTTTTGTTGCACTAGTTTCCTATTTCTCCCCTTATCTCTAGATAATGATATGTCAAAATACTTGCTTCCTAGTACTACATCATAGTTTGGTACAAATTGTTGTTGTTGAGATTCTATTATTTCTCTTGATTTTTCAAAAGTATTTGATGTTGAAATCCTTCTTGTTTTATATGGCACAGGGGATGACTCTTGGTCTAGGGGTTGCAATTCTTCAAAATGGAATTTTATTTTGGGAGATGTTCTCTCATTAGCTAAATACATGTTGTTAGATAATGATGTTTTCCAATCTTCCTCTCTTATTCTAATTGCATTATTAGCCAATTTGAACATATTATTGTTTTCTTGTACCTCTTGATATTATCCATCATCTTTTAATTTTCTCACACTTTTGGTAACCAATTGACTTAGATATGCTGCATTGAATCTCAAAGATTGTACATTTTCTAGGGGGTTCAAGAATATCTTGAATCTTTCATCAATGACAATCCAAAGATTAGATAAGTCATATTTATGATATGGTGTTCAATTCAATATTGGAAGTGTTGGAGCCTCTATGCTACTACAAATTTCTTCCCATCGTCTTTTGACACTTCTTGCTAAATTGGTTAGGATTTTTGTTGCTTTATTGAGATGTGAGTTTAGTTGTTTTGGAGTGTCACATAGTTCTACTATTTTATTAGCTACAACCCCTATGGCATGCTCACTTATACCCATTTCTTCAAAATCATGTAGATTGGTATCTTCCTATTCAACCCTAGCCCCTTTGGCACACTCTAACTCTTCCTCCATATCTTTTTTAGCCACAAACCTCTTGGTGTGCTCTAACTCTTCCTCCATATCTTTTTCAACCATAGCCCTCCTAGCACACTCTACCTCTATCTCTTCAACTTTTTCCATTGTTTTTTGGTATCTTTCCTGTAGACATCCAAATTTGTCCCAACTTTGTCCATGTCTAGCAGCACCTTGTTAAATCATTATTCATAAGCCAATTAATTAAATAAATTTTATTTATTTAATTAAAATCCCATCCTCATCCCACTTAGCCAATTAATTAAATAAATTTTATTTATTTAATTGATTTCCACATCATATCCTAATCCCACTATCCAATTAATTAAATAAATTTTATTTATTTAATTAATATCCAACTCATATCCCAACTAATTCAAATATTTTATTTGAATTAACTACTCTCCTTTCACCACATTCCAACACTTGTCCAGTCAATCATGTGTTGTAAGACAACTTTCATTCATATCCTTCACATGCACAACTAATGGAACCTAAATTTAGTATCTTTCAATCCTAGCCATTCACACAGCCTCTGAATCTCAACCGTCGATTGATCTTGGCTGAGTTTTAAATAAACACCCCCTTCATTCCATATGAGACATCCAGCAATCATATAGCACCTACATTATCATCTTGAGCATCTTGAGCATCTGAGCATTCATTTGAGCTTTTCATCATCCATCATGGCAGCTTTCAGCTTTGTAATTGTTCATTGTTGAAGAAGCAGTCCACATCTCTCAAACAAGGAATCGCACGGTCTAGGTGATGTTATGCTTGAATTGTATTGTTCTTTGATTTCATTTAGATTAGATTCCTTGATGATGGTAGGGTTAGGGTTTCATGACTATGTCTGATCTGCTAAACCTGACTTTCACCTATCACATTTTGGCATGCCCGGTGGGACTCACGTCCTTGATTGACTTCATTTTTTGAAGTTGTTTCTTTGAAGATCAGATTTTGCAGGTGCTTACATTAAATTCTGGTCACTTCTGAGTGAAAATCTACTTCTTTCGGTATCTCTATGTCGCTTATAAGCTGGAACCGGCCGCATTTACCTCTCTGGATCGCCTATACACTGACAGTCATCACCTGTGGTAAGATTTCCTAATATAACTTGCCTGGGGGTGCTCGCTGTTAGTTGCCAGTTTTACACTGTACTAATCACTTATGATTTAACAGAGATCACTTATGTTTTCATTTGGATCGCTTTTGAAATTATATCTGTCGCTTTTGATATTATACGCGTTGCTTACGAACCGATAGTATCCACTTTTGACTTGATATGCATCGCTTCTGAATTAACATTGCTCACCTGTCCAGACTAGGGTTTTTGCGTTTTGACTGTCTTTTTGCAGATACAGGTCGCTTTTAACCTGAAACCGATCACTTTTGGATATAACCATGTCACTTATGAATCTACAGATGCTGCTTTTAAAATGATATGAATCGCTTATGAACTGACAGTGTTTGCCTCTACAGGATAGGGTTTTGACTGTGTTTTTGTAGATACAGGTCACTTTTAGCTCACAACCGATTGCTTCTGGGTTTATCTACATCGCTTCTAAGCTGACGGGAGCCGCATCTGGTATGTTTCTTGTCGCATATGATCTACAGGATCTCACCTGTTGTACAATACAGATCGCTTCTGAGCAACAGTGAATCGCATCTGGTAAATTTTGTTGCTTTGAAATCTATTTCAGTTCCAGTTTGATTTCTTGGCTATTAATTAGGTATTTGCACAGCATCTTATCGATTTGTCCAAGAAAAGGAGGTTATCAAACTACTGACATATCTGTTGCAGGTTTGATCGGTCCAAGATTTGTGGTTTTTCACTAAATTAGGCACATTTGGGCTTGGTGCTTAAAATGAATCATTGTTTGCTCCGTGCTTGATTTATCTTTTTTGACTTCTTGCATGTGCTTGATTGTAACCCAAATTTAATGGCAAAAGTATCCTCTCCCCTTGCCTATCAAATGGATCTTGCGTGTATGAGAACTTGTCATTATCTTTAGAGGGCCTGCCTTCCTAGTGTGAGAAGGGATACGACCCAAGCGGTAACAGGCTAAAGCCAAGTCCTTCCGAACCGCTATATAAGAAAAGTGTTTGTGTCGAAAGCCACAAACAACAGGTGTTGTTGTGTTATACCGACAGCCAACCTCCCCCAAAACCCTCCAAGGCGCAACCCTTGCAGGCTGGGAGATTCCATAACGGAGAGTAGCGCTGCCGCATGTATAGCCACCTGAACGGATGCCCTTATTAGCAACTTTGTGTAGTAGCCAAAAACCTTCTATCTATTGATGCAAAAGGTGGGACCTTTGAAGCAGCCCCGATTCACGTGGTTCTTAGTAGAGATAGTAGGGACAATCCTAAGGTTTGGTGTGGGGACAAGCCTTATAGGAAGCTCAGAACTTGGTATGCGTGAGAAGTGAGTGCCGTGGAGGGGAGCTGATGCTACCAAGATCCTGAAGCTATCCGCTTTGAATAAGCACGGCCAGGGGATTCAACAGATATTGTCCTATCCTAGCCTAGGTTGTATCAGTTTGTGCTTGTTGTGAGTTTGAGTGACTGTTATCACTGTTTTCTTGCTGAAAAATTGCAAAATCAGACATCCTTTTGACAAACACAGTCACTTTTGAACCTAAACTGCCCGCATAGATAATAGACATCACTTTTGAACTGTAGTAACCCGCTTTTGGTCTAAACTGTGTCACCTTTAAACAACAGCTGCCCGCATATAGTCTGAACTGCATCGCATTTAAACCATAACCGATCGCATATTGCCTAAACAAAATCACATCTGAACCACAGTTGATCGCATGTTGCCTGAACTAGATCGCCTTTAAACCATAGTTAGTCACTTTTTGTCTGAACGAGCTCACCTTTGAACAACAATCTGTTGCCTTTAGGGAAAATCTGAGTCGCCTTTGAATAACAGAGAATCGCTTTCAAACCAACAGTCATCGCCTTTGGCAAACCATTTGCTTCTAGTTAGCACTGTGAATTTCTGTCTAAACTTAACCAGATCGCATTTGAGCTATCATTGATCGCCTTTAGCATCCTTTGAGTCGCATTTGAGCTATCATTAGTCACCTGTAGCCAAAATACTTGCAAACCTGATAGCCTCAACAGAATTAGCCATAGGTCCAGCTTGCTTAAGTCTTAAACATCAGTTTTCAGACTTCTCTTTGATCAACAGCAAATACCTTGACTTTGTCTCCTATTTTTGAGCTTATCAATCAATCACAACTCATGCACTTTCCATCTTTTTGAGATCCCAACCAGCAAATCAGATATCAACCCAACATTTCAATCAACAAACATCATCCTTCAGCTTTAGCTTCAGCAAACATCATCCTTTAGCTTTAGCTCCGACAAACATCAGCAGCAAACAATCTTTCCCTTGAGTGTTTGAGTATCCTCTAGGGGCAACCAACAACAACTCAACAACAACAACTCAGCCAAAACAAATCAACCAAGCGAATTAGCCAAACCAGAAAACCAAAATAGCAACCAATCAACCAACCAGCCAACTATCATCTTTTGGGTCTCAAAACTTTGACAAGCTTAACTTCATCATCAACATCATGCCTCAAACTAGGAGTCAATATCAGGCTAAAATAGAAGCCAAATTGCAAGCTGAGATGAAACAATTCACAACACCTCTTAAGGATGCAACTTAATTCACAACTGGTATACCTCCTCATATGTTTATGCCTCAAGGATACACTATTGGTGAGTCATCTTCACAACGAATGCAACCTACACCATCCTTGGAAACTTTCGAAGAACAATCTCAAGATGACTCATTAGAATTTCAAGATACCCATGTATGGGACCAAGTTGAGAGACTCATGATATCTGAGCCTAATCATTGCTTTCTCCAACTTGCTCACATGGGTGCTAAACTACCAAAGGACTTTGACATATCCACTATTAGAGAGCAAGATCCTGATACTACTGCTGTTGTTGCGAAGGGACCATCTATTATAGTCACATCATCTCCTATTACATCGCAAACATCATCCTCATTGCCTATTGTTGCTTCATTTGAGCCACCATGATCAGAGCATACTTTAGAACCATTGATAGTGCCCACCAATGTGCTCCCTCTCATGTCACAAAATCTCAACATTCCACCTTTCCATGTTCCTCAACATATCTCTCCTTCTACCATGACTGTTTCCACGCCTCAAGTAACACAAGCTGTCCATGTAACACAAGCGCAAATACTTCAAGCATCACAAGCTATTCCCATGTCTTATAGTGTGCAAACCACTCCAACAACACCTATTGTCCATGCTTCGCACCCATTACAATCTACTACATCTCATACGAACATCATATCTCATACACCAACTGCTAATCCCTCCATGCTATCATATAATCCCAACATTAGTCTCATTGACATGAGTGATCCCCCCATTTCTCAAGCCAATCCGAACAATAAGGTCGCTTATGTTGATCACCTTACATCCATGTCGTCGTATTCTTCCAATTCTTCATATACCATCAATCCATCTTATGCTACCCAAACCTTTCCTATTGTCACCCAACACACGACACATACCAATCCTCATATTGTCCAAAATACAAATCCAAATGTTTCTGTCGTATCTACCAATCCCTCCATTACTTACCATGTCATGAATTCAATCCCAACTTCTCAACCATTCACTACTGTCAATCCGCTATCCACTTCCCATGTGATGCACACCCAATTGCCGCTTGTGTCTCAAGGACAGCAATCCTCCAACACATACGTGTCACATACCAATCCTTTGACATACATGGTGGGTACACAACCACAACAAACAGTCACAACTCCATATATCCCACAACCACAACCACAATATATCTCATACCATACTCCACCCCCTTTGCAACAACAACAATTATCTTCAGCAGATGTTCAACAAATGATCAATGAAACGGTAGGACAAGGCAAGAAACCTTTCTCTCTCGAAAACATATGCGCCTGTCCATTTGACAAGTCTCTTAATATGATACCTTTTCCGCCACATTTTGAAATCCCACAATTTGATAAATACAAAGGAAAAGGAAATCTGGAAGACCATCTTTGAGCCTTTTTTGTGGCATGTCTTGATGTCTCTTATGATGATACGTATCTTTTGAGACTATTTCCTCGAAGCTTAGCGGGACAAGCTCTCGAATGGTTTTCTCATTTACCCCTGGGCATCAAATCTTTTGCGGAATCAGCAAACAAATTTTGATCACACATTGCCTTCAACATTGAACATGAGGTAAACATGAATGACCTTGTCAACAACAAACAGCGCAACGGTGAACCCTTTTCTACTTTTACCCAACGATGGCGTAATATGGCTAGCAAATTATCATGGGAAATACTTGAGAAACAACAACTTGATATCTTTGTTCAAAATCTTCATCCTGAGCTGTCATTCCAATTACAATTGCAAAGTGCTAGCACCTTTGACGAACTAGTTTCCAAAGGAGCTATTATTGAACGAGCCTTAATTGCCAAGGGAACTATCAAGATCTTTCGTGACAACAAAGATTCTCCCCAGAATTCTAATGATAAGTCTCGCTTTTGGAACAAGAACAAGAATGTTGTAAATGATGGTATTGTAGATGCAAAGAACATTCAAACTATGAGAGCTCCCATCAACATTCAAGCAGCCTCTACACCAACACAACCTTTTCCACAATGAAGAAACCAACACCGAACTTCCAATCCACGCTGACAATTTACACCATTAGCAGAACCCATGGAAGTTATTTCTCGAAAGCTACTTCAAGCAGGAGATATTATTCTACTTGATGCACCACCAAATGGTGAACCACTCTTTCGAGCTCCTTGGTACAAAGAAAATGAGTATTGTGATTACCATCGAGTTAAAGGACACAAAACAAATGGTTGTATGCGCTTAAAACATGTTATCCAAGACTGCATTGATCAAGGTTTAATCAACGTCACACCTTCAACGGCACAACCTGTCCAACAATCAACATCAAACTATGATCTAGAGACTTTCAAGAATCCACTTCCATCTCATGATCAGGCAAATAACCTTCATGCTAGAAATGCTATTCAGTATAACTATGAATCGTCTACCATTGGCCGTATTGACCATGCTCGCATTTCTACCATTACCATCCAAGGGAGAGCACCTGATTGTGCCGTAACCACACGAAGAGGTCGAGTTACTATTCAAGGAGCACCTCCACATCCTCCTTGACCTCTCTCTGACTATAGCCTCTTGGATCACCTTGGCAAAACACCCACGCACATATCTATTCTTGAGCTACTCTGCATATCCCCCGCACATAAAGCTATCCTTGATAAAGCCTTACAAGAGTCTTCGGTGCCTAATAATATTAATATCACGCAATTCCAATCTATGGTCGCTAGCATTACAGCTCCTTGTCACTTGACCTTTTCCGACAAAGATCTTCAACCCTTCATTCATCCTTCACATAACGAAGCCCTCCATATTGAAGTATTTGTTAAACAATGCCGTATCAAACGAGTCTTGATAGACGGGGGAGCTGGTCTTAATATATGTTCTTTGAAACTTATCAAGCAATTGGGATATTCTAAGAAAGATGTTGACACCTCCAAGGTTATTACCATCAGAGCATATGATGATGCTGAAAGAGATACCAAAGGGATTATCTTATTTCCTATTCAAGTTGGGCCGGTTACCACAGAAACCCAATGTCAAGTCCTTGATATTGACCTCCCTTATAACATCATCCTTGGTCACCCATGGCTACATGCCCTTAAGGCAGTCCCTTCTACATACCATCAATGTCTTAAATTTCCACACAACGGTGTTGAGGTTACCATTCAAGCTGATCCCAATCCATTTGGGTTTTGCCGTGCCTTCCAAGCTAAATATCAGAACCCAAACCGTATCCCTATCAACACCGAGGCATATCCATCATCATCCTATGTAGATCCATCCAATCTCCTCAAGCCCTCATCTAGCAAAACCCCTTATAATCTCCATATCAAGTACACCAAACATGGCCCTGGTGAGTACACATTGCAAGAGGAAGCTGAATCTTCTTTGGGGAGAGAGACTTCTAACTCCGTTACCCTTGATGATTCCTCCTTTCATCTCACCAACCTTTTTTTAGGGTCCTCCATCTGCATGCTTTCCACAACCCCTTCATCCCCATTTGATGAAGAACTCAAGTCTAATTCTTCAAGCACTCCTAGTCCCGATGTCAATCGTTGGCCCCTCCAAGTTAAAGATGTTGTTAATCCCACTATCCATCCTCAGTCCACCATTTCTCATCAACAATCACACGCTAAATCTCATAAGCATGTGACCATACATCTTCCGCCATCTAATTTACCTTCGCTTCTTCCAACTCCTAAAACCCCACCACTAGCTTTGTTTCCACATCTCCCACTTTTACCATCCTATAACTTGCAAAAGCATGTGACCGTACACCTTCCACCATCTACTTTACCTCCACTACTTCCAACTCCAGATATTCCTCCATTTTCCTCACCTCTCGTACCACCAACGTCTCATTATCCCTTTATTCACCATTACATTTCTAATCATGACCAACAAATGCACATACGGTATAAGCATAAAGTTTCCGTTCATCCCACCAAGCCCTCTATCATCCAATCCATCCACTTTAAAAATAATAAAAATCTGGATGCCTCTACTTCTAAAGATGAAAATCCTACCAAGAATCGTAAGGATTCTCATGCCTTAGGACATCAAAGCAAAGAATCACAGCCTCATACCTCTAAAGAACTCGCTGAGACTATCAATCCACAAGAAGAGCCTACAACCAAAAGGGTCTGGCTCCCTAAGCACATGAGTAAACCAACCAATTGAGGCATCCTTATCCACCTCTCAAGAATCCCAATCACCTTCCTCCATCCAAGAGCCTCTGTCTATTCAAAGCTTCCATTCCTTTCAAACATCCCACAAGAAAAGCAAAAGCACTAAACATACTAAATCTATGTGGGTTCCTAAACAAACATCTCCATTGCTTCCTACACCACCATCCAACCAAAAGCTTCAATGTTTATCACAGTGGGTGCAACCGTTGGTCATGGTTCCCTTCCATTCCAAAACATTTTCACATAGCTACATCTCCCCATCTTCCATCCATTATCCTACATATCTCCCCTATGCTATCCCTATGGTCCATGCTTTTGCATAAGCCCTACATAATCCACACCATAGTCCACTATTCCAATCCATCTATCCTTGCATGCACTTTACATATTCCACACTCAAAACCACTTTCCTATCTAATCCATTTGTCCTACGTAAACCCTTACCAACATCTTGGAGCATAACAACAATGGCCTGCGCAATGACATCCATCTCTAATGGGACAACCAACATTCATTGAACTAGACACTTGAGTCCTTCCTCTCCATTCCCATGGTGAAAACCTGGCAAACAGGCGCCATGTGTAATCGGCTACCCATCTAAAAACCAAAAAAAAAACAAAAAAAAAGCAAACAAAAAAACAAAAGAAAAAAAAAGAGCAAAAAAAAACATAAGATAAATAATCCGTCCTCTGGTGAAAACCTGGTAAATAGGCGCCTTGGATAAGTACCATAGTGAAAACTTGGCAAACAGGTGCTATGTGTAGTGACCAGCTTCCCTCATCTACTTGGTTCATTTGATCATATTTCCCCATTTCATCTTGTATAGTCCATAATCACAATCCATATCACAATGCCATACATAGCCTTTCGTCTTCATCTTCGTCCTTGCCAATGCTAGCTATCATATTTGGGACATTGTCGCGATACCTATATCTTTTGGCACCTTAGCATCTTGGCCACATTCTCTCTGCATTGTCACTTCTGCATAATAAACCTCATCCCGCACTGGGGGCATTTGTTGAGTCTTATTTGGAAGTGGATACTGCTATCTCTAGCTCATAACACATCAAACAACTCAGCTTACAACATAACAAACCTTATCAACTTCAGCCATGGCATATATCCAACGACCAATGTGACCTAGCGACTTGTAACCAGGACCCATATCTTTGCAATCTATCCACATTCATCCAACAATTGCCATAAACATCGCTTGCTCACACCTCCAACCAATCAGCGACATCAATCAGAACTACATCCAGCTCTATCGTTGACGCCTTGATCCCGTGGATACAGGGTATGTAGGCAATCTGAGATGCAAAGGAAGCACTCTGATTCAGGCTAAGACGATAGCCCCTTTCATCATTCATCATTCATCTTTCTTCTAAACATCCTTCAATCTTTCAGCTCACATTCTTCTATCTTTCATCACTTACATCATCACTAAAACCCAAAACTACATATTCATCATGTCTCATCCTCATCATAAATGTGCTTTGATCCCATGGATACAGGGTATATAGGCAGTCTGGAATACGAAGGAAGTGTCCAATACTCAAGCACAGATGATCCACCCCATCTTCTTCATCTTGTTTCATCATCCGTCTTCTTCTTCTTTGATTAGCTCAAACAGGAAGCAAACCATGTGTATATTGAAAGCTCTAGCACTTTAACCAATCAAAGGTACGCCAGAAGCTATTTGTCCATATGCCTTAAGCCAACATTTGCTATAGTAGTTTATCAATAACTTTAGCCTTCAGCAGGATGTAGCTTTCCTCTTAACAAGGCACCAGCTTGATCCATCCAAGAGCACCCAAACTTTGGCAAGAGAACGTGATGACAGTATCTTTTGTTTTATCTTTTGATTTATGTTTTGTCCCTTTTCTATGCCTAATCAAGACTGCCTTGATCTATTTATATCTTGGTATGTTGCGATGAAGTAAGGACTGGGGCATGGTCATATAGCTTTCGTATGCAGTGTTTGCGGGATGATCTTATGCTCTTCCTATGCGTCTTGGTATCTTGTACGTGTTGGGATTAGCATCTTACATATCAATATCTCTAGCATCTGAGAAGCTAAACAGTCTCTTATGCATTTGAGACTATTCTATGTTAAGACTAACTCCATACATATAACCAGCAAGCTATCATTATGTGTAGTGGAGATAAGCTCAAACCATTGCTTGTAGCGTCAAAGTCCAACACTAGCTGTTATTCATATCTTGTGCATGTTGGCTCAACATCTTGACCTCATGCATTCAGACAAGATTGTAACACGCTAGTTGCGCATTGGATATCTCGACACCTTGGTCTCTTATACCCTGGTGCATAACATACATATGCTATATCAAACATAAGGACTACATTTCTTTTCATTCTGAGCAATTACTTGAACGCTGCCCATCATCATCCTATCTATTCATTCTATCTATCCATTCCATCATACTCAGCCAAGATTAATCATTTCCATCATCTTTTGTCCATATTCCCGCTCCTGCAAAACAAGTGTGTTAGACATACATAAGTCCATCATATATCCTTTCATTACCATCTATCTATATGCATAAGTCTATCCATATCATTACCATTTACATATTCATACATTTTCCATCCATTAACATTTGCATAAACATCCATATATAATCCATCACAATAAACACACAACATGCATAGCCATCATAATATCAACATAATAACCATTACAACATCATATAGATTGCCAAAACTGCCATATATATATACACATGTGTGTCAAAATACAAGTGTCCTCACTCGCTCCGCACGATGATCCCTGCATGGAATAACCATCCTAATAGCTCTGCAACTCTCACTCTCAGAAGCTCTGGATTTCTCTAGTTTCTGAGCACAAATGAGCACAAATGAGCCTATTTGCCATTGAAGAACCTACTTATAGCCCTTCTGAAAACCCTAATTCTTCTATGCCACAACCTATTTTCTTCCATGCAACCCCCATTTTCCTTCGTGTCTGCCTTCTTTTTAGCCTTTTCTTCTATCGAGAGCCAACCCAGCCCTTCCTGGTTAGCCTGGCTTACCTCTCGAGGGGGCATCACCTGCCAGTTACACTGGGGCATAACTTGTTTATCGAACGCATATCATATCTTCTTTGACACAACGCTCTATTGAACATTGTATCAAAGAGGGGCAAAATGTAGACACCCAAATTTGTCCCAACTTTGTCCATGTCTAGCAACACCTTGTTAAATCATTATTCATAAGCCAATTAATTAAATAAATTTTATTTATTTAATTAAAATCCCATCCTCATCCCACTTAGCCAATTAATTAAATAAATTTTATTTATTTAATTAATTTCCACATCATATCCTAATCCCACTATCCAATTAATTAAATAAATTTTATTTATTTAATTAATATCCAACTCATATCCCAACTAATTCAAATATTTTATTTGAATTAACTACTCTCCTTTCACCACATTCCAACACTTGTCTAGTCAATCATGTGTTATAAGACAACTTTCATTCATATCCTTCACATGCACAACTAATGGAACCTAAATTTAGTATCTTTCAATCCTATCCATTCACACAGCCTCTGAATCTCAACCATCGATTGATCTTGGCTGAGTCTTATATAAACACCCCCTCATTCCATATGAGACATCCAACAATCATATAGCACCTACATTATCATCTTGAGCATCTTGAGCATCTGAGCATTCATTTGAGCTTTTCATCATCCATCATGGCAGCTTTCAGCTTTGCAATTGTTCATTGTTGAAGAAGCAGTCCACATCTCTCAAACAAGGAATCGCACGGTCTAGGTGATGTTATGCTTGAATTGCATTGTTCTTTGATTTCATTTAGATTAGATTCCTTGATGATGGTAGGGTTAGGGTTTCATGACTATGTCTGATCTGCTAAACCTAACTTTCACCTATCACATTTCATATCTTTCTTATGTTTGTTTCTATCATTTTTATTCCATGTTCAACTATGTTACTAATTGGATATTCTCGTTAGTCTTTCTTAATTTCTTGTCTCCTTTCACCATGGTTGTTTAAGATGTGGAATTACATTGATCCTTTTGTGCATCCCATGGTGTTCATGTTCATCCTACTTTAATTAGACACATCTTTTCAAGGATCTCTTCAAGATCCTCCCTTTCCATTCATCATCCCCTAGGTGCCTTACCCCCTCTCATGAGGTTAAAACCTATGAGAATCTACCATAAATCATGAAAATATTTATGCCTTGTCTATAATATCCTTCTCAATAAATTTATTTACTCCATTATTCTCATTTGGTGCTCTAATCTATTATTTACTATTTTACCAAGGTCCTAACAATGGAACCAAATGTTGGCAAGAAAAGAGGAGTCACAGACTAAAGTTCTAAGTCCAAAAGTCTGTCATGTTTTATTTATACCCCAGTGATTACAATAAGAGAATAATTAGAAGGTTTGTGTTAGGAAATATCATCATGTGGTAACTTAACAGAATTGAGAATTCATAATAAAGAATTTAAACAATCATGTTAAGAATATGAACCGTATACCATACCTATATATATATATATATATATATCAACTTCATATATTACAACATCATATGTATAGTCTCTTCACTATTCTTCTTCCTATTCTACTTATCTACTTTCTTAATTCTATTTGTAGTTTACTATATACATATGACTACAATGGGGACGTGTCCCTTACAATAAATGTCTTTTCCTACTAGGCCTAATCGTCCTTATGACTCACATCCCTTTTGTATCCATGTGTGGTGGATTCTAAATATTGTTGTTCATGTTCTCTTTCCTTACCAACAAACCCATCCATTTCTATGCAAGTTTCTTAGTTGTTGTGTAAGATACAATCAATTATTGCACAAGATAAGGGTATAGATGTGCAAGCCCTTCCATTACATGTTCAAATGGTCAATGCCACAAGTCAATTTTGCATGTTATCGTACAAGTTATTTATAGATGTTCTTGTTAGGTTTAGTCAAGGATACACAAGGCATTTCATTGTGCAAGTCTATATCTACTTGTAGCATGAGTGATGAGACCAGAAAGTGTCTCATCTTTAGTCAAATAAAAGCATATATTTTCTCTTCATTAAATCAGTTTTTGAAGTGGACTTGAGTATGGGTTTGAAGATTTTCAGCTAAATATCAAATAAACTTGTCTAAATGCAACAATCAATGCCATGCATGAGTTTATATTGATATTACATGTTCACCTCAAGATCAACAATTATTTTATCAATAAAGTGAAGAGAAAGTCTATTTTATGTCAAGTTGTACAGTTTCAGAGTTACAAAGCACTAGAGATGCACAAAGCACCAGAGATTCACAGAACGCTAGCGATGCACAGAGCACCAGAGATACATAGAGCACCAGAGATTCACAAAGCGCCGGAGATGCATAGAGCACCAGAGCTGCACAGAGCACCGGAGATGCAGAAGTCAAAAATGCAGTTTCAATAAAACTGTAATATCTCACTCATTTCTTAATGAAAATTAGAATTTCAAAATGATACAGAAAGCTTAAAGTGAGAGGAACAAATCCCTAAAAGAATTTTGAAGAGATTCATTAACATGAATAAATGGTTAATGATAGAAGTTGACTGTTACAGAGCGCCGGAGATGTAGAATAGAAAAAGTCAAGAAAAATAGTTTAAGTAAAACCACTATATCTCTCTCATTTCTTAATGAAATTTAGAAATTAAAAATGATTTAGAAAGATAAAAGTTAGGGTAACAAAATCCAGAAAGAATTTGAGGAGATCTAGTTAAAAAAATGAGCAGTTTGTGACAGAAGTTGACTGTTCCACAAGCTCTGGAGATGTTCCAAAAATACTTTATGAAGTTGCTGTGGATTCTTCCAATCTACCAACACATACTCTGAGATTTTTTTAAGGATACATTTACTATAATTACTCTTAAATTAATGGATCTAACTAAAGAGTAATTATTTCATGCAAAGAATACACATTTAGTGTTGCATGTCTTTCTAAAAAGATATTGCATGTCTTCCTTGTAATCAACAATTGTATAATCAGTTAACTAAATGAATAAGTTTAGTTAACTTGATAAATAAGTTTAGTTAGCTGCATGATTAAGTTCTCTACTCTAGAGAGACTCTCAATTAGAATTTAATAACCATAGTTATATATAGAGAATTATGGCGTAGAATAGAAAGAAGGAAGTTGTAAAAGAATTAATTGAAGGAAAGAACTCTATTATTTTTCAGTAGCATGTACTCTTGATCTTGAAGGTTTTTGAATAAAGAAATTTGTTCTATCAATTTGTTGATTGCTAGAATTGATTAGTCTCTCCGGAGGAAGGAGCAAGGGCCCACTCCAACCAAAGGGCATAGACTATATTTCTTAGTTTCATTAGTTGCTTTGTTGTTATGCAGAATTCCTTTAGTTGTTCCAATTTTTCTGTTGTGCAATTCTTTTATTCTAGAATTAGATTAGCTGATCAAATTATTGATTTCCTTAGATTAAGTTATCTTTTTCAATAGAGTTTAAACCCTAGTTTGTTTCATGCAATTGTTGTCAATTCCCTTTTGTAGAAAAGACTGTCATGCAAGTTATTTCTCTTCCCTTTTGCATATAGCCATGGACACCACCTTGGATTGATATTTTTAAAATTAAATAATGAGGACTGTAACAACCCTCATCATTTTTGGTACCATTGCTGGGGATAGGTGTCATTAGGGAGTTGTTGATCTGGTGACAACAGGTCAAAAAGAGGCAAAAATTAGTTTGGTAGTCTTTTTAGGTTTAATGTTTTGAAGTCTAGGTAGATAAGAGAAGTCCCTCAAGAGAGAT
Source organism: Cunninghamia lanceolata (assembly GCA_027924645.1). Classification (NCBI taxonomy): domain Eukaryota; kingdom Viridiplantae; phylum Streptophyta; class Pinopsida; order Cupressales; family Cupressaceae; genus Cunninghamia; species Cunninghamia lanceolata. Next base: position 11,797,753 of record BSBN01000916.1, on the reverse strand, counting down.
CTATATGCCAAAAACCCCCCAAACAATAGATCCAAATCATATGGTTCTTGCATGCAAAGAAGGTGAAAAATCTTATCGTTTTGTAATTTTAGCTCTCGTGCAACCTCTTCAACTGGATGACCATGACTCCAATGTCCAGTAAGGAAAAATATATTTTAGAAGGAGACATTGATGCCTTATTGCTTGCAATAGGTAATGAGTATAATGAAAAAATCTTGTCTCCACTGGAGGAGCTTGTATGGCAAAGTATTATTTGGATGCCTTCAAAGTCCAAGGAGGGCTACCCGATCAGATATTGGAAGAACAACAAGGAGCTACCTCTAATCATGCATGTACTAGAATATGAGGAAGGGTTTCAAGATCTCTCCAATCAACCCATGAACAACAAAGAGATACCTCTAATCATGCATGCACCAAAATGTAAGGAAGGACTGCAAGATCTCTCCAATTAGCCCATGCATGTACTAGAATCATAAATTATGGAGAAGGTTGTTATTTCAGAGGAAGGTGAAGCATCAAATTTAAATTTTCAGTCATCTTCTTCTCATGGTTTTTCTTTTCTTTCAAAAAGTTGAATGCATGGATCCATATTTTAAGGAAAGGAAGTTATTTTCCACAACCAGTCAATGGTTTTGTGTAACCTATCTCTACATAACTAATTAGAGTAGGTTAGGGTAGGTTTATTTTCTACAAATAAGTGCTTTGCACATGTTTTTTCTATACAATTTGTTGCTTCCAAGAACTCTTGCAGATATTTTGGCATTTGAAGGCATCCTGGATGATTGGTTGTTGCAAATTTGGGCTCTAGTTCCAGCAATAGAACTTCAATAACATGGAGGCATTGACAACAAATAAGCAACCTGAAGTATTTATTCTATTCTTTTGTTTTTAATTTAGTTATAAATGTTAAGTTACATAAATCCACTTTTGACCCAAATCCCTAAAGTAGCCACATGTTTGCATCTTCCAATCATTCACACTAAGAAGTGGCCAAATTAGCTCTAGAGGAAGCTACAAAACTTCAAATAAAAATTTGAGAGAGGTTTCTGTTCTTGTTAGCCATATGATGAAAAACTTCTCTCTATTTTTACACAGTAGTAGCCATTAAAAATATATCCCCATTTGAAATTTCCAGCAGCATAAAGCCAAAAAAAATTGACCATATTTTCAAAATGATCCAAATCAAATTCTGAAAGAGGTTTTTGTTCTTCTTGACAATGGTTAAGGAGATATAAGTGTTTTAATTTCTTAGCCCTATGTAAAAATCTTAGATGGAGAAAAAAAAAAGGAGCTTGTAAATGGTCATGCAAGAACTTAAGTGTGGGGGAGATTATGGGGCAATTATTTTTCTCATGAAACCTAAAAGTAACACCCCTTTTCCCCCTCTTCATTCATTAGCCTTAAAGTGGATTTTATGTATTATAAGGATTTGTAACTTAATTGAAAGCAGAATGTAGGATGATGCTTGGTTTATGCTTTCGGAGTTGTTTTTCTCTAAAATATTGTTATGTTCTAATGTTCTTGAGAAGCACTAATTTTCAAGGAAGATTTTTAAAATTTTAGCAAAACAAGGTTGATACGGTTGTTATTCAGCATAAAGGATCATGTTACAACTCTCAAAAGTTGAAGACCTCTTTGCATGTATCATGCAAAACATGGGCTAAAAGGATGGAGAACAAACTGGTGCATGATGGTCACATGGAAGACTAAGATGGACAGCAAGGTATCATCTTTGGAGATTAGAAAAACAATAGCTCTAGAGATCAGTAGAGTATTACCTTCGAAGATCAGCAGAGTATTAGCTCCAGAGATGAACAATAAGTATCAGCTCCAAAGATTAGCAGAGTATTAGCTCTGAAGATTAGCAGAACATTAACTCCAGGGATCTGTTGGCAAGAGACACTATATGGATTCATGGTTGTTGTCATTGATGGCAACAAAGGTCATCCCACATATCCGCAAGTCATGATGTGTCTCTACCGGAAATCAGAATAAAGAATGTTGTGGTCCGGTGAAGAAGAACAGAGCATGTGGCAAGGTCCGACAGATTGGTCCGGATCTCTCAGAGGAAGTGTCTTGGTGCAGTGCGGATTTGGGGAAGTCAAGAGGTCTACCTTGAGTGGTATATTCCAAGGATTTAGCCTCTGGTGATGGACAAGGAAAAAGATATGAATGGTTGAGTACCGGATTCCTGAGAAACAGTGAAAACAGAGGAAGAACTGACTGACAGAGTATCAGACTGCTTTCTGGATGTGTTACTGTTGATGACAGAGGTTGTGAAGGCATGAATCATGTTTGGCCGACATGATTAATGATATCTACAAGTATATGCTTGATCCGCATTGCTTGGTGAGGAAGGATTCAGCCGACAGAACAAAAGTTTGTAAGAAACTAGACTGTTCCGGATGCCGACTAGAAAGGTGATGAAATTACTTGTGCGGATATATATAGAGGATGGATTTAGTTGTGAAGGGGGTGATGATGTGAAGATATATGCGAATAAGTCCAGAATAGAGCAGAGGTAGCAAAAAGGATCCGGTATGTGAAAGATAGCAGAATAAAGAACAGAGGAAAGATGAAGTGTAGCAGATCAGTGTACTGAGCCTAACCGGAACTGAACTCCAGCATATGCAGATGCTTCCAATCAGTTCAAGACTATGATTCTTATCACTTTGTAGACAGTGTGTCTTCTTGTAGGCAGTGGGCCTCTTGTGAGCAGTGTGCTCGGGCAGTGAGCCCTAATTGGCAAGTGCCATTTTTTGTAATTTCCTATTCTTCTAACAGAGAATAATTTTGGGTTAATCACCCCGTGGTTTTCTCCCTTAACAGGGTTTCCACGTCAAAAATACTATGTCATGTGTTTCTTATTTCATGATTAACGTCTTTTTTGTTTGATTCTATGCTGCATCAATTAAAAGGAAAGTTCAATAAGGGAAATAATTAGGATAACTGATTCACCCCCCCCCTCTCAGTTATCAACAATTGGTATCAGAGCTAAGTTCCTCCTAATAGAGCCTAACAGCTTGAGGAAGATCTGGGATTTCAAATGGATGCATATGGTTTAAGGGAGCAACTCAAGACTGCTCTTGAGGATCTTGAACAGTCAAATTCTGAAGTCAGTGAATTAAAGGAAAGACTCAAACAGGCTGATGAATTCATGAGAGAATTAAAAGACAAATTAAGTCTCTCTATGAAAAAGAGAAAGGAGCTACTCCAACAATTGGCAAGACAAAGTGAAGAAAGCAATACAAATGAAGAATTGACTGAGCAAACCAAGTTATGTGAAAAGTTATCAAAAGAAGTCATTATGTTAAGACATGAAATGGAATCAGGAACTATAAAGTTTACTCAAGAGATTGAAGAAAAAAGAAAGGCTGAAGACAATCTAAGACAATCTCTTAAAGAAAAATCAGAAGAATGCCACCAGATGGACAGGATTATCAGACATCTTGAATCTGATCTTGAAGATGCCAAAGATAATGAAGAAAAACTTGAGGATCAAATTACCTCTCTCAAAAGAGACCTTCAAACAGCAAATGAATATAAAGAGAAATTCAAGATAAGTTCTGCTCAGATTGAAGTTCTTCTTGGAAGTCAAAAGAGGATAGATGACAAATATGGTTTGGGATATGAGAAAGGAGAAAGCTCCGGATCCGGTCAGAAGAATCTTGGATCAGAAAATCCAAGGAGCAGGCCTAGAAGACCTCCGGTAAGACAGCCAAATGCTCAAAGATATCCATCCTTCAATGGATACTGCCACAGCTGCAACCACTTTGGTCACAAAGCTAATCAGTGCAGAATGAGAATGAATCAGATTAATTCATCCTTCTCTGGACAATGCTTCAACTGCAAAAGGTATGGACACAAATCCCATGAATGCAAAATTATGCAAGTAAACAAATCATTCAAAGGTAGATGCTTCACATGCAATAGAGTAGGTCATATGGCTAATCAATGCAGATCAAGAGGATATCAGTCAAATATGCAAAGAAATGTTATTTGCCAAATCTGCAATAGGTCCGGTCATAATGCTAAAGTCTGCAGAAATAAGTATCAGGACAAAAGAGGTCCGGTGTATAATCAGAATCAAGACAAGGGTAAACAAAAGATGAATGCGGATGAAGTTAGGAATCAGATGAGCAAGATTTGGGTGAAGAAAAGTTCAGAGAATGTAGAGGTTGGATTCGCACCAGACTCTGGTGCTGATATTTCTTTCGGAAATTAAAAAGTGAGCTCAGGCTCAGGGGGAGACTCAAAGAAAATCCTGTTCCCCCAGCCAAACAAGTGGTGCCGAATGTGGCACAAGATGCGGATTAAAGGGTTTGCAGATATGAGTCTTGAGATGCTTCAGTCAAGTTTTCAGAGGTCCGCATGGAGTTATGAAGAAGCTGTGATCGATCAAATAAGACCTGTTCAGGGAGATGCTCCGGTATGACAAAGGATTACAAAAAGGTCCGGAGAGATCCGGAAGTGCACTATCTTGTTCTGCGGATTGGACAGAATGTTTGGGATGTTCATGTAATATGTTACCTCTATTTATTCATGATTGAAAGATCCGGATGATATCCATAGATCAGGACTAATCCGGGATACTCCAAGCTATCCAGACAAGGCAAACCAGAATGATGTAGGTGAAGCATTTATTGCAGACAGATATTAGGGTTCGCGGAGCAATTTAAGGGATTTCTCAAAAGTCATTTGCTCATTCTGCACTCGAGAAGAAGCGAAAAGTGGAGCTCTACAACAAGGTTCATCAAGCACACCAAGGATCTCCTGCTGAAGTCATTGCATAAAGAAATCAATCCAATCACTCCGTGCAAGTCGAAGGCGCATAAGGTATTCTCCGTTTTTCATTACCTCACTGCAAATCTTTGAAGAATGGCTACTCCAAACATAGTTAAGATCTCTGATAGACCTCGCCCCTCATTCAAGAAACATCCCTATAAATCATTGGAGGTAGATCCTCTAGGAGCCTTCTCTAGTGTTCCTCAAGGAGTTTTACATACTGAAGACATTAGGGTTTACATACATGCAAGCATTGAGGAATTTGGGGAATTCAAATTAAGAGACCTCTATCACAAGCAACTGATAGACAATGCTTTTGAGCTTAAACCAGAGTATAAGGATATCCAGAAGAAACAATTTGAGCAATTTATTCATTTCCCCTGCTTTGAAGAAGATGAATGGGTCCGGTATGTACTGAGCAGGATGCATGACAACTTTCTATGGCTAGATAGACCCTGCAAGATCACAAAAGAGGCAATTAGAGCAGTAACTGGTCTATACTCTTCCGGAGGGGTACCTATCCTCAAATTTGTCAAGAACAACATTGTAACTGAGGCCACCGGATCAAAATTTGATAAGAGGGCAATGACCATTGAAGATATTTCGGATCCGGATATCAAATATGCATCAATGATAATAGGATACAAGATCTATCACTCCAGCAGGGAGAATTCTGTATTCGGAACTGCAGTATACACTGCCTATGAAATGCTAAGAAAGAATGCAGAATATGATCTCTGCGAACTACTGCTAAGCCAATTAATGGAAAATATACAGAAAATCAAGAAGGATAAGAAGAATTCCTTTAAGTATGGTACTCTTATTGTATGTCTATTCTTCTACTTCATGAATGAGCTACCCGGATCAAGTGGATGGGTATGGCAGAATGACAAACCTGTTGCAGTCCAGATAAGAGACTATTTGCATGGACTTGGGGATGCAAAAGCAAGAAACACAGCTCTATGGGGATACTTCAAAAGCTTTCAGAGCATGATGCAAGCAAGAGAGAGAATTCCCCAGTCTCTTGTTGAAAAATACAAAGACTCAGTGTGCTTTATGGTTGACACTGATCAGTGCCTAATGGAGGCAGTGGAGCCAAGGACTGTCTGGATCATGCCCATGGGCTATGAAGTAGATGAACAGATAGTGGAGCTGCATGTTCAACACATGCTAAGTCAGCCCAAAGATCCTAAGGCAGAAAGGTTTGGAACCTTTGAGGAGCTGAGTGTAAAAATACATGTAGAACTCAGGGAACCTGAGATTAAAAGAAAGGTGAGAAAAGAAGTAGAGCACATTGCTCAAGGCCTAGGCATCTCAAAAGAGGCACTTGATGCCAGCCGGGAAAAGAGGAGGAAGGCTGAGGAAGAAGAGAAAAGTAAAGAAAGTGCTCCGGTTGAAGCTCCCACCCGGACCAGATCATCAAAGAGATCTGCACCTCCCACAACCAAAAGTTCTAAACCGGAAGTCCAGGCATCCGGTAAGAGATCCAAGACAAAAGCCACAAGGGCTTATGGGAGCCAAAAGGATGAAGAGGAAACAGAGTCAGATGAGGGAGTAAGAGAAATAAAGAAATAGAAGAAGAAAGGATCCGGTAAACCCTCCACAGGCCAAGACAAGGATGAAATGGCGGAGGTATCTGTTGAAAAGCCCACTCTGTCTCTAGAGAATGTAATCAAGTCGGTCACGGTGGATGGAAACCTTCAACCAATGACTGAATCTTATGATGACTTCAGTGAGGCTGACCAAAAGACTCTGCAGGAAGCCACAGTCAAATATCTTAACATATATAATAAGGCTTTCATTGAAATCATATCTCTTATTCCTAAAAGCCTAGAAAAGGAATTGGAAGTAAGAAAGAATAATGCTCATGCTAAAGATCTTGAGATCCGGGAGCAGATAGCTATTCAGCTATATCCTCAAATTGATCCCAAGACAATGAACATTATCTTCAAGGACTGCAAAGATGAGTTCAGAAGCAAAGCCAGGATGAATCAACTCATGCTTGGTGAGACTGACAAAGTGGCCCAAGAGACAGAAGAAATCCTCCAGAAGGCCTTCAAAAGGTTCAATCTTCCTGTTGTAGAGGACTTAGGTGCAGAAACAGCTGCTGATTTAGAATCATCTGTTCCGGAAGAAGTGAGCCCTGAACAGACAAACATCTCTCCTCCGGTTTCCCCTACAGTCTCCGGATCCAAAGAAGAAGAGCAATTACAGGAGAAGGAAGCAGTGGTGAAAGACAAAGAGGTTGACAGTTCCAAGACTGCAGAAGAAAAGAAACATCTGTCTCCGGCAAGAGACACTGCACAAACTGTTCAACAATTTTTGAGCAAAGAAACTTTAGAGATTGATGAACCGGAGCTTCTAAAAGGCCCATTCGACTTTGACTCTCTCTCTCCGGTACAAACAATGAAGATAGCTTCATTTGCAAATGCCAAGGCAAATGAAAAGCTCCTGAAGTCTCATATGGAAGACTGTGAGTTGATAGAGGCTGCTTTCGGAGTACTTGTAAAGATTATGCCATCAATCCAGATAGATCCGACAGCCTCCACTTCCGGTAATCTAAAAACCTTAGTCAGCAGTGTTGATACACATTTTGATTCTCTAGAAAAATCAGCTGAAGAAAAGGTCCGGAAGGAATTTTTGGATAAGAGATTTTCAGAAATATTAGAATTAATCTCTAAAGATAGGAAGATTGTAAGCATTGGAATAAAGAGCTTAGAGAATGCTCTTAAGGATGGCGGTGACATCTACAAATTTTGTATATCCTGGTCAAAGGCAACAGCAGCATTTGACAAGAAAATAAAAGAGGAACAGGATAAGCTACAAAGCTTATCTCAAAGTTTTGATCCTCTCTCTTCCTCTATAATAAATCAAGAATGTCAGACTATTGCAGTCTTGAATGAAATAAAGAATCTTGAGAAGGAAAGGAAGAACATCACTAACCGGATGGGAGAACTTAGAAGGATTATAATCCCTAAGTTGGAAACTATGCATGAGGCCATCAGTGATGCTCAGACCACCGCCCAAACAAAAGATCCGACAGATCTCAAGCGGGCAGAAGCTTTTGCATTTTTGTTAAGTGGTCACATTTCAATTTTGGATAGAATGAAGCAAAGTTGGGCTACAGAAATGATCCAATTGTAGACATCCTTTGCAGACATTCTTCAGTACATGTGAGTATGTAAATATGCGGCTATATATAGAAAATTTTTGAAAATTTTGGTGTGCAGACCCTACCCTTTGCCATTGATGTCAAAGGGGGAGTGAGGAGCAGTGAAAAATGAGGAATCCAACTAAGGGGGAGTTCCGGAAATTGTATATAAAGACAGAGCATCAGCAAAGGGGGAGCATAGTGTAAACACTTAGTCATTTTTCACTAAGTGTTGCCATCAATGCCAAAGGGGGAGATTGTTGGCAAGAGACACTATATGGATTCATGGTTGTTGTCATTGATGGCAACAAAGGTCATCCCACATATCCGCAAGTCATGATGTGTCTCTACCGGAAATCAGAATAAAGAATGTTGTGGTCCGGTGAAGAAGAACAGAACATGTGGCAAGGTCTGACAGATTGGTCTGGATCTCTCAGAGGAAGTGTCTTGGTGCAGTGCGGATTTGGGGAAGTCAAGAGGTCTACCTTGAGTGGTATATTCCAAGGATTTAGCCTCCGGTGATGGACAAGGAAAAAGATATGAATGGTTGAGTACCGGATTCCTGAGAGACAGTGAAAACAGAGGAAGAACTGACTGACAGAGTATCAGACTGCTTTCTGGATGTGTTACTGTTGATGACAGAGGTTGTGAAGGCATGAATCATGTTTGGCCGACATGATTAATGATATCTACAAGTATATGCTTGATCCGCATTGCTTGGTGAGGAAGGATTCAGCCGACAGAACAAAAGTTTGTAAGAAACTAGACTGTTCCGGATGCCGACTAGAAAGGTGATGAAATTACTTGTGCGGATATATATAGAGGATGGATTTAGTTGTGAAGGGGGTGATGATGTGAAGATATATGCGAATAAGTCCAGAATAGAGCAGAGGTAGCAAAAAGGATCCGGTATGTGAAAGATAGCAGAATAAAGAACAGAGGAAAGATGAAGTGTAGCAGATCAGTGTGCTGAGCCTAACCGGAACTGAACTCCAGCATATGCAGATGCTTCCAATCAGTTCAAGACTGTGATTCTTATCACTTTGTAGACAGTGTGTCTTCTTGTAGGCAGTGGGCCTCTTGTGAGCAGTGTGCTCGGGCAGTGAGCCCTAATTGGCAAGTGCCATTTTTTATAATTTCCTATTCTTCTAACAGAGAATAATTTTGGGTTAATCACCCCGTGGTTTTCTCCCTTAACAGGGTTTCCACGTCAAAAATACTGTGTCATGTGTTTCTTATTTCATGATTAATTTCTTTTTTGTTTGATTCTATGCTGCATCAATTAAAAGGAAAGTTCAATAAGGGAAATAATTAGGATAACTGATTCACCCCCCCCTCTCAGTTATCAACAGGATCAACAAGGTATCAGCTTTGCAGATGCTCAATAGAGTATGAGCTCTAGAGATTATCAGAATGAAAAATCCAAAGATCATTAGTACAACTGCTCTAGAGAACACAAGAATAACAACTATAAGGCATCTCCAGAGAAACTGCAATAAAAGCAAAGAGGTTAGCTCAACAAGATGATTATGAAGTGCAGGAGGACCTGCAACCTCTTAAGTGTTGGGGAGATGATGAGACCATAAAGTGTCTCATCTTTAGTCAAATAAAAGCATATATTTTCTCTTCATTAAATCAGTTTTTAAAGTGGACTTGAGTATGGGTTTGAAGAATTTTAGCTAAATATCAAATAAACTTGTCTAAATGCAAAAATCAATGTCATGCATGAGTTTATCTTGATATTACATGTTCACCTCGAGATCAATAATTATTTTATCAATAAAGTGAAGAGAAAGTCTATTTTATGTCAAGTTGCAGAGTTTTAGAGTTGCAGAGCACCAGAGATGCATAGAACGCTAGAGATGCACAGAGCACCGGAGATACACAAAGTGCCAGAGATGCACAGAGCACCAGAGATGCACAGAGTGCCAGAGATGCACAGAGCACCAGAGATGCATAGAGTGCTAGAGATGCAGAAGACAAAAATGCAGTTTCAGTAAAACTACAATATCTCACTCATTTCTTAATGAAAATTAGAATTTCAAAATGATCTAGAAATCTTAAAGAGAGAGGAACAAATCCTTGAAGGCATTTTGAAGAGATTCATTAAAATGAATAAACAGCTAATGACAGAAGTTGACTGTTACAGAGCACCAGAGATGCAGAACAGAAAATGTCAAGAAAAATAGTTTCAGTAAAACCATGATATCTCTCTCATTTCCTAATGAAATTTAGAAATTCAAAATGATTTGGAAAGCTAAAAGGAGGAGAACAAAACCCAGAAATAATTTGAAGAGATCTAATAAAACAAATGAGAAGTTTATGACAGAAGTTGACTATTCCACAAGCTCCGGAGATGTTCCAAAAATACTTTATGAAGTTGCTGTGGATTCTTCCAATCTACCAACACACTCTGAGATTTTCTGAAGGATAAATTGACTATAATTACTCCTAAATTAATGGATCTAACTAAAGAGTAATTATTCCATGCAAAGAAGACATTTAGTGTTGCATGTCTTTCTAAAAAGATATTGCATGTCTTCCTTGTAATCAACAATTGTATAATCAGTTAACTAAATGAATAAGTTTAGTTAACTAGATAAATAAGTTTAGTTAGCTGCATGAATAAGTTCTCTAGTCTAGAGAGACTCTCAATTAGATTTTGATAACCATAGTTATATATAGAGAACTATGGCTGTAGAATAGAAAGAAGGAAGTTGTAAAAGAATTATTTGAAGGAAACAACTCTGTTATTTTTTAGCAGCATATACTCTTGATATTGAAGGTTTTTGAATAAAAAAATTTGTTCTATCAGTTCGTTGATTGCTGGAATTGATTAATCTCTCTAGAGGAAGGAGCAAGGGCCCACTCCAACCAAATAGCAAAGACTATATTTCTTAGTTTAATTAGTTGCTTTGTTGTTATGCAGAATTCCTTTAGCTGTTCCGGTTTTTCTGTCCATAGAGTAATTTGTTTTTCTGTTGTACAATTCCTTTATTCTAGAATTAGATTAGCTACTCAAATTATTGCTTTCCTTAGATTAAGTTATCTTTTTTAGCAGAGTTTAAACCCTAGTTTGTTTCATGCAATTGTTGTCATTTCCCTTTTGTAGAAAAGACTGCCATGCAAGTTATTTCTCTTCCCTTTTGCATATAGCCATGGACACCACCTTGGATTGATATTATTAAAATTAAATGATGAGGACTACAACGACCCTTGTCAATGAGTCCTTTTCATAGTAATTTTGTTGGTCCTTGTTTGTTGTTCTAAAAGAAATAATATTAGTTGATTTACAACCAGTCATTCAGTTGTTCGAGATGATTCATGATGTCATTGGACTATGTTGTTGTACAATAGTTGCACAACATTATGTCATTACATAAAGTATTCAATTGTGTATAAGATGTACAAGTTAGCATGACATTGTTGTGCAATCTCCCCTTAGTTTCTTAAGACTTAACCTCTAGGATGTGTAAGATATTGAAAGATATTTAATCTTTGGTTGCACAAACCATAGCAACTAACATGGGGTATTCCATGCAACCCATTGTTGTTGCATAAGTTCTACCATGGTGTAACATTACTACATGAGAATTTGTGTAAGTAAATACTAGTGGTTGTGCAAGCCACTCAAAGTGGTTGCATAAGTAGCCCATGTTATAATGGTCAAGATCATGTTGTCATATAAGATTATTGTGTGTGTAGGTAGCTACACAATGATGTTTCTTAGGTTGTTGCATAAGGATTATGTGTTTTCTAGCCATTTTGGGTGTTTGTTATGTAACTTGCTGATGCAATCAAGGTAGGAGGGTCCGGTGAGGGACTGTCCAACCTTGTAGCCTTATCTGAACAACACCATGATCATAATAGATATGCAATGGAAGCTAACAACTAATCAACAGAAAGATAAATGATATTCATGAACACATAACACAAGATTTATCCTGGGAAAACCCTAACAGGGAAAAACCCAGCCTTCAAAGCTCATTCTTCATATATGCTCAAAACACATTACACATGTCTCAAATTCTTCTAAGGTCAGAATTCTACTTGCAAGCCTTGCACTACCTCAATGATTAGCGGTTTGAGCAAGTCTTCTCCACAAGATGCCTCAAGGTAGGAGGGTCTGGTGAGGGACTGAACCTATTTTTGGACATAATACAGACCAAAGTGAAGAGGCTCACTTTTCAAATAACCCTAAGAGTCTGATGCAGGAGCATCTGGAAGTCTGATGTAGGAGCATCTAGAAGAATTTAGAACAATGGAGACAGTTGACAGTGAAGTTGCAGATTGCAGAGAGAGACCTTGGAGAGTTCCAGTATTTGAGTATGAGAGGCTACGGATCTGGACTTAACATCTAGACATAGTTAGTTATTCGAAACCATCTCTGATACCACTTGATGCAGTCAAGGTAGGAGGGTCCGGTGAGGGACTGTCCAACCTTGCAGCCTTATCCGAACAACACCATGATCATAATAGATATGCAACAGAAGCTAACAACTAATCAACAGAAAGATAAATGATTTTCATGAATACATAACACAAGATTTATCCTGGGAAAACCCTAAAAGGGAAAAACCCAGCCTTCAAAGCTCATTCTTCATATATATATATATATATATATATATATATATATATTGATCTCAAAACACATTAGACATGCCTCAAGGGCTTTAAAAATGCTAGGCCACAGCCCAGGGATTACAAATTATCCATATAACAACACTCTCGCATGACTTCCACTGCTTGATTATCAAATCTCTGCTCTGTAACTCATTCTGCTTTCTGCTCTTCCTTCTACTCTATTCTGCTACTCCTCTGAATCAAAACACTTTTAGATCTCACTTCATATCTTCATGCTATCGATCACTTCCTCTCTTCTTACTTCAAAAAAATCATTAGATCCTTCATTTATATCCTCCGCAAGCTTTCCAAACATCAACAAGTCAGCCTAATTGCAATGGCTAGTTTATGAAACGTGTACACAAAATAGGTCAGGCCTAAACATAAGGAACTTCTTTACACTTGTATAGAACTTCGTACGAATCCCATTGAAGGTCAGCCAGGTCCTAAACTTCATCGACTAATTCTCCTTTTCACTATGCAAGTCATGGGATTGATCCACAAGCCGATTTAGACTCACTGAACACTGTCAGCTCTATTCTACAAAATAGTCAATCTTCCGATAGCGATATCTCTCCGGAATGAAAGCCAAATGATTTGAATTCTTGATATGTCATAACTGACTATGTCTAGATGTTAAGTCCAGATCCGTAGCCTCTCATACTCAAATACCAAAACTCTCCAAGGTCTCTCTCTGCAATCTGTAACTTCACTGTCAACTATCTCGATTGTTCTAAATTCTTTTGGATGCTCTTGCATCAGACTTCCAGATGCTCCTGCATCACTTGCTACTTTGTGTGCAAGCTAGTATTGTGACACAAGTTGGTGGTGGTTGTTGCACAAGTAGATATCACTATTAAGGTTGACAGAGAGTCACTAAACAAGCCTAGACATTATGAAAGATCCTTATAGTTGTTGCACAAGCATTTGCTATGCAAATAAACCTTGTTGTACAAGTCAACTTTGCTACACTACTTATTCATGGTTGAGATGTTCTGGTTGTTTATAATAGTGTGTTTATATTTGTAAATTATAATTAACCTTTTTAAAAAGATTTATTCTATTATCTATTTATAACTTGTCCTGTTTTTACCCTCTTCTTTATTTTAATTACTCCTCTTTAAGATTTCTTAGATTTTCTCTCCTATTCACAATTGAATGTTGTGACACCTCTTTGCCTTCTTCAGCCTTGACATGAGGGTAAATGCATGGAAATGGGGGACAAATTAGTGGCCAACCTTGATATTTTCAACAAAATGCATATGTGTCTTAATGCATATGCATTTTTAATGTCTTGAATTCAAATTTTCTATGATCCCCCCATTAGCTTGGATTTCCATGTGTTAGGGTTTGACATCTCTTGTGGCTCATAAATTCATGTTTTTAACATAAAATAGTTTGAATTCAAACTTCAACCTCATTAGGTTTACATGTTTTACAATAATTTTTTTTATATTGGATCATTTATGATTCATTACTAAGAAAATAAGATCAGGTACAATATGAGGTGGAAACCACCAAATAGTCTGACAAATTGTAACAGTACCACCACTACAACTACCAAAACTAGCTACAAAACATATACATACTGAGAGTATAGCCTAACCATCATATAACCATGTCAAGAAACTTAGTACATATCAATAGGTATACATCATATATTTACTCATTCTACCCATAGGAAGTATCAACACAATGGACCAAAAGACCAAAACAATTACTCCCAACAACATTTCCTATTGTCATCATTTTAATAATAATTAAACTCATGAAAAGTCCTAATAACTGGATCAACTTCATCATCAAGTTCAAGATCCTTGAAAATGGGAATGTAATCTACCTATAAACTGAACCTCTTGTTATCTCTGCTTTTCACTTTCACAACTGGTTTCTTGATTTTTGAAAGCAAGCAAGGTACACTAAAATGCTTCCTACACTAATCTAATGAGGGGAATAGTGTGCAAATTTTCAAATCCTTATAGTTACAGTTATGTTAAACTTATAATAGAGAGATTAAACAACATAAAACAGCACATAGAATGAAAGTGACATAAGATGTATGTGGGGAAAACCCTTTTAGGTGCAAAACCTCACACTCCAAAACCTCCACAATGTATTATCAAATCTATAAAGGATTACAATACACTTGCAATGCAAGTTCTTTTAGGAGTCTTCAAATGTCAGTTCTGGGGCAATTCTGATAGCATAACAGTACCTATAAATCAACTATGCAACTCCAACACCAAGTACTTGCATATATAGAGTTTATAAGGCCATCTTCGGAAGCTTCTAAAGTTGGGCATTAGACTTGGCCTCATGGTCAAAATCCAATGCCTTGGGACACTTGGAGAACATGCAAGCAACCTCCATTCAACTGTCATAACATAAAAATTTGATTTTTCCAATGTGGAGCACTCCAACTAAGAATAGGCTATGATAGATGCTCTTACACATCTTACAGTTGTCATAGAATCTACCAAGAATAACAACATTAACTATTGTAAGAGAATCTATCATACAAGACTAATAATAGCATATTCCTCTTACAACATGTCATAGTCAAACTTGGGCACTAAAAGATGCCTTCCTCACATACAAAGATACTCTTTGACACTTGTCTTCACTTAACATAGGAATTTCTAATTCTGGCTCTTACATGTCATAGATCCTATCATACATAATAACTCCTTCCACATACCTCAAGATGCTGACACATGACATATTAGTGCCACCTCAAATGGGATGCCTAGATTCTCATGTGTTGACTTGACCATGCAAGTCATATTACAAGTAGGATGACTTCTCACCATGCCACCTGACACTAAATGACAAAACAAGATATGCAAGCATAAATACAAATTAGGCCAATAAATAAATATACAAATAAATATCAAATGCTAGGAATTTGCAAAGGTTGAGACACCTTAATTCCCAACATTGTCCCACTTGTCGAACACCTTGCAAGAGCCAATGGAATGATAAGGTTTAACTGCTAGGGACCAAGAGGCCCATAGACTCCCAACACCATCTGAACTTATCTATGACCACAGGTTTCATCAGTGCATCTGCAACATTCTTCAAAGTGTCAGCCTTCTCCAACATTACCTTCCCATCTACCATATCATGAACAAAATGAAATTGAACATCAATGTGCTTAGTTCTGGCATGAAAAGTAAGAATCTTTTCTAAGAAAATTGCTGCAAGTATGTGCCTAATCGGTGTTGTCATTGATGTCAACATATTTGTGTTGTCACTAGTGTCAACTGTACTCTTGTTTTGATACTTGCTTGCAATGAGTTAAGTGTTGAAGTCTTCCTGATAAAATAGAATAGTCTAGTAGATTGCTCTACATTTCTTGAAGAATGAATATCTTTGTCTATGGATTGGAATTTATTTAGAGGCATGTCCAAAGATGCTATGTTCCAAGTTTGAGCCTCCGATATGAAGATTTGAGTGAGTTATGCTCACTAGAGTAAAAGCTTCTTTTTCTGAGTATTCACTAGTGACAGGGAGAAAGTATTATGCTCTGTATTCCTCCACATTGAAGTATTTTGATTTGCAATTCTAGAGTGATGATGTTATGTGCCTTCAACTCCAATGATTTGTGATTTGGTGGTCTGCAAGTAATCTTTTTCTTATGATAGTAGCCGGCAGTGTTGTTTATGAGCTTCAGTTTGAAGAATCTTCTTGACAAAATGATTAGAAGTTGTGCAGTTGTTCTCGATGATTTCAACATTCTTGTGGATGTCTCTTGATCGTGTTCCTACTCTTGGCTTGATCCACAAAGAGAATTTTGGATCATGGAAGAAGAAGTTATTAGAAGACCTAGTGTTCTCACTAGTCTTGGCTGACTTGGTTGATTTCACTATTTTCAAAGATACTTTGAAGATTGTAGAAGCATGTCATGGCGTGAAGGATTGCATTTGAGTCCCAACTAAGGCGTGGCATGATCAACATACATCTTTACATCTTCCCTTAGCTAATTCATGTATTAGGTCCAGACCTATTTCTGTGTATGTTTTGTAATGCCGACCTTGGATATTGTTCCGAAGGTTGAATGTAATGCCGACCTTGATGTACATTCCAAGGTTGATGAATTGTATAAAAGACTTGTAATGTAGTTGCGAAAATGTGTGAAAGTGCAAAGATGATAAGATAAGTATGAAGGTGTAAAAGAGAAGAGCAAAGAAGTTATATTGTGCTTCAATGGAACTGAACCCAGGGATGCAGTAGATGCTACTTAATCAATTCACCATCTTTTGGTAGTGAGCCACCCCATGGTAGTGAGTCGTTCTTGGCAGTGAGCCATTCTTTGCAATGAGCAATTTGGGTAGTGAGCCTTGTAGGTAGTGAGCCTTTGTTTTTCAGTATTGTTATAACATATATATTTATGTGGGCTAACACCCATCATGGTTTTTCCCTTTTAGGGTTTTCCATGTAAAAATTTGGTGTCTACTGTGTTGAATGTGTGATTGTGATTAAGTCTATGGTTTAATGCTTTCATGGTTAAATCTCATTATCAATAATTAAGTAGTTGATAGTTTGATATTCATATGAAGTTAATTTTTTGTCACAACTAATTCCCCCCCCCTCTCAGTTGTCCTACACATTTCAATAATTGGTATTAGAGTCGGTTCCTCAAAAGAAAGCCTAACAGCTTGAGGAAGATTCATAATGTCTTTTAAGAAGGAAGCTCTGTAGTTTGATGGGAAAAATTATGCTCTATGGAAGGTACAAATGAAAATCCATCTCCTTTGTCTTGGTTATTGTTGTCGACTAGGATTGCACTCGTGATGTAAAGCTGTTAAGCTCGGTAATCCTCTGAAACATTGGGATACTTTCAGGTTATGGGTACCCTATGGTGAACATAAACCTCTAGATTATGGGTTGGTTACCTTATGATCTTCTAAAAAAATAAAGAATTTGTAGGAAAAGGGTTGAAAAGACCTACTAAAAGCACTAAAACTGTAACTTAAAAAGTGTGGTGATGCACCTAATTTGATGAAAAACTGCAACTCTAACTCACAATAAATCTCAGAAAAATCTATCCACATAATTCACTTTGGCAATATGATCACAAAAATGTTTCTAAGGGAGGTTGGAAATAACTTTTTTCTTGGAGGAAGATAGGGTTCTCACAGCATGAAAGAAAAGCTATTCCAATTGCACAACCTAAGACCTATGATTTTTACTACTATTCAATACATGTAAGTACAAATGAGACAATGATTTTAAAGGTTCTGATATTAAACACAATAAAATCACATCAAATCATTCATAAAAACAACACAAATGAGAAGGTAGACACTTGATTCTACTGAAATATAAAGGAACACTTGCATAAAAATGACAAAGAATAAAACCTGTAACGTATTGTAATGTATTAATCTACAAAATTAAGTTACAAACACTCTTTCTCTCTGCAATGTATAAGAGAGCAAAAAGGCAAGAACTAGAAAAACATAAGTTTTTCTCACAATATATAATCTACTCTCAAAGAGACCTAGAAAGGTCATCTATAGTCAACTGCCTCTAAAAATAATCCCTCCAAAACTGATCCACGAGCAAGCATGAAAATCCCTAAAAAAATAGGGTACTAATTGCAGAAAAAGAAGCTAAAATAGCTTCAAACTACCTCTCAAACTCAGTTTGACCAAGTGGTGGACCAAACTCTTCCAATTTTTCCCAAAAAATCATGCAAAAGATCCAAAAAGGCTCAGTTAACTTCATCCTCCTAATTTTGCATGACTTTGGGATGCGAAAACAAAGTGAAAAAATAATAAAGTAGTCAAGATGATTTACTTTATTATTTATTATAGATTTGTTTATTTTCACCATCTTTGCATTTCTATGATAAATAATAAAGTAATTTATAGTTCATTACTTTATTATTTATTTACATTTGTTTATTATTTTCTAACTCATGCAAAAGAATAGCACTCTCTTTGACTCCCTCTTGACTTGAAGGTCCTCTCGTATGCAAACAATAAGACCCATGATTCTGTATGAGATATGATATGTGACATCAAAACAAGTCCTTATGTCTCCCATGTCATCTTCATGCACCTTACCTCTGCATCATTATTTCTCCATGCATAATATTGATGTTTGATTACATTTTTAAAGTCAAAGACCTTTCAATCATGAGGCATTATTTGATTTTGAAAAAGGCCCTTCACAGGCTCCTTGGCATCATTAGGTTCAAACACTCGAAGTGTTGACCTTGGGCATAATTTTGGATAACAATGATATCCAAAAGAAAGTCAAAAATTAAGAAAGAAAGCCCACTATGGCTAGGGCATTCGACCAAAAGGAATGAAAACCTAAAAAATATCATTTGCACTTTGATTTTTTGGTGGAGAACTCGTTCTGCACCACCATTGAAGGTTAGGGTTTGAGGGAAAACCCTCGATTTCTAGCTATCTTTGAGCATTTTCTTGGAGATTTCTTGCAAATAAGAAAAACTAAATCCTTCTCTGTCGATACTGAACCATATTTTATGTGTTTGAACATTGTTTTCTAGTTTTTTGGCCGCAACCATATGTGCATTTCTGATGTATTTTATGTGTTTCCCACTGTGGTTTACTCCCTTCTGTGTGGGGCTGCCATGGCTAACTGCTTGAGCTCTTTTAGAAGCAATATAAAGGTAAAAGACTGAGCATAACTTCATGGCCTCCATGTATTTAGTCTGTGCTACAAAATAAGGTAACAAACTACTCTCGAACTTTGTATGTTTCTTTGTATTTATCCATTGAAATATGTTGAATATGAACTCAGAAATATTTTTAGAGCTTTTGTATACTTTGTGGGTTGCGGCCATATCTTCCATCTATGTTTTGGGTTTGTCGAAAAATACAAAATTGCATACAGGGTTGCCATGAAATGCTAGGTTTTCATCATTTTGCTTCTCCATTCTTTTCACTTTGTTTTAAAGATAGAGTCTTTGATATATTTGCATAGACTAACATGAAACTGGCAGGTTCACTTTTCCTGAGTTAAAACAAACTTTATGGGGTTTGAGACACTTTTCATCCTCTTTGTCTGCTCTGTAGAAGTATTCAAAATCATTGTGTATATGTGTAGATCTCGGCCATACTTGGTATTCTTCTATATTTATGAGCATAATAAACTCTCATGGCTCGAAACTCCTTCTAGTTCCTTCTACATCTGAGCTTCCTTGTGCAAATACCTATTGGTCTTATTATTTTGAAAATGGTAAATAGTGAAGTTACTACTAGAAAAAATTTTCATTTATTACATGAGCAAGTGCAGCTTTGCTTTGTTGTGGTTCCACTTGTGGATTGCCTTTTATCATCTTGTATTTGTGATTTTCTCCTTTGGATGTTGATATGGATTTTGTTATTTATGGAGAAATCTATCTGTAGCAGCAAAAGATACTCAGTGTTGATCTTTGTAGCTTTACAACTTTAATTGCTACCTCGTGTAGCTTATGTGTCCATGGATGTCCAACTGTTTCTTTGATAAAAACCTGAATGAGACTCTTGATTGTTCATGGCTATTCACTTTTTTCAGCATCTTCTAGTAACATAGTCATCTTTGTTTCAACTCTGTGCATTATCAAAAGCATGATTGAGATCTTACAACAGTGATAGCTCAAAAAGAAAAGGACTTAATATTTCATAGCTCCACAGCTGGAAATAGTGGTTGCTCTTCTTTTATGATGTATCTATTCCTTTATCTTATATTGTTGTGATTGCCCCTTCTCTGCTACTCCATATGGACTTACATATGTACTACATACATACTTACTTATCATGACTTTGGACTATTATGGATTTTTCATTTATGCATCATGACTGTGGATTGCTCTTGATCCCTATAGATGCACCTTCTGTAGCTTATGATTTTCTTTTAAATAGGAAGTTACCATGGCACTCATATTGTATTGTATTTATCATAACTCAGTGTTATACATTATGAGTGACATGATAATGATGATTATCATTAATTCATGCAACTTCACACTTTATTAATACCAAAATGATAAATACATGCTCATTGTTGTTCAACTGCTTCCTTGATGAAGAACTGAATCAGTCACTACTTTATTTTTTTATCATCACAAGAGTGTTGTCCTATCCATGTGAGCACTTGTACTGATGAAAATTGCTTTCTGTCATAACCTTCTCGTTAATTTCTTTGTTTGAAAGGCTACATGATGTGATTATAATGTTTTTCCTGAGCATCTTGAATGTATACAAAAGATAATAAGATAGCCAGTGACTGTAATAATAAAGAAGCATGATGTTTGACAAACCTAATATTCAATTCCACACATTATGAAGCTATCTTGAATAAGTTCATTGCTCATGTATGGTTTTCATTTCATTACTTGAACTGATAATCATGGATGGGCAATGAACTTGAAGCTCATCCAACAATCCTTCAGTTGAATATGTTTTATTTATTGATTTGGAAGTTTCTTTGCTTATCTATATTCCCCTTAAGATCAAGGGGCAACATGCTGGGCTCAACCCTTGTGGGAGCCCACTTTGCACCACATGCTTGAATAAAATCTGCAATAAATATTTACCTGTACCTACATAAGAAACACACAAGTTAGATATAAAATGTACCTTTGATTCATGATATGGGGTCACTTGCATGGATTTATCTCCTAATATGGTACTTGTAACTGCTCATTTTGACTTCTCTTATGCTGATATCTGATTACTGATTACTGCTACTACATAAAAGTGGATGGTACTTTTTATTTGACCTGGTTATGTGTATGAAAAGTTTTGGAACCCAGAGCTTCTAACAAAACTTTTTTGTAGGTGTTCTGGAGCTCGACAGATGGAGGGAGCTAGAGACCAACTTAACCTTGAGATTCATCATTCACAGGCAATGACGGGTCCCTCTACATTTCCTATGTATTTCTTGTTTTTTAAATGTAAAAGTTACTTTTATGTTGCACTTCAGTTACTCCAATGGCTTGTGTTGGACACTTTTATACCTTCTTTTGAATACAATCAGCTATCTCATTCTATGCAATGGCTTGTGTATATTTCACTTTCTAAATCAAATACATGGCATAAAACAACTAATCTTTCTTTGAAAGATATGTATAAAACATGATGTATAATTTGACAGTTTATAAATACTTCTTTTACTCACACTGAAATATAATGAATAATCAACAACTGAAACATGAAGCCCATCAATTCTCTTCATTCTTTGAATGTCTGTTTTCTTGACCGTAGATGATTTCCCTTACCAGGATGATGTAACAGCTTAGTTTAAGTTGTTACATGATTTTGATAAGTGATTTTGCACTTGTCTTCTATCAAGACATCAAGCATTGACTTGATGATCCTGCATAAGCAAAAAAATTTGTACCCCCTCTAAACAACTGATGTTTAGGCCTTGCTAAATTACGTGTGAATAGTTACAAAGTGTGGAAAGCTGTAGAAATAGAATATACCATACCTAAAAATGGTTTGACAACTGAAGATGAAATCAAAGAATATGAGTCGAATACAAAAGCTTGAGATGCCTTATTAAGTGCCTTAACTAACCCTGAGTTGATAAAAGTCATGGATCTAGAAACTGGAAATGAAGTTTGGGTAAAATTGAAAAATCTGTATGAAGGAGATGATTCTATAAAAGAAACTAAGTTGTGGGACCTAAAAGAAAAATATGAGGGTTTAAAGATGAATGAAGATGAAAACATAATAGCCTTCATGCAAAGGTTTGATGAACTTGTCAATGGTATAAAAGGTATGGGAGGACCTATTGGTGATAAGGAAGTTGTGATGAAGATTCTTAGATCACTACCAAAGTCCTACAGTCACAAAGTAGCTACAATTGAAGAAGTAATGACTGTAAAAACTATTGATAGAGATCAATTGCTTGGAAAGCTTATAGCGTTTGAGATGAGAGAATTTGGTGATGCTCTGCCGAAAGTTGAGACAACTTTTAAAACCGGTACTTCAAAAAAGATCTCCAGAGCTAAAAAAATATAAGGTGGAACCTAATGATGACTTTGATGAAATTGAAGCTAACTTTGTTGATAGATTGCAAAGAGGTTCTGGTAAGTTCAAAGGCAAACTACCTTTCAAATATATTTCATGTGGTAAAGTAGGTCATTATGCTTCCAAATGTCCTAAAAGAGTTGAAAGGAATAGAAAAAGATTTGAGAACATGCCTAGAGCTCCAAAACAATGCTACTATGTTAGATATTTTGATGATGAAGGTGTGACTGATGATGAATCTGATGATGCTAGTACTAGTGCAAATGAATGCTTATTTATTGCTATTAAAGAAGAACCCATGTCTACTAATCCTTCTAGTTGTGTGAAGGAAGAAAAACCAATGAAAGAAAGTGCTTTGGCTGTTTAGGTTGACAAAGATAAGGATGAATGGATTATTGATAGTGGATGCTCACATCACATGACCAGTGACAAAAGTAAGTTTGCAAGTTTGGAAAAGTATTATGGAGGACTGGTTGGTTTGGAGAAAATGCAGTTGGTAAGATTTGTGGAAAAGGATCTATTTCATTTGATGGAAATCATAATACTGATAATGTCCTATATGTGAATTGTTTGAAGCATAATCTTTTGAGTGTTGGTTAGATGTGTGACAAAGGTTATGATCTGAGATTCAAAGACAATGGGTGCAAGATCATGGAAAGCTCTAGAACTGTGATTGCTATCAGTAAGAAGACTAGAGGTAACATCTATCAATTAAGAGGAACTAATTATTACTATTTATTAGCCCAAGCAAATGAGAGTTGGTTGTGGCATAGAAGGATGTGTCATATAAACTTTGATAATCTAGTAAAGACAAGTTCAGGTCAAACTATGAGAGATTTACCAAAACTTGTTAAACCCACCAATACCATCTGTAAGGAATGTCAGTTGGAGAAGAAAACAAGATGAAGTTTACAGGATGAAGAAAGATCCTTAATTGGACTGATGGAATTGGTTTGTACAAACCTTTGTGGACCTACAAGAGTGAAAAGTCTCCAAGATGGTAGGTACTTTATGTTCTTTATTGATGATTATTCTAGAATGACTTGGGGGTTAGTTTTCTCAAAGAAAGATCAAAAGCTCCAGATGCATTTAAAGCCTTCAAAACAATGGTTGAAGATCAATTAAATGTGAAAATCAAATGTCTAAAGTCTAACAAAAGAGAAGAGTTTACCTCTAATAAATTCAATATAATGTGTGAGACTCATGGAATAAAAAGATAGCTATCCAGAGATAATAGAGTGATGGAAATAACAAGCAGATCTATTCAAGAAGTTGCAAAGACAATGATAGAGGAAGCTAATCTACCAAAAGCATATTGGAAAGAAGCTATAGATAATGTTGTCTACATTCAAAACATAGTTCAAATCAAAGGTAACGATACTAAAACTCCTTATGAATTATGGTATGGAAGAATTCCTACAGTAAAATATTTCAAATTCTTTGGAAGCAAATGCTATATCAGAAGAGATAAGATCTAGGGAAAAAAATGATGAAAGATGTGATGAAGGAATCTTCATTGGATACTCTACCAAGATTAAGGCCTACTGGTGCTACAACAAAAGGATGAAAAAGATTGTTGAGAGTGCAAATGTGAATGTGGATGAAGACAATGGAAGAACATCAAATTAGATTGTGTATGAATTAGATGAACCTATTGCTCTAACCTATGAAGAAAAAGTTGAACAAGCAGACAGTCAAGATGAAGAAGAAAAGGCTCCAAAAAGTGCTGCTAAGACCCCCGAGTATGTAAGAATCAATCACTCTGAAGATCAAATTATTGGAGACAAAAACAAAGGAGTACTGACAAGGAAAAGAGCTACAGAACAACAAGTCAATTACTGTTTTCTCTCTACAGTTGAACCAAAAAATGTGAATGAAGCCTGTAATGATGAAAATTGGGTAAAGGCAATGAAGAAAGAGCTAATGCAGATAGAGAAGAATGAAACTTGGGAATTAGTTCCTAGACTTGTTGACAAAAATGTTATTGGAACCAAATGGGTTTTGAGGAATAAGCTGAATGAAAATGGAGAAGTTGTAAGGAATAAAGCATGGCTTTTGTGCAAAGGTTATTCTCAAATTGAAGGAATAGATTTTGAAGAGACTTTTGCTCCAGTAGCTCGGATTGAAGCAATCATAATGTTTCTAGCATGTGCAGCTCACAACAATTTGAAAGTGTATCAGATGGATGTGAAGTCTACATTTCTAAATGGTGATTTGGAAGAGAAAGTCTACATTGAGCAACTAGAAGGATTTTAACTATCAAATCAAGGTGATATGGTATGCAGGTTGAAGAAAGCATTGTATGGACTCAAGCAAGCTCCTAGGGCCTGGTATGCAAGGTTGGATAAGTACTTATTGCAATTAGGATTCAGTAAAGGTACTGCTGAAAGTAATCTCTATTTCAAGATTAATGATGATCAAATTTTGATTGTTGAAGTCTTTGTTGATGATATCATCTTTGGAGGCAATGAAGGTATGTGTATGAAATTTGCTGGTGAAATACAGAAAGAGTTTGAGATGTCTATGTTTGGTGAGATGAATTTCTTTCTGGGTCTATAAATCAATCAATCAGATAAAGGAATCTTCATATCTCAGTCTAAGTATGTGAAAGAGTTGTTGAAGAAAAATCAGGATGGAAGACTCTAAACCGGTATGTACTCCCATGGTGACTGGCTACAAGTTGAGAAAAACTGATGAATCACCCAAGACTGATCAAAAAAGGTACATGTCCATGATTGGAGGATTGCTTTATCTAACTCAAACCAGACCTGATATTATGCATGCAGTTTGTCTTGTTGCAAGATTTCAAGTAGACCCTAGAGAATCACATGTGATGGCAATAAAGAGAATCTTGAGGTATTTAAAAGGCACACTGGATCATGGCTTATGGTATCCAAAGGATAATGATTTCACTCTTAGTGCTTATACAAATGCCGATTGGGCCGGAGATGTTGATGATAGGAAGAGTACAAGGGGAGGTACTTTCTTTTTGGGTAATAGATTGGTTTCATGGCTAAGCAAGAAACAAGATTCAATCTATTTGTCAACTGCAGAAGCAAATTATATTACAGCAGTATGTTGTACTCAATTGTTATGGATGAAGCAGACTTTGAAGGACATAAGAGTTGTGTATGAAGATCTAGTTGCAATCTTCTGTGACAATACAAGTGCTATAAACATTTCAAAGAATCTAGCGATGCATTCAAGAATAAAGCATATATCTATAAGGTATCACTTTTTAAGAGAAAAGGTGATAGAGAATGAAGTAAAGTTTGAATATGTGTCCACAAAGGATTAGATTGCAGATATCTTCATCAAGCCTCTGCCTAAGGATACTTTTGAGTATCTTAGAGAAATGTTAGTGGTCATTACCCCTCTTACCCTAAACTAAGAGGCATAGGAATGCGTCAGTCTAGTGGTGCTAAAAGTCTCATTTTTTGATCTGGATTGATGTTTTGAGGGCTACCTCTAAGGGGGAGTAGCTAGATGGTTCTAATATGTGTATAAAATTAGACAAATTAGAACAACAGAGTGCAAGTATGTGCCCTTTTCCATTGATGTCAAAGGGGGAGAGAAATCATGTGAAAAATTCATGGGGAGAAAGAATGCAGATGTGTAAATAGAAAGGGGGAGAATCTTGTCTTGATGGTCTTTTACAGTTTTTCACATCATAAGTTGCTATCAATGACAAAGGGAGAGATTCTCGCAAGTATGTGCCTAATCAATGTTGTCATTGATGTCAACATATCTATGATGTCATTGGTGTCAACTGTGCTCTTGTTTTGATACTTGCTTGTAATGAGTTAAGGTCTAAAGTGTTCTTGATACAGTAGAACAGTCTAGTAGATTGCTCTACATTTCTTGAAGAATGAATACATTTGTCTATGGATTGGAATTTATTTAGAGGCATGTCTAAAGATGTTATGTTCCAAGTTTGAGCCTTCGATATGAAGATTTGAGTGAGTTATGTTCACTAGAGTAAAAGTTGCTTTTTCTAAGTATTCACTGGTGATAGGGAGAAAGTATTATGCTTCGCATTCCTCCACATTGAAGTATTTTGATCTACAATTCTAGAGTTAAGTCTGAGATGATGTTATGTGCCTTCAACTCCAATGGTTCATGATTTGGTGGTCTGCAAGCAATATTTTTCTTATGATAGTAGCTGGCAGTGTTGTTTATGAGCTCTAATTTGAAGAATACTCTTGACAGAATGATTAGAAGTTGTGTGGTTGTTCTTGATGATTTCAACATGCTTGTGGATGTCTCCTGATCATGTTCCTACTCTTAGATTGATCCACAAAGAGAATTTTGGATCACAAAAGAAGAAGTTATTAGAAGACCTAGTGTTCTCACCAGTCTTGGCAGACTTGGTTGATTTCACTATTTGCAGAGATGCTTTGAAGATTGTAGAAGCATGTTGTGGTGTGAAGGATTGCATTTGAGTCCCAGCTAAGGCATGGCATGATCAGCATACATCTTTACATCTTCCCTTAGCTAATTCTTGTATTAGGTCCAGACCTATTTCTGTGTATGTTTTGTAATGCCGACCTTGGAGATTGTTCCAACGATTGATGAATGTAATGCCGACCTTGATGCACATTCCAAGGTTGATGAATTGTATAAAAGAATTGTAATGTAGTTGCAAAAATGTGTGGAAGCGCGAAGATGATAAGATAAGTACAAAGGTGTAAAAGAGCAAAGTAGAGAAGTTATATTGTGCTTCAATGGAACTAAACACAAGCATGGAGTGGATGCTACTTAATCAATTCACCATCTTTTGGTAGTGAGCCACCCCTTGGCAGTGAGTCGTTCTTGGCAGTGAGTCATTCTTAGCAATGAGCCATTCTTTGCAGTGAGCAATTTGGGCAGTGAGCCCTGTAGGAAGTGAGCCTCTATTTTTCAGTATTGTTATAACATATATGTTTCTGTGGGCTAACACCCACCATGGTTTTTCTCTTTTAGGGTTTTCCACATAAAAATATAGTGCCTACTGTGTTGAATGTGTGATTGTGATTAAGTCTATGGTTTCATACATTCATGGTTAAATCTAATTATCAGTAATTAAGTAGTTGATGGTTTGATATTCATATGAAGTTAAGTTTTTGTGACAACTGATTCACCCCCCCTCTTAGTTGTCTTGTGCATTTCAACAAAAAAATGCACTCTGACTATCACAACATAGAGTAATCTGTCATGCATCAAAACCAATGTCTAAATAGAACCTCTTAAGCCAAATGGATTCCTTAAAGCATCAGTAGTTGCCATGTACTTTTCTTCTATCATGGGCAAAGTGACCATAGGTTATTGCTTACTCATCCAACTAATAGCTCCACCAAACATAGTAAACACTTAAGCACTAGTTGATCTCCTACTGACAACGTCACCTGCCTAATCAGAATCCACAAATCAACGAATACTCAAAAAATGTTGAGGCCCTATAGGATAACAATGATAACATAGGGAATACTTAGAAGTACCCCACAAATATCTGAACACTCTCTTCACTACATCCCAATGTACCTATCCAAGATTGGCCATAAACAGACTAAGGACTCCCATTGTTTGGGTAATTTCTCATCTTGTATAGACCATAGCATACATCAAACTGCCAACCATACTAGCATAAGGAACTCTGTTCATATCCTCTGTCTTAGAAGGAGACTTTGGACAATCTCTAATAGATAACTTTGTCCCCATCATAACAGGAATAGTCAAAGGTCTGCAATCCACCATAATGAATCTCTCCAACACGGTGTTAACATACTTACTCTAGCCTAACCATAGTTTTATGTTTTCTCTATCTCTTCTGATCTCCATCCCAAAATGTACCTAGTTGCCCCTAGATTTTTCATTTCAAACTCTGCTGACAACTGAGACTTCAAATCAGAAATCAAACTTTTACCATTCCCAATTAGCAACATATCATCAACATACAGTGCAATAATGAGAATGTGATCATTGTCAACCTTGAAATAAACACAATGATCTGATTTCGATCTCAGAAATCCAATACTCAACACAAAAGCATCAAACTTTTGGTACCACATCCTAGGAGACTGTTTCAAACTATACAAAGGCTTTTTAACTTGCAAACCAGATTTGCTTTACCTTTCACCACATAGTGCTTTGGCTGTGACATAGATTTCTTCCTCCAAGTCACCATGAAGGAATGTTGTTTTCATGGCCATCTGTTCCACCTCTAAATCATATGCTGTTGCAAGTGATAACAAGAACCAAATTGATTATAGCTTCACAACGGGAGAGAAAATATCACCATAATCAATTACCTCCACCTAAGAATACCCATTCAAAACCAATCTAGCCTTATATTTCTCAACACTGCCATCTACACCAAATTTCTTTTTGAACACCCATTTGCAACCAACAGGTTTCTGTCCATCAGGCAAAGGCACCAAGTTCCAAGTTTTATTATTTTCCAAAGAAGCCATCTCCTCTTCCATGGACTCCTTCCAAGAACCTACATCTTTCATACCCATAGCCTCTTTCATGCTTCTAGGCTCATCAGTGTTAGAAATCAAAACAAAAAACACAACTAGAATCAAGCAATGAATAACCAAACCTCTCAGGTTGCTTCCTAATTCGTGTGGACCTCTTCAAAAGTTGAGGTGGAGGTTCTTCTTCTTCTTCTAAATTTTTAGAGCTGCTAGAGCTCTCCTCATCATCAGGTCCAATAAGATATTTTGTTTCAGTCTTCTTAGGGGTAGTAGGAAATTGAACCACATCCTCTTTTTTTTCTTTTTCTTTTGGTTGTAGAACAAAAGGAGAAGGAGTTTTCTCTCTAAAAATAACACTTCTTCTATACAATACTTTCTCAGGCAAAGGATCCCAAAGCTTGTACCCTTTCACATTGATACCATAGCCAATGAAGATACACTTAACTGCCTTGTTCTCCAATTTTGACCTCTTCTCCTTAGGCACATGTGCATATACCTCACAACCAAAAACATGAAGATGTCTCAAAGAAGGCTTCTTACTAGACCACACCTCCATGGGTGTCTTTTCAACAAGCACTGAAGTAGGAGACTTTTTAACGAGGTAAAAAGTAGTGGCTACAACTTCAGCCCAAAATTTCTGTTCGAGGCTGGCTCCACTAAGCATACTCCTAGCCCTCTCCATCAACGTCTTGCTCATCCTCTCTGCAACTCAATTTTTTGAGGGGTGTATGGAGTTGTCTTATGTCTTTCAATCCCATGTTCTTTATAGAACTTCTCAAACTCTGCCGAACAAAACTCACTACCGTTGTCAGTTCTCAAACACTTAATCTTTTTACCAATTTGATTCTCTACAAAAGCTTAAAACTCTTTGAACTGACTAAAGACTTCATATTTTCTTCTGAGAAAATAAATCCATGTCCTCCTACTATAATCATCAATGAATGATACAAAATATAACGACTTAGAAATCGAAGGAACATTCATAGGACCAAACACATCAGAATGAATTAGATCCAACACATTAGAAGACTTGTAAGAACTAGAGTAAAACTAAACACAGTTTTTCTTTCCATATACAATATGTTCACAGAAATCAAACTTGAGATTACAATCATTTAAACCCTTGATGAAGTTTTTATTTTTCAGATCTCTAAGACCCTTCTCACCAATGTGACCAAGTCACTCATGCGACAACCTTGTCTTCTCAGTTGGAAGTTTCATTTCCAAAGCATTGGAACCCTTAGGTACCTAGAAAGCATGACCATCAAAAGTTGAAGCAAAACACTTCTTTGCTACTAGTTCCAATGGTGAGGATGAAGAATCTAAAGCTCTTTTCTTCGAAACGAAAGAACTATTGCACTGAACAGTGCATGCATCTAGCTGAAATAGAGTACATCTCTGAGTACCCTAAGCAAGCACCATAGCTCCTCTCATCATCTTGCATCCTCCACTCGAGAAGACAACCTGCACACCCATATTGTTCAACTTATAGAAAGAAGGTGTTATACTAAACCAGGAATGTACAAAATGCCATTGATCCCCTTCACTCATCCATCAAGGAATCAGATCAAGACTCTTCCATGACCAATGATTTTCAAGTGCGAGTCATCACCTAGGTACACCTTCCCACCATCAAGCTCTTCATACTTGGTAAACCAACCTCAATGTGAGGTCATGTGGAAGGAAGCACTTGAGTCTATCCACACATCTTTCAATGCATGGGTGGCCAAGGTGGAAACAAAGCATTACCATCATCTTATGAATTGTTAGAATTTGAATCAGATAAGTTCTTCTTTTTCTTCTTCTACTCCTTACACTCCCTTCGGAAGTACCCAAATTTGCCGCAGTTCCAACACAATGCCTTGGACTTTCTAGGTGACTTATATCTCCCACAGGATTTTGATCTATGCTTCTCTTATTTCTTGTCCTTCTTCTTCCCTTTATCTTTGGATCTACGATGAACGACAAGAGCCTCCTTAGCTGACTTGGAAGACTTTCTCCACATCTCTTCAGACAACAGTGAAGAAACCACTTCATCCATCTTCAAGGTGGTAGTAGTACTCCCAATGGCCATGACAAGGTGGTCCCACAAGTATGGTAAAGAACAAAGCAAGGTCATGCAACGATCCTCCTCCTCCATCTTCACACCAATGAAAGTTAACTGAGCAACCAACATGTTAAAGGCATTCAAATGATCTATAGCAGATCCTCCACACTAGTACGAAAAGAGTAATATATTACTAAAAAAACTACTAAAAACTACTTATAAATGACCAATCATGGTCACGTGACCATTAGTAGTTTATTGCCAGTCATTTATAACGTGACCAAATTGATGACTAAACCATTTTTAGTCATTTATTGGTTGTTTTGATTGATTGATTTAGTAGTATATTTAGTCATTGATTGTTGTAATCTGGTCACTTATTTAGTCATTAATTTAGTCATTGATTGTTGTTAACTGGTCACTTATTTAGTCATTTTTATTCACTAATTTAACACTGGTCATATATTTAGTCATATTTATTCATTGTTCACTGATTTATATCAATTGGTAATATATTTAGTCAGTTTAATTATTAATTGACATCAATTAGTAGTATATTTAGTCATTTTGAAGCTTGCAATCTATGTAGATTTCCATCTAGAACTAATTGTTCTCTTTGCACATGTCTCTTTGATTATATTCATTGAATGCTCTGTAAGAGGAGTATTGTGAGCTAAGCAATATATTCCACATTTGGATTTCATCTTCCTTGGTTTTATTTCCCCACCATCTTGAATGACTTCAATTTATTATGTTGGCTCATGAGATCCTCTTTTTATGCAAGAGACCATGGTATCTGTGTCATTATTTTGTTCTTGCCTCTTCATTTTGCTCTTGCTGTGTATCTACAATGTCTATCTATCCCCGTAATTGTCGACTTCATTTCCCTGTTCAACCATGGGAACAACCAATGCACTAAAGCATCAACTCAAATTTCATGGCTAGGGCCTTCAAACTGCTCGATGAAGAGGTGGAGTATGCTTTGATAGATGTATGTGATAGAGATTTCCTGCTACAATCCAGGGTATGTTATGCTTCGCATCTGGTATCTCATTTTCTCTCAAATGGGATGTACTTATTTCATCAAGTTAATAAGGTTAAAAGGATAGCATCAATTTTTTTCATGAATATCTAATCCTAGATGTCAAGCTATTTGAAGTTTTTACTACTTATAATCTCCATGATAGCTCAACCTTGGTAGGGGGACTCTTCCTCCATGAAGATATCATTAATAAACCTAGTTTTAACTGTGTTTATCAAGCGATGATTTCAAGTTTGCAATCAGGTAACAAAGAGCTCTTTGATAAGTCACCGCGAGCTCACAATTCTACATTTGGAAGGTCCAATAGGGAACAGATAGAGGAAGTATTCAATGCATGGAGCTTCTTGTCAAATTTCCAACCACTGGTAGTTCCCCTCACCAATGATGTTGACACAGTCCTTTCTGCAAAGAATCCAACTGGGGGTTCATGGCTTCAGGGTTGCGGATTTAAATATGGACAACATGTGAACCACTCTTTCTATTTTAAGTTTTTGGCTTCGCTGTAACTTTGGTTTCCTTTTTGGCCAGAAAGGGCCTTTTAGATCTGTAGCTCTGTTCAGGGCTCTTAGTTAAAATGCTCTATTATTTTATCTTTTTGGCGAGGAAGGGCCTTTTTTGTAATCTGTAAAAACATTTTTATTAATACTAATATATTATGATGCTCTAAGCATCCTTACCGATTAAAAAAATGTCAACCCTAGTTCATGTGTTGTCTCAGTAAAGACCTGTACCATGAAAGAATCCATTAATTATACATAAATTCCAAATTAAGTTGATGAGAAAAGATCTTTGATATCCAACTAGGAAGCCTTAACATCCAAAAATTACTAACCTGATGTTTCACAACAAGTTTCCCAACTATGACATCATCTTTACTTAAGAAACCAGATATTGATCCACTACCATATTGGATCTCATAGGATTGTCTTTCACAAACAACAAATGATATATATTAATTGTTTAGCAGCTTCCTTAATATCCCCATGTAAGCAAACTAAACTAAGTGAGGTTGAGGGTCTGAAGTAGAGTACCATCTTCTTGGTATTTGCTTGACTTTGATGACTTGTATCTTGAATGAAAATAGTAAGCTAGCTGCACTGTAAAATCATTGTTACAAAACTAACCACAAAATCCAACTGGGGGTTCATGGCTTCAGGGTTGCGGATTTAAATATGGACAACATGTGAACCACTCTTTCTATTTTAAGTTTTTGGCTTCGCTGTAACTTTGGTTTCCTTTTTGGCCAGAAAGGGCCTTTTAGATCTGTAGCTCTGTTCAGGGCTCTTAGTTAAAATGCTCTATTATTTTATCTTTTTGGCGAGGAAGGGCCTTTTTTGTAATCTATAAAAACATTTTTATTAATACTAATATATTATGATGCTCTAGGCATTCTTACCGATTAAAAAAAATGTCAACCCTGGTTCATGTGTTGTCTCAGTAAAGACCTGTACCATGAAAGAATCCATTAATTATACATAAATTCCAAATTAAGTTGATGATAAAAGATCTTTGATATCCAACTAGGAAGCCTTAACATCCAAAAATTACTAACCTGATGTTTCACAACAAGTTTCCCAACTATGACATCATCTTTACTTAAGAAACCAAATATTGATCCACTACCATATTGGATCTCATAGGATTGTCTTTCACAAACAACAAATGATATATATTAATTGTTTAGCAACTTCATTAATATCCCCATGTAAGCAGACTAAACTAAGTGAGGTTGAGGGTCTAAAGTAGAGTACCATCTTCTTGGTATTTGCTTGACTTTGATGACTTGTATCTTGAATGAAAATAGTAAGCTAGCTGCACTGTAAAATCATTGTTACAAAACTAACCACAAAATCCTCTTTAATTAAAATAATCCTTCTAGATATTTCAAGACAAGATATTTCAGTTAATTTCTAAGAAAGCTAATTTCACTATTCAAACAACCATC
This sequence comes from Cunninghamia lanceolata, assembly GCA_027924645.1. NCBI lineage: Eukaryota > Viridiplantae > Streptophyta > Pinopsida > Cupressales > Cupressaceae > Cunninghamia > Cunninghamia lanceolata. The sequence continues at coordinate 11,763,710 of BSBN01000916.1, read as the reverse complement.
AATCTATTTACTCTATATAATTTCCCAGAATTCAGAATTTGAATGTAATGAAACTAACCATAATTACCAAATATTTGACATTGAAGCACTCTAGAACACCGACATTGTAATCTTTGCTTGTGTTCTAGATGTATGCAGTCATGTAGGTTTAGTGGATGAGGGTTGCACATACTTCACACATCAGTAACCCTTATTGCATTACATATATAGTTGATCATTAGGTATGCATGGTTGACCTTCATGCCCATGCTGGCTATCTTAAGGACACCCTAAACATTATTACTAAGATGCCAGTTAAACCTTTGGTACCTATGGATCATAATGAAGGGACATCCATCAAAGCATAAAAATAGGGATTTTTTGGTCGTATGTTGTAGTTACAAGTGCCTTGCTAGACATACATGAAAATATGGAAGCATAGACAAGGCAAGCAAACTATTTCAAAAAATGCCTCAAAGAAATATGATATCATGAAATGTCATGATTAAAGGATATGTTTAAAATGGGTTTTTCTGAAAAGTCCTTAGAAAATTTTAAGAAAATGCAACCAGTGGGTGTAAAGCCCAACTCCCAACTAAGACTTAGATTCAGCTACATATATACAATCCCCAACCCAATAATCAAATCCATAAGATTTTGATTTGATTTTCCCAAACTCAAGCTTTTAGCCTGGGTACTGGGCTACAAACTCTACAAAAGCACTCAACCCAAAAGAAATGGCCTAAATTTTCAAAAAATACCTCATTGCTTTAGCAAGCATGCACTACTTTTGTTGGATATTGATTCAACCAAAAGACACAGACCAAAAGCAACTAAGGCCTTATATTTAACTCCAATCTTTCAATAATTATATAAGTTACAAATCAACCCATAATGTTTCATTTAGGATTTAAAATTTTACCTTTGAATAGCATGACAAAATTAAGTATGTATGGTTTCATAATAGGTGAAATACAACTAAAAGTTCACCATCAACAAGGAGATTATTTACCTAGAGCAACAACTGGATAAGGAACTGGTGGTTGTGAAGGTGATGTTCACTGGCCATTAAGAGGTCCTAAAGTAGGACTAGGTCTTGTTAGTGGAGGACCTTGCATAAATCATGAGAAATTATGCATGATCATTAGGACCTCTATCAAGTCATTAAAGGTATGCACAAGCTTTTTAAGGGTCTGTGAAGTTTTCTTAGGGTTTATGAGATATTTGTAAGGTCTATATAGATAGACTTCTGGAAACCCTATGGAACCCATAATAGGCCTATATATGGCCTAGCCAAGACAAGAATAGAAAGGTTTGTAGTCATTCATTAGGACCATTAAAAGTTCTCATAGTCCCACTTGGTTTTATGCATATTTCCTTCCATAAATCCATCTTAGGGATCCATATTTCTTTTAAAACTATTCTAGGAATCATTCATAAGCACCCCATACCAAGTCCATGTGAAAGATATTTGTATTTTTTCCCATTGATGTGTTTTTGTTTCTCACCGTAGTCCCGCAAGTCACTCAAAAGGTCTTGGTGGGTGTATGGAAACCAAGGATAACAATGGAGTAGTTATCGCTATCCTACAGTGCTATGAAGAGATTGCACTTGTGGCATTGTGGTATACAGAGATCGATTACCAAAGCCCCACAACAGTCTCAAAATGAAGTGGTGAGCTGGAGGTATAAATTTAAGTGGCATATGATACTTCACCGTGGTCCCTCAAGAGAATAACTGACAATAATGTGGTAAGAAGGAGTAGAGGAAAATAGTACACGATGCCCCTATGGCGGCCTCAAGTGAGGCTTGCACTATGGCGGTAAGAAGGAGCAGAGGAAAATAGTACACCACTCCCCTGCGGTGGCCTCAAGTTAGGCTTGCGGTATGGTGGTAAGAAGGAGCAAAGGAAAACAATTCATGGTGATATAGTTGAATTTTTGAGACAATATTTCTCATTGGCCTAATCAAATCAAAGAACTCTTTTTCTACCTTTTATCCACTATTCTTTTATGAGCTGAGTAATTTCAAATTTGATTGTTGTCATTTGCAATGCATTTCTATTGCATTTCAATCTAAAACATTTGATCCATTGTTGGATTGTTGTCACCTTTAAAGACATAAAAATGTACCTATTCTAATATTTTTAACTTATGACAAGTCAAATTGGGTTGTGCTTGTTTAGTAGCTAGTTGAAATTTAATTTGAATGTACTACTTCTTGATGTTCCCCTTGACTCATTATCATTTTTGTTTATCATCTTGCTTTTTGGCTAGCAACAAACATGTGATGCATCTATTGTGATGTCCTATGGATGGTGGCTTTTTCCAAATTATTTTCAAACCATTTTGAGTTCTAGGTGTACACCTTGTGGAGACTTATGACATATTTCTATGCTTAATTTTTTTTCCAAGGTTATAGTGAGCTGATAAATACAATTATTCAAAAGATAGTGGAAATAATTTTGGAACAATTATCTAAGTTCTCTCTTAATGTTTAGATTTGTGTAATTTTTGATTTTGCATATTTTTAATAGCCTTGTTTGACAAGTCTTGGAAATTGGTTTCAATGGGTAAAGCTTCCATCTGGAGCTAAGAAGATTGTCCAAGTAGTTACAGAGCCATGATTGGTCAAGTTACTGGTGGTGGAAGGACAAAAAAGCCTATACTCAAAGTTGGCAATGCATATAGAGTCAAAAGCAACTATTGGCCCAAGGTTCATGGTGTGGCAGTGAATCCTTTTGAGCATCCTCATGGTGGTGGTAATCATTAACACATTGGGCATGCCAGTATTGTGTGTTGTATAGAGAAGGCTTAGCATGTACACGTACTTAATCATAATTAAACAATTATAGAGCTCTGATTATTTAAAAATGTCATCTTTTAGTTTCTTTTTTCTTTAGGTTGCTTTGTGTCAACAATTTATGGGGACCAAGTTGTAAACCATGTTTCCTATTATTGTTTCTTATCACTAGTGGTTTACTCTTGATTCAAAATTTTGGGAAAGTCTTCAAACTAGGTTGTAATGCTTGTTTCCTTGTATTGTTTAAGGCTTATTTTAGGCTGCCCTATTAATTGTCTTTGTTATTTTTGATTCTTTCTTGAGTGCTTGTTATTTGCTTTCAAATCATAGAAATGGCAAAAATATTGATGATTTCTTAGTATTATAAACTATGCAATTTCTATTTAAAAAAAAGTAATTATTTGGAGGAGTCATTTGATGTATCATTTGGAATGTTCTCAACTGTACAAAAAAATGAGAAGATAATGTGCTAATTTGTCATCACTTTTGCTGAGTATGTTTCTTACTTTGTTGTTTTTTTAAAACTATTTGTCTTTATATGAGATGCATTGAGGCTTCCATGGTATTGTGTTAGAGATCTTATGACATGATAATGCAAGTATGTGATGAAGTAGAAAGATAAAGACCTGAGAAGCCAATGGCCATATGATTCTGAATGAAAGGAAGTAGAAAGATAAAGACTTGAGAACCCAAATAATTGTCATCTTGCACAATAAATTGATAGATTTTAGAGTTGAAATTTGAGAGGTCATATTTTTGAATTGTTAGGCTTGATAATTTTGAGGGTAAATTAATTGGATAATAGAGCTGAAATCTAAGGGGTAATTTTGTTGAATTGTATGTTGGGTTTTGGAGTTAAATTTGAAGGGAAACCTTGCTATCAAGTGCCCTTTATTTTCTATTTAGTTTTTTAGATGTGCTAAATGCAAGTAAACATGTGGCAATGAGTACTTTCAAGTGCTAGGAAGCATGAGTATCATTTGTATGGTGCACAAAAGCATATAATTTTATAGTGTTGATATTGATGATTAAAATTGGTTGTGCCGTCTAGCTACTAACAACTGCATAGGGTGTAAGGCAATCATGATGATGCACTATGCAACTTGTGACTATCATTGGTCTAGAGGTGTAGATCTTTACAAGCAACTAAACTATCTTCACTTCTCTACAAACCAGAGGGAGGTTGTAGAAGTGGGATCCAAAAGGGAACCTTTGAAAAGAGATGATCTAGGTCTAAAATGGTTGCCAGAGGACATAAAAACAACCCAGATTTGCCAAAAATATCATGACCCTTGTTTGAGAAAACTCTCTATCCTCAGCAAACTTGAAGAAGAAAGAAGTCCTTAAAAGGAAGAATTTAACTCTGTATCTAGCCTCATAGATTCCATATCCATCCATAGAGTTTTACGTCATCTAGTCTTCTTCCCATGAATTTTCCTATGAGAGGAAAATCATCATGCTAAAAGGACATTTTAGTTAGATGATCATCAGGGAGAGAAACATCCAAAAGGGTGACTTCCATATCATAGGAAAAAAGTTATAAACCCTAGATTGATCTGTAAGCTCATCGCTTGGGCATTTTAAGCCAAGCTAAACCACCTAAGATGACCCCAATTAAGAAAAATTAAACCCCATTTTAACAACAGAGAATATTGAATACTCTTTAGAACACACTAACACTAGTATTAATAACCAATAATTCAACACAATAATGACTATTTAGGGGACTAAACTATGATAGGGCTGTCAGAAACTGAAATGGGTATTAAGCAATATAAGATTATTTGTTATTTTCTTTTTAAAAAGTTTGCAAGGTTGAGGCAGTTCTTCTACAATTAGCTGAAACCCTGATACTTCACAACTGAGCTTTGAACTTTGTGCATCCCTAATAAGAGTGGGGTATTGTTTGAGTACTAATAGTCAACAGATTGAATTAGATTTCAGTGTCTATATTTATAGCATCTGACAAATGGGCATAACTGAAACAAAGTACCAAACGAAGAAAAAAATTATAGTTTAAAAAATGCATGAATACCAGACCTACTAGTAAGGTTCCTTGGTGATTGAATGCAATGCATCTAGCCATGCCCTTCTCTATAAACTCTTCTATCACTTCCGAGAAATCCCTCTGAAATGGGTCTACCCAATACAAAATTTAACAAAATACAATAAAATTAACATCTTCAAGAGATTGTGTTCCAATTCATCAATGCGAAGAGAGGGACATCAATGAGGCTTACCTATTTTTGACCACGAATTCAACCCCTATACATCACATCCAATGCATGAACAATGTCTTGAGCCTAGATGTGATCAGGTTTCTTTTGTTTGAATTATTTTTCATGGAAAAAATTTCCCTCTCTAAATTTCCCTCTTTCCAATTCAGAATATTTTTTTAATTTCCCTCTCTTTCTAATTTTTATTTGTGTGACTAATTATTTAGTCATTTATAGCTATGTTTTTTACCCACCATCAAATTAGTCATTTATAGCTGTGTTGCAAAAAATACTAGAATTTAATCATTTTTAGTTGTCAGGACCAAAAGTTTTAGTCATGTAGTCATTTATTTGCCAAAATTCTACTAGTGCCATCTTCCATCCTCAAAGAATACAACTTCTCCTATAGGAATAACTTGTTTACTAGGGATTTATCCTGATAAACATCTCCAAGCTTCTTCCATAGGTCTTTCACGGTCTTCTCTTCATGAACATTTAACAAGATAGAATCAACTAAACAGAGTCTCACAAGACCCTTAGATTTTTTATCTTTGAGATCCCATTCTAGTTGCGACATTGCCATTGGTTTTATGTTGGACATAGCTTCCCATAGATCTCGATCCATTAGCATGTCCTCTAGTTTTAGTTTCCACAACTCAGAATTACTACCATTAAACTTCTCTAAGTCTATCCTTCTAGATGTTCCTGCCATCTCCTTCTTGTAACAAGATCACATAATACTCTACATAGACTCCCACTCAATCAAATATCAGTACAAAAAACCCCTACCCAACAACTAGGATCAAAGGTGATCAAGATCTGATACCAACTGAAAGGAAGAAAGGTACACAGAAACACTTCCTACACCAATCTCTTGAGGGGAATAGTGTGCAAATTTTTAGATCCTTATAGTTACAGTTATGTTAAACATATAATAGAGAGATTAAACAACATACAACAACACATAGAATGCAAGTGACATAAAATGTACGTGGGGAAAACCCTTTCAGGTGAAAAACCCAACACTCCAAAACCTGTATAGTGTATTATCAAATCTATAATGGATTACAATACACTTGCAATGAAAGTTCTTTCAAGAGTCTTCAAATGTTAGTTCTGGAGCAATTCCAATAGCATAATAGTACCTGTAAATCAACTATGCAACTCCAACACCAAGTACCTGCATATATAGAGTTTACAAGGCCATCTTGGGAAGCTTCTAGAGATGGGCACCCAACTCAGCCTCATGGTCAAAATCCAACGCCTTGGGACACTTGGAAAACATGCAAGCAACCTCCATTCAACCATCATAACATGCAAATTCGACTTTCCCAATGTGGAGTGCTCCAACCAAGAATAGGCTATGATAGATGCTCTTACACATCTTACAATTGTCATAGAATCTACCAAACACAACAACATTTACTGTTGTAAGAGAATTTGTGATACAAGACTAGAATAATAGCATAGTCCTCTTACAACATGTCATAGTCAAACTTGGGCACTCAAAGATGCCTTCCTCACATGCAAATATACTCTCCAACACTTTCTTCACTTTTCATAGGAATTTCTAATTCTGGCTCTTACATGTCATAGATTTCGTTATACATAATAAATCCTTCCACATACCTCAAGATGCCAACACATGGCATATTAGTGTCACCTCAAATGGGACACCTAGGGTCTCATGTGTTGACCATCCAAGTCATATCACAAGTAGGATGACATGTCACTATGCCACCTCACACTAAATGACAAAACAACATGTGCAAGCATAAATACAAATTAGGTTAATAAATAAATATACAAATAAATATCAAATGCTAGGAATTTGTAAAGGTTGAGACACCTTAATTCCCAACAATTTTGTTAGCCTCCATATAGTCCCTTAACAACATCAGTTGCTCTTCATCCAAATTATCTCTACCATGAGGCTAGAAATGAGCATTCACCACCTCTTTTCTATAAACCAAAGTGAGACCTTCTTTGAGAAGGATAAAGAACCTGATCTTCAAAATGATCTCCATGATAAATGAAACTTGTGTCACAATATTGAAACATGTGAGATCAAAGTATGAGTCAGCAAGACTCCTTCTTTTGTCTTTAAAGAGTTTATCATTTCTTGCTTTCTAAATCTGCCACAGAATTTCATTTGTGAGGATGAACCAAAACTCATTCAATTCTTTAGAAAATATATCCACATAACTAAAAATAATTTCATGCCAACTAAAACCTTTCTTATTATCCCACCCCAAACAATTCCCCAAAAACATAGCCCAAGAATTTTTTTGCAAATAGATAATGAAAAATAAGTTCTCAAAATTTTCAACAGTACTGTACAACTTGCAATCATTAGCAGGAACACTATCATTTTGGACACCATTGAACACAACAAGTTTATTAAGAATGAGTAACAGCCTAAAAAACAATTTTTTTTTTCACTACTAGAAGAACATAGATGCATGAAGACAAATGACAACTCCTTATCAGACCAATTCAAGTTCCAACTATTATTGAATCTAATAAAAATTTCTCTTGTGCTAGCCAGAAGATCATACAGTTTATTGGAACTCATCTTATCAAACATGGTGCCATCTCTCCATTTAATATTAACCAAAATATCAAAATTAAATTTCATTTCCATTAGGAACTTAACACTAAAAATGCCTTCTGCAAAACATAAAATGTTCTCCGTTGAGAATTAGGGAGACCAAAACTACTTTGCAGATCCTACCAATTTATAATGTAACCCCTCTAAACAATATCCTCAAAGTCACAAATGCCTTTAGATTCTCAGAATTTAGAAGAACATCCATGTGTCAAGGATAAAGGTTTATTATTCAAGTGCAAATTCCACCAAGCAGACGTAAAAGCCAAAAAAACACTATCTATTCTGGATAAGACATATTTATTTTTGATCAAATGTTTCACACTCTCCCATGCCCTCCAAATACTTCCAAACACATTTGAACCAAAAAGACAAATAGAGAAGCTCCCAAACATTAAGTCCTAAGGGTGCAAAACATTCCAACTCTTGCCCTTCTTAGGATTGGACAAGGCAATATTATTCCTAATTAAAAATTTCTAGGGATCAGAGCTATCAAATGCCCTTAAAATCCATTTAGCAGCCAAAGCAATGCCCTAAATTATATTATCTTTAATCCCAAGACCTCCCTTGTTTTTAGGTAAGCAGCACCAAGCCCAATTAACATGCCTTTTCTTGTTTCTTTTGCCATCGAACCAAAGAAAGTCTAATAATTTTTTGAATTCTAATCATTTGATTACTTCCAAAAAACCATGTTGAAGCATAATTAATACTATGAGAAGCCATGACTTTCTGGAAAATTTGTACTCTTCCTACAAGAGACAAAAGATGAGTTTTCCACTTGGAGTTCTTCTTTTAAATCTTCTTAAGCATCCACTCCCACATCTCTTTTAGAGATGGGTCAACTAAAAATGGGATCCCCAAGTATCTTACAATTTTATTTGGGCCACCCTATTGCCAGTTGGAACCACCTAGCCACTCATGAGGATCTTCCTTCCAACTTAAAATAATAGATTTGTGATCTGCAATTTTAGCCCCAGATGCCCCACAAAAGATGGAGAGGCTATGAAAAACATTCATAAAGTTACCTTGATTCAATTCTAAAAAAAGAGCAGCATCATCTACAAAATGGGAACTCAACAATTCATCTTTATTAGGCACAATAACACCCTTGATAGAAGGAACAATACAATTAGTTTTCAAGATATACTGCAAAACATCAACAACAATAATGGAAAGAGCACAGGTCTAAAGGATAGCCTTACCTAATAGACCTTTAATGAACAATTGTCTCAGACAGAGAGCCATTAACATCAATTAGAGTAGAAGCATCCTTAAACATCACCTCAACCCAAGAACAAAAGATTCTAGGAAAGCCAAAGGCTTCCAACACTACCAAAACAAAACCCCACTCAATTCTATCATATACTTTTTCAAAATCAAGAAAAAACATGCACACCTCTTGTCCTAAAGATTTGGCCCAATTGAGACTCTCCCAGCTAGTGATAAGGTTTTCCAAAATATATCTACCCTTGATGAAACTAGTTTGATTAACTGAAATGATCTTTTTCAGGATATCAGTCAACCTATAGGCCAACACTTTGCCCAAAATCTTATAAGAAGAGTTCTAAAGAGTAATCGACCTCTAGTTTTTTATCTGAGTTTTGTTACCTTGGGAAGCAATTTGATCAATCCTTTATTAATATAGCCCCCAAAGGAACCTTTCTCAAAGGCCTCATCATACATCTCCTTCAAATCATCTACAATCCAATCACAATTGCCCTTATAGAATTCAATTGGGATTCCATCAATCTGGGGAGACGTACTTGAACTAAAGGAGTTGAAAACCTTTACAATCTCATATTTGGAAATGACCCTGCTAAGCTCCTCAATGTCATCATCATCTAAATTATTTTGGATGATCCTTTTACAGAAATTTCTAGCTTCAAACTTTTACCATAATCCTCAGAAGAAAACAACTCCTAATAAAACCTGAAGAAGGCTTCACCCATCACTTTAATGTCATTTCTCTGACTATCCCCTACCTGAATTAGCCCAATTTTTTCTTTTCTATGCTTAGACTTTGAAATATTGAAAAAATATTTAGTCCCTCTATCCCCTGCATTAAGCCAATTGATTCTCGCTCTCGCCTTTTCTCCTCGATTTTGGAAATTTTGAATAGACCTCAGATGTTGTTTGGACATCACCGATTCATCTAGTACTTCCTTATCCATCATATTGTTATGCAATTTAAGTTCTAGATCAAGATGTTTTCTTCCAGCCATTTCTCTTCCTGCCTTCTATCCAATGCTTTCTTTTTCCCACAATTTTAAAAATTTCTCTCCAAGCATGAGTTAACTTATCCCATCTATCAATAGAAAAAGTTATAGAGAGACTTTTAATAATCTTCCTAACCTTGACTATGCATGAAAACCAATCCTTATCTTTGAGTAAGGATGTATTAATCTTGAAAACCTTATTCTTGTTTCCAGTGTCCTTCTGCCTTAAATCCTTGGGTGTAATGCAGGTCTCAAATGGGGAATGATCAAACATGGTAGAGGGAGTAACTTGGATAGGATACTCATCATTTTTGAAAACAAAATCAAACAATTTTTTATCCACATAGAACCTATCCAACCTTGAATACACTCTCTTGACCAAGACCTAATTATTGTACCATGAGAACCAAATTTTCTTTTTGGTACCCTTAAAATTTTCAAAAGGGTCCCCCAAATTGAGAATCCTCCTCATTTTAGACCAAAAAAATAACTCATTACCTTTCCACAATAACTCATTTCCACCTTGTTTGTCACATTTATTTTCAATCAGATTAAAATTGATAGACAAGATCTAATGAGCTTTAGGCAAGGAAAGAGACATCCAATTCCACATTTTACATCTATCCTTATACACATTAGGTGCATAGATGAAACAAATACCCACTTTAATGTTTTTAACTTCAATACTAATCCAAACAATCCTATTGCAAGGAGAACAACCATTTTCAACCACAAAGGAAGCCCAAGAGTCCTTCAATAGAATTTCAGCACCACCCTTACCTTTCTCATGTTGAGTATATAATGAGACAGACTTCCTCCAAAAAAATTTAAGAACAACATCAAGCTAAAAACCCACTAATTTAATCTCTTACAAGAAGAGAATATCCAGGTTATTTTTACCATTAAAAAAGGGCCTCAGCAAATCTTTTCTATTAGGGGACTCAAGCCCCCTGACATTCCAACTAACACAATTCAAAATCATTTAGAGGGAGACTTTGAAGCCCCTGGCTTCTGATTTTTATAAAGTCTATCAAAACATTTAGGGATTTTATCATCTTTTCCTCTTTTAGAACACTTCTCCTCCCCCACTTCCTGATCAAGGGGTTTTATTTTCTTATTATATACTTCTTTAGAAGAGATATCAACCACCATATCCTCACTAGAGGGAGGAGTGCTGAAACAAACCAACTCAAATTACATAATGCTTGAGAACTCACAATTTGTTCTATTTCAATAGATTTACTTCTATTTGGTAGCATAGGAGGGGGGTCAACCTAACCATGGTCTGACATAGCCCTAATTCTCTCTAGGGCTATTTTCTAGGCTCTTTTTTGACAAACTCTCCTAGGGCACTTTGGCAGACCCCATCCCCAACCCCCTATTCCTGCTTTACAGGAATGACCACATACTTTTCTTCCTCCAAGAGGGAGAGTTTTTGGTTCTTGTCCACTCTTCCAAGATTCACAACAAGATCATCATTCTTTTCTCTAGTGTATACTTTCGTCCACTTTTCCAAATGATCCTTACCATTAGGGACTTTATCATTTCCCATAGTCTTGACATTAACATTAGCATCCACCTCAATAGGTTTGTTTTGTATTATCTTTACTATTATTCCTAACCCCTAAAGGTCTATTTTTCATAATAGGATAGTCTTTCCTCTAATGACCATATTTTTTACATAAAAAATAATTGTTCAAATTACCTAGAAGGTCAATGTTATAGACCAGATAGTTATTAACCAATTTTAGTTCCACAACCTATGAGACTTCAATATATAGCTTGAGTGAAATCAGAACCTAAGCATTCAAATGTGGAAGGGTAACCCTAGTTTCTTTTATTTGTAAAACTTCCCCTAGAGGTTTCAAAAGGTGGGGGATAAATTTCCATAACTGAGGAGCTAACTCAATTTCTATCCACCTTAGAGTTGAGAATTCCAAATTTTTCTCAGGTTTAGTTTTAAACGACCAGGGAACTATCCTAAAAATAGAATGCCCAATATTCTATAATTCCTTTTTTAGGATTCTTTCTTGCATTTTATGGTTTTTAAAAAATGACAAACAGACCCTTCTATATCATCCTGCAGAAATTAACATACAACCCAAGTTTTTTCCCCAAACTTTCCCTAGGCAATCATCAAAAAATTTCCTTAATGGAAGAAGATTAATATCCAAACACACAAAGAATATGGCTATGATATTCAACTTGTTTTCTTCATCTTTCACAACCTGAAGCATATCTGTAGAGGGAGAAATAGTGACCACCTTGACAAGAGAATGAATCTTACCTTGTCCTCCTTCTCCAAGTAACTTTCTTTTGATTTAATAGATGCCTCCCAACCCTCTCCTTCCATTTTCAAAATCCTTACCAACCTTGAAGATCACAAAATCTAGAATAGCCTTAGAAAACCTAGAGCTTCCTTGTATGGAATCTTGATTGATTCTTCTTCCAACACCAACAAAACCTTACCCATCTCTCCCACTTCCAACCCATAATTTTCAACTTTTAGAATGACCTATTTTTCCCCATATTTGTGGCTCATTACATCCTTATTAATGCCTTTGGATGATTCCAGCTGCATATTTCAGGCTAGCACGAGCAAAATTAATCCTATGACCCTTAACATAAAAAAGTCCCACCCCGACCAGACACACTTCCCCACACCTGGTATGAGACACTAGCAACCTCAGGGCAAAGATTGGTCCTGAAATCAGCACAAGACTTTATGATTATAGGCAATAAAGACACCAAATTCAAATTTAAAACAAGCATACATGAACATAACCATAAAAAAAGAACCAACAAGACAAAAAGGAGCAAAACACCACCAAGAAGACAAAGAACACCAAATAGAACTAGCACTGGAGAATTTGGGAGTATCCAAGGAAGAAGATTCTTTATCTCCCACACTCCTCTCAGAGGTCCTTCATCCAAACCATTGCTCACTCATATTCTCGATAATTTTTTTTTAATTTTACAAAACCACCACCAAAATAAAGAGCTACTTCTTATCTTTCTATCCATACAATTGTTTTAATATTTTGAATAAGTTAAGGTATTTATTTTTATTTTCTTTGAAGAGTGTCATCATATTCCTCTAGTCCATATGTATTAATTTTTAAATAACTTTTGACCCACTTATCCAAATTTGAAAATATATATCATTCTTCTACACTTCATTTTATACACATTCAACAAAAAAATAACATTTTAAATTAGTTTTGTGCAAGTTATGTGATGCACATGCTCAATGATATAATTTTTAGGATGCATCCATATCGAAAAATCACAAAAAAAAGCAATAAAAAATATAAAACTTGTAGTACTCACTCTTGGCTATATTTCAACCAACTAGTTTTAAAAATACCTAATGTAGCAAAAAATATAGTGGGGCACACATCGGACACTATGTTATATTTTAGTGATAAATACAAAAACACTTTTGTGTGTGCTCAACATTTTAGCCCCTTAAGCTCAACCATTCTTTTAAAAAAAATAGTAGTTTAGAAACTAGACTGGGAGTACTACAATTCTTGTTCTTATCATATCATTAAATTTTGAGTGTACACATCTTGAATTGCTTGTCCAAGTTTATCTTTAGTAGATTTGAGGAAGAAAAAAACATGGCCACTTTTGACCCCCATTTTGTCCCCCATTTCCATGCACTTACCCATGACACTTATCCTTCTAAATCACTTCCCAATGGTTTCCTTCTTCTACACACACATAATATTCTTCTCTAATTTTAATGAAAAAGTGTTTTATGGTGGATATTCTAGGGGAAAAATATTGGGGGCAACATCCTTTCTCACCCTATTCTTGTACTTCATGGTCCCTTTCTTTCTATCACTCATTATATATAGGTTAATGATGCATTTCCTTATCTAGATAATTTTACTTATTCCCTTCCTTTCTTATCATCCTTCTCATGAATTTCTCATTCCTTTCCTCAAATTGATTCCCTTTGTTTATGCAAGCAATTTGAGGGGTATATATTCTAAAAAAATCTTTATGCTCATCTACATTACACAATTCTTAAAGTGGCCCTTTGTGGGTCCTACAACACACACTTTGGTTAGGTGACTCAATGGCATGGATCCTACACCACACAATGGTTAAAGTGACATCTTTGGTTCCTACACTACATTCCTAGTTAAAGTGATTATTCATAAGTCATATACTATTCTCATTAAAGTGATCCTTCATGGATCCTACACCACCTATACTAATCATATATTATATCCTTCATGAGGCCAACTCAATAACAACTCCATAACCATTGAATATATCATGATCTTATCTTAGTCAACTTTTACTTTTAGATTTCATGGAGGCCAACTCAATTGCATTTCCATGACTCCACTCTAATTTAATAGGATAAAATTGGATTGCTTAGAATGTGTATAATTTCTTTTCTATAAGTTTTTATGATATACATTGATTACTCTTCTTACGTTATTTGTAGATTTAAAAATGATGCTCAAGAAAAGACAAGAAAATGACATCAAGAAACAACTCTTCAAGTATCTTTTTAAATCAAGTATAACAAAAATGAAGACATCAACTTTTACTTTATCATACTTGATTTTTTTAGCTCACATATACACAAAAGTGGGGGAAAATATAGCATTTTTTGCTCTAGTTTGGAAATTGGTTTAGTGCCCTTGTTTATTAAGGGAAATAATGACTATTTTCATCACTTGGAACATCAGATTATCCCTAAACTTGCACCCAAATGACTAATAACCTCTTTCACACCTAAAGCCTCCAATTTTGTTCCCATTGTTGTATTTTTGACACCTCAGATGTTAGCATGTTTTTCTTATGTCCTCTAGAAAAGAGAGTGTGCATTAATGTCATCCTATTTCAAACTTGTCTTTTCTTGCCCCCTTTTCTCTCTCCTTTATATACAAAAACCCCAAGTTGCATCTAATGGTCAAAAGGGTTATGTTTGCCTTAATAAAAAGAATAAGGGAATGAATTTAACGAGACTTCATGAACACATAGTAGGCAGTTAGAGGAGCACTAAATGAGCACTAGAAAACACCTAGGGCATAAAAGAATTAATTAGTAGCATCCAAGGGACACACAGGAGCACCAAGCACACACCACCATGATCTACACAAGTTGATCTCCATTGTTGTAGAATACATACATTCATCTCTACTCCTTGGGTTCACACACCAAGAATTTCAAAATACTCATTTTAAATCATTAGGGATCTAATTGAGGTAGATCATTAATGTGCCACAAGAACCAATTCTTTCCCAGGTATCTATTTTTTAGCATAATAATTGGTGTAGTTTTTCTCTTAGAAGTTGTAGAGAATGCCAACATGAAAATAGGACACCAATGTGGATGTACAAGACATCAACATATCATGTAGACATCAGTGCAACTATAAATAGGACTACACTTGACAAGGTATTATCACTTGCAATACCATCCATAATGTCATAGAGACAAAATACAAAGAACTAAACATGATTCCAACAATGATTCCATTCTTCTTAACTTTATTTTCACATTGAATCTCAATATCAACTCTAAATTTATTAATTAAAAACTAAAATAAATATTTGAAACAAACCTTTATTATTTTTCATTCATATTGTATGATGAACTCACAATAACCAAAAGAATAATGACATGCATTATTTTTTATTAAGATAACGACGTTCTGAAAGGAGCCTCTCCCTTTTACATCAAAACATCCACCTAGCCACAAAATGATCCCCACGAGATGTGGGGGCATCAACAAAACAAAACAATGAAGACTAGAGAAGGAATAGTTAAAACCAAACAGAATAGCAAAGGAACTAGAAGGAACAAAGAGAGAACAAAGAGAGAACAACATAGTGGGAACCTAGCCTTGCTTGACTAGAATCTTCAAACCAAAGGAAACTTTCCCCACATTGGTAAGGAAAATGTCTTACTCTTTAGAGGAGGCTTCAATAGTGTCATCCTCCACCATTATAGCTTTATCCTTGACAACCTTCATAGTCCTAGCATGCATCCTCTTAGCAGGACCTTTAATAAGGATGGGGCCATCCTTAGTTATTTGGAATCTTCTTTTCTAGAGTTCATTTTGTAAAATGGATAGACTAGTGGCTGATTTTTTAACTGTATTCTTGTTGAAGGACATGAAGGTTCCTAGAAATACTTCTTACTTCTTCTCCATATAGTTGAATCTTTCTTTGAGACTCTACCATTCCCTATTAGTAGAAACTTGCCTTCCATAGGAGTCACCGAACTAGTGGTATCATTGACCTTGTTATGTCTTTTCAGGGCTTCGTGACCATGGATTTTTTGGGCATTGAATTCATCTATTCCACCAGTTATTTTAGGACTTGATTTTGAATGTTGACCACCTCTTCCACCTTGAGGACTCTACATGACAATTCAATGCACCCACTACACCTACTGTCACATTTGGGCATGCGAGTATTCTCCTTGGAATTTGAGGGTACACTATCATGAGGGGCCTCCAAAATCACTTTACCTTTATTTTTTGATGGTTTTAGTTTTTCCCTAGTAAGACGCCCCAAAAGGGTTCCTAAACACTAATATTTTAGGCTTGATTAAGGGGGTCAAGGTTAGGATTAGGGACTTTGATTTTGATGATGCTAGGCCTAGTACACATAGAAGGGACTTTCAAATGGGGAATAGGAAATGGGTTTCTCTTAAGTGAGGAGGGGAGTCCTTAGAAGTAGGAAAGGTAGGGGATGAATCACTAGGAATAACATCCACATTAGGGTCAACAGGGTCAAGGTCGATCTCAACAAGGTTAACAACTCTTGGGAGGATAGACCTAGCTAGGGTTATAGCCACCTAGTATCTCTTACACATATGGTTCCTATGGTTGTAGGGTTGTCATTGATGTCAACACTATCACAAGGTTGTCATTAGTGTGTGTAATAGTTTTCATGGTTGGATGTCAAGCTCCTGAAGTAGATACATTGAGATGGGAATTATCTAAGCATCAATAATATAGTTCATGGTAGGATGTCATGACTGAATATGATGTGATTTTTGAAGTTCGTGATTGGATGTCATTCCTTGATCATTGCATAATTAACTATGAAGTCAAATTTAGATGGGAATTAGAAGCATCAAGAAGATACATTAATATGGGAATTAGAAGCATCAAGAAAACACGTTAATATGAGAATTAGAAGGACTGACATGCTTAGATGTGTTGCTAAGGTTGGAAAGATCTTAGGTATGGCCTAAAGCATATTGTATAATCTCTTCTACTATTCTTGAGAATGCATGTGTTAATACAAAGAAAATTTGGCCTCTAAAAGTTGGTGATAGTCTATGTTCTAGAATGACTACCTTTGAAGATTGTCTGGGAGATTGCTCAACATTTCCATCAGTTTGGTATTGGGCCTTTGTGGATTGAAAGGTAGCTTAACATAGTAACAAATCATGTATATTCCAAGTTTCATGATGTTTGGACTACCGAAAGTATGTTTTGCAAAAGATAGTGTGAAGATAGTGTTGGTTTTGTGAAGACTTTCACTATAACAAAAGTAGAATGCTCTGCATTCCTCCACATTTGTAGATATGGCTATGTAGTTCTAAGGATATGATGAGGATGCAGTGAAGATGTTAATTCTAGAGTTTTCAATCATTTATCCTTCTGCTGTGAAAGTTAAGCATGATAAAGTTGTTGATAACTGAGGGGGGGTGAATGAGTTATCCTAATAATTCAACTTTCTATGCTTTCTTAACAGTTAATGCAATATTAGATCAAATAAGCATGCATGATCATAAAGTAGAAATAACACAAATACACATGACACAATGATTTGACATGGAAACCCTATTAAGGGAAAAAACCACAGGGTGATTAACCCAAGATATTATTCTCTGTGAGAAGAAAAGAAGATACAAAATGGCACTTGCCAATTAGGGCTCACTACTCAAGCACACTACTCACAAGAGGCTCACTGCCTACAAGAGACTCACTATCTACAAGAAAGGAAAGTAACTCAATGTTTGAACTGATGAGAAGCATCCACACATGCTGAGGTTCAGTTCCGGTTAAGCTCAATAGATTGATCTACTGCACTTCATTCTACTTTCTTTTGATACTCCTTTATTGTCACATTCCAGACCTGTCTTCCTGTCTTTCCTCTGCTCTTCTACTTTTCTTCACACCTATACATGCACCACACACACTTTCACATCTAAATACATCTTGTATATATATCCACACAAGTGATTTCATCACCTTCCTAGTTAGCATCTGGAATAGTCAATATTTTCCTCAAACTCTGATCTGTCGGCTAAATCCTTGCATACCAAGTAATGCGGATCAAGGATATACTTGTGGAAGTCATAAATCATGTTGGCCAATCATAACTTATGCCTTAAGAACCTTTACCATCATTAGTAACACATCCGGAATAATGTCTGATGCTTTGTCAGTCAGTTCTTCCTCTGTCCATACTGCCAATCAGGAACCTGACACTCAAGTATTCATATCTTTTTTCTTCATCTATCACTGGAGGCTAAATCCTTGGAATCCATTAGTCAAGGTACTCCTCTTGACTTCCCCAAATCCACAATTTACTGAGATACTTCTTCTGAGAGATCCAGACTTATCTGTCGGACCTTACTGACTGCTCTATTCTTGCTTACCGGACCTCAACACTTCTTCAATCTGACTTCCGGTAAAGACTCATCATGTCCTACAGATGAGTGGGCTAACCTTTGTTGCCATCAATGACAACATTCATGAATCCTCATAGTGTCTCTTGCCAACAATCTCCCCCTTTGGCATTGATGGCAACACTTAGTGAAAAATGACTAAGTGTCACACTATACTCCCCCTTGGCTGATGCTCTATCTTTATGTACATTTTCTGGAGCTCCCCCTTAGCTGGATTCCTCATTTTTCACTACTCTTCACTCCCCCTTTGACATCAATGGAAAAGGGTAGGATTCGCATATCAAAAATTTCAAAATTTCAACTATACTTAGTTGTATAAGTATATACATATGGCATACTTACATATACTGAAGAATGTCTACAAAAGTTGTCTTCAATTGGACAAATTTTGTTGCCCAACTTTCCTTCATTCTGTGCAAAAATTGATATATGACCGCTCAATAGGAATGCAAATGTATCTGCCCTTTTTAAATCTGTCAGATCACTGGTCCGGGCTATGATATGAGCTTCTTTTATGGCCTCATGCATGGCCTCTAACTTAGGGATAATTATTCCTCTAAGTTCATTCAACCTACTAATTCTATTTTTCTTGTCTTTTTCAACCTTTTTAATTTCATTCAAAACTGCAATCATCTGACATTCTTGATTTATTATGGATGTGCTAAGTGGATCAAAATTTTGAGAAAGTTTTGTTAGTTTGTCCTCTTGTTCTTCCATTTTCTTCTCAATCTCCATTGTTGCTTTAGACCAGGTTATACAAAATTTGTATACATCTCCTCCATCCTTGAGTGCATTTTCCAAGCTCTTTATTCCAGTACCCATAATTCTCCTGTCATTTGTTATTATCCCTTGCAACTTAGAGAATCTCTTATCCAAAAACTCTTTCCTGACCTTCTCATCAGCTGATTTCTCTAGAGAGTTGAAATGTGTACTAATACTATTAATCAGAGATTTGAGATTACCAAATGAAGAGGCTGAGGGATCTTTCTGAAAAGATGGCATGATCTTCTCCAAAGCACCGGATGTAGCTTCTATTAGCTCACAGTCTTCCATGTGAGAATTCAGGAGTTTTTCTTTTGCCTTTGCATTGGCAAATGAAGCTATCTTCATTGTTTGAACTGGGGAGAGAGAATCAAAGTTAAATGGACCTTGAAGTAACTCCAGTTCATCCATCTCCATCATTTTCTTTGTTAGGAATCCCTTGACAGTTTCTACAGTGTCTCTTGCTGGAGACAGAGATTTCTTCCCTTCTGCACTGTCACTTATGTTCTTCTCAGCTTGACTTTCTTCTCTTCCTTTCGCTTCTTCTTCTTTCTCCTCTATTCTTTCTTCTCCTTTAGATCCGAAGACAGTAGGGGAAACTGGAGGAGAGATATTTGTTTGTTCATGGGCCACCTCTTCCGGAGCAGAGGATTCCAAGTCCTTACTTTTATCTTCCCTTGTCTCCTTAACCTCTTCTACTACTGTCTTAGTAGCATCTTCTTCAATATATGTAGCCGAGGGATCATCACCTAAGTCCTCTATAATAGGAATGTTGAATCTTTTGTATGCATTCCAGAGGATCTCTTCTGTCTCTTTTGCTACTTCATTAGTTTTTCTGAGCATAAGCTGATTCATTCTAGCTTTGCTCTGGAATTCATCCTTACAATCTTTGAAGATCATACTCTTCTACTTAGGAGTGATGGAGGGATAAAGCTGAATAGCTATCTGTTCCCGGATCTCCATAGCCTTCTCTTTGGCATTATTCTTCCTCAATTCAAGTTCCTTCTCAAGGCTTTTAGGAATTAAAGATACAATCTCAATGAAAGCCTTGTTGTAAATGTTCAGATACTTAACTGTGGCATCCTGTAGAATCTTCTGATCAACTTCATTGCATTCATGATAGAATTATGTTAATGGCTTCATATTTCCATCCACAGTGATTGCCTTAACTATATCATCTAAGGACAGGGTGGCCCTTTCAACAAACTCTTTTGCTTCTACCTCCTTAGTTTCACTGGAAACTTTCTTCTTCTTCATCATCTTCTTTACTTCCTCATCTGATTCTGTCTCCTCTTCATCTTTTTGGCTTGTGTAAGATCTTGTAGCCTTTATCTTAGTCCCTTTCTCTACTTTACTGGATGATTTTGTTTCCAGTTTTGATGTCTTTGAGGTCTTAGTAGTTGTAGGTGCAGACCTCTTAGAGGATCTGGTCCTTGAGAGGGCTTCTACCGGATCACTTTTCTTTTCTGCTTCTTCCTTCTCTTTTTCTGCCCTTTCCATTTTTTCTCTGTTGGCATCAAGTGCCTCTTTTGAAATGCCAAAACTATTGGCAATGTTCTCAACTTCTTTTCTCACTCTTATCTTCATTTCTGATTGTCGTAGCTCCACATGGATCTTCACACTTAACTCTTCAAAGGTTCCAAACCTTTATGCCTTAGGATCCTTTGGCTAACTTAGCATGTGTTGGACATGCAACTCTACAATTTTCTCATCAACTTCATATCCCATTGGCATGATCCATACTACCCTTGGCTCCACTGCCTCCATTAGGTACTAATCAGTTTCTACCATAAAGCACACTGTATCTTTGTACTTCTCAACCAGAGATTGGGGGATTCAATCTCTAGCTTGCATCATACTTTGAAAGTTCTTGAAATATCCCCACAAAGCTGTATTTCTTGCCTTAGCGTCCCCAAGCCCATGCAGGTAGTCTCTGATTTGGATTGCAACATGTATGTCATTCTGCCAAACCCAACCACTAGATCTGAGAAGCTCATTCATGAAGTAGAAGAATGAACATACTATCAACCCACCATACTTGAATGAGTTTTTCTTGTCCTTTTTGATCTTTTGTAGGTTCTCCAACAGTTGGCTTAGAAGAAGTTCACAAAGATCATAGTCAGCATTTTCTCTTAGCATCTAATAAGTTGTATAAACTGCAGTTCCTGGTACTAAATTTTCCCTACTGGAGTGATAAATCTTGTAACCAATTATCATGGATGCAAATTTGATATCCGGATCAGTGATATCTTCAATTGTCATAGCTCTCTTGTCAAATTTTGATCCGGTTGCTTCACTTACTGTCTGATTCTTGACAGATTTGAGAACAGGTATCCCACCGGATGAGTGTAGACCAGTTACTACCCTAATTGCCTCCTTGGTGATCTTAAATGGTCTATTCAACCATAGGAAGTTATCATGCACTCTGCTCAACACATACCGGACCCATTCATCTTCTTCAAAATAGGGGAAATGAATGCACTGTGCAAAATGCTTATCCCGGATGGCCTTGAACTGAGGTTTGAGCTCAAAAGAATCATCTATTAACTGATTGTGATAGATATCAGCCAGCTTAGATTCCTCAAATTCTTCAATATTCACATGAATATATTCCCTAACATCTTCTACATGCAAAATTCCATGCAGAGTGCTTGAAAAGGCACCTAGGGGATCAACTTCTAGGGATTTATATGGATGTTTCTTGAATTTAGGGCATGGCCTCTCAGTGATCTTTACAACATTTAGTGTATCCATCTTCAAATAGATTTACAGAGAAATATTCAATAACAGAAAGTACCTTTTGCGCGTCTAGGGTTCGTGAAGAGAACTTGAATGATTTGTTGATTGCATGAACTCCAATTGTTGGTCTTTGAGAAGTTTGTAGCAGCTTGTTGCAAAGCTTTCCTTTCTTTCCTTTCAAATGCAAATGTGCAACTGATGAGCGCAAGAACCCTTTTATTTGTTAGAGAAACCCTAAATTCATACTGCAATAAATACGCAACTTAAGTTATTCCAATTGCACTATTCTTATTTTGAAGTAGATCTCTTTCCGAATTACTATAATATGCTTAGAGTTGTCCTTGGTGATTAACAACAAGTTTTCTTACCTTCCTCAACCATTTGATCTATCCACAGATCAAGGTATCTCAAAATTTGAATTGTACCGGATTTAACTGTGAAATTCCTGTTCATACTGGATGACTATTGAACCGGATCAATCTTGATAGATTTAAACTTTTCAAATTTTCTTGCAGATCTTCACAATCTTAACCAAGCCTTCTTTTGATGTTTCTCTGAAAACCCTTTTGATCCGCAACCTTTCAAGTGCCAATTTCAGGCACCAATTGACTGGCTGGGGGAATTGGTTTTTCTTCTATTATTCCCCTGGAGCCAAAGCCCATCTATTCAACTTTTGGAAGGAATGTCAGCACCAGATTCTAGTGCAGGCCCATCCCCTACATTATCTGTACTTCTCTTTACCCAAATCTTGTCCATTTCACTCTTAACTTCATCTGCATTCACTTTTCCTTTTCCTTTGTCTTAATTCTAATTATGATGCACTGGACCCCTTTTGTCTTGATTCTTGCTTCTACAGATTTTGGCAATATGACCGGATCTATTGCAATTGTAGCAAACAACATTTCTTTGCATATTTGACTGATAACCTCTTGATCTACACTGATTAGCCATATGACCTACTCTATTGCATGTATAGCATCTACCATTGAATGAATTGTTCATTTGCATATTTCTACATTCATGAGATTTGTGACCATACCTTTTGCAGTTGAAGCACTGCCTAAAGAAGGATGAATTAGTTTGATTCATTCTCTTTCTACATTGATTAGCTTTATGACCAAGGTCATTGCAGTTGTGGCAGCATCCATTGAAAGATGGACATTTTTGAGCATTAGGTTGCCTTACCGGAGGTCTTCTAGGCCTGTTCCTTGGATTTTCTTATCCAAAATTCTTCTGACCAGATCTGGAGCTTTCACCCTTCTCATATCCCAAGCCACACTTGTCATCTACCCTCTTTTGGCTTTCAAGAAGAACTTCAAGTTGAGCAGAACTTATCTTGAATTTCTCTTTGTATTCATTTGCTATTTGAAGATCCTTTTTAAGAGAGATAATTTGATCCTCAAGCTTTTCTTCATTATCTTTAGCATCTTCAAGATCCGAT
Source organism: Cunninghamia lanceolata (assembly GCA_027924645.1). NCBI lineage: Eukaryota > Viridiplantae > Streptophyta > Pinopsida > Cupressales > Cupressaceae > Cunninghamia > Cunninghamia lanceolata. Next base: position 11,740,268 of record BSBN01000916.1, on the reverse strand, counting down.
TCAAGATGTCTGATTATTCTATCCATCTTGTGGTAGTCTTCTGATTTCTCTTTGAGAGATTGTCTTAGATCATCTTCAATTTTTCTTTTTTCTTCAATTTCTTGGGTAAACTTCATAACTCCTGATTCCATTTCATGTCTTACCATAATGACCTCTTTTGATAACTTTTCACATAACTTGGTTTTCTCCTTGAGATCTCCATTTGTATCATTTGTTTCACCTTAACTTGCCAGCTACTGAAGTAGCTCCTTTCTCTTTTTCATAGAGAGATTTAGTTCTCTTTTAGTTCATTTATGAAATCATCAGCCTGTTTGAGTCTTTCCTTCAATTCATTGACTTCAAAATTTGACTGCTCAAGATCATCTAGGGCAGACTTAAGTTGCTCCCTCATACCATACACATCCATTTGAATTCCCAGATCTTCCTCAAGCTGTTAGGCTCTATTTAGAGGAACTTAGCTCTGTCACCATATGTTGATAACTAAGAGGGGGTGAATCAGTTATCCTAATAATTCAACTTTTTGTGCTTTCTTAATAGTTAATGCAATATTAGATCAAATAAGCATGCATGATCATAAAGTGGAAATAACACAAATACACATGACACAATGATTTGACATGGAAACCCTGTTAAGGGAAAAAACCATGGGGTGATTAACCCAAGATATTATTCTCTGTTAGAAGAAAAGAAGATACAAAATGGCACTTGCCAATTAGGGCTCACTACCTAAGCACACTGCTCACAAGAGGCTCACTGCCTACAAGAGACTCACTGTCTACAAGAAAGAAAAGCAACTCAATGTTTGAACTAATGAGAAGCATCCACACATGCTGAGGTTCAGTTCCAGTTAAGCTCAATAGACTGATCTGCTGCACTTCATTCTACTTTCTTTTGATGTTGTTGTACTGTCACATTCCAGACCTGTCTTCCTATCTTTCCTTTGCTTTTCTACTTTTCTTCACACCTATACATGCACCACACACACTATCACATCTAAATCCATCTTGTATATATATCCGCACAAGTGATTTCATCACCTTCCTAGTCAGCATCTGGAATAGTCAATATTTTCCTCAAACTCTGATTTGTCAACTGAATCCTTGCATACCAAGTACTGCGAATCAAGGATATACTTGTGGAAGTCATCAATCATGTTGGCCAATTATAACTTATGCATTAAGAACCTTTACCATCATCAGTAACACATCCGGAATAATGTCTGATGTTCTATCAGTCAGTTCTTCCTCTGTCCATACTGCCAATCAGGAACCTGACACTCAAGTATTCATATCTTTTTTCTTCATCTATCACTAGAGGCTAAATCCTTGGAATCCATTAGTCAAGGTACTCCTCTTGACTTCCCCATATTTGCACTTTATTGAGATACTTCTTTTGAGAGATCTGGACTTGTTTGTCAGACCTTACTGACTACTCTGTTCTTGCTTACCGGACCTCAACACTTCTTCAATTTGACTTCCGGTAAAGACTCATCATGTCCTACAAATGAGTGGTCTAACCTTTGTTTCCATCAATGAGAACATTCATGAATCCTCATAGTGTCTCTTGCCAACAAAAGTATTGTCATGTGTTCTGACAGTTTGAGGTAGTGGTTAAGACCTATTGAAATGCTCCGCATTTCTCTGGAAGTGAATGGTAATCTTTACAATTTTGAGGATATGATAATGGATGTGTATTGCATATCTCCTTACAGTTTCAAGCCTCTTGGTGGTCCGCAACTTAGTTTATTAAATGACAGCATGTTGTAGTGTGTTTAGGATGATAGATTATTCCCAGAGTTCATGATTGAAGATGTGTGGCACAATTCCTTAATGTGTGGTGGAATAGGAGTGTATGGAGATGTTGTATGAATCATGTGGACTCATCTAGAAGAGTTTTCATAAAGATCTTTCTTGTTTCTAGTACTGTACAAGGTTTTCAAGTTGATGTGACCGTTATGCTTCAAGGTTCATGTGTTTTTGGTTAAATATGCCCTATTTCCAAATGAACAGAGTGTGTAGATGTAATTCCTTGGTGTTTGAAGCTGTGAAGAATGTTTTGGACCTATTTAAGAAAGGGTTGATATTTGCAAGGCATGAATCTTCTTTTGGTGCAATGTGTGGTTTCACTTAGGATCTATCTTCTACACGTTTCATGTTGTGTGTTGTTTGGCCGACTTGTCAATGCATTTTTCATATTGTATCTAGCTAATGAGCAATGTAATCTATAGACACTTTAGCTTATCCATGTCTTACAACATCCCCTTGTCAATACATTACTTGAGACATCTTATGACATTTTGTCCTAGATCCCTTTCATTAGCCAATTAATTAATTAATTAAATCATATTTATTTAATTAATTTCCCACCTTTCCTCTAAATTAATAAAATAAAATATTTATTGAAATTAGCCCTTTCCCACCTTTTCCAACTATTTATAATAAAATATTTATTTAAATTAGCCTAGTCCTCACCTTTCACCACAATCCAACACTTGTCCATCTCCTACAACTCATGAAAAGGGTAGTACATCTTTCATTTATTCCCTTCACATGTCCAACTAATTTAAATAATCTTATTATTTAAATTAGGTCTACCTTACACTTGTCACATGACTACAACTCCTTGTAGCCTCTCAATCTCAACCATCCACATATCACATATAGCTTTTCAATCCTAACTATTGAATCAAAGCATGCCTTTCCTATAAATCAACCCTCTCCGAAGCCATTTTGGGGGATCAATGGGCAAGTAGCCTCATTCTATCAAAATTCCTCTTCATCTCCATTCTCATTCTTCATATTCAATCTTATTGTTATGCTGCTGAAGTGAGCCATCAACATTCTTCCATCAACAACAATCTTTGACATTTTGCATGCCTATGCAAGATTGAGAAGGGCAATGGAGAAGAGCCAAGCTTAGCATAGAGATTTGATTTAGTATTCTTTCATGCTTTGGATTTTTATGTTATCTTGTACTTCATTGTTTAGTTAGCATTTCATGATTGATATTAGTGATCTCTCCTTGATTTACCCTAGCTTACATTGGTGAACCTGACATGAACTAATGAATTTCACAGATTTTGTTTGGATTTCACAAATTTAGGGTTTTACAGGTCATGTGCCGCAATCGCTAAATTCTGTACTGCATCTGTGGCTTTCTGCACCGTATCTATGGCTTTTTGCATTGCATCTGTGGCTTTCTACACCACATTTGTGGCCTACTACACTGCATCTATGGCTTTCTACGTCGCATATGTGGCTTTCTACACCATATCTGTGGCTTTCTGCACCACATCTATGACATCCTATGACACAAGTGTCTGTGTTTGACAGGTATTATTGTTGTTTAACTTTGTTTGTAGGGTTTTATTTGTCTTTTTGATCAATTTCACATGTCTCTGTGTTCTTTTGATACCCTAACAATGATTATAAAACATTAGGGTTTTATGCCTAGACTAGTTTTTATTAGATTTCATGTATTTTTGAGGTCTAGAGAACAGTGCGCTGCACTTGCTTAATTCAACACTACAATCATCTTATTTTGTGATGCATTTGTAGGAAACAACAACACATTTGACTATGATTAGGGTTTTCTAAATCTTTAGAGGTATTTGTTGTTCAAATCTTATTTGTAGGGAGTTTAAATGCTTTAATGATCAGTTATAATGCTTTATCTATTCATCTAACTATCTGATAATCAACTTAAATCATTAGGATTTCATGCTCAAGTGGCTTTTTATTAAATTTCATGTGTTTTTAAGCCCTGAATATAGTGTGACTCATCTACCAGATTCTGTGATGTATCTGTGAGATTTTGTGATGCATCTACAAGATTCTATGATGCATCTGTGAGATTGTGTGATGCATTTGCCAAATATTATGACGCATTTGTAAAATCCTAAGTTGTAGCCGCCATAACTTGAGCTGCAGTCACCATATCCTGAGCCGCATTCGTCTAACAATGTGACACATTTGTCAGGTCCTGTGATGGATTTGTGAGATCCTGTGCCACATTTGAGCATTCTAGTACCATATATGACTGTCAAATAGAAAGGGAGTGTTTCATCTATCATTTTTCATTTATGCTATTACATGCATTAGGGCAGAGGTTTTCTATTATTGATATTTGATCTCTAGTTGTTTAGCAACCATTTGGAAAAGACATATCAATTCAAACCTTATGCTTGCTTTATCTTGTGGACTTCATTGTGGCATGTGGTGTGTGCCTCATTATCAAATTTGAAGACAAATATTCCAGGTGCACTCATTCTATTCTTCCATCTTTCATTTGATCAATCAATCATTGTTTGTCACACATTTCAATTTGGGCTTAAAAAAGAACATCTTGTTTTCTCTCACATTTGGATTTGGGCATTAAAACATACTCTTGTCTTCACACATCAGAATTGGGCTTAAAACAAACCATTGTCTTCCATTTCACATATTTGACTTGGGATTAAAATGAACAAGTGTTTGCATTTCTTGGTGAATTTGAGTGAGGTTAGGGGTGTGTATGCTCTTCTCATGCACTTAGTGCAATCTTGAGAATAAAAAACACCTCTCATCCATTCGTTTTCACACCACACATTTCATTTCTAAGGGGAAATTAACAAGTACGAGTGTGAATCAAGTGTGCATGTGTATGCTCTCTCCTTGCACTGCAAGGTGATCTTGGAGATCAAAAACACATCACTTGGTTTTCTTTTGTCATATCCTTCTTAGGATATCTACTTAGAGACACACCACTCCAAGGGATGACCTCAACCGAGGTGTGAATCGAAAGACACCCTCTTTGGAAGTCAAAATCTTGTCACTCTTGGATAAGCCCCAAAGAACTATATACCTTTGGGAAGTGAAGGTGAAGAGTGGGTTACCCCTTTCTCCTAGTTGTGTGGCAAGATTTTGCTTTCATCTCATTTCCTTAGTCAACTTTGTGCATCCTAGATTAAGACCTAATTGGCCACACCCACTTGACTAGTCATAGGGCTTGTTGATGTGTCTTCTTCAAGTGCTTTCTTAATCATCATCACATTCATTCAAATTTCAAATTTAAACCTGCTTATGTGTCGTGCATGTGTGATTCATGTGTGTACATGTGTAATCATTTGTTTGCAAATTGCCAAATCATGCTATAAACACCAAACACATAAACACTTCTTCCTAAACATTCTTTCCAACACATCTTCCAATCAAATTTCATCCTAATCATCCCACTTATCCTAATCATTTCTAATTGTCATTTCCTATCATCCTAATTACTCCATATCATTATCCTAGTCCTAATCCACTTGTCAAAATGGTGGTCATCATTCACAAGCCTGTGCCAAATTCAAAGCCCAAAATCATACTTAGAGGAGGTCCTCCCTCTAATCCTAATGATGAGACAAATTTAAAACCCAAGCTCATACTTAGAGGAGGCCATCCTCCTAATCCCAATGATGAAACAAATCCTAGAGCCAAAATCGTACTTTGAGGGGCCCCTCCTCCACCTTCCAATGATGACAAGAATCATGTTGCATACCTTGAGGAACAAGATGAAATGTAAAGACTTAAGCACATGTGTGACACCATGCCGACATTCGAAAAAAAGGTCCTAGCACTCGAAATACAAGACCTCATTCAAACACTTCACCAAGTACCCCAATCCCTAGACCAACAAACCATACAAAGACTTCAATCCATATTTCAAAAATTCCAACAAATCCAATCACCGCAAATACAACACCTCTTAGTCCAAGCCCAACAATTCATAGCCACTTGTCAAATTCAACAAACCCAACAACAATATCAACAAATCCCACATCAATCCTATGTGTCATTCCCCTCCACTTCATACCAACCTAATCCATCCACCTATCAAGTCAATGCTATATCAACTTATCCCACTTCATACCAATCCAATCCATCTACATGCCAAGTCAATGCCACATCAACCTATCCCACTTCTTTCCATGTCAATGCCACATCAACCCATCAACTCATTCCACAACAAGCACATGCGAGCTGAAGTCACCCCTTGAAACAAGATCAAATTCCTTCAATTTCTAATGCCACCTTTGACAAGGGAAACACTAGTCTAGGTTATTCCTCCTATAAGTATATTATACCACCACCCAATCGAATGCCTATCCTCAAGCCACCATGTCCTAGTCCTAATCCATTGGTCCCTCCACCTTCTAACCCATCAAACCCTTCATTATCTTTTCCACCTTCTAATCCTCCATTAACTTCATGCCCTACACTCAAACATTACCAAAGAAAACACATGGAGTTGTCCAAATCCAACAATACATTCAATCCTTTTAACCCTTCATCTAGTAAAACTCCTAGTCATAAGCCAACACCTTCCACCCCTTTTGTCCCTCCACCATAGGAACTATCCACTCCTATTCCTAATCCATCCAATCTAATTAGCTTTCCACCTAATCCTAAACCTTCAACTTCCACCACCCATCCACCTACAAAGGATGTGATCTAAGGGCTACTAGCAAGGAATCAACCATGTCATCAAAGTTCTATCCTTGAGATAACCAAAGATTCTTCCAACACCATGTCCATTCCTACAACCCCTTGAACCTATTCAAGAGTCTCCCCCATGAGTCCAAGTCAACCTCCATCATGCCCTCATGTTGTTGACCATTTAGAACATGTCAAGCCTCCCCAAGAACCTTCCACTTCTACTTCCATTCAAGAAATTCAATAGATATGTCAAGGGTATAACCCTAAGCATGCAGAAACATCAAGCCCTCCTCTTAATCAAGATCAAATCACTTTCATCTAGCCCATCCATAACATTTATCTTTTCCATGATCAAGACATTATTCATTATGAAGAACCTACCCATGAGCAACTTGATCCTATTCATACTCCCACAACCATTCATGAGCAAGACACCCAAGACCTACATGTTCCATCTCATAAAAGTCTTGTTGATCTCCTTGAGCATTCACCTCGCTTCATGGCCTTCCTTCAAAGCAAAGAAACCTCTCCTCCATCTAGCCCTATCCATGATTCCACAACATCCACTTGTCTTGATGAGACACATGCCTCCCAAGCAAACATAGAAGATAAAACAAATAGCTTGGATCTAAATGAACATAGTCAAGATCCTAATGATCCTTCTACATCCACCATTGACCATGTTTCAAGTCCACCAACATATCCTAATGCTCTATCCACTTTCATCCATGAATGTTCCTCCCTAGAGGAGAAACAACCTTTATCTGTCACCTCACCTTCTCCAACCAATAATGAACTCAAGTCTAGTGTCCAAACCACACCTAGTCCCATTGTCCATTGCATGCTCCAAAACACGAATTACCAAGGTAAAGGCTTAGACCTTCATGAACAAGGTATTTTGGATCCCATACATGTCAATGTCCCTCCACGCTCATATGGCCTTGGATACACATCCCAAGGTAAACAATCTCAAGATGTTGCTACTTCCTCCATGCATCCTAAGTCCACCACTTCCTATCACAAATCCTATCATGTTCCCAAAACATACATTGCCATTCCACCTCCATTATCCTACAAACCCCAAAAGCATGTGACCATACACCTTCCACCATCCACTTTACCTCCACTTCTTCCAACTCCTAATACCCCTTCATCCACTCTACCTCCACTTCCCCAAATGCCAAATCCATCCATTTACACATTCCCTCACATTCCTAATCATGACCAATCAATGCACACATCGTCTAAACATAAAGCTTCCACCCAACCCATGGGATTCAAAAATAAACATTTGGATGCCTCCCATAAAGCCCAAAATCCTAAGGGTCCTCATACCTTAGGACATCAATTCAAAAAGTCATTCAAAAATCTATCCAAGACCATACCTCCAAAAGCAAAGTCAAAAACCAAAATGGTTTGGGTCCCTAAGAAAAAAGTAATCAAGTCAAAAGAGGCATCCCCCTCTCAAAAATCCCAACTATCCCATTCCATCCAAAAATACCACTTCATTCAAAAACCTCAAATTCTTTCATCCCACAAGAAAAATAAAAATCATAAAAATCTTAAGTCTATGTGGGTCCCTAAATCACTCCATCATCCATCCACTAAGCAAACATCGTCATTTCTTCCTACACCTCCACCAAATTATAAGATTCAATGTTTATCACGGTGTGTGCAACCATTGGTCATGATTCCTTTCCATACCTCCATCACCCCATCATTCCACTATTATCCTACATATCTTCCCCATCACCTCCCTATGGTCCATGCTTTTGCATAAACCTTTCATCCATCCTTTTGCACAGGTCATTCATAATCCACATTATGATCCACTATCCCTCCAATCATAATCCACATCATAATCCACTATCTACCTAATCCATCTCCCTTTCATGTAATCCCCTACCAACATCGATGGGCATAATGACACTTGACATGGTCCATGCGATGACCTCCATCTCTAATGGGACACTATAACTTTTCATGGAACTAGACACTTGAGTCCCTCCTATCCATGTTCCCCTTCTCCCATTCAAAAAATTCAAAAAAAAAAAAAAAATAGTAAAGAGAAATCCCTTCGCCTAATGGTGAAAACCACCCTTGGTGGTGCCTTGGATAAGTACCATGATGAAAACCTGGCAAACAGGCGTCATGTGTAGGTTGATCTTCTATGTCACTTACACTTGGGAGCACATTGTCTCATCCACACTATCATTTCCTTCCATACCATTTTCATACCATCCTTATCACTCGCATACATATACTTATCCTATTGAATCCATTCATCCTCTCTTCCTCCTTTTTATCTTGAAAAAGATTGGGGGCACAATGTTGACACATGTTGTGGATATCCCTTGATATACCTCATCCTTTCCAACCAATTATATCATTATCCTATTTTCATAAGTGTTGTCATGAAAAATCCTAAGCATTGAACCTAGAATGGGGCATATTATTCCTAGGTGACATAGTCTTTGGAGATCACATCCTACCTCCTTTATGATGCACCCATCCATCTCATCCACTATTTCGTATCCTTTTATCCATCTACTTATCATGAGATTTTGCCCATCCTTTTATCCATTCATCCCATCCTACCTCCTCCTTGCACCTAGACTTAGTTCTCCCCTTGTCATTGGTATCTAGCACAAAGACTATCAAAATTGTCATCCAATGCCATTCCAAAACATTTCAAAAAATACAAAAAAATTGAAACATTCAAAAAACACAAAAAAAAATCAAAACATTCAAAAATACAAAAAAAATCAAATATTCCCAAAATCCAAAAAATAAAAATCATTCCAAAAACACAAATTCAATCATCATCAAACAAATTCTTCCAATCAATTCAATCTAATCAATCAATTCTTCATCATATCATTTCAAATAAATTCAAATCAAACCAATCAATTCAATTCTTCCAATCAATTCATCAAATTATCAATCCAATTCTTCAATCCAATCATCAATTCAATTCTTCAAATCAATTGATCAAATCACTCCTTCAAATCTATCAAGTCAATCCATCAAATCAAGTCAATCATCATCAAATCAAATCAAATCAATCAATTCTTCCAAATCTAGTCAATCAATCAAATCATTCCAACCAAATCAATTCTTCAAGTCAATTCACTCAATCAATTCTTCAAATCAGTTCTTCAAATCAATCAATCAAATCAATTCTTCAATCAATCAATCCTTCATCCAATCAATCTATCTAATCAACCCCATTCATCAAATCAAATCAATTCTTCAAATTCATCAATTATCAAATCAAATCACTTCATCAAGTCAAACCAATTCTTTAATCATCAAATTCATCCAATCACTTTTGCAAATCAAATCATCACAATCATCAATCAAATATCAATTCAAATCTAAGCAATAAACTCAAATTCAAGTCATATCAATCCATACCAATCAAGTCAATCAATCAAGTCAAATTATCCAATTGCATCAATGGTCTTGATCCTAATCTTGACATAAACCAAATCAATCAATCAATCAAATCCTAGTGTTGATTCGCATGGCCAACAACACTAGTGTCAATCAATCAATCAATTGTCTTAGACATGATGTTGCATCGTCAGAACCAAATCAGGTGTCTTATACGACATGTTTCATTTCCTGAAACTAGACATCATCATCATTCAATCACTTAATCATTGGTTTACAGCTTGATAGGGACAATGCCTTGTTTGTTTTTGTATCATTTGTGCATGCTTGCTTTCTTTCTTGTGTGTTATCATTTTATCTTGCATTTTTATCAAATCTGAATCATCCTAGCTCATATTCATATCTTGTGTATGTTAGAATAGCTTCATCATATGTTAGACAAGGTTGTATTATGCTAGGTGCACAAGACACATTGTCACCTTGGTCATTATACCTTGGTGCATAACATCTAGTGCTATATCAAACATCATGGTTGCTCACTTTCATTGTAGCATAATACATCATTCATTTCTTCCATCCATTCCCTTATCTTTCTTCCTTAACCAATCCATTTCATTTTGAGAGCCTAACCGTGTTTGTCCAACCCACCTATCCTTTCGAGGGGGCATCATCACCCTATCTTTACATCATCATCCATTTTCCTCTATCCATACCTTAGCTTCTTTGAAATGATGTTACTCGACACAAATCTCATCATCTCAAACATCATCTCAAAGAGAGGCAAAATGTAGACACTTAAATTTGTCCATGTCTTACAACATCCCCTTATCAATACATTACTTGAGACATCTTATGACATTTTGTCCTAGATCCCTTTCATTAGCCAATTAATTAAACAAATTGTATTTATTTAATTAATTTCCCATCCTGCCGATGATGGCGTGGTTCGGTGGTTAAGTTGCTTAGTTGTAGTGGTGGCCACCAGAGTTTAAACCCTCGCTGGGCCAATGAGCTCGCAAGGCTTTACGCCTTCGTTGGGCCAAAGAGCTTGCGGGTTTGAAGTGTTCTTGCTAGGGCATGAGGTCCCCCATGTTGTGGCCTCACTGGTTCATTGCTCCGGGCAAAAGCATTCGCATGGAGCTGGAGGGCGTGTCGCACCAACGTCACCAGTCATGTTAAAAAGTTTACCAAGCACATTTTAAAAAAAAAATTTAATTTCCCATCCTAATTCCCATTTTAATCCCATTTATCCCACTAGCCAATTAATTAAATAAATCATATTTATTTAATTAATTTCCAACCTTTCCTCTAATTTAAATAAATAAAATATTTATTTAAATTAGCCCTTTCCCACCTTTTCCAACTAATTTAAATAAAATATTTATTTAAATTAGCCTAGTCCTCACCTTTCACCACAATCTAACACTTGTTCATCTCCTACAACTCATGAAAAGGGTAGTACAACTTTCATTTATTCCCTTCACATGTCGAACTAATTTAAATAATCTTATTATTTAAATTATGTCTACCCTACACTTGTCACATGACTACAACTCCTTGTAGCCTCTCAATCTCAACCATCCACATATCACATGTAGCTTTTCAATCCTAGCCATTGAATCAAAGCATGCCTTTCCTATAAATTAACCCTCTCCCAAGACATTTGGGGGGATCAATGGGCAAGTAGCCTCATGCTGTCAGAATTCCTCTTCATCTCCATTCTCACTCTTCATCTTCAATCTTATTGTTATGCTATTGAAGTGAGCCATCAACATTCTTCCATCAACAACAATCTTCAACATTTTGCATGCCTATTGAAGATTGAGAAGGGCAATGGAGGAGAGCCAATCTTAGCGTAGAGATTTGATTTAGTTTTCTTTCATGCTTTGGATTTCAATGTTATCTTGTACTTCATTGTTTAGTTAGGGTTTCATGATGGATATTGGTGATCTCTCCCTGATTTACCATAGCTTACATAATCAATGTAATATCTTGTATAAATTGTAAATCAAATTAAGTGAGGTTGTGTGTGATTCCAAGTTGATTGAAAAGGTCATAAGCAGATAAAAAGTAGAATGAATACATCATTGATGTGTGAATAAAGGAGAAAGAACATAAGTTTTTGATGTTGTCATAATTCATCTTGAAGACTTGTATGTGACAGTGATCAAGTGTAGAGTATACCTAACTTATTAGATCATTAGAAGAAAGTGTGAAAAGGAAAAAGTGCAATCATCAAAGGTGTGAATTTCAATGTTAGTTTTCAGACAGTAGAAGGATTATCATATTGTAATCTTTTGTGAACTTGTGTTCAAGTTAGAGAGTAGTAGCTTCCTTGGGAGTGGCCCTAAAATAAAGTCTTTAGGGAGTTGTAGCTTCCTTGAGTGTGAACCTAAATCAAAGTTTTCAAGGAGTTGTAGCTTCTTTGGGTTGTAGCCCTAAAGCAAAGTCAACAGGAAGTAGTAGCTTCCTTGGGTTGTAGCCCTACAACAAAGTTATTATTTGAGATTCATATATTGTGAGTTAATCATCATCGTGGTTTTTCCCTTCTAGGGTTTTCCACGTACATCTAGTGTTATGTGTTGATGTGCATTGTGTTAATCTTTCATGTTCATGTTAATACTGTGATGCTTAAGGTTTAATCTTCTCTGGAACAAGTTGAAGTTGTTAAATTTTTTATATGTTGATTCACCCCCCCTCTCAGCATCCTTGTGCATCTAACAATTGGTATCAAAGCCAATTTCCTCTAAGGGAAGATTAACTGCTTGAGGAAGGTTTGGGATGGCATAAAGTGGATTCAACAAGATACCTAGGTTTGATGGTACAAATTATGCTTTTAGGAAGCTAAGGATAGAAGCCTACATCAATTCTCTAGGGTGTGGAGTTTGGGATTTTGTCAAGACTGGTTACATTGTTCCTGTTACTATTCCTATAGATGCAGATGAAGTTAAGAAGTATGATAACAATGCCAAGGCAAAGTTTGCCATCATGAGTGGATTAACTGATTCAGAACTCTCAAAGGTAGTGAGTTGTAGTTCTGTTCAAGAAGTCTAGGATAAACTTAAAACCATTTATGAAGGAGATAAGAAAGTAAAACAAGCTAAGTTGCATATCTTCAAGAACAAATTTGAGAACCTAAAGATGACAGAGAATGAAGACATTGTTGAATATATGCTTTAGGTGAATGAGGTAGTCAATGGCATCATGGGTCTTGGTGGAGTAACCAAAGATGATGAAGTTGTAAAGAAGGTTCTAAAATCTCTTCCCAAATCTTATAGACATAAGGTATCTGCTATTGAGGAGACTGTAAACTTCGATACATACACTTTAGATGAAATGTTTGGTACACTTACTGCTTTTGAAATGAGAAAGTTTGACAGTGATGTTCCAAAGAAAGAAGTTTCTTTTAAACTCAATAAGAAGACAAAGGATGAAGTTGTTGATGAAGAGGAGAGCTCTGATGAAGTTGGAGCAAATTTTGTAAGAAGATTGAATAAAGGCACTAGAAAATACAAAGGTAAGTTACCTTTCAAATGCTTCAATTGTGGAAAGGTTGGTCACTTTACTTCTAAATGCCCTCTTAAAGAAGGGATAGTAATAGGAGAGACAAGTTCAAGAAAAGTCTATTTTCCATAGATTACTCTTCAGAAGATGAGGATCATGATGATTCAAATTATGAAACACTCTTCATGGCCTTGGGTGCTAGTGACAAAAGAGATGATGCTAGAAAATGTGAAAAGACTAATACCTTACAAAAGGACCAAAACAATGAAAGATCAATTGTTGTATGGATTGCCTTCCATGTAAAAGAAGAAGTGAAAGCTTGGGTTATTGACAGTGGTTGTTCAAATCATATGACTAGTGACAAGGAGAAGTTTATTAGTCTTGAAAACTGGGATGGTGGAGCTGTCAAGTTTGGAGGTGATGAGTTGGCTCAAATATGTGGAAAAGGTGTCATAACTATTGATGGGAAGAACAGGACTGAGGATGTCCTCTATGTTAAAGGATTACAACACAATCTTCTCGACGTCAGTAAGATGTGTAGTAAAGGTTACAATCTTACCTTTCACGCCAATGGTTGTGAAATCAGGAAGGCAAGGTCCAGAAAACTAGTTGTAGAGGGAATCAAGACATATGGTGATATCTATCATTTGAAGGAAGTAAATGGAAAAACATGCTTGTTGGCTCAATCTAGTGAAAGTTGGTTATGGTATAAAAGAATGGGACACAACAATTTTGATAATATGGTAAAGATCAGCTCCACTCATGCAGTAAGAGATATGCCCAAGATAATCAAGCCTGCAAACAAAATATGCAAAGAATTTCAAATGGGAAAGTAGACAAAGACAAGTTTCAAAAGCAAGGGGTATTCTTCTTCAAAGCCATTGGGGATGATTTCTATAGACCTATGTGGTCCTACAAGAGTAAAGAGTCAACAAGGTGAGAGGTATTTTATGTTGATCATTGATGATTATTCTAAAATGACTTGGATTACCTTCCTACAAGAAAAATTAGATGCACTTCATAAGTTTAAGGTTTTCAAAGATTTGGTTGAAAATGAAATGGATACTAAGATCAAATGTTTAAGATCTGATAGAGGAGGTGAGTTTACTTCAAATGAATTTGAAATTTTTTGTGAAGATTATGGTATTAAGAGACATCTGTCAGCTCCTAGAACCCCTCAACAAAATGGGGTAGTGGAAATGAAGAATAGTGTTGGCAAGAGACACTACAAGGCATGTCATGTGTTGTCGTTGATGGTAACTTAGCCCATTTCACACATCCGCAGTGTAGTATCAGATCATACCAGAAGTTGGTTCCAAGATTTATCTAGTTCAAATAGATAGGAACAGAGTATATGGTAGAGTTCAGTATTTTGGTTAGCGGATCTCTCCAGTTAATTATTGCATGTTACAAATCTGAGGGAGTATAGAGGAATTTCAGAACAATCCAAATCCAAGATTTCAACCTTTGGTGACAAAGGGATTAAAAGTTATGAGCATCTGAGTAGTCGGTCCTAATATGATAGATAGAACAGGCCAACTTGCATTAGATCCTTGTACGGATCTAGTAGAAGTGATTTGGTGAGTTGTGTATGGGATATATTGTTAGTGGCCGAAATGAATGGTGACCAACAAGTGTTATTTCTGGTATGCATCAATATTGATGTATGGATTTAGCTGACAAGAACAGAGTTCTTATATTTGTTAAGTTCTTCATAAGGCCAACAAATAAGTGATTGAGTTTGTTGATGTGGATATATATAACTGATGGATTCGAGTGTTGTGCAATGTGATTGTGAAGAGAGTATGGAGTAAGTGTGAAAAAGGTAGATAAAAGTGTGAAAGAGAAGAGATCTGAGGTCCCGATTATGATAGAGTAGTAAATAGGGTAAAATAAAGATGAAGTGTATAAAATCAGTATTTTGTACTTAACCAGAACTAAATTCTTGCATTGGAAGATACTACTTATCAGTTAAACAATCTATAATCCTTTGTAAACATTCTTGTAGGTAGTGAGCCTCTCTTGAGTAGTGATCTCTGGGTAGTGAGCCCGAATGCATGTGCATTCCCCTCTTTGTAATACTTTTAACAAAGTATAATCTTTGTGGGTTAACCCCCACCATGGTTTTTCCCTTAACCAAGTTTCCATGTCAAAATCTTGGTGTCAAGTGTGTTATTTATGTTTTTGCTCATGTTTTATTAATTCTTGCTTTTCATTATTATGTCATTAATCTGTTAAGAAGTGGTAAAGAAGAATTAGTTGCAGCAAGCTTTAAAAGTTTTATGACAACTGATTCACCCCCCTCTCAGTTGTTAGCCCTAATTCTAACAATTGGTATCAGAGCAAGGTTTCTTTGAAAAGTTTAACAACTTGAGGAAGATCTTGGAAGGTAGTAAAATGGATGAATACAACCTCCAAGGACAACTTAAACTTGCATTAGAAGATTTTGAGCAGTCTAGAATAGAAGCCAAAGAGCTACAAGAAGACCTTAAAAATGTTGAAGAATTCATTGAGACTTTTAAAGCAAAATTGAGCAAATCCAATGAAAAGAGGAAGGGGCAACCTCTTCAACTAGGAAATCATTATGAAGACAATGACAAGGACAAGGCCCTAAAAGAGAAGAGGAATGTGAGAAGTTAGATAAAGAAGTTGTTGTCCTAAAACATGAGATGGAATCCAGGGTGATGAGGCTAACTAAGGAAATTGAAGATAGGAAGAAAATTGAAGAAGACCTAAATCAAAATCTAAAAGAAAGAACTAAAGAATGCTGCAGATTGGATAGAATAGCTGGCCTCCTAGAGTCTAATCTACAAGAAAGCAAAGACAATGAGAAAGAACTTGAGAGACAAATTGTCATTCTCAGACATGACCTAGAAGTTGCAAATGAATACAAGGAGAAGTTCAAGATAAGCCCAGCTAAACTTGAAGCATTGCTTGAAAGTCAGAAAAGGGGTGATGACAAGCATGGTCTTGGATATGAGAAAGGTGAAAGCTCTGGATCCAGACAAAGAAACTTTCAATCAAGGAATGGGAGAAACAGACTTAGAAGACCTTTGGTAAGATAGCCTAATGCTCAAAGATATCCATCTTTCAATGGAAATTGCTTCAAATGCAATAAATTTGGTCATAAAGCTAATCAGTGCAGAAGTAGAGTAAATCAAAATGGTCCATCCTTCTCTAGTCAATGCTTCAAATGTAAGAGGTATGGTCATAGATCAAATGAATGCAGAAGTATGATAATGAATAACTCTATAGGAAATGGTAACTCTTTCAATGGTTGCTTCTTTACTTAAAATAGATTTGGACACATGGCTAATCAACACAGATCAAGAGGAAATCAAGTATATAAGAAAAGAAATGTTGTGTGCTTTAATTGCAATAGATCTGGTCATATTGCAAGACTCTGCAGAAGTAGGAATAATGAAAGAAAAGGTCCAGTAAATAGAAAATTGGATGACCAGAGAAAAGACAAAGGCAAAGGAAAAATTGATGTGAATGAGATCCAGAATGAAATGAACAAGACATGGGTCAAGAAAAGTGTTGAGAATAATAGTAATGGGTCTGCACCGAAATCTGGTGCTGATAATTCCTCCAGGAATTGAATTAGGAGCTCTGGCTCAGGGGGAGCTACAATAAAATCTAAATTCCCCCAGCCAGTAAGTGGGTGCTTGAATTTGGCACAATGAGAGAAAATAATTTGGATTATTGTGCATCATTTGAAAGGATTTTTGGAAGATAAAAAGTGGATATGACAATATGCGGAGCAATTGAAGATCGACTGTATGCAAAAATAGTGTAACCAGATGTGTTAGGGTAGAGCATTTATTACAAAGGCAAATTAAGTGTTGTGGAGCATAAAAAGGTCATTCATTCCTCGTTTGAATCACTTTGTACTTGAAGAAATCAAGAAGAATAGTGTCTGAGCTGAGCTTACAAAGAATTGAACTACGACCGGTGAATTTATCTGTCAACCCTAATTTCGTGAAAAAGGAATTTATGTGCAAAGTTTTGAACTTGTAATCTTTTTGAAATGGCTACACCTTTGGTTGTTGATATTACTGAAAGGCCTCAACCAAAATTTAAAAAGCATCCACACAAGTCAATAGAAGTTGAACCATTAGGGGCATTTTCAAGTGTTCCATATGGTGTGCTACATACTAAAGATATTAGGGTTTATATTCATGTAAACATTGATGAATTTGGGGACTCAAGGTATGTAGATTTGTTTGAGAGTCATCTCAAGGATGAAAATCACAACCTTAAACCTGAGTATAAGGCACTACTTGATAAACATTTTATTCAGATTATGGGGTTTCCAACATTCGATGAAGATGAGTGGGTTTGGTATGTTTTGAGTCGGATGCATGATGAATTCATATGGCTATTAAAACCATTCAAGATTACCAAGGATGTTATTAGAATTATGACTGGGTTAAATTCAACCGGTGGATTACCCATGTTGAAATCTATGAAAAACCAAACTATTACCAATGCAACCGGTGCAAAGTTTTACAAGAGGGCAATGACCATCAATGACATCATATAACTGGATGTTAAGTTTTCTTCCATGGTGATTGGCTACAAGATATATCACTCCAGCAGGAAGAATTCTATCTCTGAAATTGCCATATATGTAGCATATCAAATGTTGAAGGAGAATGCAGATTATGACCTCTGTGAGTTGTTACAGAACTAGCTGATTGAGAACTTGAACAAAATCAAGAAAGATAAGAAAAACACTTGTAAATATAGGACATTGGTTCTATGCTTGTTCTTCTACTACATGAATGAAGTACCTAGAGTAAAGGGTGTTCACTGGACTAATGATGAGCTAGTTACCATTCAGATCAAAGATCATCTACGTAGCTTTGGTGATTATAAAGCTCAGAAAACTGCAATATGGGGATACTTCAAAAAATTTTAGAGTATGATGCATTCAAGGGAAAGAATCCCTAAATCAATTGTTGAGAAGTACAAAAATGAAATATGCTTTATGGTTGACACTGATCGGTGCTTAATGGAAGCAATGGAACTGAGAACTATTTAGATCATGCCCATGGGGTATGAAGTAGATAGAAAATCTTGAATATGTATGCTCAACATCTTCAGAGCAAGCCAAAAGACACAACAGTTGAATGATTTGGGAGATATGAGGAGCTAAGTTTAAAACTACATGTTGAGCTCAGAGAACTTGAAACCAATAGAAAAGTAAGAAAAGAAGTTGAGCAGTTGGCCGAGAATCTAGGTCTCACAAAGGAAGTTGTGAGACAATCTAGGGAAAGAACTGAAAAGGTAGAGAAGGAGAAGTAGGATAAAAAACAAGGAAGTTCTCCAGTAGGATCCTCCTCCACATCAAGAACTACTAAAAGCTCTACTGCTGCAGCTGTTCCCCCAAAACCTGCCAATCCTGAGAAACTAGAAGGAAAGACATTAGGAAAAGAAGGGAAAAGAGTAAAAACAAAGGCCACAAGAACCTATAAGAGCAAAAAAGTTGATGTAGAAGAAATAGATTCAGATGCTGAGGTAAAGGAGTTGAAAGCCTCTAGAACAAAAGCTGCCAAGGTGACTAAGCAGAAGCCCTCTGGAAGCAAAAGGGCAAGCAAAAGGTAGAAGATAGATACATATGTTGAGAAGCCTACACTTTCTGTGGAAGATGTAATAAAATCAGTCACTGTAGATGGAAATTTGAAACCCATGACTGAATTATATGATGAATACAGTGATACAGATAAGAGGGTATTAGAGGAAGCAATTGTTAGATATCTGAATATCTATAATAAAGCCCTAATTGAAATAACTTTTGAGATTCCTCAAAGTCTTGCAAACATTTTGGAGTTGAGGAAAGAAAATGCAAAAAGCAAGGATATGGAGCTTAGAGAACACATATTGATAAAAATATGCCCTCAGATCACTCAAGTTCAAATGAATATGATATTCAAAGAACTGAAGGATGAATTCAGAAGCAAGAAGAGAATGAACAAACTGATGCTTAGAGAATTAGATAAAATAGCCAAAGAAATACAAGAAATACTTCTAAATGCATTGAAGAGACACAATTTTCCATTTGTTGAAGAAGAGACTGATGATGGGATTTATTCATCAATCCCAGCTATTGAAGAAATAAAAATTGATGAACAGCAGACCAAGGTCGATGACTCCTCAGTTCCGGAAGTGGAGCAGATAAACAAGGAAGATACAGAGATGGTGGATAAAACTAATGATGCAAAAGATACTCTAACTCTTCCTGATCAATCCGGTAATGAAGACAATGTTGAGATTACTACTGCTACATAAGATCCTTCAGAATAGATTGCAGATGGTGAGGACAAAGGAAAGAATGCTCCTGTAGATAACATAGAGAAAGGTGAAGTAGAGAAAGAAGAAGAAGTCAAAGATAAGAAAGATAAAGTAGAAGAAGATGGTGCAAATATTGATGCATCCAAACAAAATAGTCCTAATACTAAGAAAACTCAAGAAAAGGAAAGTAGTCTAGAAATTGTAAAAAGAGACACTGTAGATGCAGTGAAGAGTTTCCTGAGTAAAGAGATGCTAGAGTTTGATGAACCAGAACTGACTCAAGGACCAATCAACCTGGATACTCTCTCTCTAGTCCAAATGATGAAGATAGCATCTTTCACATGAGCTAAGGCAAGTGAAAAGATATTGAAATCCCACATAGAGGACAATGAGCTCTTAGGCCTTGCATCTGATATATTGGAGAAGATAATGCCAACCTTCTAGAAGAATCCATCTTATTCTACCTCTGGTAATCTGAAGAACCTTGTAAATTTTGTAAGTACACACTTTGAGTCCTTTGAGAAGTCTATAAAGATTAAAATCTGGAATGAATTTTTGGATAAGAGATTTAGTGAGCTAAACAGCCTAATAAGGAATGATAAAAGGATACTTGATATCAATATAAAGAGTATTCAAAATGCTCTCAATGATGGAGGTGATGTATACAAATTTTTTCTATCTTGGCCCAAAGTTATTAAGGATATTGAGAAGAAGATAAAGGAGCAGGAACAAAGATTGCTAAATATATATCAAAATTTTGACCCTCTAACAATTTCTCTAGTAAGTCAGGAGTGTCAAGCAATCAGCCTGACTGATGAAATAAAGAAGCTTGTTAAAGAAAAGAGCAATATTGTGGAAAGAATGTGTGAGCTCAGGGGATTAATTGCCCCCAAGTTAGAAACAATGTTTTCTGCTTTATCAAAAGCTCAAGTTGTAGTTCGGACAGGTGATCCTTCAGATCTAAAGAAAATAGAAACATAGGCATTCCTACTAAGAGAACATAGCTCAATTTTGGATGGCATGAAAAGTAGTTGGGCCTCTGACCTTGTCCAGTTGAAAATTAGTTTTGCAGATATCCTCAAGTTCATGTAAATATAATGCATAGATTATTTGTACATATGCAACCTTATATACAGATTTCTTGTGGAAATTTTGATTTGTGAACCCCACCCCTTGCCATTGATGTCAAAGGGGGAGTGAGAGACAATGAAAAATGAAAGGAAATGAAGAATCCATCAAAGGGGGAGTAGAGGAAGAATACATAAGTGTACACAATAGGGGGAGTCAGTCATGACACTTAGTCATTTTTCACTAATTGTTGCCATCAATGCCAAAGGGGGAGATTGTTGGCAAGAGACACTGTAAGGTATGTCATGTGTTGTCATTGATGGCAACTCAACCCATTCCACACATCTGTAGTGCAGCATCAGATTATACCGGAAGTCGGTTCCAAGATTTATCTAGTCTGGATAGACAGGAACAGGGTATATAGCAGAGTTCAGTATTTTGGTTAGCGGATCTCTCCAGTTAATTATTGCATGTTGCAAATCTAAGGGAGTATAGAGGAATGTCAAAACAATCGAAATCCAAGATTTTAGCCTCCGGTGACAAAAGGATTAAAAGTTATGAGCATCTAAGTACCGGGTCCTAATATGACAAACAATATAGGCCAACTTGTGTTAGATCCTTGTACGGATGTACTAGAAGTGTTTTGGTGAGTTGTGTATGGGATATAATGTTAGTGGCTGACATGAATGGTGACCTGTAAGTGTTATTTCTGGTACGCATCAATATTGATATATGGATTCAGCTGGCAAGAACAGAGTTCTTATATTTGTTAAGTTCTTCATAGGGCCGACAAATAAGTGATTGAGTTTGTTGATGTAGATATATATAACCAATGGATTCGAATGTTGTGAAGTGTGATTGTGAAGAGAATATGGAGTAAGTGTGAAAAAGGCATATAGAAGTGCGAAAGGGAAGAGATCTGAGGTCTGGATTATGGCAGAGCAGTAAATAGGGTAGAATAAAGATGAAGTGTACAAAATTAGTATTATGTGCTTAACCGGAACTAAATTCTTGCATTGGCAATTGCTACTTATCAGTTCAACAATCTGTAATCCTTTGTACACATTCTTGTAGGCAGTGAGCCTCTCTTGAGTAGTGAGCTCTGGGCAGTGAGCCCAAATGCATGTGTATTCCCCTCTTTGTAATACTTTTAACAGAGTATAATTTTTGTGGGTTAATCCCCACCTTGGTTTTTCCCTTAACCGAGTTTCCACGTCAAAATCTTGGTGTCAAATGTGTTATTTAAAATCTTGGTGTC
Organism: Cunninghamia lanceolata; assembly: GCA_027924645.1. Taxonomy (NCBI): domain Eukaryota; kingdom Viridiplantae; phylum Streptophyta; class Pinopsida; order Cupressales; family Cupressaceae; genus Cunninghamia; species Cunninghamia lanceolata. The sequence continues at coordinate 11,718,287 of BSBN01000916.1, read as the reverse complement.
AAGTGTGTTATTTATGTTTCTACTTATGTTTTATTAATTCTTTCTTTTCATGATTATGTCGTTAATCTGTTAAGAAGTGGTAAAGAAGAATTAGCTACAGCAAGCATTAAAAGTTTTATGACAACTGATTCACCCCCCCTCTCAGTTGTCATCCCTAATTCCAACAAATAGGATTGTGCAAGAAATATCTAGGGCAATGATGAAAGATGCAGATCTGCTTGATATGTATTGAAAGGAAGTAGTTCACACTGCTGTCTATCTAACTAATAGACTGTAGTTAAGGGTAAACAACACTAAGACTCCTTATGAGCTATGGTATGGAAGACCTCCAATTGTCAGATACTTCAGGATCTTTGGTAGCAAATGTTATATTAGAAGAGATGAAGAAAACCTAGGAAAGTTTGACTCAAGAAGTGATGAAGGAATCTTTTTTGGTTACTCAACCAGAAGTAAGGCTTATATATGCTATAACAAGAGGTTGGGAAAGATTATTGAAAGCACAAATGTCCAAGTGGATGAAGACCTATATCAGATCTCACAAGAATTAGAAGACTCTGAATCTGACATCTTCCCATGCATTGAAGATGAAGAAGAAGTGAAAGATGAAAAGGAACAAGAATCATAGCAAGTACCTAAGACTCCACCAAAGTATATTCAAAAGAACCACTTAGAAGATCAAATCATTGGAGACAAAAATGAAGGTGTACAGACAAGGAAAAGGTTTGCCAAGACACATGAGCAAGTATACTTGTGTTTTTTATCAAAAGTAGAACCTAAGACCTTTATTGATGCCAACAATGATGATGGATGAGTAAAAGCAATGGAAGAAGAAGTGGACCATATTGAAAAGAATCAGACATGGGAATTGGTTCCTAGACTAGCCAATAAGAATGTTATAGGAACAAAGTGGGTGTTTTGAAACAAGTTGAATGAAGAAGGTGAAGTTTTAAGGAATAAGGCAAGATTGGTATGTAAGGGCTACTTTCAAGTTGAAGGCATTGAATTTTTGGAGACTTTTGCTCTGGTAGCCAGGATGGACGCAATCATAATGTTCCTTGCTCTTGCTGCTCACAATAACTTCATAGTATATTAGACAGATGTCAATTTAGCATTTTTGAATCATGATCTAGAGGAAGAAGTCTACATTGAGCAACCAAATGGTTTTCAGATAGAAGAAGATTCAAACATGGTATTCAGACTCAAAAAGGCTTTGTATGGTCTCAAGCAAGCACCTAGGGCTTGGTATGCTAGGTTAGACAAGTACTTACTTCAGCAAGGCTTTAAGAAAGGTACTACAAATAGCAATATCTATATCAAGGAAGAAGGAGAAATGATTTTGATAGTTGCAGTATATGTTGATGATATCATCTTTGGTGGAGATGATGATATGTTTAAGAAGTTTGCAGAGGAGATGCAAAAAGATTTTGAGATGTCTATGATTGGTGAAATGACTTTCTTCCTTGGGCTTCAAATTGCTCATCTAGATGGTGCTATCTTTATTTTGCAAGCTAAATATGTCAGATAAATGTTGAAGAAGTTTGGTATGGAGAATTCAAAACTAGTGAGTACTCCCATGGTCACTGGATGTCACTTGAGGAAGGATGATGAGTCTCTGGAGGTGGATCAAACCTCCTATAGATCTGTGATTGGAGGATTGTTGTATCTAACTACTTCTAGACCCGATATTATGCATGTAGTATGTGTGGTTTCTAGACATCAAGGTGTTTAGGGGAAAATTGGATTTGTTAATGTTCTAGTGTTTAGATTTTTAAATCCTCCTTTCCACCTTACATTCAAGGATCTAGGGTCGAGTGGCAAGCACTATCATATCCTAGGTCACTTGTAGATGTAGGAAAACTTGGATTAGGGATTTTAATTATTAATTTTCCTTCTCTTGTGTCCAATTAACCATCAAAACCCTAATTATGTAAATACGGCAACAAATTGATAAAAGCCAAAAAAATCTCTTGTAGACAGGAATAAAATACCAAATTATAGAATACTTGTTTTTGGGGTTCCGAAGCAGAATAGTCGAGGACACTGGAGCGGGCACCCAAGTCCAAGGTACCTACTTTTTTACAGAATCCAGACCTCCTTCCAACACTAATTAGCCCTGTAACTTCTATTTTCAGAAATCTATCTGTGGAGGACACTAGAGTGAGTTCCCAAGTCCTGGAAGTACTCCTGTGTCTGACTTTTCTTCAGATCCTGAATCCTTGATGCTGCCAATCCTTCTTGCAACTCCACTTTTCCCAAATGTGACACCTGTAACCTACAATCACAAGACTTGGTTTGGGGGTTGTGGTGTTTAGAGGCTTGCCTCAATCAAGTCCCACTTAAGTCTCTGAACACTGTTATCAGATAAAGAGTGCATGCCCTTGTGCGGCAGAGGCAAAAACCAAAGGAATCAATGATGAAAACACAATATTATGTCACCTTGTAGTGAATCTCTCATGGGAGGAAGATGCTCTTCATTCCATGAGGAAATTGATGCTCAAATTTACAAATATCAACACACAAAACACACAAGTCTTCTCTTGCAACACAATGAAAGCCTTGAATCACCTTAAGAACACAATAGCTTGCTAATCATCATCTAATTGAAATCTAGTTTACAAATGAATGCCTAAGCGTGCTTATATATGCAACTACAAGCACTCCCACCAAGATTTTAAAAATCAAAACTTACCATGTTGGCAAAAGGACCACATAACAGTCATAAACTAACACCCAGGAATTAGGGTTGTCCTAAATTAGGGCAAGACTAGGGCAAGAGCGCCTAAGTCCTCCCCTTATTCTGGGAAGGGTACAACTTAAGGGGTCCACCTAGGTCTAATTTGTCATGAAACCTAGGCCTCATTCCATTGGAATGCTAGAATATGAACTAGGATGTCCTAAATGCATGCCAAAGACCCAAGAGCTAAACCTTATGAGGGAAAAGCCCCCAAGGGGACATTTTTTGATGTTACACAAGGTAATCCTAAGCAAACACATGAGAAGGCAGTGAAAACAATATTTAGATACTTGAAAGGATCTCTGGATTATGGCTTATGGTATTCAAGAGGTAATGACTTTGATTTAAGTGCCTATATTGATGTTGATTGGGTAGGTTGTGTTGATGATAGAAGGAGTACAAGTGGTGGTCATTTCTTCTTAGGAAGCAAATTTGTTTGATGGCAAAGCAAGAAGCAAGATTCAGTATCCTTATCAACTCGAGAAGTAGAATATATTGCAGCTGCATCCTGTTGTGCACAAGTGTTGTGGATGAAGCAAACTCAGTTCAAGGATATCAAGGTATTGTATGATGAGCCTATTCCTATTTCATGTGATAATATTGTTGACCTATTTTCCTCTGTCCAGATTTAAATAGTTCACCTTGTATTTTCCTTGAAAATCCTTTGAAAAATGTCCATACAAAGCGTAAATCTTCCAAATACTCATGCTATGCTTTGCCAAAAATCCCAAAAATCTTTCCTAAAGAATCCTAGCAAAAAACCCAGAAAAACCCAGAAACACTTTGTCTTCCAGAACTTCCCATCGCAGACAAATCTTAATTTTATACTTAGTAATTATACATACATTTTTCAATGTATGTTCAAATGTACATTCGCTAATGTATGTGGTGGTGCCCACCTAGGTTTTGGGTTTCAATTATTCATCTGCAGGCTTTCTTCTTCCAAACCCAAAAAAAATTCTAAGTCATTTGGCCTTCGCAGTTCAAAAATGCAAAAACAGTCGCATGCCAGTGTCTTTGTATATACAAGGCCATTTGTATGTACATGCAGGTTCAAATGTACATTGGCGGGTCAAAAATCTCAGTTGGCCTTCAAAAATAGTAAAAAATTGGTTGTATGCTTTTTGCAATGCATATCAAGTTTGTATATGCATTAAAGAATCTATCGCAGATTCTAAGAATATTCCCTGCTTGTATGAGATGGTTTGCATGTATATTTGTGTTGTATGTTTAGACATGCAATGGCTACATACAAGAGGAACATGCAAAGGAAAAGATGCATTGGCGGCATACAAGTGAAATATACAGGGGACAATGTATGCCGCAAAGATACAAAGGCGAATGTATGTCCGACATACATTGGGAATGTACAAGGCGCATATACAAAGAGGCTGACATGCATTCGCTACAGTGAAAGGGGTTTGTATGTGTGAAATGCAACTGAAATATACATTTGCCACATACAAAGGTGGAACATTCAAAGGCCAATGTATATCGGAATAGTGGCTTGTATATAAGCAATTGTATGTTCGCACATACAAGTCAAAGATACAAGGCCAACATACAAATAAAACATACAAAGGGGCAAATGCATATGCAACAATTGAATGTACATCAGCAGTGATGTACAAAGGAGGGACATACAAGCAACAGATGCAAGGGAGAATGCATATCAAAAAGGATGCAAAGTCCACATACAAGGGGCATTGCATGTATATCCTAATTGTATATTCGCATATACAATGCCATATACAAAGATAAAGATGCAAAGAGTCTTATGCAAAGTCAACATGCAAGGGAAAGTGATTCAAAGTTGGGGCCCGCCACTTGTATATTTGTGATTGTATGTTTGCACACACAATCAAATATGCATTCCTAATATACAAGCCAGATCTGAAATAAACATACATTCTAGTTGATAAAGGGTAGAATTCTGCAGTTTGTATGTATATTTTGCTTGTATGTTCGCATTGTATATGCGACATACATTGGTTATATACAAAGAGGAACATGCATGGCTCAGACCCGATGGTGATAGCAATATGCTTCATAATGGTTTGAGGTCCATAGCTTGCAGGCATATGGAATTGTATATCCTGATATACAAGAGATTGAAGATACAAGACCCAGATTTCAAATTTCTCCAATCCGGTTGATAGAATGGTTCAGGTCCGCAGCTTGTATATTGAGTGTATTGTATCTTACGATATACAAATGAAATGTACAAGAAAGAATATACAAGGCAGACCGGACTGTAAAGTCAAATTCGCCAAATTTAGCATTGGAGTCCGTGACTTCCATGTATGCTGCGATTGTATATGCAATAGACAAGGGAAGTATGCAATGGGAACACATACATACAAGGTGGATCCGACTGGGGAATTAAATACAGCAGATAGTCATTTTGGGGTCTGCAAATTGTATGTATGTTTTGCTTGTATGTGCCGATATGCAAAAAAAAAGATACAAAGGTTGGACCCGATGTCAAATTCAAACTTGCTTCGTAATCTTTTGAGTTCCATATGGTTTGTATATTTGCGATTGTATGTTTGTATATACAACGCGATATGCAAAGAAAAGATGCAAGGAAGAAGATGCAGTTTTTCAGTGATACTTCTCAGTCTCGACTCAGTGACCAATCAAGTGGTGCCACGTGGCAGGTGATACAAAGTCTAATTCAAAAAGGTAAGGGCCCACGTTTGTATGCAGATTCGAATGCATATACACAGGATGATTTCAAAGGGTCGTTTAGGTGCCGAAAGCAAAGGCATATACAAGGGATTTTTGGCATGACTTTATACATCAGCGGTTCGACTGAAGGTCATCCCAATAGCCCAATATAGCCTGATACATACAGATGCTTTGTACATGCAAAGGCAGACTCAAAGGTAGTTTTAGAGGCCGATACAAGCATACATGCAAAGCGATATATACACATAGTTGACTGCAGCTTTAACTGCCTATATCTCCTCCATTTTAGCAAATTTCCACATGCAGTAAAAGGTAAAAATGCATGTTTTTGTCTCCTCTTTCATTTGGCAGGCTTTTCAGGGGAATACTCTCACTTTTCAATTTCAGATCTGGATTTGCATGTTTTGGGTGACTGGATGTTTCAGCGACCATTTTTGGGGCAGGGTGCAGATATTTGTTGCATTCATTGCTGCATGTAGTGGAAGCTACTCGCATTCAAATGCCTAGAATATCTTCCACCGATTCATTGTGCAGATTGATGATTAAGCAGCTTGCATTGAAGACCGAAAATATCTTCCATCTGCACCAGTTCCAGATCTTTTGCGCCATAACTCCTTGCAGTTGGACATCCCTTTAGGGATTTTTTTTCTTGTTGCAACTCTTTAAGCATTTTTTGTAACCAACTTAGGTCAAATTGAAATGCTATATATATGCATTCAAGAGATGTAAATAGGGTTGTTGTTGGAAAAATTTTAGCATTAAGGCTTTTCTATTTCCAAACAGAGCTTTCTGCTATTGTAACTATGCCTTCCCATTGAATATATGCAAGTTATTTTACCTCTTTTTGTTGTTTTTCTAATTTAGTGTAAATCTGCATGTGACTGTTTGAGAACATTTTTGTTCCTCTCAATCATTCTGCTTCTTACCTCTGCTAGAACCATTTAAATCTGTGTATGTCTACTTGTTGTATCAAGTTATGTTGTACATTTTTCAGTTCTATGAAAGTTTCTTTTAATCAGTCTGGTGCATCACCCTTACTTTCAGTTTTCCCATTTTCATCTTTCATTAAAAAACATCCCTTCTCCCTTTCCCCTTGAAGATTTAGTAGTTTTTGGTGATAACCAATTAAGGAAGCTAGCCTTCTCTGGAGGTCTGATCTCATTTCTCAAGGTCCCACACTTTGAGATCATTCCCATGTTCCTCCAGATTGCTGAAGTTTGACAAACTGTAGCAAGGGTGCAAATCTGAGAGACAACAAATACAAGTGCTATCAAAATTTTAAAGAATCCAGTGATGCATTCTAAAACCAAGCATATAGAAATCAAGTATCACTTTTTGAGAGAGAAGGTTGCAGATAAGGAAGTGAAGTTGGAATATGTTCCAACAAAGGATCGAATTGCAGATATCTTCACAAAGGCTCTTGCAAAGGACACCTTTGAGGATCTTTGGCAGAGGTTAGGGGTAATTGCCCCTCGTTGCTAAGATGCATAGTGGTACATCTGTCTAGGGGGAGTTAATGTTATATCTTTGTTTCCTGGATTGATGGTGGCTACCTCTCAGGGGGAGCAGGTAGTGGTTGCTGATGACAAGGGGAGTTTGTTTGTTGCAAGAAGAAGTTATACCCTAAGGAAAAATGTGCAGATGTTTGGTTGCTGATGAGTAGTTGGTGGTTACCCTTTGTCCTTGATGTCAAAGGGGGTGAAATATGAAGGTATGTGTTGCCATTAATGCCAAATGGGGAGATTGTTACACATATGGTTCCTATGGTTGTATGGTTATCATTGGTGTCAACACTATCACAAGGTTGTCATTGGTGTCAATACTATTATGGATGTGTAATAGTGTCATTGTTGTGTGTCATGCTTCTGAAGAAGATACATTGAGATGGGAATTAGAAGCATCAATAATATAATTCATGGTTGGATGTCATGAATAAATATAATGTAATTTCTAAAGTTCATGATTGGATGTCATGCCTTGATCATTACAAAATTAAGTATGAAGTCAAATTCATATGGGAATTAGAAGCATCAAGAAGATACATTAATATGGAAATTAGAAGCACTAACATGCTCAGATGTGTTGCTGAGGTTGGAAATATATTATTTATGGCCTAAAGCATATTGTATAATCTCTTCTACTATTCCTAAGAATGCATGTGTTAATACAAAGAAAATTTAGCCTCTGAAAGTTGGTGATAGTCTTTGTTTTGAATGACTACCTTTGAAGACAGTCTAGGAGATTGCTCAACGTTTACATTAGTTTGGTATTGGTCCTTCGCAGATTGAAAGGTAGCTTAACATAGTAACAAATCGTGTATATTCCAAGTTTCATGATGTTTGGACTACCGAAATTATGTTTTGCAAAAGATAGTGTGAAGATAGTGTTGGTTTTGTGAAGACTGTCACTATAATAGAAGTAGGATGCTCCACATTCCTTTGCATTTGTAGATATAACTATGTGGTTTGCAGATATGATGAGGATGCAGTGAAGATGTTAATTCTAGAGTTTTAGATCATTTACCCTTCTGTTGTGAAAGTTATGCATGATAAAGTATCGGCATGTGTTCTGGCAAAGTGAGGTAGTGGTTAAGACCTATTGAAATGCTCCACATTTCTCTGGAAGTGAATGGTTGCCTTTGCGGTTTTGAGGATATGATAATGGATGTGTATTGGATATCTCCTTGTAGCTTCAAGCCTCTTCTTGGTCCGTAGCTTAGTTTATCAAATGACAACATGTTGTAGTGTGTTCAGGATGACAGATTATTCCCAGCGTTCATGATTGAAGATGTGCAGCATAATTATTTAATGTACGGTGGAAAAGGAGTGTTTAGAGATGTTGTATGAGTCATGTGGACTCATCTGGAAGAGTTTTCATGAAGATCTTTCTTGTTTCCAGTACTGCACAAGGTTTTCAAGTTGATGTGGTTGTTATGCTTCAAGGTTCATGTGTTTCTAGTTAAAGATGTCATATTTCCATATGAGCGGAGTGTGCAGATGTAATTCCTTGGTGTTTTAAGCTATGAAGAATGTTTTGGACCTATTTAAGAAAGTTTTGATGTCTGTACGGAATGGATCTTCTGCTAGTGCCATGTGTGGTCTCACTTGGGATCTATCTTCTACACGTTTCATGTTGTGTGTTGTTTGGCCGACTTGTAAATACATTTTCATATTGTATCTACGTGACAAGCAATGTAATCAATGTAATATCTTGTATAAATTGTAAATCAAATTGAGTGAGGTTGTGCATGATTCCAAGTTCATTCAAAAGGTTGCAAATAGATAAAAAGTAGAATGAATACATCATTGATGTGTGACTGAAGGAGAAAGAGAAGAAGTTGTTGATGTTGTCCTAATTCATCTTGAAGACTTTTATGTGACAGTGATCAAGTGTAGAGTATGCCTAAATGATCAGATCATCAGAAGAAAGTGTGAAGAGGTAGAAGTGAAATCATTAAAGGTGTGAATTTCAATGTCAGTTTTCAGACAGTAGAAGGACTGTCATACTATAATCTTTTGTGAACTTGTGTTCAAGACAGGGAGTAATAGCTTCCTTGGGAGTGACCCTAAAACAAATTCTTTAGGGAGTTATAGATTCCTTGGGTGTGACTCTAAATCAAAGTTTTCAAGGAGTAGTAGCTTCTTTGGGTTGTAGCCCTAAAGTAAAGTTAGTAGGAAGTAGTAGCTTCCTTGAGTTGTAGCCCTAAAACAAAGTTATTATTTGAGCTTCATATATCGTGAGTTAATCAACACCATGGTTTTTCCCTTCTAGGATTTTCCATGTACATATGGTGTTATATCTTGATGTGCATTGTGTTAATCTTTCATGTATTCATGTTAATATTGTGATGCTTAAGGTTTAATCTGCTCTGGGCAAGTTGATGTTGTTAAATTTTTTATATACTAATTTAACAATAACCCTCTCAGTATCCTTGTGTGTCTAATAGTATCTATAAAGACAATGTATAAGACCCTGATGTAATGGGATTTTTGGTTTATGAAGTAAAACACCCTGAATAGAGCTCTCCAAGAATTTGACAAGAAAAAAATAAAAATTCATCTTAATTTCATGCCTTAGGTGGGTAAGCATGGGGAATTGGTACAAGTAGACCCTCTTGTACCTACCATCAGTTGAGCTATGTACTTGATTAGTGCATCTTCCATCTCACACTAGGTTTTGGGAATCTCATCTTTACACAAGCCATTTTGAAACTTACTTATCTACTCTTTGCCCCTGAGGAACTTATCCAAATGTTTGGAGTTCTCGTCTTTGTTATACTTTTGCATTTGAATGCCCTCCATCTTCAACCCTATATCCTCCACTATTATCTTTTTCGACACCGAGAAGGAGATGCCCCTAAAGATAACAACTCTATTCTTCTAGGAATGGGCCAATTCATTGAGAGCTAGTTCATGGCCTAGCATGGCCTCAAGATAACTAGATATACCACCTCTGTTGAGGATATTCCATAGTGTGGCATTCCTCTTCACCTCATCGCATGTTGAGGGTTCCACTCTAACTCTATTCACACCCATATTGTTGTTTTCAACCAAGATAATGTAGGAGAACTTCTTAGCCTCAATAACACAACAATTTCTTAGAGAGATCATGAAACAATCTTCTTCAATACTCTTGCAAGGTTTCATCATAGGGTCCCTTTAGATTTGGATAGCTAGAGCATGATTATCTTTGCAGTCCTTCACCATTAATCTACTCATGTGTTGTACTTTTCATACCCTTCTGATATGTCAATAAATAACTACTCTTCTTGGCTAATATGCATATATGGATTTGTGATGACATAGAGATCAATTGAGTCCACTAATTTTCATCAATCAAGGTGGTGTCCAAGTTGGCGATGACGTCAATAGATTTATTTCCTTCCCTATAAGTATGAGATATGATGACTTTTTAAAATTTTTGGATAAATTCAAAGGCATTAAGAATTATCCCCTTGATAGACTAGTGGGATGAGGCTTTTCTATTTAGCATATCAATTAGGATATTGGAATCATCTTTAATAATGAGGTTAGGATAACCCATCCTACTCACATGTTTGAGCCCTATCAAAGTGACCATATCCTCCACCATATTGTTTGTTTGGATTCTGAGGTTATTGGCATAAGCCAATATTAGGGTTCCTTTGTTGTCCCTAATGATATCCCCAAAACCTACTTTTCTAGTGTTCCCTTCAGAGATACCATCAAAGTTCATCTTGATCCACCTAGGTTAAAGTGGATTCAACTTTATTTTTCTTTTCCTTTCCATTTTTTCCTTGTCAACAGAGCATTGGGGGCATTTAGTCTTCTATTTATTAACAATATTATTTTCCAAATTAGAGGTCAACACCTTAGTTTTTTTTATTTGTGAAACCTCAACATTATCAATGATGGAGTTAATTATCCTTTTCTTAATGATTTCCCTATGTTTTCTTTTTTCTTTAAATATCCTATTGTTCCTCTCCTTCCAAATGGCCCTACATAAATGAGGAATGGCTTGGGACCAAATTTCCTTCAATACCAAGTGTGTGAACTGAGGAATCCAACTGCTAACCAAGGATTTCAAATCTCCAGGCCAAACCCAAAGGATTTCTAACTTATTGAGGATGGCTTGCTTGAGGTGCCAACCAAAAAGACATTCAATTAAAAGATGATCAATGATCTCCTCTTCTCTTTTACATAGGATGCATCTATTCCCAAACATGAATCCTCTCTTGATGAGGTTGTCAATTGTTAGGATTTTTCTATGACAAGCCCACCAAAATAAAATGAATTTTGGGATCAAATTAGGATTCCACTCCATTTTCCAATAAAAATTGGTACTCATTGGGCTCAGCAGTCTACAAAAAGGAGTCCACTCTAGAGAAGAGGTTGAAAGTATTACCTTTTAATTTTTTGATGAGATCTATAAGTGTAGTAGATTCAGCTGTGTCTAAATATTTTCTAAAGTTTTTACATTCAAGATGGCCATTGATATTGGTCAAGTAATTAGCAACAAAGATTCCATACATTTTAGTCATATCATCTTCCATTTTGGCACAAGGATGAACCATGTTGAGAGGAGAACTCTGGACCCAGAGATCCTCCCAGAACCTGACAGTTGTGTCATCTCCCACCTCCCACCTAAGACCATATTTCAAAATTTGTTTAGATTTAATGATGTTCCAAATAGTTGATCTAGTAGGAAGATAACTTTTACTGATGAAGGTCAAGCTAGTAAAATTGTTGATGTATTTGGATTAAATGATTTTTCTCCAATCTAAGTTATTCCAAAGAAGGATCCAACCTGGTTTAGCTAGGAGATATTTATCTATTTCTCTAATCATTCTCAAGCTTAAGCCCCTAGATCTTATAGGGCTACATATTTTGTCCTAGAAGCCACAATATCCATTCTCTATTTATCCTCAATCATTGACCAGAGGTATCTTGTCTGAATCTATTCCACTTTATCATCCATGTATTTGGGGATTTTGAAAAGGTACAACAAGTAGATAGGGATGTTTTTCATAGTACTCTTAATAAGTTGCACTTTACCTACATTGGAGACAAGATTTCCTTTCCAAGATGCAAGCTTCTTTTGGATTCTTTCAAGCAGGTTGTTCCATATCCCATTATTAATCTTTCCAACACAAAATGTACCTAGGGATATGATATTATAATGTATTTAGGTGGATGAAGATGCCAACATCTGGCACATATCCCTTATGTTAGTTACATAGGGTCTTGTGTATAACTTGCATAATTAATTATATTAGTTGTTGTAGGCCTTCATTGGGATTATCCATCCATTATGTTATTAGGAGGAGGTATATATAAAGAAGGTGAATATCATTGTAACAATATGTTTTGAATATGATATTATGTTTGGGATCTCTTGAAGATATAGCATGGAGTGGCTTCTTCTATAAGGAGTATTGTACAGGGTACCCTACCTCAATGCTTCATTCTAATTTTGCATATATTGGATATTACCTAGGGCATCTTGGACCACAAACATCTCTTGTATTGTGTGAGATTTATCTTATGTTTTATATTATTTCAATTATTTTATTTTTGGATCTTACCAAGTGGTATCAAAGCCACAATTTGGGTAAAAGTAGACAAAGCCCTATTTTTTGAAGATTTGCTTGTATCTTTCAAAGAGCTATGATCTTTTTGTAATTTTTTTTACTAAATTTGGAGGATGCTCAAATGAAGCAATATTCCAAAAATTAGGTTTAGATTATCAATATCAAGTGGGTTATTGCAATTTTATGATTTTTCATAAATTCACTTTCTAGGCCACAAATCATGGAATTTTTCTGATATTTTTACATTTCTAGAAATCTTGCTAAAATTTATCAAGGGTTAATTCTTTGTGTTTTTATTTCTGAGTCTAAAACATTACAAAATAATCAAATCTAAGTTAGGTAGGTGGTAGAAATTTAGAAACCCTAGTTCTTATATTTGATGGAAATGGTAATGGTAGAGAATGTTGGTTCCAATTCAAAGGGGCTTATGGTAGACATGGAACCTGGAGTACAAAATTTATTTGGTACTTGAGTGGTATAGATTTGAAATGGTATTTTCAAGTGTGTACATTTGAGATTTTCTTCTTTAGAAGAAATAAAAAATAGTTTTCTTAGATAGATGATCTCAAGAAGAAGAAGAGGAAGAGGAAGAGGACCAAGAATAAGAACAAGATGCAGAATAGGAAGATGAAGAAGAAAAAGGATAAGAAGGAGGAGGAGGAGGAGACAAAGAAGTAGAAGAAGGAAGAGAAGGGAAAGAGGATGATGAAGAAATGAAAAAGAATACAAGTACATGCACTTTAGCTCCAAAGAAGGAAGATTCAATCCTTCAATTTCATGGATGTATTTAAAAGGAGAAGGTTATTGTTTCTATAAGCTCCCTAGTAGCAAGTATAACTTCATCAACATGGAATTACCCAAGAAGTTACCAGTACAAGCAAATAACATCAAGGATAGTAAAATAGCGGGTACCGATATTCAAATTTTTGAAGATTTGAAGCTCTCTATATAGATAAATATGTTTTGCATTCAAACTTTCATGATTTGGATATGGATGGGTTGGATATTATTCTTGTTTATCCTTGGTTAGAATATTTGGGAACAATAAACATTAATGTGCAAAAAAAGTTCATGAAGTTTTGGTATAGGAAAAAAAATGTTACATTGCAAGATAAAACACATAAGGAAGTCTAAAAGAAAGTCAAGGAAGAGCAATTTTATGAATCTACTGAAGATTCTATCAATGAATCAAAGGAAAAACAAGAGGAACAAGATATAGAGAAAAAAGAGGAGACAATTAATTCTCTTTAGGAGCCAATAAAATAAGTGGCAAAAAATGAGGAAGAATTGAAGAAGGTTCCAGTGAGAGAAAATGGTGCAATATATAGGCATCTACATCATTGTGAGAGGAAAGAATCATGGAGGATACCATCATGGAAGCATGATAATATAGTGAATCAACAAGCCAATCCCTATGGACATACATGGAATCAAAGGAACAACTACAACAATTAGTGGTATTATAGAAGTAATGGCTATTCATGGTAGTAGAGGACATACTATGATGAGGAATGGAATCAAATAGGTGCAGCAAAATATGGATCAAGCATGGGATCTAGGTACTATCAAGGTAAAACCACTACAATTATCAACTATGGATGTTTAGATGATTGCTCAAGGTGTCATATTTGTAATTACTCGCAATAGTCATGCTATTTGGTTGCTTCTCATGTTTCAGGGACGAAACATGTCAAGGAGGGATGATATTTTATGTACCTATGGATATGATATTATAATGTATTTAGGTGGATAGGGATGTCGACATATGACACACATCCATTAAGTTAATTATATTGGGTCTTGTGGATAACTTGTGTAATTACGCCGAAGGTGTTCCCCTTGGCAAAGAGAGACCTGACTTGGGTGATCAACTGTTGAGGATGGTGTACATAGACATGCAAGATGATTCATATGTTCAAAGCCATTCGTCAGTTTCTAGTTGTTACCATCATCAAAAAAATATTTGTCGTTTTGTTTTTTTCCTGTTCACCAGTTTCACGTTTGAAAGTTTCGCTCGTTGTTTATGCTTACTAGATCTGGTTTGGCTGTCTGCCTGCTAAGATTGTAGGTTCAACACTTCAAAAAATGCTTCCCGTTCTCAGTATGAAACTGTTTGCAAGCACCGCCAAATATTTTTTATACATTCTCATGATATTTGTTTTATAATGGACTGGGCGTCACGTCAATTGCAATCTGGTTAAAGGGAATGCATAGTTCATTGTCAGAAAGATTATAGATGATGGTGTATATTCACTCTAATATCTATGGAATGCATTTCGAGACCTCTAGATTGAATCTACAACTTTCACATTTGGAAATTTGTGCACTTGTTTAAGAAAGAGGCCAGAGTTTGTATGGCCACATGTTTTAGAGTATAAATATCACAGCGAGATTTGACTGGTGAATTTGTGTGAGGTCAGCATAACTAAAGCCAACTTGCAACGTCTTTTTAACGTACATAAAATATATTCTACGACGATCACTAAAGGAGGTTGAATTAAGGGGATGTGTAATCCTCTATTGAAATTTAATGGAATAAATATGTTTTTCTATAGTTTTATTTTTCTTAAGAGTTTGCATTGTTTCTTAAAATGCCTTTTGTTTTTAAATTTTAATTTAGGATAAGTTAATATAGTTTAGTGAAAACCTTTTTAATACAAAATTTAATTAACTATAATATTAATTATACAATGTTGGATATTAAAATGTATATAAATATTAAAATTAAATATTATATTAAATTAACTAAAAATATAAATAAATATTATATATAAATTATTTAATTAATTATAATATTGTATATTAAAATGTATATAGATATCAAATATTAAATATTAAATATATAATTTTTATTTAGATAATTAAATATAGTTTAGTGAAATCTTTTTAATATAATATTTAATTAACTATAATATTAAATATCTAATATTATATATTAAAATGTATATAATATTATATTTAATATATAAATATTTACATCAAATATTATATTAGATTAAATAATAAATATATATAAAATATTTAACTAACTATAATATTAAATATATAATCTTGTATATTAAAATGTATGTAAATATTAAAATATTAAATATCTATAAATATTGAAATTAAAAAAAATCATATAGAATATTATATATAAAGTAAGGAGTATTATAGATTTTATATAATTTTTTGTTTATTAAATATATTTAAATATATTTTCCCAACAGTGATTGATAATCATATTTTTTAAATTATATCATTATGTATAGGCATCTGGTTGTCAATGGGTAGATTGGTCTTCTCAACCATAGATCCCATTTATTTATAAACATTTAGTGATTTTCAAACAAATTTCACTAAACATTGTATATTTAAATATGTAAGATGATTCAGGAAACAACACTTGAATATACTTTGTTGTGGGATCCTCTCTATTGGTCGAGAGATCCACAACCTTCACCTTCACCACAAGTATTGCCACAACTTGTCCCACTCAAAACACATTGCCTTCCTTGTAGTTCAGTCTTAGAACACACACAAGCCACTCAAATAGGTCACCCCATCATTCCTTGTCTATGAAAAACTTTTTCCCCACAATCAACGCTCTCTTATGCCTTTGTTCTGATATATCTTCCATTAAACCCATAAGGAAAAATAGAGCCATTGTACATTGAAACCCAAACAACAAATAAAAAGTCTAGATACATGTGTAAATAAGTGGGTAATAGAGCATCTACCAGATGGAAAATAATATGCATGCATGATACAACCAACTCCTCCAACCAATCTAAAGTGAAAACATCCAAATATTTATAATTTCTTTGAAATTTTCTTCTGCACTAATAAAAAAACTTCAAGAAGAGAATTATTTGTTCTACAAAAAAAAATATGGCAAACATTAGGTATCAAATTTAATTTAACTCCACGCATTCTCCATTACAATAATAATAATATAACATGAAAAGTGCAAGGATGTATTCATGAGTCATGCCATGTATATGAAAGGCACAAAATAACTACAGCCATACGAATATAATCATGACATGAAAGGGACGTTTGCAAACTTAGGGTGTATAAGTTTACTTTAAGACCTCTCTAAGGGATATTTTGAGAAACTTGCAGTGCTTTCTAAGTTTTTTTTTTATAAAAGATTATATTTGAGATGCTAAATTTCTTATAAGAGAGCTACAACATTTGGTTTTATAAGTATCATTTAAGGAGGAATTTAAGAATTATTTTTAAAAATGTTCCATGGACTTTGATCTCTTTAAGACATTGCCTATGTGCATTGTTTAAAAGTTTAAAACCTTTTTTGCCTTGTCAATTATAATAGTCGCTCACCATCATATGGAACTTGTGACGTGGAGAGCATACTCAATGAGGCTTGAACCCAGCTCATGATGAGGTTGAATGTATTACTTAAACCTTTTATTTGCCTAATTTTACAAATTTTTCAAATCTCTAGGATGAGAACACCGAAGAGTTGTGGAAGATCAATTTCCATGTCTTTAAGTGAATGATGATTGTGTTGTATCACTATGGCCCATGTCATTATCTAACATTCAAATATCTTTGTGGTATTTAAAAAATCCCATGAACCAGAACTCATGATTGTCCACAATCACCACTTGAATATACTTTGTTCTGGTATCCTCTTTGTTGGTCGAGGGATCCACAACCTTCACCTTCACCATGGGTATCACCACAACTTGTCTCACTCAAAACACATTTCCTTCCTTGCAACTCAATCAAGTATGACAAAATTTTACCCTAAAATCAACTCCCTCTTATGCCTTTGTCACACTCACCCCAAGTTCTCCCAATTCATTATAGACTTTACACCTTCTTCACAATACATCCATGCACTTGTTACATTTCTAGATATTTGTTATTTCGTTGAAATATTTTTCTCCTCCTTGTCAAACTTCATATCTAAACCTCCCAAATGAACTTCATCTTTAGCATAGTTCTCTTTCAAAGTTTGGCCTCCAAGACACAATATTGTCTAAAAATTTTGACATGGTCACCCAAAGCTCACATGTCCCTTGCATCCTTGCTCCAAGATCAACATGTCCTCAATAATTTTCTTGTTCCTTGAGCTTCCTTGCTTTAGCACTTTGTATCCAATGCCTTCACTTGAAGGATCCAGTAAAGGAATTCAAAGATAGTTCTCCCAGGCTATCCAAGATGATCCTCCTTTGAATCATATCTAAACCAACCAAGAAGCTTGATGGAATAGATAGAGAGGGAGACAAAGAGATAGAGAGAGATAGAAAGATGAAGATGAGGAGAAAGAGGGAAAGAGAAAGAAAGAGAGATGGTAAGAGAGATAGAAAAAGAAAAGAGAAAGAAAGAAGGGGACATATAGAAACATATATAGAGATAGAGAGATAGAGAGAGGAGAAAGAGAAATATATATAAAGATAGAAAGAAAGAGAGATGAGATAGAGAATTATATAGAGAGGGGCACAAAGAAAGGTAGAGATATAGAGAGATAAAGAGGGAGAGAGAAATAAAGAGAGATGGTAAGAAATAAGAAAGAAGAGAGATCAAGAGAGAGTGAGAGAGAGAGTGAGAGGAGAGATAGAGCAAGAAAGAAGGGGAGAGAGAGAGAGCATACAAACAAGTTTATATATATCATCATTATGCTATATCTTTAAGTGAATGATGATTGTATTGTATCCCTATATTATTTATATGCACTTAAAGATATGATGTAGGTACAAGTTGGATAGAAGAGATAGATCTACTATTATGTTATGTCTTTCTAATTTATTCTTGATGGATGTTTTATATCAAAACATTGATAAGAGTCTATGAGATAAAATTATTGCATTATATCAAACTAAGTGTCTTGTAAGTAATTTATTTTTGAAAAGAAATTTCTATTCTTTAAATATGCATGGAGGAGACTTTGTAACCAAACATTTAAATGCTTTTCATGTACTAGTGAGTCAACTGACTTGCATAGATGTAAAAATGGAAGAAGAAGAAAAATACATATCACTTTGATAAGTTGTTCATTATATGATACCATCTTTCTATTTTGAATCCTATTTATCTAAAGGGGATCAATATCCTTTCTTTGTTCTCTAGAACTAGAGAAGTTGCTTTGCATCATTTCGGTATACCACTCAATTACAGTGTATCTGCAAAAAAATTGTAAAGAAAACAAGCTTATCTAATTGAGGTGGAAGATGTACAAAATTTGACAAAAGAAAGAAATAATGAAATGATTAATTCAATTAGAAGTTTTGATCTAATAATAGGTGGAGGGCCCCTATAACAAATCTAGCAGGCAACAACAAAAGAACAAGGGATGGGCTAGAGGGGAAGCATTCCTCTATTCAACATGGGACTAATTGTAAGCTTGGATGTTGTCAATTAAAATCCTAGGGTTATTAGTTTGATTTTGCATGCTAACCATGGTTTCAATTTGTAAGGATTGAATGAAAGGATAGAGGATGTGTAGAAAATTAAATTTCATAAAAAAAGTACTTAGATTTAGAAAAAGGATTACTATGAAACCCATCACAGATGTATGATGTTGAACTAAAATTTGTGGATTCAAACTACTTTTTAGTTCCAAGTAGAAAACATGGCATGGGCCTTAACAATACACAGATCACAAGGTCTAACACTTGAAAGGGAAATAATTTACATCGACAATATTGATTGTTAGGGGTTGACATTCATAGCTATATAAATAACACACAACATTGAAAGTCTTTGCATATGCCCCAACCTTAAATTTGAAAGATATGCATGCATGCAACAAAGCCTAGACACATGCAAATAGTTGACTCAAACAAAAAAAAAAGGAATTTTTTTTGTCATCTTCTAGAAATATGTCCCCCAAGTATTTATTGCTCTTAACAACTCAATTTTATGTCATACTTTAAAATTTTCATATGCAAAATAATGTTTTCTTTTTTTCAAAGCTTGTCTAAGATTTACTTTGATATCAATAAATTATAATCTATGTAGATCATGTATATCTTGAATAAACAATTTACTCCAAATATAAATCTATAGACAGTGCAAGACAATTGAAAGGGATCAGGCCATCTATATTCCATTCCATTGCCAATTTTTCCCTTCATGTTTTTGTTCCAATTTTTTCCCAACAATGTAGAGGCTTTTCCCAGCTATCATGACTCATTAGGCTGCAAGTTGTACCACAATTTTTTAGAATGTGTTTTTCTTCTTGAGTGACAATTTATGCAACCATGTGTTCTCTTTTACATTAACAATGTGACATCACATTCCCTTGACATTAGATTTTAGTTATTTTAAATAATTTTATCATTTCATCTTTGGCTGGTCGATTAGGATTAACATGTATGTATATGTTTATGTATTAGTTTAGGTATTTGGTTGATGAAATATAAATGAGAGGTGATATATTTATTTTAAATAAATATGTTATATAATAAACTAATGTTTAAGTTTATAATTAGTTAATTTAAAATATAATATTGGTGTTTATATGATAATAATTTTAGTGGAGTATTAAGTATAGTGTTTAAAAAATGTAAAATGTAAAATAAATCTTTTTAAATTTATTTTTATGTACCATTATCTAATTTTGTTTTTTATTAGTCGTATTGATTCATTTTTATCAAAAAACATAATCAAATTTTATTAGGATATGCTTAACATTTGAACAGGGGCCAAGATGCCCATAACTCATGATGTTCCAGGACTCAAGACACTTATGCCTATGACACAAGGAGAGATATATATCTTGTCTTCTCTTGTTTTATTTCTCAGTAATCTTTCAAGATCAACATCTAAGCAGAATTTTCTTAATTATTTTTAATTTGTCAAAGAGTTGAATTTTTTTTTAAATTATATTTACATTAAATCTATTATATAATTTATATTTATCTATATTTATTATTGAATTATATTTATTTCATATATAAAATTATAAATATAACTATATATATTATTATATAACATATTTTATATAATATAAATTACTATTTTTATTTCTAATGTCATATTATAACATATAATGCTATATTTATATTGAATATATTCTATGTTTGATGTTTATTTATATTTATTGTTTATTATATATTTATTTATTATAAAAATTATATATTTTTAGTTCCATAGTTTATTAAATTAACCTATAAGAAATCTAACAACTTAAGAGAGAAATATGAAATGAGAATGATAGAGAAAGAGGGAGAGAGAGGGATAGACATGCGAGAGAGAGAGAGAGAGAGAGAGAGAGAGAGAGAGAGAGAGAGAGACTGGGGAAGGAGAAGGCTCATAAGAGGATGAAGGATGAGAGGATACACCATTTGAAAAAGCCAACAAGGTACATGTCTTATGTAAAAGAGTAGTCAATTGTTCAAGAGATTAAGCATTTCTTACCTACATATTTAACTAGACATTTTTTAATAATTTTAAATTTGTCAAAGAGTTAAATTTGTAAAAAATGTATATTTACATTAAATCTATTATATATTTATATTTATCTATATTTATTATTGAATTATATTTACTTTATATATAAACTTTCAAATATAACTACATTCATTCAACATATTTGGTGTTCTAGTATGATGTTTATTTGTAGACCATTTTGGTGTTACAATGGTTTTATCTCTCTGGATTATGGAAGTAACCATTTGTATGACAATGGTAAGAGCACAAAAAACCCATATGGAGGGATTGAATGCATAGGGGACCGCATTTAAAAACCACATGAAAGGAGTGAAAGAAAATCAATAATGGTTGGGCCATCATCAAGAGCATATTTCAAGACCTCGATGAAATGATTAATTCAATTGGATGATGGGCCTCTTTTTTACTAACAAAAGTTTAGAGAGAGAGAGAGAGAGAGAGAGAGAGATTTAATTCAATTAGATGACGGGCCTCTTTTTTACTAACAAAAGTTTTGCCAAAGCGAGATTGAACATAATCCAAGCCCCCATGACATAGAATGCATGCCATTTTTTAGGTCTTGAGATTATTCCCATAGCATCTACAAATTTAAACAAATCAAAAGTTTTTCCCTTCAAATTAAATATTCTTAGACAATTATGAATTCTCAATCTAAAATTATTCCATGTCTAAATTTACTTTTAATCTATTTGAGCTCAAAATTATGCAAATATGTCATTATAAAAGCAATGATGATCACTGAGTTTGATCAATCATTGTATCATGAGCTATCCCATGAGAAGATGCATGATGTTAGGCTAGATGAGAAATAAACATGTAGGTGGTGACCATGCTTGTAAGAGAATGTTTATTCAATGTAAGGATTGTGATAAACAAGTTACATACATGCTTCAAATAATATGCATAAGTCACGACTAATGGAATGCATGTGAACCTAGGTGTAGTGCATGAACTAGAAAGGAGATACATGCAAATAGAGACTAGACACCAAACATGAAAGCTCACACATTTGTAGATACTAAACAAAACACAATGATCTTGAAAACTATTAAGATTATGCAAATTAGTTTATGAAACTCGAGATAAAGAAAAAGGACAGGGGCCATAGGGATACAAGACAATAATCGTTCAGTTATAGACATAGCAATTGAACTTCCAAAACTCTTCGGCATACCCATTGCACACCAAGGTGCGATTGCTAGTTAATTATATTAGGTGTTGAATATGCCTTCATTGGGATTACCCCTCCATTATGTTATTAGGAGGAGGTCTATATAAAGAGTAAGGATATGTGTTGAGTATGATATTGTGTTTGGGATCTCTTAAGAGCTATAGCATGGACTGACTTCTTCCATAAGAAGTACTGTATGGTGTTACCCTACTTATTTTTGCATATATTAGATTAGAGCATCTTAACGCACAAACATTTTATGTTGTGTGAGATCTATCTTCTCGATCATATCATTTCAATTATTATATGTGTGGAACTTATCACATATAGTTAAATTAATTTTAATCCTTTTTAACAAAACTAGAAGTACTAATGCATTGTCATGGTCGCAACGATGTTGATGTCGATGCAACCAAGAAAGAAAAACTAAAATAACAAAACTCCCTCTCAGATATTACCTACCCAACCCATCTCTATCAGCAAAGTATAAACGATAATGGCCGTCAGGCCGGTCGGTTCAATGTTCGAAGGCTGTATTCCCACTCTCAGCCAATTCATTCGATCGGCCAGAATGATAGAGAGCACTTTTGGCTTGTACAGAGCTTTTATCACACAAGACACACAGCGGCGTTTTCAGACAGTAAGTTTGAGACGGAATCTCATTCTCAACAACCTGCCAATCTCATACGATATTCTGAATCTCCATGCGTAGGATCAGATTTTTATTATATTTCATTCATAGAGCCCACCCAGTCCCACCTTCCTCTGGTAAGGATGGGCATTCGTTAATAGGAAATGGAGTCAAATCTACACAAGGAATCTCTGAAACGTCGCCCATCCTGTCGCCATACTATTGCCCATCAAATTTGTCCGGCAACTCTTTTTTTTGGAAACTTTATATAATAAAATAAAATATATTAACTATTAATTATATTTAATATATTGTATTACTTTTTTTTAATGGAGATCATCTACAAGATCGTTTTTGCTACCTGATATGGGAGCATGAGTCTAAATCTCTAGTCAAAGACTGAGGGGTATCCATTCCGCCACATGTCTTATGGTGTTGGGGGCCTTGTACTCAACAAAACTTAATCCCTAGTGGACTCATTCAGAATCTTTCAACTTCACTAGTAGACTAAGGGCCCTTTTAAAATGTGATCAAATTTAAAAATATTTTAAGTTACATATATTATTATAAGATTATAAAGCCTCTCAAAAGATTTGTGATCAAATTTTAAATTAATGTAAAGTTTATTATCAAGAAATAAATTAAATAAAAGAGTAGAGTTCCTTATATAACTCCTTATATTTGTAAAGATTAATATTGACCTAAGAGTATATATAAAATTTTGAATTAAATGTTGAAGTATGCACATAAATATAATAAATAAAGAATTTAGTTTCATGTTTGAAAGAAAAGAAATTTTTTGGTGTGGCACTAAATTTTAGATGTTTTGGAACTAAAAACTAATCTTTTGTGTCTGTACTTTAGCTCAAGATCTAAACAATTTGTGACCCTCTGAGGGGCTAAGTCTCTAGGTCTATGTCTTCTTCATAGACACAAATTTGTCTTAAAACCTATGAAAAATGATCTACTTCCTAATTAGCCAATTTTGCCTTTGTTAGCTCTATTATTTGGACTAATAATTTTTAGAAACACCTTTAGAGAATTGTTGGAATCACTAGAGCTCACATTCTCCTAGGCCAACCCCCAGAAAGGACCCAACTTTACAATTGTGCCAATGATCGTAAACAATGAACTTCTGTCATGTAAATATCCTAGAATGATCATGCATAATTGTGTTGTTTTTAATGCTCTAATGTAAGTGTTTCTAGGATGCTTTTATGAACCATATGATAAGATAAGCTCGAATGAGATGAGATGATAACTGAATGTAATGGAATACCTTTAAATAAAGATGTAGCAATAATTCATGCAAGTGTGTGTTTAGTTGGCTCTAAGTAGGAAAGGAATGGACCAAAATTTAGGTTTGAATTTTGAAATTTAGGGGCAAATATACAGCTACAAGATTGATCTCATGCCGACATAAATGACCTAGAACATGAAAATGGTCAAAGAAAAGTGAATAATGGATGTATAGGGATGGGTGCATGAAAAGACATAATAAATACTTTATTGGGGTGTATATATGAAAATCCATGCATATATGGATAAGGTGGGGCATAAATGTGTAGGAAAGTGTGTAAATGGATGAGTAAGAGCATGGGAGAAGGAACCTAACTTTGCACAAGATTGAGCCATTATTCAATATGTAATGTATTAACACATTCCCTCAAAATAGACACAAAAATAAATGGGAAATGGTATGAGTATTTAAATTTTACCATTACATTCCACCCCCACTTTGAGGTGTATGTGAATCCTTATATGATCATGTATCTTAAAATATGTAGCACTCACAAACATGCATGTAAAGTAAATATTCAAACAAGAAAGGATATCCTAGGGTCCCAAAAAAATATTGGACCCTATTGAATATCATCATGTAAGTCCATCCTTCGATATGTGTGCTCTTACAAAATAGAAGAAAAATATGCCATGAATACTTTCTACAATGCAAGTAGGAATAAAACTAATGATAAACTAAATTTTACTATAAAAAATAATAATAGAAGGGAAAGAGAAGGAAATGAAATTAGAGAGTCTTCCTATATGGAAAGTGATCATACTCTACCTCACTTAGTGGCTATGGGACGATAGGACACAAGAGGCATTGGCATGTCATATGCTAATAATGAGCCTCTATATGCACAAATAACTATCTACAAAAACCAACAAGAGAATGTTAGAGATAGAATATGACCCTATACAACTATGTTGCATCCATAGGATAAAAGGAATTAGAGGAGAGGAAAAAACAATACATGAAATGTAAATTTGGCCCAAGCATGCAAGTTTGTAAATCATGTAAATTAATAATTATAAATAAATGCATCATGTGAGAAGCAAGTAAATCATGTCAAATGATAATTAGTGTTGTGGCAACATGTCCCTATTTCTTTTGAAATTGGGGACCCTTGTTTTAAATTTTGTGTTTCAACCTTTTTTTTATTCTTTCATCCTTCGTCTTAAAGGTCAGGTTTGGTTTGCATTATTTTCACTATGTTCATATTTCATCAATGTAGTTTTCTTGAGTCCAAGAATATTAGATTTGGGTGTTTGAGTAGTCTCATTGTAAGGAATTGATATGATCAATGAGCTTATCAAGAAAACAAAAAATTATGAATGTTTAAAACTTATTAAGTCTAGGAACTAGGTATTATGATCTTAGCCAATTTGGACTTGGTTTGTATTTTTACAAGCTAAAAAATAGAGTTAGGATTTGAAACCTAAAAAGGAAGTCTTAGGACTTCTTTAACTCTAATTTACAAAAGGGCATATAAACCTAACTCACAATACTAAACTTTAAAACATTGATATTTCAAACTTGTAATCCCAAAAGGAAAGACATGTAAAGTACCATCAAAATCCCAAAATTCAAAATCTCCATAAGATGGACTATTGACTTTTATTTGCAAGTCTTGCAAATTTTTATTGGAAGTTTGAGACCCTAAAATATAAAGTAATTGTGCATTTATGACCCTTGTGCAAGTGGATGATACAATCCTACACCTTTAGGTTTTTCCTTTATTGGTTTCCTTTCCATTTGCATTCTGTATGAATTTCAAATGTGTGTG
Organism: Cunninghamia lanceolata; assembly: GCA_027924645.1. NCBI lineage: Eukaryota > Viridiplantae > Streptophyta > Pinopsida > Cupressales > Cupressaceae > Cunninghamia > Cunninghamia lanceolata. Next base: position 11,692,517 of record BSBN01000916.1, on the reverse strand, counting down.
CTTGTTTGACCTTTTGTGGCAATTTGCATTCTAGATTTGAGTGACTCATTAGCACATTGGTAGAACACAACACCTTTTCTCTACAATACTCTCCAAGTTTTCATTTTTATTCTCATCCTTTTGAATTTCTTTTCTTTTTGTAATTAGAGTCTCAAAAAATGCCTTCAAGTTTGTTTAGGTTTGCATTAGGTTTCTTATCTTTGATCTCTAGAGAAGGATTAAGGTTTCCTTTTATGTTGGTTTGGGGAATAAAAATTTTCCAAATTAGAGTTCACAAGATCAATTTTATTTTGTTAGCTTCATATTCTTTGTTAAACCTTAGTTTTTCTTTCATGGATAAAATTGTACTTAGGTCAAGCTAGTTACCTTAATCAAATGCTGAGTCTCTACCTTAATTTGTGGGAGACCTAGAATTTATCTTTTTAGACAAATGAATCAAAATAACAAAATGAACTTAAATGAAAAATCATCACCAAATCCTAAAGCTTCGAAGAATTAAGCCTTTTAGACTTTTGGTCAAAGTTTAAACTTTTAAAAATCCTCTATCAAACTTTGAGTTCCAAAGGCTTAGCATGTCTGAAACTTGAAAATAGAAAAAAGTAGAAAGAATAAACTTCAAACATTGGAGCTTGAACATTGAGATATTATAGTGTTGGGCTTGGAATTTAATAATCTTTATACTATTGCAAATTGCTATCAAGACCCCAAGTTGCTAGTTTTTCTATAATATTGGACACTTGAAGTGGAATCACAAACATGAAATATTGTAGTCAAAACTTGAACTCCAAACTCCACTTAGTTCAAGTTCTTGAATTATGTTTCAAATGTAAAAATCAACCTCAAAATCTAAGGCCATTCCAACTCAGACTTTAAAGATTAAAATTACACCATATTTAATGTTTAATTCAGAGTTTGAACTCTGAATTTCAATTTTTTTTGGATTTCAAAACCTAAACCACATGCACCATAAGTAAACCACTTGAAAGACTATAAACCCTAAGTTATTTATTAAAATAGTTCTTTCAAATTATTTTTTAACATACAAACTTGTTATTTAGACCTGAAATACAATTTTTTATACTTGTAAATATGTAAATTGTTTGATAAAGTTTAAACTCTAAATTCCCACTTGTATGTAGACTACTCATGAGACTCTAAACCCCGAGTTATATATAGATTAGACTTCAATCTTATTTTTAACATGTAAATTAAAGTTGGGATGCTTGTAACCTAAATTACTTAATAAAGAGAACCTTGTAACTCATTTTAAAGCATGCAAACATGCATTTTGGTCCTAAAACCTGAAATGCATGCTTGTAAAATGGTAATTATAGTCTAAAATTATTTTATTTGAACCCTATAACTCTAAATTTATTTAGGGAAGGCATTTTTAAATATTTTTAAGTGGAGTATTCAAACATCCTTAATGATAGGAAATGCTAAACTTTGTCAATTTTCCTAGAAGCTTATAAAATTTTGGTACTAAAACCCATCCCATCTTGGCATGGCATTTAAATGAGAATGACTTCACCAGTCAAGATGAAATATGAGTTTAAATTTGGCATCCCACCATCAAAGATAATAACTAAGCTTTCTAAGATTACTAATATGGACTTGGGTCATGTGGGACTACAAGAATTCCATAAGAGAATGAACGAGGCTAATGGAGTGAATATAAGGGCTAAAATTTTGAAAGAAAGTGGTCTTGTTCAAGATACCACCTTTCCAATATATGTTCAACCCATCAATTTGGTGATGATGTGTTATAAGTTTTATAATAAGGACATGAGGGAGATCAAGAATGTGGAGTGTATTGTAGTATTGTTGATTCAACCATAGTATATTAAATAAATTATGTTAGATCTCCATGTTAGGCAAACCTATGTGAACATCAACAAGAACTCCTCTATAACATATTATGATGATAATGTGGACAAATGTACAACCATGATAAAAAATTTTGTTCAAAAATCTTAGGTCATCTACCTCCAAGCTCCCAAATAAGCTTCATAGGAGCAACTTTCAAGAAGAGTTGATTGATGTCATAACATTGCCTAAGAAAGTCACAAGGCGGGCAAATGCTAAAGATTTCTAGGTATGGATGTTATAGTATGTGGCCAAAATTCTCACTAGCAAAGTTCATTAATTGGTCTTGTTGATCCATGTTTTAGCACACCAACACATTGGAATAGTGAAAGTTCCCCTACTTGAAAGGAAAAATGCCCCAAGAGTCTTCTTCCAATATTCCCTTAATAAAGAGACCAAAATACCTCAATAGGAAATTTTCAATCTATCCCATTCAAGGGGCTCTAGTGAATTTTTTAAAGATCCCAAACCAGAAGAGAAAATCCAAAATTTTAGAACAAATTTCACTATAATCCAAATTTAGATTTCAACAACAATTTCCAGTAGTAATCAACCACCAAGGATTTATATAATTTAATGATAACCACATTAATTAATTTTATCTTAATTCATCTTATCAAAATTTCACTAGAATACCAATAGTCACAACAAGAATATGAAAGGTCACAAAAAAAACCTTAAAATATAAAATTTCATTCCTCAAATTTATACAATAATAGATCAAAGAGATTTTAGGAATTAATTTACACAAATCCCACAAAATAAATCTAAAAATTTGTACCACTTATTCACAATGCATGAAACTAGAAGATATTAACAATGATGCTCTTTAAGATAATAATGACCCTCTTTATACCAAACCTAAAGCTAACAAAAATGCAAGGAAATTTAAACTACTCCTATTTTAATTGTGATTTCAAAAAACATGAAAAAAAGAGGGGAGGAGGAAAAGGGTTATAAAATCTCAAAGTGTGCAATCCCTATCCTTCATGTGTCATTCTTTGAATGGACAAATTTGAGTGAAACTATGAACCTTACATAACCCATCACCATAATCACCATGTAATAAGGTGTGATCTTCAAAGGGAAAATTTGTGCACGTGAAATAAAAATGTGTACGTGTGTATCCATAGTTTGTGCTTCTTTTGTTGGGATACAAGCTTGAGGTTGATGTGGTGTTTTTTATCATTGGGAAAAAGAGGCCTAGGAAAGGATTTTTAGGAGGAGAAAGAGTTTTATCAAGTACCATTTCTAGAGACTGTTGAAATGCACAAGACAACTAAGATGGGGGGTGAATCAGTTGTCACAAAAGGTTAACCACTTATGAATATCAACACATCAATTTCTTAATCATTGTTATTAAGATTAATCATAAAAGCATGAAACAAGAAGCTCAACACAATAACACATGAGACACCAGAACTTTTAGGTGGAAAACCTTATAAGGGAAAAACCATGGTGGGTGTTAGCCCACAGAAATCAATAAGTTATAGCAATACCAAAAATCAAAGGCTCACTGCAAATTTTATGGCTCACTGCTAAGGGGTGGCTCACTGCCAAGGATTGGTAAACTGATTTGATAGCATCTATTCCATGCCTAGATTTAGTTCCAATGAAGCACAATATAACACCTTTGCTCTTCTCTTCTTACACCTTCACACTTATCTTTTCATTTTTGCACAAGGACAATTTTTTTACAACTTCATTACATGTTTTTATACACTTCATCAACGTTAGAATGTACATCAAGGTTGGCATTACATTCATCAACCATTGGAACATTCTCCAAGGTCGGCGTTACAAACATACATAGAAATAGGTCTGGACCTAAACAAAATTTGCTAAGGGAAAGATGTATGTGGATCATGTTATGCCTTAGTTGGGACTCAAATGCAATCTTCCATGCCACGACATGCTTCCACAATCTTCGATGTATCTCTACAAGAAATGAAATCAACCAAGTCAGCCAAGGCTGGTACTATCATTAAGTCTTCTAAGAACAATCTTCATCCATGATTCAAATTTCTCTTTGTAGACCAATCCAAATGTAGGAACAAGATTAGGAGACATTCACAAGCACATTATAATCACCAGGAACAATCGCACAAACTCTAACCACTATGACAAGAAGATTCTTCAAACTAAAGCACATAAACAACATTGCTAGCTATTGTCATAAGGAAAAGATCACTTGCGGACCACCAAATCATGAACCATTGGAGTCAAAGGCACTTGTCATCATTACAAACTTGATTCCAAAACCACATACTAAAATACTTAACTATAGAGGAATACGGAGCATAATACATTCTTCTTGTCACCACCAAATATACATAAAAAGTAGTTTTCACTCTGGTGAACATAACTCACTTAAATCTTCATACTGGAGGCTCAAACTTGGAACATAGCATCTTTACACATGTATCTAAATAACTTCCAATCCACAGACAAGGATATTCATTCTATAGGAAATGTGAAGCAATCTACCAGACTGGTCTATTGTATCAGGAATACTTATTCTTCAACACTTAACTCATTACAAACAAGTATCAAATCAAGAGCACAGTTGACATCAATGATAACACAGATACGTTGACATCAATGACAACATTGGTTAGGCACATACTTGCAACAATCTCCCCTTTTGTCATTGATGGAAACATATGATGTGAAAAACTATGAAGACCATCAAGACAAGATACTGCCCCTTTCTTTCTATACATCTGCACTCTTTCTCCCCTTGAGCTTTTCACATGATTTCTCTCCCCCTTTGACATCAATGGAAAAGGGCACATACTTGCATTCTATTGCTCTGATCAAACTAAAAATGCTCTTAAATAGGAACTTATGTCAATAATATCTAGCTACTCCCCCTGAGAGGTAGGTCTCAATACATCAATCTAGATCAATGATTGAGACTCTAAGCACCACTAGATTGATGCATTCCTATGCATCTTAGTTTAGAGAAAGAAGGGTAATAACCCCTAAGTTTTCTCTGAGATACTCAAAGGTATCCTTAGGCAGAGGCTTAGTGATTGTGTCTGCAATTTGATCCTTTGTGGACACATATTCCATTTTTACTTCATTCTCCATCACCTTTTCTCTCAAAAAGTGATACCTTATTGATATGTGCTTTGGTCTTGAGTGCATCACTAGATTCTTTGAAATGCTTATGGCACTTATATTGTTACAAAATATTGCAATTGGATCTTCATACACAACTCTTACGTCCTTCAAACTCTACTTCATCCATAACACTTGAGTGCAACAACATGCTGCTGCAATATACTCTACTTCTACAGTAGACAAGGAGATTGAATCTTGCTTTTTTCTTAGCCATGAAACCAATCTATTTCCCAAGAAGAAAGCACCTCCACTTGTACTTTTTCTGTCATCAACATCTCTGGCCCAATCTGCATCTGTATAAGCATTGAGAGTGACATCATTATCCTTTGGATACCATAAGCCATGGTCTGATGGGCCTTTCAAATACCTCAGGATTCTCTTGACTACCATCACATGTGATTCTCTAGGATCTTCTTGAAATCTTTCCATAAGACATACTGCATGCATTATACCAGGTCTACTTTGAGTTAGATAAAGTAATCCTCTAATCATAGATATATACCTCTTTTAATCAATCTTAGGTGATTCATCATTTTTTCTTAATTTACAGCTAGTCACCATGGGAGTACATACTAGTTTGGATTCCTCCATCCCAAACTTCTTCAACAACTCTTTCACATACTTTGACTAAGAAATGAAGATTGCTTTACCTGGTTGAGTGATTTACAGACCTAGAAAAAAATTTATTTCACCAAACATAGACATCTCAAATTCATCTTGCATTTCTCCTACAAACTTCATGAACATACCATCATTTCCTCTAAAGATAATGCCATCAATAAAAACTTAAAGAATTAGGATTTGATTAGCCTTGATTTTGAAATAGAGATTTTTGTCAGTGGTACCTTTACTGAACCTTAATTGCAATAAATATTTGTCTAACCTTGCATACCATGCTCTGGAGACTTGCTTTAGTCCATACAATGCCTTCTTCAATCTGCACACCATATCACCTTGTTTTGATAACTGAAACCCTTTTGGTTGCTCAATGTAGACTTCTCTTCCAATTCACCATTCAAGAATGTGGACTTTGCATCCATCTGATATGCTTTGAAATCTTTGTGAGCTGCAAATGCTAAAAATATTTTGATTGCTTCAATCCTAGCCACTGAAGAAAAAGTTTCTTCAAAATCTATTCCTTCAATTTGAGAATATCCTTTGCACACAAGCCTTGATTTGTTTCTTACAACTTCTCCATTCTCATTCAGCTTGTTCCTGAAAACCCATTTAGTTCCAATGACATTTTTATCAACAGGTCTAGGAACCAATTCCCAAGTTTGATTCTTCTCTATCTGCATCAGTTCTTCTTCCATGGCTTTTACCAAATTTTTATCATTGCAAGCTTCATTCACAGTTTTTGATTCAACCTTTGAAAGTAAACAGTAATTCACTTGTTATTTTACATCTCTTTTCCTTGTCAACACCCCTTTTTTTTGTCACCTAGAATATGATCCTCAGAATGATTAATCCTTACATACCTAAGAGTCTTAACAACAATTTTCGAAGCCTCTTCTTCATCATGACTATCTTCTTCCTCAATTTTTTCTTCATTCACTATAGTCACAGGTTCATCTGGTTCATAGAAACTTAGATCTAATATTCTTTCCTTGCCTTCATCCACCTTCACATTAGCACTCTCAACAATCTTTTTTAGTCTTTTATTGTAGCACTGATAGGCCTTACTCTTGGTAGAGTAACCAAGAAAATTTCCTTCATCACATCTAGCATCAAACTTGCCTAGTTCTTCATCTCTTCTGAAATAACATTTGCTTCCAAAAACTTTGAAATACTTCATTGTAGGAACTCTTCCATACCATAATTCAAAAGGAGTTTTAGAGCTGTTACCTTTGACTTGAACTCTGTTTATGATGTATATAGTTGTATGTATGGCTTCTCTCCAGTATGCTTATCGTAGGTTAGCTTCCTTTAACATATTCCTAGAAGTCTCTTGAACTGTCTTGTTCTTTCTTTCAACAACACCATTCTACTGAGGAGTCCTAGGTGCAGACAACTGTCTCTTTATCCCTTGCTCTTCATAGAAAATATTGAATTCATTTGATGTGAACTCACCTCCTCTATCAGACCTCAAGCATTTGATCCTCAATTCTAACTCATTCTCAACCATTGCCTTGAAAACTTTGAACTTGTTTAGGGCTTTAGATTTTTCTTTTAGAAAAGTGTCCCAAATCATTCTAGAATAATCATCAATAAGTAGCATAAAATACCTATCACCTTGTAGACTTCTTGTTCTTGTGGGACCAAACATATCTGTATGTACTAGCTCCAACAATCTAGCAAAAAATTCTTCTTTTCTTTTGAAACTTGTTCTTGTTTGTTTTCCAAATTAATACTCCTTGCAAATGGTGTTGGCAGGATTCACAAGTTTAGACAGATCTCTTACAGTTTGTACAGAGCTTATCTTTACCAAATTGTCAAAATTGATATGATACATCCTTCTATGCCATAATCAACTGTCATCTATTTAAGCCACTAAATAATAATCATTAGTTCCTCTTAATTGGTAAATGTTACCTATGATCTTCTTACCGGTAGCAATCACTATTTCAGAGATTTTGATGATCTTACATCCATTGTCTTTGAATCTCAGATCATAGCCTTTGTCACACATATGACCAATGCTCAGAAGATTATGCTTTAAACCCTTCACATATAGGACATTATCAGTGTTGTGCTTTCCATCAAAAGAAATAGATCATTTTCCACAAATCTTACCAGCTACATTATCTCCAAACCTAACAAGTCCTCCATCATACTTTTCCAAGATTACAAACTTACTTTTGTCACCAGTCATGTAATGTGAGCATCCACTATCAATAATCCATTCATCCTTATCTTTCTCAACCTGAACAGACAAAGCACTTTCTTCCACTCATTTCTCTTCCTTCACACAACTAGCAGGATTAGTAGACATAGGTTCTTTAATTGCAATAAACAAGCATTCATTTGCACTAGTACTAGCATCATCAGATTCATCATCTGTCACCCCTTCATCATCAAGATCTCTAACATAGTAGCATTTCTTTGGAACCCTAGGTTTACTCTCAAATATTTTTCTATTCCTTTCAATTCTCTTAGTACATCTAGAAGCATAGTGACCAACCTTACCACATGTAAAACATTTGAAAGGTAATTTGCCTTTGAACTTACCATAACCTCTTTGCAGTCTGTCAACAAAGTTGGCTTCAATTTCATGAAGCTCATCATTAGGTTCCACCTTGTACTTCTCAGCTTTGGAGATCTTCTTTGAAGTATTGGATTTGAAAGCAGTCTCAAGCTTCGGTAGGGCATCACCAAATTCTCTCATCTCAAAGGCTATAAGCTTTCCAAGCAATTGATCCTTGCTGACATCTTTTACAGTCATTACTTCTTTAATTGTAGCTACTTTGTGATTGTAGGACTTAGGTAGTGACCTAAGAATTTTCATCACAATTTCCTTCTCATCAATAGCTTCTCCCATACCTTTTATTCCATTGACAAGTTCATCAACCTTTTGCATGTAGGTTGTTATGTTTCATCTTCGCTCATCTTTAAACCCTCATATTTCACTTTCAGGCCCTGGAATTTGGCTCTTTTTACAAAATCATCTCCTTCAAATAGATTTTTCATCTTTTCTCAGACTTCATTAGTAGAATCTAGATCCATGAATTTTATCAACTCACTATCAGACAAGGTACTTAATATAGCATCTCTAGCTTTTATATTCAACCCATATTCTTTGATTTCATCTTCAGTTGTTAAACTATTCTATAGCATGGTATACTTTGTTTCTATCACTTTCCATACTTTATAACCAAGACTAAGGAGATGGTTTTTCATTCGTACCTTCCATAAAGCATAATTTGTTCCATCAAACTACAGAGCTTCCTTCCTGTATGACATCCTAGATCTTCCTTAAGCGGTTAGGCTTTCTTTTGAGGAACTTGCTCTGATACCAATTGTTAAAATGCACAAGAGAACTAAGAGGGGGGTGAATCAATTGTCACAAAACTTTAACCACTTATGAATATCAACACATCAATTTCTTAATCACTTTTATTAAGATTAATCGTGAAAGCATGAAACAAGAATCTCAACACAATAACACATGAGACACCAGAATTTTTACGTGGAAAACCCTATAAGGGAAAAACCACGGTGGGTGTTATCCCACAAAAATCAATAAGTTATAGCAATACCAAAAATCAGAGGCTCACTGCCCAAAATGCTCAGTGCAAATGTTAGGGCTCATTGCCAAGGATTGGTGAACTGATTTGATTGCATCTACTCCGTGCCTGGGTTCAGTTCCATTGAAGCACAATATAACACCTCTACTCTACTCTTCTTACACCTTCACACTTATCTTACAAACATACATAGAAATAGGTCTAGACCTAAACAAAATTTACTAAGGGAAAGATGTATGCAAGAAATGAAATCAACCAAGTCAGTCAAGGCTGGTATTATAATTAAGTCTTCTAAGAACAGTCTTCATCCATGATTCAAATTTCTCTTTGTGGACCAATCCAAATGTACAAACATGATTAGGAGAAATCCAAAAGTAGATTATAATCACCAGGAACAACCACACAAACTCTAGCCACTCTGTCAAGAAGATTCTTCAAACCGGAGCACATAAACAACACTGCCAACTATTGTTATAAGGAAAAGATTGTTTGCGGACCACCAAATCATGAACCATTGGAATTAAAGGTACTTATCATCATTACAAACTTGATTCTAGAATTGCAGACTAAAATACTTAACTATGGAGGAATGCAGACCATAATACATTCTTCCTGTCACCACCAAATATACAAAAAAAAGTAGTTTTCACTTTGGTGAACACAACTCACTTAAATCTTCATACCGGAGGCTCAAACTTGGAACATAGCATCTTCATACATGTATCTAGATAACTTTCAATCCGTAGACAAGGATATTCATTCTACAGGAATGCAAAGCAATCTACTGGATTGTTCTTCTATATCCGGAATACTTATTATCTTCAACACTTTACTCATTACAAAAAAGTATCAAATCAAGAGCATAGTTGACACCAATGACAACATAGATATGTTGACATCAATGACAACACCGGTTAGGAACATACTTGCAATAGAGACTAGATGGGAGTTTTCTCTAAAACATTTTTGAGATGGCTTACAACAAAAAGGTTTAGTGGTTGAGTGATAAGAGGTTGATTTTAAAGAGATTAAGACAATGATCTAAAACTTTCCTCTAGAGATAAAGGTACAAACTCACTAATTTGGGTTACTAAAGCCTGAACAACTTGAGAAAGGAACTTAGAAGGAATATTGTGGTGGATAGGGAAAATATCCATACTTAAACACACAAACCTTGACTTAGGTGACCTCTTTTTATGAATTTGGGCTTTACTTCTTCCTCTTCTTGTTCTTCTTCTCTATCTCCACCTACAACTACTAGTGCAAATGGATGGATTTCCCTATGAAAATTAAATTCATTTTCTTCTCAAGCCATCTTTTGCTCCTTCTAATCACTGAGGAGATTTTAGTTTTTATATTCTTAAATTCTCCCAAAGTCCAATCACGTACTGGTAGAGGCTAATCAAAAACCTTGTTGGCCTCATATTAAGGATCTAGAATTTCACCATTATCTTGTAATCCTTGTGGTATCAAAACTAATACATTTTCATTTTGTAGCACTTTTATACACTAATAAGACCTCTAATGAACCTCTATGTCATCAACACAATTTTCCTAGTAGTCTTGAATATGCAACTTATGTACAATGATGAATTTCAATCCTTCCATGCACTTCCTAGGGTTAAATAAGGTCTTTCTACATATGATCCTAGTGTCAGTAGTGGCAATAATACTTCTTCATTTCTAGTTTCCAACATTGTTGAACATGTATATCTCTCAATTGATAGAGGGAGAGGAAGACCTTTCACCTTCTTCTCAGGACAAATCTTATGAACTTTAATGCCTTGTCTGCAAAGTTCCAATAAAGTTTCTATGTCTCTAACATAAGATGGGAGTTTAATAGCACTCATATAAAACTTACAATCATGATATAAGTGTTGCAAATATGTGCCTAAGTGATGTTGTCATTCATGTCAACATATTGTTGTTGCCATTAGTGTCAATTGTTGTTGTCTGTATAGAAGACTGGATTGTTGAGGATATTGAGAAAATGAATAAAAATCAATACTTGTAGACCATATAGCTATGTAGAGGATTGTTAGAGGTTACTTCCAGTTAAGATTTGAGAAGTCCACATGAAGATTTGAAGGAGTTATGGCCATCTGGGTAGAACTAGTTCCTGTAATACTCAAGAAAGACAGAGTGACAAGAAAGAGGTCCAGATTGCTCTGGTAATATAAAATTGTGATCTGCAGACCTAAAGACATGTTTGGGAAGTCAATGTGTATCATCAACTCTAGTGGTTTGTGGTTTGGAGGTCCACAAGCTACCCTTCTAGTTTTATAGTCATGGCAGCTTGTGTTCTTGAGGTTTTGGAGGAAGATACAAATGATTCTGGTAATTTGGTTTAGAATGAATGTTATTGGTGATTTCAATGTACTTGTGGAGGTCTCTGGATCATGTGGCTACTATGTTGGAGGTCTATACTGAAGTTTGAGCTTATTGATTGAAGATTTCTTCTTTGAGGTTGATGTTCTTCCTAGTCTTGGTCGATCGGATGTTCCTAGCATGTTGTGAATGCTCTAAGAGCACTTTTATGAAGAGTGGCATGGTTATAGAAGAAGATTCAAGTCTCAGTTGTGTTTGGCTGAAAGTGTAATGATCCACGTCAAGTTTATCCAACCTTATTGATCATTCCAAGGTTGATGAAGCATATAAATACTTGTTGAAGAGTTGTTGAAAAGCATTCTTGTACACAATGAATTAAATCCGAAGAAGGGATCAAAAGTAGAGTAGAGAAGAAGAGAAGTGAAGGGAGTATAGAGTGAAGAATCTATGCAGAAGATTTTAAAGATAAGAGCTGAAGTCTTGAGCCTTCAAAGGGACTGATTTAGGCATGAATGCAAATGGTATTTCTCAGATCATTATTTCTATATAAATCATAATTTCTTATAGGTAGTGAGCCTCTTCTTGAGTAGTGACCTCTAGGTAGTGTGCCTAAAGGCATGTGCCTTCTATTTTCTTAAGTACTTTTAACAAGGTATGCATGTTTGTGGGTTAACCCCCACCATGCTTTTTTCCTTAACCAAGTTTTCCATGTCACAATTCTGGTGTTGTGTGTTCATGTTGTTTCTACTCATATGTTGATTTATGGTTAAATGTTTTCATCATTAATCTAATTACAAAGAAGATTTAAAAGTTTCATAAAACTTTAAAGTTTAGGGATAGCTGATTCACTCCCCCTCTCAGTTGTGTGGACTATTTCCAAAAATTGGTATCAGAGCCAAGTTCCTCTAAAAGAAGCCTGACTGCTTGAGGAGATCCAAGATGTCAATCTACAAGAAGAAAAGTCTGAGATTTGATGGAACAAATTACTCCCTCTTGAAGGAACGCATGCAGTGTCATCTAGAATGTATGGGTGATAGCTTTTGGACTATTACCAAGAATGTGTATAGGATTCCAAAGAATGGACCTTCAAACATAGATGAACTCAGAGATGCTGAACACAACACTCGAGCCAAAGAAGCATTGTTGAGTCCCCTGTCTGATACCAAATTGGCAAATGTCCTGGATTTACAAACTACTCATGAAATATGGACTAAACTGGAAAATCTATATGAAGGTGATAAATATGTTAAGTTAAATGTGCCAAGCTACAAAGCCTAAAGGGTAAATATGAAACATTGGTAATTAGTGAAGATGAAAACATTACTTCCTACATGTAGAAAGTAAATGAACTTGTGACTGGTATCAAAAATGCAGGCGGAGTATTAGATGAATCAAAAATTGTTGCCAAGGTACTCAAATCCTTACCTACAGCTTACAAACACAAGGCTGCAGCCATTGAAGAAATCTAGATAGTAACAATAGTCACAAGGGATCAGTTAGTTGGCAACATTTCTACATTTGAAATGAATGAGTTTGGAAATTCTCTTCCTAAGTCTGAATCTACATTCAAGGCCGGTGTGTATGGAAAGCAAAGATATGATCTAAGTGAAAGCTCTTCTATAAGATCAAACAGATTTATGAAGACAAGAAAGGATCTTGAAGACATTGAATTAGAAACTGTAGATCTTGAAGCTCTCATTTCCAAATGGATGCCAAGACGATTCGGTAAGTATGAAGGAAAGTTTCCACTCAAATGTTTTTCTTGTAATAAGACTGGTCATTTTGCCTCAAGATGTTTGGAGAGGTTTTCAAAACCAAACCCTAACAGGTACAAGAGTCAGAAGAATTGTTACTATGTCTAAGAAGCTAGAGAAGAAGGAGTCACAGATGATGAATCTGATCATGGAGAAGGTGATTGGGTGTTCATTTCTATTAAAGAAGAAGATTCAATGTCTATCAAATCTACTAGCTGTGCAATTGTAGAAAGTACCTTAGCTGCTCAGGTTGTTGAAAAGGATGAATGGGTGATTGATAGTGGATGTTATCATCATATGACTAGAGACAAGCGTAAGTTTTTGAGCTTTGAAAATTATGAAGGACTTGTGAAATTTGGAGACAACTTAGCTAGTTGAATCCATGGCAGAGGATCCATCTCTTTTGATGGTAATAACAGGACCAATATTGTTCTATATGTGGAAGGACTGAAGCATAATCTTCTTAGTGTTGGACAATTGGTTGACAAGGGTTATGATCTTCATTTCAAGGATGGAAAATAAATAATCTTGGAAAGCTCCAGAACTAAAATTGCATCCGATATTCAGACTAAAGGTAACATCTTTCACTTAAGTAGTTTAGGCAATAGTTGTTTGATTGCTCAAACATATCAAAGTTGGTTAAGGCATAGGAGGATGTGTCATGTAAATTTTGATAACATTGTCAAAATAAGTTCCACTCAAGCTATAAGAGATCTTTCAAGACTTGTGAAACCTGATAGTATGTATAGAGAATGTCAATTGGGTAAACAGAGAAAAATTTCATTCAAAAGTAAGGAACAAGGTTCAAGTGGGAGATTGGAATTGGTACATACTAACCTTTGTGGTTCTGGTGTAGTTAGGAGTGTGCAAGGAGACATATATTTCATGTTGATTGATGATTACTCCCGGATGATGTGGGTAACCTTCCTAAAATAAAAATCACAAGTTCTTGAAAATTTTAAGGTGTTCAAGATGATGGTTGAAAATGAGATTGGTGGGAAATTGAAATGTTTGAGATTTGACATAGGTGGAGAATTCACTTCTAGTGAGTTTGATGTTTTTTTGTGAAAAGCATGGGATAAAAATGCAATCATCTTCTCCTAGGACTCCTCAGCAAAATGGAGTTGTGGAAAGAAAGAACTGGACCATTCAAGAAGATATAAGGACCATGATGATGGAAACAAATGTTCCTCAAGTTTATTGGAGGGACGTTGTGAGTACTGTTGTCTACACTCTTAACCAGGTGCAGATCAAAGGAAATTCTGGTAAAACTCCTTATGAATATGGTTTGGTCATCCTCCTACTGTAAGATATTTTAGAGTTTTTGGTAGTAAATGCTATATAAAAAGAAATGAGGATCTAGGTAAGTTTGATGTAAGAAGTGATGAAGGAATATTCTTGGGATACTCTACTCAAAGTAAGGCTTACCAGTGCTTCAACAAGAGGTTGAAAAAGATTGTTGAAAGTGCTAATGTTAAAGTTGATGAAAGCAAAGAAAGTTATTCCAATTATTGCGGATATGATTCAGATGATCAAGATGATAGTCAAAGTCAAGGAAGGCAAGATCAAATCCAGACTCAGATCTAGATTGATCTAGTAACTCCAGTAACTCAAGAAATTTGTGCAGAAGATGAGGAACCAGTTCAAGAAATAGAAGTTCAAGCATTTCCCAAAACCCCCAGGGGTGTAAGAATGAATCATTGTGAAGATCAAATCATAGGAGATAAAAATAGAGGTGTTTGAACTAGGAGAAGAGTTGATGAAGATCAAGAAGATATTTGTTTGATTTCAAAGATTGAACCTAAATCAGTAAGTGAAGCTTGCAATGATGAAAACTGGACTAAGGCAATGGAAGAAGAATTGATGCAAATTGAAAAGAATCACACTTGAGATATTGTTCCCAAACCTGAGGACAAAAATGTGATTAGAACCAAATGGGTCTTCCAAAACAAACTAAATGAAGATGGTGAGGTTGTAAGAAACAAGGAAAGGCTAGTATGTAAAGGTTATTCTCAAATGGAAGGAATTCATTTTGAAGAAACTTTTTCTCCTGTGGTAAGGATAGAGGCAGTCAGATTATTTCTTGCCTTTGCTGCTTTCAAATATTTTAAAGTTTACCAGATGGATGTTGAATCAGCATTTTTAAATGGAGATTTCAAGGAAGAAGTCTACATTGAGAAACTGAAAGGATTTCAGTTGTCTAATCAGGGAGATATGGTTTGTAGACTAAGAATAGCCTTGTATGGACTCAAGCAAGCTCCAAGAGCCTGGTATGCTAGATTGGATAAGCATTTGCTTAAGCTAGGATTTAGCAAAGGTACTGCTAATAGTAATTTATACTTCAAGATAAATCATGAGGGCATTCTAATTGTTGAGGTCTTTGTTGATGATATCATTTTTGGTGGAAATAAATGTATGTGCAAAGGATTTGTTGATCAAATGAAAAGTGAGTTTGAGATGTCAATGTTTGGTGAGATGAACTTCTTCCTAGGTATGCAAATTATTCAGTCAGATAAAGGTATCTTCATATCTCAGTCCAAGTATGTGAAAGAGTTGTTGAAGAAGTTTGGAATGGAAGATTCAAAGCCAGTAGGTACTCCTATGGTAACTAGATGCAACCTGAGCAAAGATGATGACTCCCCAAAGGCAAATTACAAAAGGTATAGATCAATGATTGGAGGATTGCTCTATCTGACTTAGACTAGACCTGACATCATGAATGCAGTTGAACTTGTTGCTAGATTTCAAGCTGATCCAAAAGAATCCCATGTTGTGGAAGTCAAAAAAAAAAAATAGATATCTCAAGGGGACAATGGATATGGACTGTGGTATCTAAAGGACAATGATTTCACTCTTCATGCATATATAGATGTTGATTGGGCAAGAGATGTGGATGACAAAAAAAGTACTAATGGTGGTGCTTTCTTCTTGGGGAGAAGATTGGTATCTTGGATAAGCAAAAAGCAAGAGGCAATATCTCTATCTACTGCAAAGGTAGAATATATAGCAGTAGCAAATAATTGTACTCAAGTTTTGTGGATGAAGCAAATGTTGAAGGACATCAGAATTGTGTTTCAGGAGCCAGTCACAATTTTCTGTGATAACTCAAGTGTTATAAGCATTTCCAAGAATCTGGTATTGTACTCAAAGACAAAGCATATATCTATCCAGTTTCATTTCTTGAGAGAGAAAGTTAATGAGAATGAAGTCAAGTTGGAGTTTGTGTCTTCCAAGGATCATATTGCAAATATCTTTACTAAGCCTCTTCCCAAGGATACTTTTGAGTATCTGAGAGAGAAGTTAGGGGTTATTACCCCTCCTAATCAGAACTAAGATGCACTAAGGTGCATCAGTCTAGTGGAATTCACATTCATATCTTGTGATTCTGATTGATGTTAAGGAGGTACTACTCAAAAGGGGATTAGTCAGTATGCAAATATGTGCCTTTTTCCATTGATGTCAAAGGGGGAGAGAAGTCATGTGAAAAACTAGTTACTAATGTAAGGGGGAGAAGTAAAGAAATTAGTTGTAGAAGTGAGAAGAGAAAGGGGGAGAAGTTCTTGTCTTGATAGTTAAATTTAGTTTTTCACATCATATGTTGCCATCAATGACAAAGGGGGAGATTATTGCAAATATGTGCCTAAGTGATGTTGTCATTGATGTCAACATATTCATGTTACCATTAGTGTCAATTATTGTTGTCTGTATAGAAGACCGGATTGTTGAGGATATTGAGAGGATTAATAATAATC
Source organism: Cunninghamia lanceolata (assembly GCA_027924645.1). Taxonomy (NCBI): domain Eukaryota; kingdom Viridiplantae; phylum Streptophyta; class Pinopsida; order Cupressales; family Cupressaceae; genus Cunninghamia; species Cunninghamia lanceolata. Next base: position 11,675,507 of record BSBN01000916.1, on the reverse strand, counting down.
AATACTTGCAGACCATATAGCTATGTAGAGGATTATCAGAGGTTGCTCCAGTTAAGATTTGAGAAGTCCACATGAAGATTTGAATGAGTTTTGGCCGTCTGAGTAGAACTGGTTCCTGCAATACTTAGGAAAGAGGTTTGGATTGCTATGGTAATATAAAATTGTGATCTGTGGATTTGAAGACATGTTTGGGAAGTTAGTGTGTATCATCAACTCTAGTGGTTTATGGTTTGGAGGTCCGCAAGCTATCCTTCTAGTTTGATAGTCATGGCAGATAGTGTTCTTGAGGTTTCAGAGGAAGATACAAATGATTCTAGTAATTTGGTTTAGAATGAATGTTATTAGTGATTTCAATGTGCTTGTGGAGGTCTCTGGATCATGTGGCTACTATGTTGGAGGTCCGTACTGAAGTTTGAGCTTGTTGATTCAAGATTTATTCTTTGAGGTTGATGTTCTTCCCAGTCTTGGCTGATCGGATGTTCAGAGCATGTTGTGGATGACCTTAGAGCATTTTTATGAAGAGTGGTGTGGTTATAGAAGAAGATTCAAGTCTCAGTTGTGTTTGGCTGATAGTGTAATGATCCACGTCAAGTTTAGCTGACCTTGTTGTTCATTCCAAGGTTGATGAAGCATATAAATACTTGTTGAAGAGTTGTTGAAAAGCATCCTTGTACACAATGAATTAAATCTGAAGAAGGGATCAAAAGCAGAGCAGAGAAGAAGAGTGAAGGAAGTATAGAGTGACAAATCTGTGAAGAAGATTTCAAAGATAAGAACTGAAGTCTTGAGCCTTCAAAGGGACTGATTCAGGCATTAATGTAGATGCTATTTTTCAGTTTATTATTTATGTATAAATCATAATTTCTTATAGGCAATGAGCCTCTTCTTGAGCAGTGAACTTTGGGGAGTGTGCCCGAAGGCATGTGCCTTCTATTTTCTTAAGTACTTTTAACAGGGTACATATTTTTGTGGGTTAACCCCCACCTGGTTTGTCCCTTAACTAGGTTTCCCACGTCACAATTCTGGTGTTGTGTGTTCATGTTGTTTCTGCTCATATGTTGATTTATGGTTAAATGTTTTCATCATTAATCTAATTATAAAGAAGATTTAAAAGGTTCATAAAAGGTTAAAGTCTAGGGACAACTGATCCACCCCCCCACTCCTCAGTTATCTGGACTATTTCTAACAATTGGTATCAAATCCAAGTTCCTCTAAAAGAAGTCTGACCACTTCAGGAGATCCAAGATGTCAATCTACAAGAAGGAAAGTCTAAGATTTGATGGAAAAAATTACTCCCTCTGGAAGGTATGCATGCAATGTCATCTAGAATGTATGGGTGACAGCTTTTGGACTATTACAAACAATGTGTATAAGATTCCAAATAATGGACATTCAAACATAGATGAACTCAGAGATGCTGAATGCAACACTCAAGCCAAAGAAGCATTGTTGAGTGCCCTGTCTAATACCAAATTGCCAATTGTCCTGGATTTGCAAACTGCTCATGAAATCTAGAGTAAACTGGAAAATCTGTATGAAGGTGACAAATATGTTAAATGTGCGAAGCTACAAAGCCTAATGGGTAAATATGAAAGATTGGTAATGAGTGAAGATGAAAACATTACTTTCTACATGTAGAAAGTAAATGAACTTGTGACTAGTATCATAAATGCAAGTGGAGTATTGGATAAATTAGCAATTGCTAAGGTGCTCAGATCCTTACCTGCAGCATACAAACACAAGGCTATAGCCATTGAAGAGTAACAACAGTCACAAGGGATCGGTTAGTTGGCAAGCTTTCTACATTTGAAATGAGTGAGTTTGGAGATTCTCTTCCTAAGTCTGAATCTGCATTCAAGGCCAGTGTGTATGGAAAGCAAAGATATGATCCAGGTGAAAGCTCTTCTGCAAGATCAAACAAATTTATGAAGACAAGAAAGGATCTTGAAGACATTGAATTAGAAACTACAGATCTTTAAGCTCTCATTGCCAAATGGATGCCAAGAGGATTTGGTAAGTATGAAGGAAAGTTGCCACTCAAATGTTTTGCTTGTAATAAGATTGGTCATTTTGCCTCAAGATGTCCGGAGGGGTTTTCAAAACCAAACCCTAACAAGTACAAGGGTCAGAATAATTGTTGCTATGTCCAAGAAGCTAGAGAAGAAGGAGTCACAGATGATGAATCTGATCATGGAGAAGGTGCTTGTGTGTGCATTGCTATTAAAGAAGATGATGCAATGTCTCCGAATCTGCTAGCTATGCAAATGTAGAAAGTACCTTATCTACTCAGGTTGTTGAAAAGGATAAATGGATGATTGATAGTGGATGTTCTCATCATATGACTAGAGACAAGAGTAAGATTTTGAGCTTTGAAAATTATGAAGGAGGACTTGTGAAATTTGGAGACAACTCAACTGGTAGAATCTGTGGTAGTGGATCCATCTCTTTTGATAGTAAGAATAGGACCAATAATGTTTTGTATGTGGTAGGACTGAAGCATAATCTTCTCAGTGTTGGACAGTTGGTTGATAAGGGTTATGATCTTCGTTTCAAGGATGGAAAATGTAGAATCTTAGAAAGCTCTGAAACTAAAATTGCATCTGGTACTCAAACTAAAGGTAACATCTTTCACTTAAGTAGTTTAGGAAAAAGTTGTTTGATTGCTCAAATAGATCAAAGTTCATTATGGCATAGGAGGATGTGTCATGTAAATTTTGATAACATTGTCAAAATAAGTTCCACTTAAGCTGTAAGAGATCTTCCAAGACTTGTGAAACCTGATAGTATGTGTAGAGAATGTCAATTGGGTAAATAGAGCAAAATTTCATTCAAAAGTAAGGAATGAGGTGAATCAGTTATCTTAATTACTATAACTTTCTATTCTTCTTTAACAACTAGTGCAGCATCAAATCACATAAGCATGCATAACCATGAAAGTAGAAATAAAATCAATACACATAACACAACGATTTTGAAGTGGAAAACCATGTTAAGGGAAAAACCATGGGGTGACTAACCTAAGATTGTATTCTCTATTAAAAGAATGGAAGTACAAAATGGTACTTGCCAATTAGGGCTCACTGCCTGAGCACACTCCTCACAAGAGGCTCACTGCCTACAAGAGACTCACTATCGACAAGGTATAAAGAAAGTAACAAGGTGATTGAACTGATGAGAAGCATCCACATATGCTGAGGTTCAGTTCCAGTTAGGCTCAATACACTAATCTACTGCACTTCATTCTTCCTCTTCTTTGGTGCTACTGTTCTATCACATACTGGACCTGTATTGATGCTTCCACACTACTTTATGCTTTTCTTCACACACTGTAACACTCAACACACACCTTCATACTGAAATCAATCTAGTATATATATCTGCATCAATGATTTCAATCATATTTTTAGTCATCATCTGAAAAACTCAAGATATTTCCAAATTCTAGTCTGTCGGCTGAATCCTTGCTTACTAAGTGATGTGTATCAAGGAGATACTTATAGATGTCATCAATCATGTTGACCAACCATGAATGATCCATCAAGAAACTTTATCACCATCAATTTCTCATCCGGATTAAGGTCTAATGCTCTGCTAGTCAGTTCTTCCTCAGTCTACTCTGCCAAACAGGAACCCAACACTTAGGTGCTCATATCTCTTCACTCTTTCATCACCAGAGGCTCAATCTCTAGAATGTATCAGTCATGGTACTCCTCTTAACTTCCCCAAGTCCACACTTTGTTGAGATACATCCTCTGAGAGATCTAGACCTAATTGTCAGACCTTGTTGCATGCTCTGTTCTTACTCACCGGACCAAAATACTCTTCAATCTAATTTCTAGTATAGACATACCATGTCCTGCGGATGTGTGGGATGGACTTTGTTGCCATCAATGACAACATTCATGAAGCCACACAATGTCTCTTTCCAACAATCTCCCCCCTTGGAATTGATGACAACACTTAGTAAAAAATGACTAAGTGTCACACTACACTCCCCCTTGGCTAAGTACACTTTTCTGGAGCTCCCCCTTAGCTAGATTCCACATTTTTCACTACTCCTCACTCCCCCTTTGACATCAATGGAAAAGGGTAGAATCCACACCAAAATTCCCAAAAATCCAACTATACTTAGCCGCATAAGTATATATACATGTTATACTTACATATACTGAAGTATATCTGCAAAAGTTGTCTTCAACTAGACAAATTCGGTTGCCCAACCCTGCTTCATCCTATCCAAAATTGAGATGTGACCACTCAACAGGAATGCAAAAGCTTCTGCCCTCTTTAGATCTGTCGGATCACTGGTCCAAGCTATGGTATGAGCATCAGTTAGGGCCTCATGCATGGCCTCTAATTTAGGGATAATTATCCCTCTAAGCTCACCCATCCTACTTATTATATTCTTCCTTTCCTTTTCAAGTTTCTTTAGTTCATTTAGAATGGCAATAGTCTGACATTCTTGGTTTATTATGGATGTGGTGAGAGGATCAAAATTCTAAGATAAAATTGATAGTTTACCCTCTTGTTCTTTCACTTTCTTCTCAATATCATTTGTCACTTTAGACCAGGATAAACAAAATTTATATATTTCTCCACCATCTTTAAGAGCATTTTCTAATCTCTTTATCCCAATATCCATATTTCTCCTATCATTTGATATTAGCCCTTGTACTTCAGAGAATCTCTTACCCAAAAACTCTTTCTGGACTCTCTTCTGCTGCTTTCTCTAAAGAGTCAAAATGTGTATTAACAGAATTAACAAGAGATTTTAGATTACTAGATGAGGAGGCCGAAAGACCCTTCTGGAAGGATGGCATGATCTTTTCCAATACACCAGATGCAATCTCTATTAGCCCACAATCTTCCATGTGAGATTTCAGAAGTTTTTCTTTTGTCTTTGCTTGAGCAAAGGATGCTATCTTCATTGTTTGAACCAGGGAGAGGGAATCAAAATTGAATGGTCCTTGAAACATTTTTGGTTCATCAATCTCCATCATCTCTTTGGTCAAGAAATCTTTAATTGTTTTTGCAGTGTCTCTTGCCAGAGACAGAGTCTTCTTTCCTTCTGCAACCTCAGAACTATCTCCTGGAGTCTTCTCTATTTGATCTTCTTCTCTTCCCTTTACCTCTTCTTCTTGATTGATTTTCTCCTCTATTCTTTCTTCTCCTTTAGATCTAGAGTCTGCTGGGGGATCCAGAAGAGAGGTGTCTACTTCTCCATAGACTTCCTCTTTTGAAATAGAGGAATCTAAGTCCTTAGTCTTCTCTTTACTTGTCTCCTTTGTCTCTTCTGCAACTTTCTCAGTAGAATCTTCCTTAGATGTACTTGATCCTTTGACATCCATGGCAGAGGGTTCATCACTTATGTCCTCTACAATAGGGAGATTGAATCTTTTATAGGCATTTTAGAGGATGTCTTCAGTCTCTTTAGCCACCTAATTAGTCTCTCCGAGCATAAGCTTGTTCATTCTGGCTTTGCTCTGAAACTCATCCTTGCAATCTTTGAAGATCATGTTCATTTTCTTTGGAGTGATGGAAGGATAGAGCTGAATAGCTATTTGTTCCTAGATCTCCATATCCTTTTCCTTGGCATTATCTTTTCTGAGTTCAAGTACTTTCTCTAGACTCTTAGGGATTAGAGAAATGATTACAATGAATGCTTTATTATATATGTTTAGGTACTTAACTATGGCTTCTTCCAATATCATTTTATCTGCATCATTATACTCATCATAGAATTCTGTCATTGGTTGCAGATTCCCATCCACAATAACTGCCTTGACTACATCATCAATGGACAGAGTAGGCCTTTCAACAAACTCTTCTACCTCTTCTTCCTTGATATGACCGGTAGAGGGTTCACTGGATGTTTTCTGCTTCTTCTTCATTTTCTTGACTTCCTCATCGGTCTCAGTTTCTTCATCATCCTTTTGACTTGTATAGGACCTTGTTGCCTTTTTCTTTTTTCTCTTCTCTCCCTTTCTGGATGTCTAGGCTTCTAGTTTTGATGCTTTTTGGCTCTTAGAGGTGGTAGGTGTAGAGCTTTTGGAGGATTTGGTCCAGGAGGGGGCTTGCACCGGAGCACTTTCTTTTTTTGTTTCTTTCCTTTCTTTCTCTTCCCTTTCCATCTTCTCTTTGTTGGCATCAATTGCTTCCTTTGATATTCCATGCCTTTTGGTGAATTCTTCTACTTCCCTTCTCACTTTTCTCTTGATCTCAAGCTGTTTTAGTTCAACATGAACTTTTACACTCAACTCTTGGAAGGTTCCAAACCTTTTTGCCTTAGGGTCCTTGGGCTGACTCAGCAAGTGTTGGATATGCAGCTTTAAGATTTTCTCATCAACCTCATACCCCATTGGCATGATCCACAATATTCTCAGTTCCACTACCTCCATTAAGCATCAATCAGTGTCTACCATAAAGCACACTGTATCCTTGTATTTCTCAACCAATGATTGTGGGATTCTTTCTCTAGCTTGCATCATACTTTGAAAGTTCATGAAGTAGCCCCAGAGTGCCGTATTCTGTGCCTTGGCATCACCAAGCCCATGCATATAATCTCTGATTTGTATGGCTATTGGTCTATCATTTTGCCATATCCAACCATTGGATCCGGGTAGCTCATTCATAAAGTAAAAGAACAAACACAATATTAGCCCACCATACTTGAATGAGTTCTTCTTGTCCTTCTTGATCTTTTGTAGGTTTTCCAACAGTTGTCTCAGAAGAAGCTCATAAAGATCATAATCTGCATTCTCCCTTAACATCTGATAAGCAGCATAGATTGTAGTTCTAGATACAAAATTCTCCCTACTCGAGTGATATATCTTATAGCCAATTATCATAGATGCAAACTTGATATCTGGATCTATGATGTCCTCTATTTTCATTGCCCTCTTGTCAAATTTTGATCGGGTAGCCTCACTCATAGTTTGGTTTTTAACTGATTTGAGAGTAGGCAACCCACCTAATGAGTGCAATCCGGTTACCACCCTAATTGCATCTTTGGTTATCTTGAATGGCCTCATCAACCACATAAAGTTGTCATGCATTCTGCTCAGAACATACCGAACCCAATCATCTTCAGTAAAATAGGGGAAATGAATCCAGTGTCCAAAATGCTTATCCTGGATGGTCTTGTATTGGGGTTTAAGTTCAAATGATTCATCTGTTAGTTCCTTGTGATAGATATCCATCAGCCTAGATTCCCCAAATTCTTTAATGTTTGCGTGTATGTAAACCCTAACATCTTCTACATGTAGAACTCCATGCAGAATGCTAGAAAATGCACCTAAGGAATCAACTTCTAGGGATTTGTAGGGATGTTTCTTTAATTTAGGGCAGGGCCTATCAATGATCTTCACAACATTCAGAGTAGCCATCTTTCAAAGATTTAAAGAGATATTCAAGAGCAGAAAATACCTTTTATGCTTTTAGGGTTCACGATATGAGGCGGATCGGATTGATGGATGAATTGACTTATGCAGTTGATCTTTGAGAGGTTTGAGACAACTTTGTTGCAGAGCTCTTCTCTCTTCTTCTTGAATGCAAATGTGTAAATGATGAATAAAAGAACCCTTTTATTTCTGTGCAAACCCTAATTCCATTTTGCAATAAATACACAACTTAAGTTATTTTGGTTGCCTTGTTTTCCTTGTTCTGAGAGAGATCTTTCTAGATCACTGAGATGCACCTAGAATGATAACTTACAATGTATCTCCCTTTCTCCAATCATTCCATCTAACCGCAAATCCAAATATTTCAATTATATCGGATCTAACTGTGAAAGTCCTACTTTTGCCGGATGACTGTCAAACCAGATTAATCTTGGATGATTAACCTTTTCAAACTCCTTGTGGATCTTTCAAATCTTAACCAAGGGTTATTTAGATGTTTCTTTGAAAGCCCTTTTAATCTGCAACCTTTCATGTGCCAATTCCAAGCACTAATTGACTGGTTGGGGGAAATTGTTTTCTTTTGTGACTCCCCCTGAGCTAGAGCTCATCTATTTAGATGCCAGAAGGAATATCAGCACCAGATTCTGGTGCGGATCCATCCCCAACATTTTATGTACTTCTCTTCACCCAAATTTTGTTCATCTCCCTTTGAATTTCATCTACATTCACTTTTCCTTTTCCTTTGTCTTGGTTTTGATTATGATGCACCAGACCCTTTTTGTCCTGATTCTTACTTCTACAGAATTTGGCAATATGACTGGATCTATTGCAATTGTAGCAAACAACATTTCTTTCCATATTTGACTAGTATCCTCTTGATCTACATTGATTAGCCATATGTCCCATTCTATTGCATGCAAAGCATCTACCATTGAATGAATTGTTTATTTGCATATTTCTACATTCATGAGATTTGTGACCATACCTTTTGCAGTTAAAACACTATCTGAAGAAGGATGAATTGGCCTGATTCATTCTTCTTCTGCACTGATTTACTTTGTGACCAAAGTTATTGCAATTGTGGCAGTATCCATTGAAGGATGGATATCTTTCAGTAGTTGGTTGCCTTATTGCAGGTCTTCTAGGCTTGTTCCTTGGATTTTCTGATCTAGAGTTCTTCTGACCAGATCTGGAGCTTTCACCTTTCTCATACCCCAAGCCTTGCTTGTCATCTACCCTCTCTTGGCTTTCAAGAAGAACTTCATGTTGAGCAGAGCTTATCTTGAATTTCCCTTTGTCTTCATTTGTTGTTTGAAGATCCCTTTTAAGAGTGTCAATTTGATTCTCAAGTTATTCTTCATTATCTCTAGCTTCTTCAAGATCAGATTCTAGATGCCTAATTATTCTATCCATTTTGTGGCAATCTTCTGACTTCTCCTTGAGAAATAGTCTTAGATCATCTTCAATTTTTCTTTTCTCTTCAATTTCTTGGGTGAATTTCATAACCCCTGATTCCATTTCATGTCTTACCATAATGACCTCTTTTGATAGCTTCTCACATAACATGTTCTTCTCATTCAGATCTTCATCAGTATTATTGGCTTCACTTTAACTTGCTAATTGTTGAAGTAGTTCCTTTCTCTTTTTCATAGAGATACTCAGTTTCTCTTTTAGTTCATTTATGAAATCATTAGCTTGTTTGAGTCTTTCCTTCAAGTTATTGACTTTAGAGTGAGACTGCTCAAGATTATTTAAGGTAGACTAAAGTTGTTCCCTCATACCATACATATCCATTGACATTCCTAGATCTTCTTCAAGATGTTAAGCTATGTTTGGAGGAACTTAGCTCTGATACCAATTGTTGATAACTGAGAGGGGGGTGAATCAGTTATCTTAATTACTTTAACTTTTTGTTCTTCTTTAACTAGTGCAGCATCAAATCACATAAGCATGCATAACCATGAAAGTAGAAATAAAATCAATACACATAACACAATGATTTTGACATGGAAAACTCTGTTAAGGGAAAAACCCACGGGGTGACTAACCCAATATTGTATTCTCTGTTAAAAGAATAGAAGTACAAAATGGCACTTGCCAATTAGGACTCACTGCCCAAGCACACTGCTCACAAGAGGCTCACTACCTATAAGAGACTCACTATCTACAAGGTATAAAGAAAGTAACAGGTGATTGAACTGATGAGAAGCATCCACATATGCTGAGGTTCAGTTCAAGTTAGGCTCAATACACTAATCTACTACACTTCATTCTTCCTCTTCTTTGGTGTTGTTGTTCTATCACATACTGGACCTGTATTGCTGCTTCCACACTACTTTCTACTTTTCTTCAAATACTGGAACACTCAACACACACCTTCATACTAAAATCAATCTAGTATATATATCACCATCAATGATTTCAATCATCTTTTTAGTCGTCATCCAAAAAACTCAAGATATTTCCAAACTCTAGTTTGTCCGCTAAATCCTTGCTTACTAAGTGATGCATATCAAGGAGATACTTATAGAAGTCATCAATCATGTCAGCCAACCATGAATGATCCCTCAAGAAACTTGATCACCATCAATTTCTCATCTGGATTAAGGTCTGATGCTCTACCAGTCAGTTCTTCCTCAATCTACTCTGCCAAATAGGAACCCAACACTTAGGTGCTCATATCTCTTCGCTCTTTAATCACAGGAGGCTCAATCTCTGGAATGTATCAGTCATGGTACTCCTCTTGACTTCCCCAAGTCTGCACTTTGTTGAGATACTTCCTCTGAGAGATCTGGACCTGATTGTCAGACCTTGTTGCATGCTCTATTCTTGTTCACTAGACCAAAATAATCTTCAATCTAATTTTTGTTATAGACATACCATGTCCCACGGATGTGTGGGATGGACTTTGTTTCCATCAATGACAACATTCATGAAGCCACACAGTGTCTCTTGCCAACAAGTTGGTTGATAAGGGTTATAATCTTTGTTTCAAGGATGGAAAATAAAAAATCTTGGAAAGCTCCAAAACTAAAATTGCATCTAGTACTCAAACTAAAGGTAACATCTTTCACTTAAGTAGTTCAGGCAAAAGTTGTTTGATTGCTCAAACATATCAAAGTTTGTTATGGCATAGAAGGTTGTGTCACATAAATTTTCATAACATTGTCAAAATAAGTTCCACTCAAGCTGTAAGAGATCTTCCAAGACTTGTGAAACTTGATAGTATGTGTAGAGAATGTCAATTGGGTAAATAGAGCAAAATTTTATTCAAAAGTAACAAACAAGGTTCAAGTGGGAGATTGGAATTGGTACATACTAACCTCTGTGGTCCTGCTAGAATTAGGAGTGTGCAAGGAGACAAATATTTCATGTTGTTGATTGACAATTACTCCGAGATGATGTGGGTAACCTTGCTAAAAGAAAAATTATAAGCTCTTGATAAATTTAAGGTGTTCAAGATGATGGTTGAAAATGAGATTGGTGGGAAATTGAAATGTTTGAGATCTAACAGAGGTGGAGAATTCAATTCTGGTGAGTTTGATGCTTTTGTGAAAAGCATGGGATAAAAAGACAATCATCTGCTCCTAGGACTCCTCAGCAAAATAAGTTGTGGAAAGAAAGAACTAGACCATTCAAGAAGCTGCCAGAACCATGATGATGGAAACAAATGTTCCTCAGGTTTGTTGGAGGGAAGCTATGAGAACTACTAGCTACACTCTTAACTGAATGCAGATCAAAGGAAATTCTAGTAAAACTCCTTATGAACTATGGTTTGGTCATCCTCTTACTGTAATATATTTCAGAGTGTTTGGTAGTAAATGCTATATCAAAAGAGATGAGGATTTAGGCAAGTTTGATGCAAGAAGTGATGAAGGAATATTCTTGTCATACTCTACTCAAAGTAAGGCTTGTCGGTGCTTCAACAAGAGGTTGAAAATGATTGTTGAAAGTGCTAATGTTAAAGTTGATGAAAGCAAAGAAAGTTATTCCAAGTATTGCGGATATGATTCAGATGATCAAGACAAAAGTCAAAGTCAAGGAAGGCAAGATTAAATCCAAACTCAAATCCAGATTGATCTAGTAACTCCAGTAACTCAAGAAACTTCTGTAGAAGATGAGGAACCAGTTCAAGAAATAGAAGTTCAAGCAATTCCCAAAACCCCCAAGGATGTAAGAATGAATCATCCTGAAGATCAAATCAAAGGAGATAAAAATAGAGGTGTTCAAACTAGGGGAAGAGTTGTTGAAGATCAAGAATAGATTTGTTTGATTTCAAAGATTGAACCTAAATTAGTAAGTGAAGCTTGCAATGATGAAAACTGGACTAAGGCAATAGAAGAAGAATTGATGCAAATTGAAAAGAATCACACTTAGGATCTTGTTCCCAGCCCTGAGGACAAAAATGTGATTGGAACCAAATGGGTCTTCTAGAACAAACTAAATGAAGATGGTGAGGTTGTAAGAAACAACACAAGGCTAGTATATAAAGGCTATTCTCAAGTGGAAGGAATTGATTTTGAAGAAACTTTTTCTCCTATGGTAAGGATAGAGGCAGTCAGATTATTTCTTGCCTTTGCTCTTTCAAAGATTTTAAAGTTTACCAGATGGATGTCAAATCAACATTTCTAAATGGAGATCTAGAGGAAGAAGTCTACATTGAGCAACCAGAAGGATTTCAGTTGTCTAATCAAGGAGATATGGTTTGTAGACTAAGAAAAACCTTGTATGGACTCAAGCAAGCTCCAAGAGCTTGGTATGCCAGATTGGATAAGCATTTTCTTAAGGTAGGATTTAGCAAAGGTACTGCTAATAGTAATTTATACTTCAAGATAAATAATGAGGGAATTCTAATTGTTGAGGTCTTTGTTGATGATATCATTTTTGGTAGAAATTAATGTATGTGCAAAGCATTTGCTGATCAGATGAAAAGTGAGTTTGAGATGTCAATGTTTGGTGACATGAACTTCTTCATAGGTCTGCAAATTGTTCAGTTAGATTAAGGTATCTTCATATCTCAGTCCAAGTATGTCAAAGAATTATTGAAGAAGTTTGGAATAGAAGATTCAAATCCAGTAGGTACTCCTATGGTAACTGGATGCAAGATGAGAAAAGATGATGACTCCCTAAAGGCAAATCAGAAAAGGTATAGATCAATGATTGGAGGATTGCTCTATTTGACTTAGACCAGACCTGACATCATGAATGCAATTAGACTTGTTGCCAGATTTCAAGCTAATCCAAAAGAATCAAATGTTGTGGCAGTCAAAAAAAATTTAGATATCTCAAGGAGACAATTGATTATGGACTGTGGTATCCAAAGGACAATGATTTCACTCTTCATGCATATATAGATGTTGATTGGGTAGGAGATGTGGATGATAGATAAAGTACTAGTGGTGGTGCTTTCTTCTTGGGGAGAAGATTGGTCTCTTGGATAAGCAAAAAGCAAGAGGCAATATATATGTCTACTACAGAGGCAGAGTATATAGAAATAGTAAATAATTGTACTCAAGTTTTGTGGATGAAGAAAATGTTGAAGGACATCAGAATTTTGTTTGAGGAGCCAATCACATTTGTTTGTGATAACTCAAGTGATATAAGCATTTCCCAGAATCTGATATTGCATTCAAAGACAAAGCATATATCTATCAAGTTTCATTTTTTGAGAGACAAAGTTAATGAGAATGAAGTCAAGTTGGAGTTTGTGTCTTCTAAGGATCAGATTGTAGATATCTGCACTAAGCCTCTTCCCAAGGATACTTTTGAGTATCTTAGAGAGAAGTTAGGGATTATTATCCCTCCTCATCAAAACTAAGATGCACTAAGGTACATCAGTCCGGTTGAATTCACATTCATATCTTGTGATCTGGATTGATGTTAAGGAGTTACTACTCAAAGGGGGAGTAGTCAGTATGCAAATATGTGCCCTTTGCCATTGATGTCAAAGGGGGAGAGAAGTCATGTGAAAAACTAGTTATTGATGTAAAGGGGAGCAGTAAAGAAATTAGTTGCAGAAGTGAGAACAGGAAGGGGGAGTTCTTGTCTTGATGGTTAAATTTAGTTTTTCACATCATATGTTGCCATCAATGACAAAGGGGGAGATTGTTGCAAATATGTGCCTAAGTGATGTTGTCATTGATGACAACATATTCTTGTTGCCATTAGTGTCAACTATTGTTCTCTGTATGGAGGACCAGATTGTTGAGGACATTGAGAAAATTAATAACAATCAATACTTGCAGACCATATAGCTATGTAGAGGATTGTCAGAGGTTTCTCCAATTAAGATTTGAGAAGTCCACATGAAGATTTGAAGGAGTTATTGCCATCTGAGTAGAACCAGTTCCTGCAATACTCAAGAAAGACAGAGTGATAGGAAAGAGGTCCGGATTGCTCTGGTAATATAAAATTGTGATCTACAGATTTGAAGACATGTTTAGGAAGTCAGTGTGTATCATCAACTCTAGTGGTTTGTGGTTTGGTGGTCCGCAAGCTATCCTTCTAGTTTGACAGTCATGGCAGATAGTGTTCTTGAGGTTCCAGAGGAACATACAAATGATTCTGGTAATTTGGTTTAGCATGAATGTTATTGGTGATTTCAATGTGCTTGTGGAGGTCTCTGGATCGTGTGGCTACTATGTTGGAGGTCCGCACTGAAGTTTGAGCTAGTTGATTGAAGATTTCTTCTTTGACTTTGATGTTCTTCCTAGTCTTCGCCGAACAGATGTTCCTAGCATGTTGTGGATGTTATAAGAGCATTTTTATGAAGAGTGGAGTGGTTATAGAAGAAGATTCAAGTCTTAGTTGTGTTTGGCCAATAGTGTAATGATCCACGTCAAGTTTAGCTGACCTTGTTGATCATTCCAAGGTTGATGAAGCATATAAATACTTGTTGAAGAGTTGTTGAAAAGCATCCTTGTACACAATGAATTAAATCCAAAAAAGGGATCAAAAGCAAAGTAGAGAAGAAGAGGAGTGAAGGGAGTATAGAGTGAAGAATCTGTGAAGAAGATTTTAAAGATAAGAGCAGAAGTCTTGAGCCTTCAAGGAGACTAATTCAAGCATGAATGTAGATGTTATTTCTCAGTTCATTATTTTTGTATAAATCATAATTTCTTATAGGCAGTGAGCCTCTTCTTGAGCAGTGAGTTCTCGGCAGTGCGACCGAAGGCATGTGGCTTCTATTTTCTTAGGTAATTTTAATAGGGTACGCATTTTTATGGGTTAGCCCCCACCGTGGTTTTTCCCTTAACCAGGTTTTTGAGGTCAAAATTCTGGTGTTGTGTGTTCATGTTGTTTATGCTCATATGTTGATTTATGGTTAAATGTTTTCATCATTAATCTGATTACAAAAAAGATTTAAAAGGTTCATAAAAGGTTAAAGTTTAGGGACAACTGATTCACCCCCACCCTCTCAGTTGTTAGGACTATTTCCAATAATAAGTAAGGGTGGAATATTGGTAATACCAATTTCCCCATTTCTAAATCTACTCCATAGCTTCTAGAGACATTCTCTTTACCCTATTATTCTTAAGAATTCATATAATATTATAGAAAATGAAAGCATCATTCACCCTTCTAAAATGCTTGAGACATTGCTTCATCTTGAGTTGGGGATAATATTGATACACCAATTACTAACCTAAACCCATGATACCAATTTTCTCAAGTCCACTAAATTGCACCTCCTTTCTAAGGAATACATGAGATATGAACTAATGTAGAATTTCTTAGATTAAATGACTTCACTTAGTTTCTTGTGGAGGTTCTCACTTATGCAGGTTACCCAATCGATGAACTCTTTTTTGGAAATGACTTTGGTAATAAGTGAAAACATCCATCTATGAAATTCCTTAGCAATATCGAGTCCAATGTCCCAAATCAATAGAGTAATTGCATCACTAACCTCCTCCTTGAATTCACTACAAAACAACTTCTTTGGTAACCTAGAGATTACTCCTCTTGAATTGGATAACCAGTTCTTATTGGTGACATTTATACATTGATCATTGTGAACTTTAAAATACACTCTATGTGAATCCATGATTAATTTTACAAAGGCATCCTTTGTTGAAAGATTAAACATTTCTTCAATAATGGTGTTTGAATTTGTATGATCACCTTTTTTTCAATTGTTCTAACCTCCCTATCCTTTTTATTATAAAATCTTGTGCATGCCAAGAAAAGTTCTAGAGATTAAAGTGAAACTAGAAAGAATGCAACCTTGACAAGGCCACTCAATTTCAAATTCTACAACATTTTAGTCTTCATACTTTCTAGTAGTCTTTTGTGAAATTCCTCCAATCTACATGCCCAAAATTTGTATAAAATTTTTTGTCTAGATTAGATACCAATTTTGAAGGTGTTACCATGCCTTTGTACTCATATTTCATCCTTGTTGGTGAAGACATTCCTAATTAAAGTTTGTGTCACACTACTTTATATATTAATATATGTCTGAGGTTCTACCTCTTTTCTCTAAAAAAAAATTCTTGTCACAACTTGGCATGCCTTATAATCAAAATAAATCATTATCTTACAAGATGTAATTAATGTAAAAATTACTAAAAAATTACCAAATTACATCCATTAATAGGTTAGATTAATGAAAAATTTGAGTAAAAAATATTTTCCCTAAAATTTTATGCATATAGAACCATCTGGGAGAGTTTTTTATCTTGTAAGAAATATGCAACTTACAAACTTGATTTTGCATTTGGTTTGTAGTCTGTAGTAAAGTTTGTTACTACAAAATGAATATGCACTATGAACTATGGCTAGAGTTCTAATGCAGGGGCATCTAGAGGTGTAAGAGCAATCTTGCATCACCCAAAAAAATTAATGTTGTTTTATTTTTAGTAAAAGGCTAAAAATTGTAACTTGTAATTTATAGAAAGTCTACACTACTATTTTTACAAAGCTTGCATTCAAGGACATTGGGCCTAAAAAATTACCTAGAGCTCTGAAATTGTAATGTCATCTTATGGTAAAAAAATTAGCTAATGATCATTTGTAAATAGGAAGATATTAAAGTTTCAAGGTCCAAAAATCTTATAAAAATATTAAATTTAAATTTTGGACCTTTAGATGATTGAATGGGGCTCTGATCAATTCTTTATTTGGGAAAGGCATCATGTATATCTCTTCACGGGCTTTCCAATGCATCAAATAGTTTGTCAATTAGGCACCCAAATCAAAAGTTATGGCCTCCAAAAGTTGGCCCTCCCATATTGGAAAATGTAAAAACATGTTGGACACAGAAAAGAGTTGTAAGGATGAGTCACACATGTTGACATGTGTTTTGACACATCATAAGGCATCTTTGATTGGAGATAATTTGGGCACCACTTTTGGGTGGTTTTAGCTCATGGTTTTGTAATTACCGTTTGATGGTTTCATGTATTGTAACTCCTATATATCAAGTACTTGAGATGGAGGTTGGTGTGAGAGTATGATATATGTTGAGTTTCCTCTAGATCTCTAGTTGGTGATACTCTTGTGAAATCTTTCTTTGCAAGTATATTTTAATCTTGTTGAGATCTCTAAATTGTGAGTCACTAAAACCTAGCCACCAAGATCACCTACAAAACCTAGGATTAACCTTCTACAAGAAAAAAAAGCAAAGAGGTTGAATTTGCACAATATTAGATGCAATTAATGAAAAATATTAATGAATTAAATGAGAGAACTTGCTTTTATATTTTCAAGTTAGAGAAAAACCCTAATATGACTTAAAACCTAAGACTAAAATTAACCCTAAGTCAACTTAATAAAATGTAATTAAATATTTAATTACACCAACACCCCCCCCCCCTAAAATGCAACTTAGGGAGAAATGAAAAACATGCAACTAATGCAAGAATGAGTCATGTCTACAAGGTCATGTTAGGTACCCATGTACAACAAGAATCTCTCATAAAGTCGAGAAAAGGAGAAAAATCCAGTGGGAAAAAACTCCTCTCCAAAAGAGAGAAAATACAACTACATGAACATGTGATGGAAGAAGTATTAACACTAAGGGGTAAGTGCAAGAAGATGGGGGGCCAAAAAGGGGTCTTAAGTGGCCACTTTTTTTCTGAAATCAGGAAATACTGGCCTTGGATGAGAAATTGAGCATAGTTACACTCAAAATTTGGAGATGCAACCAAAACAATGTTCGTAGTGCTCCGAGTCTACTTTCTAAACTACTATTTTGTTTTGAAAATGGCATAGATTAAGGGGTTCAAAAGAGGGAGCCACAGAAATTGGTGTTGTTTCAGTCAAAAAACATAACATAGCATGTTTTGTGGCTCCCTCAAAAGGTCAACTTTTTTTAGTATTTTTAAAATCCCTTTAGTGAGAAATTAGCTAATAGCATTTAGTTTATGCCTGATTTTTCTGATAATTTTTTGATGCATATTTGATTTTTTACTAATTTTTAAAGTGGACACATCCTAAAAAATAGAATTTTGGCTGTGCTACCCCTATAAATTTTGAAAACTAATTGAAAATCATTTTTTTATTTTTTTAATATTTGTAGAATGGAGTCTAGTTTCTAAATATGTAATTTTTTTGAAATTTGAATGAATAGTTATTTTACAATGAAAAAAAGACCAAATAGTGGTTTTTGCCTAAAAACGGACACACAAACAAAAGAAATTAAAGATGAAAGGCTTAACATTGTTAAAATGTGAAAAAAATCACATCGTCAAATAGCTAAGAGAAAGCCTAACATTACCCATGTGTTTGATTTGTTCAACCTTGAAACATGTGCAAATCTGAGGGTTAGCACGAATGAAATTATGTGAAATTTTGAAGAATATAGAAAAACACGTCTGTGACTGTTCATAAGGCACTCCAAGCCTTTGGGTTGGAAATCCAAAGAAAATCCCAAGCCCAAGGCTTGGGATTCCCAAAGAAAGAAATAACGCGAGCGCGTTATAACGCGCTAGTGTTATGTTTTGCCTTGCATTGTTCTTTCCCGCAAGTCTGTCTTTTGTCATGTTTGACATAACGCGAGCGCGTTATAACGTGCTCGCGTTATGTCCCACTCAAATTTTTTTATGTTCAAGGCTATTAATCATGAGGGTTAAGGGATAAGGGATAGAGTTGGAGGGTTTAGGGATAAGGGATTAGCGTTTAAGGTATAGTATCGAGCCCGTTGAGGGTCTAGGAATAGGGATAGCGTTTAAGGTTTAGGGATGAGGGATGACAGATTACGGTTGAGGGTTTAGGGTTTAGGGATAGGGTTGAGGGTCAAGGGATCAAAGTTAACGGTTGAGGGATTAGGGTTTGAAATTGAGGGTTGAGGGTTGAGGTTCAAGGGTCAAGGGTTTAGGGATAGGGTTTAGGGTCGAGGGATTAGGGTTATTTAGTAGAGTGTGGAGGGTGTAAGGATTAGGGATAGGGTTGGAGGGTTTAGGGATAAGGGATTAGGGTTTAAGGTATAGTATCGAGTCTGTTGAGGGTTTAGGAATAGGGATAGCATTTAGGGATTAGGGATGAGGGATTATAGTTGAGGGATGATGGATTAGGGTTGAGGGTTGAGGGATTAGGGTTTAGGGATAAGGTTTAGGGTTGAGGGTTGAGGGATTAGGGTTTAAGGTATAGTGTTGAGGGTTAAGGGTAGAGGGATTAGGGATAGGGTTTAGGGTTGAAGGTTTAAGGATTGAGGGTTGAGGCTTTAGGGATGAGGGTTTAAGGCTTAAGATATAGTGTCAAGTGTTGAGGGTGTAGGGATAGGGTTTAAGTTTTAAGGGTTAAGGGTTGAGGGATAGGGATTAGGGTTTAAGGTATAGTGTTGAGGGTCAAGGGATCAGAGTTAAGGGTTGAGGGATTAGGGTTTGACGTTGAGGGTTGAGGGTTGAGGTTCGAGGGTCAAGGGTTTAGGGATAGGGTTGAGGGTCAAGGAATTAGGGTTAAAGTAGAGTGTGGAGGGTATAAGGATTAGGTATAGGGTTGGAGGGTTTAGGGATAAGGGATTAGGGTTTAAGGTATAGTATCGATTCTGTTGAGGCTGTAGGAATAGAGATAGCATTTAGGGTTTAGGGATGAGGGATTAGAGTTGAGGGATGACGAATTAGGGTTGAGGGTTGAGGGATTAGGGTTTAGGGATAAGGTTTAGGGTTGAGGGCTGAGGGATTAGAGTTTAAGGTATAGTGTTGAGGGTTTAGGGGTAGGGTTTAGGGTTGAAGGATTAGGATTTGACGTTGAGGGTTGAGGGTTTAGGGTTTAGGGTTTAGGGTTAGGGTTGAGAGATGAGGGATCAGAGTTAAGGGTTGAGGGAATAGGGTTTGACGTCGAGGGTTGAGGGTTGAGGTTCGAGGGTCAAGGGTTTAGGGATAGGGTTGAGGTTGAAGGGATTAGGGTTAAAGTAGAGTGTGGAGGGTGTAAGGATTAGGAATAGGGTTGGAGGGTTTAGGGATAAGGGATTAGAGTTTAAGGTATAGTATCGCGTTTGTTGAGGGTTTAGGAATAGGGATAGCATTTAGGGTTTAGGGATGAGGGATTAGAGTTGAGGGTTGAGGGATTAGGGTTTAGGGATAAGGTTTAGGGTTGAGGGTTGAGGGATTAGGGTTTAAGGTATAGTGTTGAGGGTTGATGGTTTAGGGATAGGGTTTAGGTTTGAGGGATTAGGGTTTAGGGTTGATGAATTAGGGTTTAATGTTGAGAGTTGAGGGTTGAGGGTTGAGGGTTGAGGTTGAGGGATAGGGTTAATGGTCAAGGGATTAGGGTTAAATAAGAGTGTCGAGGGTAGAGGGATTAGGGTTTAAGGTATAGTATCGAGCCTGTTGAGGGTCTAGGAATAGGGATAGCGTTTAGGGTTTAGGAATGAAGGATTAGAGTTGAGGGATGACAGATGACAGATTAGGGTTGAGGGTTGAGGGATTAGGGTTTAGGGACAAGGTTTAGGGTTAGGGTTGAGGGATTAGGGTTTAAGGTATAGTGTTGAGGGTTTAGGGATAGGGTTTAGGGTTGAGGGATTAGAGTGAAGGGTTGAGGGATTAGAATTTGGCATTGAGGGTTTAGAGTTTAGGGTTAGGGTTGAAGGTCGAGGGATCAGAGTTAAGGGTTGATGGATTAGGGTTTGATGTTGAGGGTTGAGGCTTGAGGTTCGAGGGTCAAGGGTTTAGGGATAGGGTTGAGGGTCGAGGAATTAGGGTTAAAGTAGAGTGTGGAGGGTATAAGGATTAGGGATAGGGTTGGAGGGTTTAGGGATAAGGGATTAGAGTTTAAGGTATAGTATCAAGTTTGTTGAGGGTTTAGGAATAGGGATAGCATTTAGGGTTTAGGGATGAGGGATTGGAGTTGAGGGATGATGGATTAGGGTTGAGCGTTGAGGGATTAGGGTTTAGGGATAAGGTTTAGGGTTGAGGGTTGAGGGATTAGGGTTTAAGGTATAGTGTTGAGGGTTGATGGTTTAGGGATAGGGTTTAGGTTTGAGGGATTAGGGTTTAGGGTTGATGAATTAGGGTTTAATGTTGAGAGTTGAGGGTTGAGGGTTGAGGGTTGAGGTTGAGGGATAGGGTTAATGGTCAAGGGATTAGGGTTAAATAAGAGTGTCGAGGGTAGAGGGATTAGGGTTTAAGGTATAGTATCGAGCCTGTTGAGGGTCTAGGAATAGGGATAGCGTTTAGGGTTTAGGAATGAGGGATTAGAGTTGAGGGATGACGGATGACAGATTAGGGTTGAGGGTTGAGGGATTAGGGTTTAGGGATAAGGTTTAGGGTTAGGGTTGAGGGATTAGGGTTTAAGGTATAGTGTTGAGGGTTTAGGGATAGGGTTTACGGTTGAGGGATTAGAGTGAAGGGTTGAGGGATTAGAATTTGACGTTGAGGGTTTAGGGTTTAGGGTTAGGGTTGAAGGTCGAAGGATCAGAGTTAAGGGTTGAGGGATTAGGGTTTGATGTTGAGGGTTGAGGGTTGAGGTTCAAGGGTCAAGGGTTTAGGGATAGGGTTGAGGGTCAAGGAATTAGGGTTAAAGTAGAGTGTGGAGGGTATAAGGATTAGGGATAGGGTTGGAGGGCTTAGGGATAAGGGATTAGAGTTTAAGGTATAGTATCGAGTCTATTGAGGGTTTAGGAATAGGGATACCATTTAAGGTTTAGGGATGAGGGATTAGAGTTGAGGGATGATGGATTAGGGTTGAGCGTTGAGGGATTAGGGTTTAGGGATAAGGTTTAGGGTTGAGGGTTGAGGGATTAGGGTTTAAGGTATAGTGTTGAGGGTTGAGGGTTGAGGGTTTCGGATTAGGGTTTAGGCTTGAGGGTTGAGGGTTTAAGGATTGAGGGTTGAGGCTTTAGGGATGAGGGATTAGGGTTTAAGGTATAGTATCGATTCTATTGAGGGTGTAGGAATAGGGATATCATTTAGGGTTTAGGGATGAGGGATTAGAGTTGAGGGATGACGGATTAGGGTTGAGGGTTGAGGGATTAGGGTTTAGGGTTGAGGGCTGAGGGATTAGTGTTTAAGGTATAGTGTTGAGGGTTTAGGGACAGGGTTTAGGGTTGAGGGACTAGAGTGAAGGGTTGAGGGATTAGGATTTGATGTTGAGGGTTGAGGGTTTAGGGTTAGGGTTGAGAGATGAGGGATATGGTTGGAGGGTTTAGGGATAAGGGATTAGATTTTAAGGTATAGTATCGAGTCTGTTGAGGGTTTAGCAATAGGGATAGCATTTAGGGTTTAGGGATGAGGGATTAGAGTTGAGGGATGATGGATTAGGGTTGAGGGTTGAGGGATTAGGGTTTAGGGATAAGGTTTAGGGTTGAGGGTTGAGGGATTAGGGTTTAAGGTATAGTGTTGAGGGTTGAGGGTTGAGGGTTTAGGATTAGGGTTTAGGCTTGAGGGTTGAGGGTTTAAGGATTGAGGGTTGAGGCTTTAGGGATGAGGGATTAGGGTTTAAGGTATAGTATCGATTCTGTTGAGGGTGTAGGAATAGGGATAGCATTTAGGGTTTAGGGATGAGGGATTAGAGTTGAGGGATGATGGATTAGGGTTGAGGGTTGAGGGATTAGGGTTTAGGGATAAGGTTTAGGGTTGAGGGCTGAGGGATTAGGGTTTAAGGTATAGTGTTGAGGGTTTAGGGACAGGGTTTAGGGTTGAGGGATTAGAGTGAAGGGTTGAGGGATTAGGATTTGATGTTGAGGGTTGAGGGTTTAGGGTTAGGGTTGAGAGATGAGGGATAGGGTTGGAGGGTCTAGGGATAAGGGATTAGAGTTTAAGGTATAGTATCGAGTCTGTTGAGGGTTTAGGAATAGGGATAGCATTTAGGGTTTAGGGATGAGGGATTAGTGTTGAGGGATGATGGATTAGGGTTGAGGGTTGAGGGATTAGGGTTTAAGGTATAGTGTTGAGGGTTGAGGGTTGAGGGTTTAGGATTAGGGTTTAGGCTTGCAGGTTGAGGGTTTAAGGATTGAGGGTTGAGGCTTTAGGGATGAGGGATTAGGGTTTAAGGTATAGTATCGATTCTGTTGAGGGTGTAGGAATAGGGATAGCATTTAGGGTTTAGGGATGAGGGATTAGAGTTGAGGGATGACGGATTAGGGTTGAGGGTTGAGGGATTAGGGTTTAGGGATAAGGTTTAGGGTTGAGGGTTGAGGGATTAGGGTTTAAGGTATAGTGTTGAGGGTTTAGGGACAGGGTTTAGGGTTGAGAGATTAGAGTGAAAGGTTGAGGGATTAGGATTTGATGTTGAGGGTTGAGGGTTTAGGATTAGGGTTGAGAGATGAGGGATCAGAGTTAAGGGTTGAGGGATTAGGGTTTGATGTCGAGGGTTGAGGGTTGAGGTTCGAGGGTCAAGGGTTTAGGGATAGGGTTGAGGTTGAAGGGATTAGGGTTTAAGGTATAGTGTTGAGGGTTGATGGATCAGAGTTAAGGGTTGAGGGATTAGGGTTGAGGGTTGTAAGGATTAAGGATAGGGTTGGAGGGTTTAGGGATAAGGATTTGAATTTAAGGTATAGTATCGAGTCTGTTGAGGGTGTAGGATTCGGGATAGCATTTAGGGTTTAGGGATGAGGGATTAGAGTTGAAGGATGATGGATTAGGGTTGAGGGATTAGGATTTGACGTTGAGGGATGACGGATTAGGGTTGAGGGATTAGGATTTTGATGTTGAGGGTTGAGGGTTTAGGGATAGGGTTGAGGGTTGAGGGATTAGGATTTGACATTGAGGGTTGAGGGTCGAGGGATCAAAGTTGAGGGTTTAGGGATTAGGGTTTGACGTTGAGGGTTGAGGGAATTTTCTATCATGAACTTGATTATGAGGGCTTGCCCCTTCATTGTTATGCCTATCATATGGCGGAGCATCTGGCAAGCCCTTGCAGGAAAAAGATGTGATTAATGCAAAGGATGTGATGAATCTATAGCAGGACAAAATGCAAGCGCGTTATAGCGCGAGCGTGTTATAACGTGCTCGTGTTTTGTATTTCTATTAAAACAGTAAAAAAGTGGTTACCCCCGTGATCCAGATCCACATGCTCTATTTTCTTACTGATTCTGCGCGTGCTCTGACAAAAAAGAACTGCTTTCATGCTATTGGGAAGTTCACATGCACATTGACACATTGTACCACCTTTGCATGATCTTTCCACCACCTTTTCTGCTTTGCCAACTTGAGAAGGAGGAAATAACATAGTTTTCACACCAAGTTTGATATATATCTATTCAAGTTTCAATTTTTGTAGTGTTGCAATGTTAATTGTGATTCATTTTAGGAATTTAACATTGAAAAGGAAGCAAGTGGTGAAAAACTCAAATTGTTGAGAGTTTGATGCAAGAAGATAAAAACACTACATAATTGGGTACTCTCTCCATTCAAATCTTCATTTTTTAGGTATGTCAAGTCTTTACATGCATGTTCTTTACATTTTCTTTATTTCAGATTGAATTACTTTATCATGCTTTATCATACATGTTTAAAATAGGCACATTCCCAATCAAGAAAGCAACCTACAATCTCACATGATGCCATGTATATTTTCTACACTTGGGCTCTTTAATAATTATGTGTAATAAACAAACCTTAGTTCATACCATGATGTCAAACTATACAAGAATAAATCCTTACAACATAAAAATACAATCCACTATTATCATGTATTCATTTCTTAGGAACTAATATTGGTTTCTTTATCATGCTACAGACAAATTCTCTGTCATGTCAAGGAAACGATCAAGAATCAAACCAACATAGGAAGAGATAGAAGCTAAGAATGCAAAGAAAGCAATGGCTATGAGGGAACTTCGTGAGAAGAGGAAATTGGACACGATAAATGAAGACATACCAATTGAAGAGGAACCACAACCATCACAAAGAGATATGGTATTGGCAGCACAAAGAGAACGAATGCAAAAACTTCGTGGTACAAGAGATTTGAGTACCATAGTTGGAGACACATCCTTTACCGCAAGTCAACATGTAGGGACACCATCTACCACATCTCAAGTTGAGAGTACATCATCACTCACATGTGATGAAGGAGGTATGCCATCATTCCCACCTCAACCTCAAGGTATGTCATCTATTCCATCTTCGAACGAAGGTATGCCATCTAACCCATCTCATTTAAATATTGATGAAATTCCTAATGTTGAGATGAATTTACCTAACTTGACACCACCTAGAATTTTGCATAGAAAGCCAAAGTATTTGATTGATATTGATGAGAATATTTTGCAGCCAATGGAAGGTAAGATTCCAAAATGCACTTGTAGAAGATATGCTAATAAGATTTGGAGATTGTTCTTTGAAAAGTTAAATGAGACTACAAGATGTCAACTATTCGCTGAAATGATGCGAAGTATAAAGTATAGGTCTATCATGAAGATTCTTGGTTGAGAACATCAGAGGCTTCAAGTGAAAAATCTATTGTCAAGAATCTAATGAGTACGTATGAGAGTGTGGGTAACACCTCACGCACAAAAGATAGTAATGCAACACGGCGTGTGATTACATCGACTATAGTAAGTAGTCAAACGAGGAAAGCTCGTCTCATTAGAAAGACAAGTCAAGAATTGAGAATTAATAGGAAAACTTTATCAAGAGCCATTAGAAGGCGCCAAAGAATTGAGGACACTAATGCCAATGAATTATGGGCGTTCTCGGGGAGACTACCACGAAAAGATAAACCAATTGTTGAAGCATTGAGATCACTAATTGAAGACTTTTGGAAGAATTACACAAGGGTATCTCCGAATCAAAGGGATGTGGTAAGAAGGAGAATCAGTAGTCAGAACCATGAGCCACATCCAAAGCATTTTTTGGATGAGACTCAAACACAGTTTTATGGTAAATTTCTAGAGAAGTATCCTCAAATTAAAATTTGTCAAAGATATTTTGAAGATATTTATCACTTAGAAACATTTCTTCTGAGGCAACGCTATCATGTAGAGTGCCTCTACAATAACCTCTCTCAATTTTTTATAGCTCTAAGGCATTTGCCCGTGGTGAAAGGTTTTTTGCTGCCCCAAAAATCGTCAGAAGGAGGCAGTGTAAAGTTGTAAAGGGGTGTAACTTTCATCCTGCTCCTGATGCGACCAAACTGACTATTCCAATGCGTCTGAATGGGTACATTTATGCTAGGCATGGTCCTATTTTTCACCCAAACATGTCGAAACAGTCAGAGCTACATTGTACCAACGATATCCCTGAAGAGCCCAAAGTGCAAAAAGGCAGCAATCTTTGACGAGATGTTACTCAAAAATTGGGTCACTTAGAAACATTCTATCTAAGGTAATGCAATCATGTAGAGTGCCTCTACAATAACCTCTCTCAGTTTTTTATAGCTCTGAGGCAATTGCCCGTGGTGAAAGGTTTTCTGCTGCCCCAAAAATCATCAGAAGGAGGCAGTGTAAAGTTGCAAAGGGGTGTAACTTTCATCCTGCTCCTGATGCGACCAAATTGACTGTTCCAACACATCCAAATGGGTACATTTACACTAGGCATGGTCCTATTTTTCACCCAAACATGTCGAAACAGTCGGAGCTACATTGTACCGACGATATCCCTGAAGAGTCCAAAGTGCAAAAAGGCAGCAATCTTTGACGAGATGTTACTTGAAAACTGTGTCACTTAGAAACATTCCATCTAAGGCAATGTGATCATGTAGAGTGCCTCTACAATAACCTCTCTCAATTTTTTATAGCTCTGAGGCATTTGCCCGTGGTGAAAGGTTTTCTACTGCCCCAAAAATCGTCAGAAGGAGGCAGTGTAAAGTTGCAAAGGGGTGTAACTTTCATCCTGCTCCTGATGCGACCAAACTGAATGTTCCAACGCATCTAAATGGGTACATTTACGCTAGGCATGGTCCTATTTTTCACCCAAACATGTCGAAACAGTCGGAGCTACATTGTACCGACGATATCCCTAAAGAGTCCAAAGTGCAAAAAGGTAGCAATCTTTGATGAGATGTTACTCAAAAATTGTGTCACTTAAAAACATTTCGTCTGAGGTAACGCGATCAAGTAGAGTGCCTCTACAATAACCTCTCTCAGTTTTTTATAGATCTGAGGCATTTGCCCGTGGTGAAAGGTTTTCTGCTGCCCCAAAAATCGTCAAAAGGAGGCAGTGTAAAGTTGCAAAGGGGTGTAACTTTCGTCCTGCTCTTGATGCGACCAAACTGGCTATTCCAATGCGTCTAAATGGGTACATTTACACTAGGCATGGTCCTATTTTTCACCCAAACATGTCAAAACAGTCAGAGCTACATTGTACCGATGATATCCCTGAAGAGTCCAAAGTGCAAAAAGGCAGCAATCTTTGACGAGATATTACTCAAAAACTGTGTCACTTAGAAACACTCCGTCTAAGGCAATGGGATCACGTAGAGGCCTCTACAATAACCTCTCTTAGTTTTTTATAGCTCTAAGGCATTTGCCCGTGGTGAAAGGTTTTCTGCTGCCCCAAAAATCGTTAGGAGGCAGTGTAAAGTTGCAAAGGGGTGTAACTTTTGTCCTGCTCCTGATGTGACCAAACTGACTGTTCCAACACGTCCGAATGGGTACATTTACGCTAGGCATGGTCCTATTTTTCACCCAAATATGTCGAAACAGTTGGAGCTACATTGTACCAATGATATCCCTGAAGAGTCCAAAGTGCAAAAAGGCAGCAATCTTTGACGATGTTGGTTTTTCTTCTGAATCAGCATTAGGGGTTGCCAGTTCTAATGCACAGGCAGATTCAACCAACTGAATACAGGAGGTTGTGTGAGCTCCTCCCCTTCACTTCTGGTTCTGCCGCACCAAGGGGGGTGTCCCTATTTGATAAAGGTATAACCTTGACTAGCTCAATGACAGAAGGATTTAACTTGATAGCAATAGGCAGAATACTCTCATGTAAGGACCAAGATTTGTATAACAAATCATAAGGTTGGCAACATTCTTGGACATAATGTCTGGTTAGGGATGAGAGCATGCAAGGGTTTCCTACTCCTAATCCTACAACTAACAGATGGAAGGATGAGATGGTTTGAAATGGTGTTTGGAGTGATGGGACTTTCCTAGACCCATTGAATAGACAAATTCCCAAACCAGTGCCTTATCTGGGCAGCAGAGTCATATCTAAGACTGTAAATGTCTCCCCATGACAACACAAATTCATATCCAGAGGACCTGAGAATAAGCTACTGCCTGACAGCAACATGTCCAAGAAAGAGTATCATTAATGATCATGCTTAACAGATCCTATGATGCAATCTATTTCCCTTTGTATCTGATCAAAAGCCTATTTAACCACTCCTTGAGCAGACACAATAAATCAGACACACAGTATGCATACACTGAAAAACTTGGAAGTCCTTGACAACCTTGTTTGAAAGGAAAACAAATGACATATAGGAGACAATCAGAAACAATACACACATAGGTGTTTTTCATTTAAAATCAATCTGCATAGAAGGTCATCATAGAGAAAATCATCATTTACAATCCAAGATAGATTAGTACACCAGACTAAGGACCGAGTCTGTAGCAAAAAATGCCTTTCAAAATGTGAACACCTTATGTCCAGAGTCAGAGCAGAAAGCCCAAAAAACCTCCAACCTCTGAAAAGTTACATAGCCAGACCATTATATATAAAACCGTGTACATTCAGTAATTAATTACATGGCCAGAAGTCAAAAATTTGCCAGATACATTCCTTCCATTTGAAAATGGCCTTCACAGATTAAATGCGACAGACAGGGGGGATCTCGAGCTTTGCACTGCCATGTGAAAGTCTTCATCCACGATCAGGCATCTTAATCGCTTGTACCGTCGCCAACACCCCTGCACTATCGCCATTGATGGCTCAACCACCCGCGGCCACCAAGAAAACCATTGTAACTTTCAAACAGAAGCCTCCCACCAAAATGCACTTCACCGTAGGTTCAAAATATGTAGGAAAATAATCCCACATGCACAGCGCAGAGAGCCCTCTATCACTTTAAAAACATAGTCACATGCGTACAAAGTGTCGAGCATTTTGCCACGCTCGACACACGCTCCTTCGCCCAAAGCCCATCGGCCAACTCCCAAATCCCCTTGCCGATCTATCAAGTCTCACCGACGACACCTCCCGAAAGCCTCTATCAGCCAGACATAGTCTATCGGCCAGCCCAAAAGCTTCCTTGGCCGATAGACCAACTCTCCCTGATGGCCACCAAAACACCCTCGTCGGCGAAACCTCCACTATCGGCTCAACAACTAATTCTCCTGCCGACAACACAGGTCATGCCGAAGACCACTTCATAATCCCTTGTCGCCAAGACATAGACCATCGGCACACCAATGAAAGCTCCCACCGACCTCAATAATCTCGCCGATGGCCATTCCACATACGTCGATGAACATCTCATCGGCAAAACCAAACACAGTCCACCCGATACCAAACACCAAGCCAATGACACCATTGGCCAGACACCACTCCATCGGTGAACCCCACGCCGGCTCACCCGATAGCCAAAGTCGTGGCGATAGCACTTCCCTCGACAAGACCAAGCACGAAGTCAACCCAATGGCCAAACTCCTCACTCCCATTAGCTAGACACACATCGTTAGAGCAACATGAAATCCCCTCGCCGATGCCATGAATCCTCCCGATGGCACACCACCTTCGGCGAGACACACGTCGATGACACCTCATCGGCCAAACCTCCCACTGTCGGTCCAACATCTGCCCATTCACCCAACAGTCTATGTCATGCCGATGGCACATCTCACATCCCCGTCAGCCAGACCAACACCGTCGGGCAAACACTCCTCCGTCCATTCGATGGCCCATGTCATAGCGATAGAAGAAAACACACCATTGGTACCAATCATGATCGCCAAGACATATACAAACTCATTCCGATGGAGAAAACATGAAGACCACCACCTCAAGAACTATGATGCAGATGCTGAAGAACGCTAAGGGGCCCCAATACTTAAAATTTTTTGGATTTTAGGGAAGGTGCCTGCATGAAAAATGATTAAAAACTGACAGTGAATTCAGGCACCAACAGTGGCTCTGTCTGAGGATGCATGCCTCTTGCAGGCATGGCAAGAACCATAGAACTCTGGGATGCAGACCAGTCCCCTATCCATTGGGCACAAAGTCATGAAGTTACAATGATCTGCATCACCAAACACTCTTGATGGCCTAAGGCCACCAAGAAAGGGAAAACCAATACATCCCCTTGTCGAACACCTTGTTCTCATCTGCATACACTGGGTCAAGCCTGAGAGTACTGCCATGATCTGACCATAAACAAACCTGGTCATCTGCACATTCAACCTTCTGATTTATTTTGTCACTGTCAACCTTATGTAAACAACCATCAGCATCAAGCAACAAATGGATGCAGAATGTGTCAAGCAATGCATACTCAAATGGAATATAACACATGTTATCATTTGTATCAGCATTATGCATTGCAAAATGATCTCCTAGCTGGACTGAAAACTGAAAACACTCAAAGTCCACCATGTAGCTAGGAAGATCAGAGCTCATTTCATATGTTGGCTTCTGAAAAGAAAAGCTTTCAAATTCACAATTGTGCACATCATGTACACAACCAATAGCAGCACCAAACTGGAAAAGATCAGGCTCTAGCATCTCTTTCAAATCAGGCACATTTTCACAGTCACTTACCTGATGTATATTGTTTCCTCTTTCATCAGGATGAGAAACAGAATCCAAGTCAAAAATAGTGCTCAAGCATTCACCATACTCAAATAGATCCTCATCATCATGTGTCAAAAATGGGTGATCTAGGTACATAAGCTTGATCATAATATGCCATTTGTTCATGGGCAGCAGAGCACACATTTTCATCACCAATGGATTCCCTTTGTGGAGGAGTATCAACCTGTGTGTCATAAGCAAAACAACCATCAAATGAAAAACAATCATGCTCTGCACTAGCACTTGTTTCAATTTCTGACTACTCTTCATGATCCCCATATGTTTGAAAAGAAGTCAATGGGTCACACATAGGACTGCTTCTCTGTTTGCTTATATCTTCTGTCTTGAGTACAATACTCACAATTGTCTCCACAGGTCCATTCCATAAGTTGCTCATTGCTGTCCACAACCTCGTTATTGTTTTCATGGTCATATGCCTCATCATTGCAATGGGAATCCTCACTAGTCCTTTCACTGGCATCCTCAACTGGTGAACAATCCAGTTGAGCAGTATTGTCAGCATTATGTTCAAATACAACAGTCTCAACCTCTATGCTTTCATTTTCATTTTTATCTACACATGATGCTTTAATTATTTAGTCATTTGCAGCTTCACAACTATTTTTCACACCAAAGCCTGTGGACAGGGGTTTCAACAAGTTCTCATTTCTGATTTTTTCTATATTTTCTACGAACTTGTATGCCATCTGCATATTTGTCACCTTGAAATCCCTCAGTAATGCACTAGAGCCCTCCTCAAAAGCCTCAAAGAATATGCCTACACAGGCTGAAATATCAAGTCTGAAGACTTCTGGGATCTGTGAAAACGCTACTGCAAACCTATGACTGAAATCAATACATAGCTCTTTATCTTGTTTTCTGATTTTCATCAATTCTGCAACAAGATCAGCAGGTTCTTTTGCAAATTCCTTTTTAAAACAGTTAGTAAGCTCATCCCAACAGGCAAAGAATTTTTTTGAAAAGCTCAAATACTAGTCTTTTGCTTTTGCATCAAAGGACCTAACAAAAAACCTCATCCACATATCCTCATCTCTGAATGAATGCTTTCCCATGAACTCATGAAAATTTTGGATATGTGCATTCCCATCACATACACTGTGACCACTAAATCTAGGCATCTGACAGTATATCCTAGCAGGCATAGTTTCTACTTTATAGTCAACCCATGACAAATCTAATTGGTCATACAAAGGATCAAAAGGGGTGGCAGGAGGTTTAGCTTTCTGACTGGCAGACACAACAGGGTTATTGTTTTTTAACTAGGCCTGCTCAGCCTCTAAGAATATCAACCTATTTCTTATCTCTTCTATTCTTTTATCCAACATTTCACCGCTGAGTATGGGATAATTCATACTTGGATTCATGAAATTTCTATTTTCAGACATCCCTTGCATTCCTAAGACCTGTAACCTCCCCTGGCATCTAACCTATGCAGCAAAACAACAAATATAAAGGGGAAGGAACAAGGTACCTTTCTTATACAGATGTTGAAGTCTGAACAGCACATTTTCTGTCACAACACACACATCAACTTTTCATGTGCACTTGAATTTTTTGCAGAGTCACCACCTCTCCAAGGAGGACAAAATTTACAACAGCTAAAAGCTCATCAAATATGTTTCTGAGTTCATTCCACCAGCAGAGCAAAACTTCACCAGAGACTGCAGGATATCACTTTACATCAACATCCCCAGCCGAGTCGCCATTTTGTTGGTTTTTCTTCTGAATCAGCATTAGGGGTTGCCAGTTCTAATGCATAGGTAGATTCATCCAACTAAATACAGGAGGTTGCATGAGCTCCTCCCCTTCACTTCTGGTTCTGCCGCACCAAGGGGGGTGTCCCTATTTGATAAAGGTATAACCTTGACTAGCTCAATGACAGAAGGATTTAACTTGACAGCAACAGGCAGAATACTCTCATGTAAGGACCAAGATTTGTATAACAAATCACAAGGTTGGCAACATTCTTGGACATAATGTCTGGTTAGGGATGAGAGCATGCAAGCGTTTCCTACTCCTAATCCTACAACTAACAGATGGAAGGATGAGATGGTTTGAAATGGTGTTTGGAGTGATGGGACTTTCCTAGACCCATTGAACAGACAAATTCCCAAACCAGTGCCTTATCTGGGCAGCAGAGTCATATCTAAGACTGTAAATGTCTCCCCATGACAACATAAATTCATATCCAGAGGACCTGAGAATAATGCTACTGCCTGACAGCAACATGTCCAAGAAAGAGTATCATTAATGATCATGCTTAACAGATCCTATGATGCAATTTATTTCCCTTTGTATCTGATCAAAAGCCTATTTAACCACTCCTTGAGCAGATGCAATAAATCAGACACATAGTATGCATACACTAAAAAACTTGGAAGTCCTTGACAACCTTGTTTGAAAGGAAAACAAATGACATATAGGAGACAATCAGAAACAATACACACATAGGTGTTTTTCATTTAAAATCAATCTGCATAGAAGGTCATCATAGAGAAAATCATCATTTACAATCCAAGATAGATTAGTACACCAGACTAAGGACCGAGTCTGTAGCAAAAAATGCCTTTCAAAATGTGAACACCTTATGTCCAGAGTCAGAGCAGAAAGCCCAAAAAACCTCCAACCTCTAAAAAGTAACATAGCCAGACCATTATATACAAAACCGTGTACATTCAGTAATTAATTACATGGCCAGAAGTCAAAAATTTGCCAGATACATTCCTTCCATTTGAAAATGGCCTTCACAGATTAAATGCGACAGATAGGGGGGATCTCGAGCTTTGCGCCGCCATCTGAAAGTCTTCATCCATGGTCAGGCATCTTAATCGCTTGTACCGTCGCCCATACCCCTACACTGTCGCCATTGATGGCTCAACCACCCGCGGCCACCAAGAAAAC
This sequence comes from Cunninghamia lanceolata, assembly GCA_027924645.1. Lineage (NCBI taxonomy): Eukaryota > Viridiplantae > Streptophyta > Pinopsida > Cupressales > Cupressaceae > Cunninghamia > Cunninghamia lanceolata. The sequence continues at coordinate 11,642,065 of BSBN01000916.1, read as the reverse complement.
CATCGCAACTTTCAAACGAAAGCCTCCCACCAAAACGAACTTCACCGTAGGTTCAAAATATGTAGGAAAATAATCCCACATGCACAGCGTAGAGAGCCCTCTATCACTTTAAAAACATAGTCACATGCGTACAAAGTGTCGAGCGTTTTGCCGCGCTCGACACACGCTCCTTCGCCCAAAGCCCATCGGCCAACCCAGGCCATCGGCCAACTTCCAAATCCCCTTGCCGATCTATCAAGTCTCACCGACGACACCTCCCGAAAGCCTCTGTCGGCCAGACATAGTCTATCGGCCAGCCCAAAAGCTTCCTTGGCCGATAGACCAACTCTCCTCGATGGCCACCAAAACACCCTCGTCGGCGAAACCTCCACTATCAGCTCAACAACTAATTCTCCTGCCGACAACACAGGTCATGTCGAAGACCACTTCATAATCCCTTGTCGCCAAGACATAGACCATCGGCACACTAATGAAAGCTCCCACCGACCTCAATAATCTCACGATGGCCATTCCACATACGCCGATGAACATCTCATCAGCAAAACCAAACACAGTCCACCCGATACCAAACACCAAGCCAATGACACCATCGGTGAACCCCACGCCGGCTCGCCCGATAGCCAAAGTCATGGCGATAGCACTTCCCTCGGCGAGACCAAGCATGAAGTCAACCCAATGGCCAAACTCCTCACTCCCATCGGCCAGACACACATTGTCGGAGCAACATGAAATCCCCTCGCTAATGCCATGAATCCTCCCGATGGCACACCACCTTTGGTGAGACACACACCGATGACACCTCATTGGCCAAACCTTCCACTATCGGTCCAACATCTGCCCGTTCACCCGACAGTCTATGTCATGCTAATGGCACATCTCACATCCCCGTCGGCCAGACCAACACCGTCGGGCAAACACTCCTCCGTCCATTCGATGGCCCATGTCACAGCGATAGAAGAAAACACACCATTGGTACCAATCATGATCGCCAAGACATATACAAACTCATTCCGATGGAGAAAACATGAAGACCACCACCTCAAGAACTATGATGCAGATGCTGAAGAACGCTGAGGGGCCCCAATACTTAAAATTTTTTTGATTTTAGGGAAGGTGCCTGCATGAAAAATACTTAAAAACTGACAGTGAATTCAGGCACCAACAGATGAGATGTTACTCAAAAACTGTGTCACTTAGAAACATTCTGTCTGAGGCAATGCGATCAAGTAGAGTGCCTCTACAATAACCTCTCTCAATTTTTTATAGCTCTGAGGCATTTGCCCGTGGTGAAAGGTTTTTTGCTGCCCCAAAAATCATCAGAAGGAGGCAGTGTATTAAGTCAAGATGAAAGCCTATTCACTCTATGCACCTGTTTTTGACCAAATCACACATGTACCTTGAACAAGTGATGCTACAAGTGGTGAACAAAATGGGCGCCTTGAAGAATTGAGCCTTCCAAGACATCTTGCAATTGTCTAAAAGTCCAAAATTTACATAAGTGAGTTAAGGCGCCATTTTCCATCTCCAAAGCCTCCTTTGAGCGCCTTAACATGGAGTGAATGTTTTAGTCTATGAAAGATTGCGCCTAAAGAATATAATAACCCCTTGAGTCACTAGGATGAACTAAGGTAACAAAAGGAACTTCATTGAGGGAGGCGCACTTGTGCATCTAGACAACTCCAGTTTAGCGCCTGAGAAAAAGCATGTTTAGAGACACCCCTCGAATGAACCCTCTAGAACCAATAAGAATCTTCTCTAGGTCCATAATTAACTCACGCCCATATCCAAGTGAAAGTCTCCTTGGTCTTCCTGCTAAAACCTCTAAAGGGTAACCATCTCAACAAGTGTCTCTAATCCCAAGAGAACTCTAGCCTCACCCAAGTCTCGAAGTATGTATGAGAACCTAGAACCAATCAATCCATGTTAAGCTCCAAATGCAACACCACATTATCATGAAGCTCCCAAGCACATGACCAATGTACTCAATACCAAGAGAACCAACAAGACCACTATCAAAAATCCAACTACAAAATTAAGTATCCAAACATGACATCATGATCTAACATCTCCTCCTAGAAGATCACATGCACCAATACAGACATCCTAGTCTCAAGAGAACTTGTATCATGCTAATACTCTAATCTAGAATCAAGAGTCCACCAAGACACACTACCAAACACCTCTAAACCAAGGATCAACATCTACAACCACATGAAGATAACCATTACACCCAACCACTATATAAGATCATCCATCACTAGGTGACGAATACACATCACTATCAAAGCAACATCCATCCTCTCATCCCAATGCAACATACCAATGTGCAAATGAGCATAGACAAGGAAAAATAACAAAGTCATCCCGTGGATATAGGCAATATGCATTCAAGTCATCCCACTACAATCAATGAGGTGTGCATCCCAAAAAAATGCATAACTTGTAGATCCCAACCATTGAAAACATGCAAAATCATCATCACATTAGTAATCATCATCACATTAGTAAACTAGTAAACATCATTTGCATCCATACTTAAACCAATCTTATTGTTGTGTTTGATGTGTCCTCTTTCAAACAACCATTTAACAAGATTTGAGTCCAAACAATAAACATTTACAACAATAAACATCTCAAAGTCCAAAATCCAAATATTCTATCATCCTTAATCATTTCCATCATGGACCCTTGGTTTGAAAAAATCATTATGCAAGATAAAAACCCTATGCCTATTACCTTGTCCGAGGCTCATGCAAAACCCAAAATGATTAGCCTAGTACCATGTGTCATGTCCCCGTTCCTGGCTTGATCATCAAGTGTATAATGGATTAGCCTATTCCTCATTCCCGGAGGCTAATTCTAAATGATGAGGGAATGAATTGGTTTTGGACTAACTCTATCTGTTTTTTTTGCAGGAACAAGGTCAGAACCCTAAAATTTGACTAAGTATGGAAGCTTGGGAGCCTAGGCACCCATTTCACTCCAGTTTTCCTTACTAAGCACCTAGCACAAGTATCATCCAAATTAAGCGCCTAAGAACCTCAAGGTGCCTATACATGTTTCTAGGGATCCTCCAATTGAGCGCCTAGCATAGATGGATGAAGATTGAAAGTTTTCAAGTTAAAGATGTCCTTTGGGTGAACTCATAGCACTAGGCGCATGTGTTGGTTGGAACTCCTTGGATCTGGCGCCTAGGATTGAAAGCCTTTGATGAGGAGAGAAGTCTCAAGGCCTGGTCTGGCACCCTCACTTGCCTACCCCACCCTCAGAATGTGCCTAACCTTCATAAGGTGTTAACACTCTATTTTGAGCGCCTAGCAGGGGGTAATGGATAGATTGAAGGCTTGGGAGCTAAGGAAAGTCAGATGAATAATCAAGATTGAAATGAGAAACTCCTAGCCAAGGCACAAAATTCCTCAATTCTAGCATCCAGAAATCAAATCTAAGTAAGGCGCTCTTTCCATTTGCCAAAGGCTCTATTAGCGCCCTTGGTTGATGATCTTTCCAGACACCTGAAATGGTGCCCAGTGGATCTTTCAACTTGTATCAGGAAGAAGGGAAGCATTCTTAGTGTTGTTCAGATAATCTAAGTTGTAAAGTTAACAAGGAATAGAGCCAGAGGACAAGGCACACTTATTGGTCTCCATCACCTCAGAAATGAGCCTAATGCAGTTGGTGTCAACTTCCCTCTTTCTAGCCTCCAAATGGCGCCTAGAGTCAAAAAAGGATTTCACTGAATAATGTTAATGTTTTGAGCATCAAACTCTACTTGGCACATACCTATGCTCTTGCAACCTCAAATTGGCACCTAGCGTTCAGTCATCCTCCTAAGGCATGGTTCTACTCCTCCATAACCCTGTTTTGGCGCCTAAACTTGGAAGTACCTTGAAGACTTGGATTAAGATGGAATTCACCTCCAGAATGTTAGGCACTTGATAGAAGATAAAGGCGCTAGGGTAAAAGAGCTTCAAAAGTTTGATGTCAAGTGTGAATTGAGATAATAGGCACTGATACCAGTTGACATTACTCCAAACATGCACCTAAGAGAGATGCAAGTCCCCAAGACTAATTTTGGAACAAGGCACTCCATCAGAGGGTAAGATGATAATCCTTGGAAGTCCAGTGTTTCAAAGATTCTTTGAGAAATTGACAAGTTGTAACCTAGGCGCCAAAACCCCTGAGAATCCTCCTATCTGGCGCCTAGTTAGAAGAACACTAATATTGCGCCTAAGTGAATTTGAGTGTCAATATAGAGTCATCAAACCCCACCAGACATTCATCCATGTCTCTACCACCTCAAGGAAGCACCAGTTGGTGCCTAACCCTAAGAGTCTTGCAACTATGACGTTCATCCATGCAACAAGCAAGGTGATGCTCCCTTGTGATATTGTGAGGTGTTGACATTCAGTTGACATCATTGAGTTTGATTGAGTTGATCAAGTGTAGATGCCATTGTAAACATCAAGGCTTCAAGGCCTTTCTTTTGTATCTCCATTGAATAAGTTGTAACTTCATGCTATTGAAAGCATTATCCATGTAATAAGACATTGCAAGTTGATTGAGTCAAATAACTAGACAAGTACCCAAATCTAAGGTTGATTCATTCAAGTAGTTATCTTTGATGTATATCTTTGTGTTGTTGAAGTAGTTGATGAATTGATAGCAAGTAAAATTGTTTAAGTAAGGAAAAATTTTCGTAGAACTAGTTGGGTATCTTACACCATGCCTATCCATTAAACATCCCAATGCAATCAAAATCCTAACAACATGCCCATGATCCAAGATCAAGTGCAATCATGCAAAGATATTATCAATCACAAGCCTATTAAGAATGAACTAGAGTCTTCTAGTACCATACTTTTCCATCAAACACCATCATGTAATCCATGCCCTATCAAGCCTATCAAAGAAAATGCAAACATCCTATGTAATACAATTGGACTTTAAATATTTGAAGTAGCCATCTACAAATATCCATTCAAAAGTGGATTTATAATGCAAGTATGGATGCCATCAATAAAAAAGATTTGTATTAACCAAATATCCATATAGGCATACATCAATATCTGTCGATACAAGTATAACATATATACAAAATAGCCATATAGGCTTACAAGAATGCCATATAGGCATACAATGTCAACTATGTACAATACAAAATATATGTCCACAAATGTCATATAGGCATACAACAAAGGAACACAATAAAAAGTCATTCCCCTCTGGCTGGTGAAGAGAATAAATCACGAGTAGCCTTTGATCTTCTAGGGGATGGAGACATGCATGTGGGTGGTCTACTACGAACCCGAGGGCTACTCCTCCTATTTAGTTCTTCCTGCACCTTTATCTATTACAAAAAAAAGTATAGACATTAATATATAGAAATTACATGTTATAAAAAAATGAAACATTTAACAAAATAATCACTTACCGCTAACATATAATTTGTCTCCTCGCTTGCCTCAGTAGTAGGAATAGGCCCTGGTGATGTCATGTCCTATAGAAACCATCCAGATAGAAATTAAACTTCAAATCAATAATCTTTTGATTTTTTAAAAATAGACAACTATAACAATGAATGTAAATTGAAATTTACTAATCTGCCTCATACCCCTGTCAATGCCATAGAGCTATGAATCGCAGAGGCCACACCTTGCTCCATTGCCCTATGAACATGGGGAGGTGTCTCCGCAGCCTGCATCATCTGGAAATAAAACAACATTATTCAATTACGAAAACTATAATAGTGATGCAAATCATGGCTCCTAACATACACACATGTTCATCTAAACATGGAAGTACACACAATAAAACACACAAATCACATACAAAAATTTATTAAGTACAATTCATTCATTAAACTATTTATTTTATTACCTCCGTAAAGCTTTGAAGTCCACCACCGCTGGCAGGTGTTGCCATGAAATCTACAGTATTAACCTATTCAACATCCAAAATCAGAAATTAGAATACCATTCATATAACGATGCTATTCACATGTAATATTTATAATTGTTTACTAGTTACATACCTCGACAGTAGATGATCTAGTGAAAACTGTAGGTGGAGAACCACTGAAAACTACATCGACGCTATGACCCTGAAATTTCATTAAAATCATCAATTTAAATTAGTTAATCTTGTATTTCAAAAATGAAATTTAATAAATTAAATTCCATAAACTTGCTAATATTTACCTGAGTATCAAGGCCGAAAGTCTCACTCAGGAGGGTATCTGTCATCACCATCTGCTTAGTTGCAGATGTAGCCTGTGCACCTGCGTCCTGACTGTCCATGGGGTCATAACCACAGGCTGACCCACAAGCCTGGCAAGTATGTGGTGGGACCCTACTCCTCACACTATCTCCCAACCCACTCTGTGTTGCAGGATCGGCATGCTCTATGATGCTCTGGGTCAAGGCACTAATCGACCTCAGTGTATCGACCTCAACACTCTCCTTCACAATGGAAGGGATAGAAACATGCTCGTGGGCTGGTCTGTTGATTACTCGTCTCACTACCCGCTGTGGGTCAAGATGTGCCCCTGGTCTATCCTGTGCTGAGCCCCCACCTCTACCCTGAAAGTCCCGCATATCAAAATAGTTTGGCACTTTATTGAGGACAAACTCGTAGTAGAGTTTCCCCAAAAAGTATTACGGGACCTCATTATTATTGCATGGAGGATGGTCAAAAACCATCCACCACCTCTGCCTAAAATTGTCCCTTATCGCTTGGTTGTTGCACCAATGGATAGGGAACCTCTTGCATGTAATGGGTGGAGGTTGATTTGTTTGTGGGTTTGTGAAAATTGAACACAAGTCTAATTTTGTAATTTGTAATTTTTTGACATCTTGGTATGACAATTTATCTGCATAGTAATCTCTAAACTCTCTCTTTTTATCGGTCCAACTAGTTATTTGCTTGCTAATTGAATTTACATTTGATAACATAGACTCAAGAGATTTGGCAAGAATGGACCTATGAAGGTTGAAGTGGAAGGATCTTTCAACCTTGCAATTATATCTTCAATTTATTTTTTGTTGTTTTCAATTTGCCCCATTATATTATCTTGTGTTCCAGGGGCATGTCGAGGAATGAATGGAGGAGGTTGTTGTTCTGCAGGTATTTCCTCCTTAGGATTTTATGGATTTTGAGGAGGAGGAGGAGGAGGAGGAGGAGGTGCATTAACATTTCCTGACAATTAACGAAATATACATCAAAAATTAACAAAAACCTACCTATTTAGAAAGAAATTCAAACAAAAAAATAAAGATAACTCACCTCTTTGGCATGCTCAACGTCGTGGCAGCATTTTGGAGATGAATTGACAAGTTTTTTATGTTGATTGGCATTTTGCAGAACATGAGCGCATTTTTGAGGGTTTGGAGGCCGCAGGCAGAGGAGAAAATGAGAGTGAAATGAAATTCACTTGCTTTTTTTTTCATTTATACTCGGCCATAACGCGAGCGCGTTATAACACGCTCACATTATGACTTAAATTTTTTTGAAATCATTTTGGCCACTTTTTGGCCCCTCATCTTCTTGCACTTACCCTAAGACCCCCCAAGAACTGAACCCACTACAAAAGTACAATCATGAATGCCCCCCCATAAGAGAGGAACAAGAGAGAAGGTCTGGTGCCCCCCCCCCAAAAGTGAGAAGGATGAAGCCCCATGCGAGGAAATGCTCCCTCTCAAAATAGAGATGAGAAGAGAGACCATGCAACTGCTCCTCAATACAACTCCTGTAGTGTTGGAAGATGCTCGACACAGAATAAAGATGAAGACCCATGAATGTCAAACAACATTCCTCCCCTTGGGAAGAAATAGGACTGCAGATGTGTGCATACTGTATTCCCATTCTATAGATAGGAATATATATGAAGAAGGATAAATGTCTCTGAACTCTGAACATGATCCAAAGACAACAATGATGCTCCTAAAAACTACTCAAATGTCTCCAATCTACTACCAAACTGTGACTAAAGAATAGGAGAATGAAGAACAATCTCTGAAGTCGATGATGGTGATGTAGCTCCATCAAAGCTATCATCAAAGATAAGACAAATTTCCTCAATGTGGTCCTCCAAATCTATAAGGTGAGACTCTACAAACAATAATGATATATTTGGTAGATATGTGTCCTAATGAGCTATCTCTAGAAGACTGATAATGTCCTGCTACAAATAATCTGATGTAGCAATAGGTAATAAAGATGTGATCTTGATGAGAGGAGAACGAGAAGAAAGAGAAGTCTCTATGCCATTTGAACTAACAAGACCTGTCAAATATGCAAGCTCCTCAACTGTATCATCATCAAAAGGTATACAATCTACATCATCAAGGGGTATGTGGTAATCCATAGCAAGATCATTTGGGAATGAAGAGATATGTGGGTCTCTAAAGATCTCCCAAATGCTAGTCCAAAGAGTGTGTGGACACTCAATATGTGAGTTAGAACACATAGTGTCAAAATCAACACTAGAACCAATCAATCCTACAATATGATCAATATAATTTTCTCATGTATATTTCCTCCCAGGTGTATTTGGTTTAGGTATAAGTCCATAAAGATAAAGCAAAAGATTAAGCCACCTAAGATGTGTCAAGGTGCCCTTTCACTAAGACTCATAATTATCCTTACCCAATGTTACCATAGAAGGGTGAATAGCAAAACCAGTGATATCTCAAATAAATCATATAAGAGATCAATAATCTGAATATGTAAATGCTGAGAAATGAAGCCCAAAAAAACAAATAGAACTTCTCCAGGTGCCAAAATATCTAAAATATCAAACAAAAAGCCATAAAACTGACAAACTCAATAAAGAATACCTAGGGCTGAATCTGGAAAAAGTGCATAGATGGCTATGTAGAGCTCCTTAATACCTTTCCAACACCACAAGAATCACAAAAATCAGAGATCTTGGCAAAAAGATATGAGCTCGGAGACCAAAAATGGTATCTTGACTTCAAACAACAATAAATTGTATAAGCAATGAAATCTAGAAAAAATACCTACACCACTAAATTTTTCTCGGAACCAACTTTCTGATGCCTATTCATTTGCAAAAGACCAATTTTGTTTTCCCAAGTTGTGGCAAAAAGACAACCAGTACCTTTGTAGGGAAAAAAACCAAACTATTGGCCCCTTAAAAATTGGCCCATGATCACATGGTGGCTAGGTGGAGGGGGCTAGGTACTTGGGCTTAATCCCTAGGACTGCAATATGACTGTGGCACTGAAAAAAGCTAACTGCTAGATTTTTTATTTATTAAAAAAATAAATAAAAAAATATAACAAAGGGTGTGGGGGGTGTAGCCACCCAACAACCCTAAGAATAGGGTGTGTGGCCCCAAAAGGGGTCTGCAACCCCTATAGGATGTAGGTCCGTAAGGGACCACCACTCCTATGGGTTTGGGGCCCTAGGGCCTACAACTCCTGCTACAAGGACATGCACACGGCCTGCACAGAGCAATAATTTTTTTGTTTTCAACTTTGTAACAATTAAAAAAATACAATTAAATTTTGAGTTTTTTTCTATTTTTTAATTAAATTTTAATATCGCCAAATATATATATATACCTCATATTGCATGTTGGCCAGGTTGTATGACTTTCCTGACAAAATTCTTTTTGCCAGACATGATCCCAAGGCCGATTTTGATGATTTGATAGTCAATCTTAAGATTTTTGGGCCTTCTTAGCACAATGGCAGGGTCAAATTTGGCCTAAAATGCTCCAAAATTTATATTTCCTCTGAATCCCAAAAAAACACCTATTGAAACTCTTGCAGATCTGGCCTACAAAGCTCAAATCAAGCCAAATAAAAGGCTAATCTAACTATTTTGACTACTTTAAATCTAATGGAAGACTCCATTTTACATAGAAATACACCCATCAAATGGCTTTTGCTTAATTTTTTCTCTAATATGAGGAGCTTGGAGATCTAGCGTTTTGATACCATGTGAGAGTCGCTGAAACCTAGCCACCAGGATCACCTACAAAACATAGGATTAACCTTCTACAAGAGAAAAAAGTAAAGATGATTAATTTGCATAATATTGGATGCAATTAATGAAAAAGATTAATGAATTACATGAGGGAACTTGCTTTTATATTTGCAAGTTAGAGAAAAACCCTAATATGACTTAAGAATAACCTAAGACTAAAATTAGCCCTAAGTCAACTTAATAAAGTGTAATTAAATATTTAATTACACCAACATGAATAATATATTGAACTACTTTTAGAGTCTCGAGTTTCTCTCCTGAAAGGGTTTTCCCCATGTAAATCAGTAAGTTTTCCCCATGAGCTCATGTTCTCATTGGTTTGAAGTTTATAATTTTTTGTTGTAAGTGTGTTAGGTGGAATACACCCTCACCAAGTTTAGATTCTAGTTACAATTTGTAAATAAACAATAAATTATAAATAAACAATGATTACCAAATAGAAATCAAATCTAGTGTAGTGCCCCTCCAGTTTCGTCTTGGATGTGTAGGTGGTCGGGCTAAGGTGCATGAAGACGAAGGTAAAATACTCAGAATACTTAAGGTATGTTAGACATGTTGATGATAGATTACTCATTTATGCTTAGTTATTTTTATCATGGATTATGGATTATTGATGTAGACTGTCAATATTTTGTTATGATCATTATGATGACATTGTTGATGTTAAAGTATATGATATGTTTTGACATGATCAGTTATTGGTTAAATGATTATGTAGAGTAGAGTTATCATGTTTTATGTAATCATTTGATATCATGATATCTGATTATTAGTTAGAAATGTATATGTTATTTGTGATGCTTTCGGTGAAGGGATGGTGTAGTATTACTCATTATGAGCACCCTACTATGATGTGATTCCCTATCACATTATGTTTGATTATATATATATGGATATGCTTGTACACAACCCCTTGGTTTGATGTAGGTTGCAGGTACCAGGCACCAACTCCACCTGAATTAGTAAGTTTGAGCATGCCTTCACACCAATGGATAATGTGGATGGGCTCTATTAGCCAATGTCTCCAATTTGTCATTATCCATGTATTTCCAGTCATGGGTGTAGTCATTGTTCAACCTATGGTATGTGGTTGTCGTAATTGTTGTTTATGTGGTTTGAGTTGTTGATTTCAGTCGTATGGTTCATTTTATAGAATAAGTGATTTGTGTATAGATGTGTTGATATTTGATCATTTTGGTTATATAGTCGATGTGTATTTGTTGGAGATTTATTAATTGTTATAGGAATAATAATAATAGGTTTTTATATATATATATATACATATATATACATATATACATATATATACATATATATATTTATATATATATATATATACATATATACATCAATATTAGTTATTTAATTAATGTAGAAAATTAAGAATATTAATTAGTTTATTTTTTTATTAATTAAATTAGTAGCTTTGAAAGCTAACAATAATAATGACAATAATAATAATATTGTTAATATTTAGTAATTTGTTGATTTTATCTATCATGTGAGATTTTATTTTATTTTGCCACTAATTTGTTGTTGGAGTGGGTTGTGAGAAATTTGAAAATTATTCCTATTAGTGGTGTTATGAATGCAATTAATTTTGGGTTGTGGATATCTATAACGGAGAGAATGGCGATAGTGGGTATCAATTGTTTTGTCTATTTTGGTTTTGGCAAGATTATTTGAGGGGAGGGTTCTTAAAAAAGATACATAGAAATTTGGGGAAAAGAAGAGGAATTGGCAGAGGAAGAGAAGGAAGAAAGGGAGATCTAAAGAATTTCCAGGTATGTATTAAACAAAATTTCTTCTTCTTTTCTGATACGTAGAAAAATCATGTATGTGAGTAGTCTGTGCAATTTTATGATATGTCAAATTCTGGTTGAAGTGCGGTCCTCTGTGAATTATTCCAGACAATAGTAAACCCTTTTGAAATCAGTGTCCATCTACAATCAAATGCAAGTTTCTCCCATCAATTGAAATGATTGATCAAACTCTACAACCTATTCTCTCTGTATGCTTGATGAGTATATATTCTTTTCTATAGACCCCATTATATTTAATGTTGTCATTTCCGTTTGCTTGGATGTTCTCTTCAACAATCTAGCCGTGTATATCCTGCAATTGTAGCAATTTTAAAAATTGTTGATCCTCCAATCTTTACACCTATTTATCTTTCTTCACACCTACCTATCTTGCTATTACACTATCATCATATTTTCATATTACCAGTAGACACCTTAGCTAAATGAAATCTTTTGCTATTGGAAGAAATTAAATCCTTCTCTTTTGTTGCATTCCTGTGTATATGTCAATTTCTTTTATCAAATGAAATCTCAATTTCTGTAGTGTCACCCTTGCCTGAGAGATCAAAATTTATTGCCAGGCAAACCTATTTCTTTATTTCCAACCATCAATCTATATAATCAATCAAACAAATTTCTTTTGTCTAAAATCTCATACCATTTATGACTTGTAGTAATAATGGCAATAGAGATAAATTCCATTCTAACAAAACTTTCATATTTTCTATTCCTCCAGCCTGCCTAATTGTATGACCTCCATATGCATAGAATCATGCCAGAAATAGTATTTAAAACTTAGTATCTGCAGCCCAATTGTTATCTCAGACCAAGGTATAGGATATTTTAGATTTTATTAGCTTTTACACTTAAAATTTATGAAACTTTCTTCCCTCAAGCGCTGCCATATAGTCGTACGGTGCTGGGGGTACTCTTTGATGTTGTCTGAAACCAAAAATATTGCAAATGAAGTTTGGTCTATAGTTTATACATTTGAAACAATGAAATTTTACCTAAATTAAATTCTTCAAAATCCCTCTTCTTGTCCATGGTAGCCTATGGCCTGGCTCAGCCAAGCTCTCACATAAATTCTTTTTATTATATCAAATTTAATTCTAGTTTGTGTGAATACTTCTATATGAATAAATGAATAGTTTTCATAATGAATAGAAGTGAATAAATAAATCTCTTTGTGCTCAAATATTTTTTTAGGAAATAGGAATGGTAAGTTTTAGTAACATAAAAAATCTGTCTTTTGTATTACCATATTAGAATTAGAAATATTGTTAGAGTTTAGAAAGTATTCTTATTTAATCAAAATATATATTATGAAACTATAAAATCTTATTCTTTTGAATTTGATAACTTATTTTAATTTTAATTTAAGAATTTAAATAATTAAACCGTTTTAGCTAAATATTAAGTATTTGATGTTGCATAATGTTAATTATAAAGTTTAACTATCTTTAAAATTGTCCTTTAATAAATTATTGTTTTAATTTAAGTTTTATTTATTATTTTTGAAGGTGTGATGTCAACTCCCTATTTAATAGGGAAGAATAATTTTATGGTTGTGTTTTATTTTTAAGTATTTTTTTAAGAGAAATCAAATCCCTATTATTTAGGGATGTGTTATATTTAAGGATTACTATATTTCATTTATAAGGAATCAAATCCCTATTATTTAGGGATGTGTTATATTTAAGTATTATTTTATTTCATCCCTATTATTTAGATATGTTATATTTAAGCATTATTTTATAAATAAAAAGTCAAATCCTTTTAAAAATAATTTATTGATTTATTATTTTATCTTGTATATTTAAGAATATTAGTAGTTTTATCTATTGTAAGAGAGTAGGCTATGGATAATAAATAAGGCTTCTTAATATATATTGTCTTAGTCAAATGGATGTAAATTATCATATTATAAATATTGAATTGTTATTTTGGATCTAGTTATAAGGTGTGTATGATGACCTTAGTTAAGTCTTTAATTTTAGTATGAATTAGGATATTTTACGTAGTGTGCATAGAGTTAGTCTATGAAGTTAATTTATGTTTGTTATATGTTTAAATATCTTTGATATTTTTTTGGTGGAAGATAACATTTATTTTAGATTTAGTAAGTGTAATGCCCCCCCATGAGCAGCTTAGAGAACAACACATCTATGCTATGCAAACAAATTTTTTTTTTTTTTTTAAATGAACAAAGCAACAAAGTAATGTTTAACATATCTAAACACATCATTAAATTAATGACTTGTCCTCTAAGATTTCATGGTTGCATTACTTGACAAAACAATTTACATAATTAGCCTCTTGCCGTAATTAGCATAGTTTTAATTGATATTAGCATAGTTTAAATTTAGTTTTTAAAGTTAACATAGTTTCTAAGATAGTTTAGTTTTAATACTTTCAATTTAGTTTTTAGATTTTAGCATAGTTTTTTATATAGTTTGTTAATTTGTTTTTTTTAATCAATAAATTGTGATATTAGGGGGTCACCCATGTTGAACTAAAAATGAAAATCCAAATTAACATGTTTTAGGCAGTTCCAAAAAAGAGGGCCAACACCATGCATCAAACCCTTAAATAGGGGTGCATTCCTAAGGATCCTAAATTTTAGAATCATGTCAAAAACTATCTAATACAATTTGGAAGTATTAGAGTTATTTTTGGAAGTATTAGAGATCTAATGCAGGAGATTGGGCTCCCTTCTCACTCGGGAATCCCTATAAAGGAGGTTGAGGATGCTAAGGCTGAACTGGAAGAAGTAGAAGAGATTGAAAACTATCCTAAAGAGGATGGGGGTAGAAAAAAGAGGAAGTATGTCAAAAGGAAAAATGTTAATTGTAAAAGGGTGAAAGGAGGGAAACTCCCTAAATGCTTTGATAACATGGGTATCTCTAAGGAGTAGGTCCAATATCCAGTGGTTTTGCCTTGAATTTACTATTCCATATGAAATGCATTAGTTGGAATGTGAGGAGTCTTGAATCCCCAAATAGGAAGTACATTGTTAGAGATCTGGTTGACAAGCATAGGAACCTAGACTTCCTTATGCTGTAGGAAATTAAAGCCACTAACTTTCAGTTAGACAATGTGCTCAGATTTATCTAGAAAGATTCTATTAAATTTTTTACCAAGCACCACAGGGGTAAAGGAGGCACTGCAATCTTATTTAATCTGGTTTGGGGACAATTCTTGTACCATTCTGGATGTTCCCTTTGCAATAGGGTGGCTTGGGTCTGCTTTAATAAGAATGGTGAGAAATTTGGCATTTGCTCTATGTATGCATCTAATGATCATAGAGAAAGGGGGGAGCTCTGGGAATGGCTTACTACTCATCTCCCTAAGATACCATGGATCTTTGTAGGGGACTTCAATATGGTTGAGAATAGAGAAGACAAGATAGGAGGTAACAATGCAGACTGGAAAGGAAATGAAAAATTTTTCTGGCTTAGCTTCAAGAAGTCTCTTAGGTTGATAGATCCTTTGGAAGGTGCCAAAAGAAGAAGTAATGGAATCTGGTTCTATTGGTACAATGCCCAAGCTGGTACTAGAAGAATATATAGTAGGATTGATAGAATGTATGTAAACAAAGAATTTTTTTAGTTCAAAATTTCTAAAGGAGAAAATGCACTCAAAGTCATTCCAAGCTCTCTCTTAGATCATCATCTGATTTGTGTAGATATCTTCCCCATTGATCATAGCATGGCAAGTAAACATAAAGTTTCTAACTCATTTAAGCTTAATGTCAAGCTATTAGACAATGATGATTGCATGCAAGGAATTTTGTCAGTAAGGAACATCTTCAAAATAACCCATTTCCATGATAGTCCTATTAGGCATTGGTCTGAGCTTATCAAGGCATGCCAAGAAGTGTTTCAAATTTGTGGAAAAAAAATTGCAATGGACAGAAGAAAAGAGGAGAGGGAACTTCAAAAAAAAAATTGGACTTCCAGAAGAAGTTCAAGCAGCCCCGTTTGATAAGGGTTTGAACTATATTTTGAGTGCCACTAAGCACAAGCTCAGAAGGTTTGAAACCCTTAGAGCCCAAAGTGCCAAAAATAGGGCTAGGCTAAATTGGATTAAAGGTGGGGATAGAGGTTCTAAGTATTTCTTCAATATTTTGAGGAGCAAGTTTAGGCAATAACACATAGAATCTATTGTGGAAGAGGGTACTTCTTATTCAGATCTGGATGACATTAAGAGCCTTTTTAAAAACTTCTATGAGAATCTCTTTAAAGCAGAGGATGGTAAGGTAGAATGTGTTGATGCACAGAGGCTCTGTTCCCTGATCTGTCCTAGGAAAATTGACAAGGCAATGGTAGAGAAGCTAAAGCAAAACCTATCCAAAGAGGAGATTAAAAGTGCCATTCTTTCCATGAGTAATTGAAAATCTCTCAGGATTGATGGGATTCTAGTAGAATTTTATAAAGCCAATATTGTCTAGGTTGTTGATGATCTTTTTGAGGTGTATCAAGAGGCAATCTGTAAAGGATCCTTGGGGAAGGATATTAACCAAGGGATAATTAAACTGTTGCCCAAAGGGGGTGATAAATCTAATTTGAGAAACTGGAGGCCTATTACTTTGCTCAATGTTACATACAAGATTATTGCCAAAGTGTTGGCAAGACGATTGGTAGACATACTACCTCAATAATCAATGTGACTCAGATAGGTTTTATCAAAGGCAGATATATCCTTGAAAACCTTATAACTAGATGGGAAGCTACACACTAGGCTAAGGAATCTTGGCAGAATGCAGGAATTTTACTGTTAGACTTCGAAAAAGAATATGACAGGGTGGAATGGTCTTTCTTAATATGTGTTCTCAAGGCTTTTAGGTTTCCAAGGGAGTTTGTAAGAATGGTAGAAATGCTATTTTGAGATGCCTCAGCTCAGGTTGAAGTCAATGGTGTTCTTTCCTCTTCCTTCCAAATGGGGAGGTCCATTAGGCAAGGATGTCCTTTGGCACCTGCTTTATTTGTTAGTGCATCTGAAGCCTTATTCTATATGCTGAGAACTAACAAAATCCCAGGTATATTTGAAGGTATTAATCTCCTAGATGGTAATCCTTTGCTTAACATGCAGTTTATAGATGATACTACATTGTTTCCTATTATAGAGAAAGAAAATCTAGAAAACCTAAAGCTCATATTGAATAAATTGTGCTCTGCCTCAGGTGCTAAGGTCTCCTTCAATAAATATTTTCTCCTTGGCTAGTTTGATTCCCCCCCAAATTGGCTTGGTGAGAATGAATGGCAATGGGAGGATTGAAAAAGGTAGTCCAGTTTATAGGCATTCCCTTTACTATTGATCCTTCTCTCAAGCATTTGTGGGAATGGTTGTTCTCTAAAATTGATGTTAAGCTTAAAAGTTGGAATAGACAAGCCCTATCCCTAGTTGGGAGGTTCCAAGTTTACCAAAAAATCCTATCTGCTTAATCTATATATTATGCATCCATGTGGCTCTTCTCTAACATGCAGATAGAGAGCATTCATAAAGTAATTAGATTCTTCTTATGGTCTAATGGCAAAGGGAAAGGAAAAAAACATCATGTCAACTGGAAATGGTGTTGTATTAGTAGAGATCATGGAGATTTAGGATTAAAGGATTTGAAGTTGCATGGGATAGCTCTAGTAGCTAAATGGATTATAAACTCAATGGAGGGTGATGAGCCATGGAAAGTATTAGTGAGAAATAATATTAAACTAGCTACACCAAAAGGAGCTCTAGGCTAGAAGAATTTACATCCTCTAGACCTCCTTTTTGGGGATTTCAAAGTGAATCCCTTTGGGACAGTAGTCTTTTCTTCCATTTGGAAGGCTTGGGAAATTAGCAGAACTCTTATTGCCTTCCATGGAAGAGACAATGCCTTGGTCCATTAGGGAAAACACAATTCTATATGGTGGTCCTTGAAATATAAGGAGAAGCCTCTGGCTCTTATCCAAGGTTGCTCTGGTCTTAAGTGGCACAAACTAGGCTTATCTTCATTTCAAGAAGTGATCAATGGTTGCGACTTAAAAAGTTGGGAGATGCTAAAATCTGAATTCAGGCTACAAGATACTTAAAGGAGAACTTATTCTATGTTGGTTTCTGCATATTCAGTCAATCCTGCCCAACCAAATCTTTTGTGTGTGTAGGATTGGGTGAGTATGCTAAAATGGAAAGATGGGGGAAATTTGAAAAGTTGTAATTCCAAAAGGATCTATAAGCTTCTTGGGGACTCAGATGAGGTCTTCAAGCATTGTGTCAAGGCTTGGGATTGTGATGTAAACCCTAGAGACCTAGGTTGTTTGTTAAGTCCTTCTGGTCTAAGCCATTGGAACCCAACAAGGGATGCTTTAGGTGGTTATTAGGTTTGAACAAATTGCTAATAGGATTCAAAAGCTTCATCTGTAGATTATGCAATGTCTATGAAAATTGTGATCATATTTTTTTTACTATCCTTTTGCCTATCAGATTTGGGATATCTTTTTGAATAGTCTTCCTAACTGGTCTTTATGTGATTCTAAGTGCAAAATTGGGATTCTTTTTGGTCATGTTACTGGTCTTGACTCTAAAACTAAATTGTTTTGGTTAGCTCTAACAACTAAAGTTTTATGGATTCTGTGGAAAAAGAGGAGCGAGGACCAATTTCAAGGCAAGCGTAGAATTCTTACTGGGTCTGATTCTAGACTCACACATGTTGACATTTTTATGCAGGTAGCAGTTTTAGTGGAGGAGCAAATGACCAATCTGTCCAAGATAGCTAAAAAGGTGCTCTCCTTGCCACAAGATATAGAGTTTGATCGTTATGAGGAGGGACTGCTAGACATTGAAATGGCTTGCCAATCTTTCATCTTGAGACTGGAAGAATTGCATTCTAAGTTCAAGGACTTGCATCTTTCAGAAATAGGTGTTGATGGTAAAGCGCAGGAGGATAACTCTTAGGACATAAATCTACTAATTGATACCCCCACTATTGTTGATGAGATAACGATATATATAGATAGAGATGGAGTGGACCACATAGAATTTGAACCAGAATTTGATTTAGAGCCCGATGCTATAGAGATTGATCTGTCAAATGATGAACTAGAGATGGAATTTTCTTCAGAGGAATAGATGATGTTTGAACTGAAAATTATCTAGTTCTTTTTGTGTTCTGGAACAGCAATTTGATATTGTGAACAATGTAGTGTTTATGATATATTATCCTAGTAAGATGTAAACTGGATATCATTTTGTGTTAAGACATATAGCTATGAGTCCTAAGATGGTGGCCAACTTGGCCATGATATATGTACCGATATAGCTCCTCTATTTTTTTGGTAATATGATTTTTCTATCTTTAATCTAAAAAAAATTAATATTAGCATATTTAAAATTTAGTTTTTAAAGTTAACATAATTTCTAATATAGTTTAGTTTTAATGTTAACATAACTTTCAATTTAGTTTTTAGATTTTAGCATAGTTTTTTATATAGTTTGTTAATTTGTTTTTTTTAAATCAATAAATTGTGATCTTAGGGGTCCACCCCTATTGAACTAAAAATGAAAATCCAAATTAACATGTTTTAGGTAGTTCCAAAAAAGAGGGCCAACACCATGCATCAGACCCTTAAATAGGGGTGCATTCCTAAGGATCCTAAATTTTAAAATCATGTCAAAAACTATCTAATACAATTTGGAAGTATTAGAGTTATTTTTGGAAAGAGAATGCAGGTGCATATTGTGGTGGGCATCATCACCTTTGTAGCGAACTTTTTTTTTCTTTTGCACCATTTTCCATTCTTCATTGCATCCTTCTTTGTTGTGTGTTTCTAGGAAAGGATGGGAAGGTGGAGATATTTCAAAAGTTGTAGGGGATTTCCCAAGCCCATCCTTGGAAAGTTGTTGGCCATTTTTAGACATAGTTGATGCTTGTTTTTCTAGTTTTTTCTTGGCCTAAGATGAATCCTGTAGAATCAAAAGTTTGTCTTTGTCATTCAAGGGCTCATGTGAAGTCTCATGTGATCCTACTAAACTATCAATAGTGTAATGATGAGGTATAGTGTCTTTCCACCATGTAACTAGGCAATCTAATTTAACTTTGGTGTTGGGGCATTTTACAACAATGTGGCCAGTTTTGTAGCATTTTTTGCAATGAAATGGCAATCCCTTATAATCCAATGGTTGGGTCCAACTGCGGCCATGTACCTTTAAAATAATTTATGTTGGAAGGTCTTTTGTATCTAAATCCACCAATATGTGAGCGAATGTTGTGTGCATAAAATAAATAGAATCATTATGTGTAGCCAAAAAGTTGCCAATTGAATCACTAATGGCTTCGAAGCATGAATCAACCTAGAAGTGAAGTGGAAGATTCAGAAGATGAACCCAAATAAGCATAACAGTAAAGGATTGAATGGAAGGATTGAACAAGGGGTAGGATGGTTTTAACATAAGCAAATGTTGTCTCTAAGCCCAGAGAGTGGAGGATAGTATTTCAATCCTCAACACAGTCAAATACCACAACAAGGAAGCCACTTGTGCAGGAATAGATTTCAAGTTTTTCTTTCATAACAGGCTACCAAGAATCAGTGATCCATTGGTGTAGATCTAGAAGGCATGGCCATAAACAGTTCAACCTATCAATCAACCCATTCTCTACAAAGAACTCTTCATTTTCAACTATTTCTTTTTGTAACATCATCACCTAATATTATTTCTATGGGCTTACTAGAGCATTGAATGGGCTTACCAAATTTAGAGTAGCTGCTAAGATCTCTTTGTTTTGAATGGGATTTGTTCCCCATATAGGTCACATCCAAAGCCTACAGGCCAGGCCTAGCTTGGGAACCCTCAATATGAGCTGCAGTTAAGTCTTCCACCACTAAGGTATTGTTGCGACTAAGGGTTTTATTTTTTTCCCCACGCCTAGAAATAGACACATTCCACAGACGTGGGATATGAGCGGCCTTTATAGATGATATTGTAGCCCATTTGAAGCCTAGGAATGTGTTGTCAGAGCTTGATTTTAGTCACAAATCATGAGTAGGAGGCCCAAGATCTTGAGTAGGGCATGAACACCTTTCCTTCAGGACAGAGTGCAAATCGTTTCCACCTTGGAGGCCCTTGCCCTTAGCTATATTTAAAGAGTTGATAATGTTGGAGTGATCAAGAGAAGGAGCATCCATGCAGAGATGTACAAACTGATTCTTCCAAACCCTAGGCATAGAAGGATTCAACAACACGAAAGGATTCGATAGTGACATCAATTTACAATAGTTTGTTAATTTAGTTTTAATTCTAATATAGTTTTTAATTTAGATTTTAACATAGTTTTAATATAGTTTTCTATTTAGTTTTTAGGTTAGTTCTTAATTTAGTTTTTAATTTTAATATAGTTTTAAAATTTAAGTTAATTTTTACCTTAGCTAGTTTTTTTTTTAATTTAGTTAGCCCATTTTTCAATCAGATAGTCATTTTTTTCCTTTTTACATTTTAATAGTCATTTTCATCATAATTTTGCATATATTTTGCTTGTCACTAACTCTTTGGTTGTAGCAATATACACATGTTGAAGATCATCTTTATCAAACTACTAACAAGTATGGTGCAGGTTCGATTGTCCAAGATTTATCATTTAAACCCACTTGTGTTTTCTTTGTTTGGTGAATTTGGTGTGTTCTAAGGTGTGTGTATGCTCTTCCCTTGCATTGAAAGGTGATCTTGGGAACCAAAAACACCCATTGAACACATTCACTTTCACACCACACATTGATTTTTAGGGGTTAATTAATCTTTCTTGTGTGGATCAAGTGTGTGTGTGTGTGTGTGTGTGTGTGTGTGTGTGCTCTCTCCCCTCACACCGCAAGGTGATCTTCAAGATAAAAAAACACATCTTCGTCACTTTTGTTATCCAAGGACCCAAGTTGTGTATGCTCTTCCTTCGCATCAAAAGATGATCTTGGGAATCAAAAGTACATGGGATCACTTCCCTTTAGGGGCCCTGCCAAGGGATTTCATCACCTTAGGGGATGACCTCAACCACATGTTTTGGTGGAGTATATAAAGGGAGGAGGGTGAAATTTGTACCTCAAAAAAGAGTCATTATCTTCTCTAGCAGACCCTAGAGACCCTTGATCTACCAAGACTTGTGAGGTGAAGAGACTAAGAGAGACCCTCCTAGTTGCATGCATGTAGAAGTGCCCTTAGTTCACAAACTTGAGCCTCAAAGTACCTTGTGTATATTGAGGACACCTCTAGAAGCTCATAAAGCCTAGATTAATACATTTTGGTCATCCTTTTCATGGTGCATTAGAACTGAAAAGGCCCGAGAAGTTACTCATGCCATACTTTTATAGTGGGGAGATAGAATTCACTTTGGGCAAGGCTTTGGCCTCCAAGGTAATGGGTGTATAGGTGGTACATGACCTTGCATTCCCTAGCTATCCATCAATTGATAAATAGTATATTTGTGAACCCACAAAAATTGACACTCTCACTTGACTAAATTAGGATTGTTCATGTGTTTGGTGTGTGTGTCTTCTTTGTCAAAACCTGTACACCCTTTGAATCCAAAATCTAAAATCAAATCTTTTACAAACTTTTGCATGTTGTGTGAAATTTATTGTTTGCAAACATTACCCCAAGGTCAAGCATCCCACCTATCCATAATTATGCCAAAGCCAAATCATTCCCAATCCACCTAATCATCATAATCATCCCTCCTATCCCAATCATCCCCTAATCTTCCTACTCATCCATCTTGTCTACCTTATCCCCTAATTATCCTAATAATCCATCCTATCCTAATCATCCCTAAGTCATCCCTTAATCATCCACAGCATCCTTTAACCTTACTTAAGGCATTGACTCATTATCCTAATCAATCATTTAATCCATTGACTCATTATCCTAATCAATAATTTAATCCAAGGTTTGAGCCTATCCCTTAATTTGATAAATCCATCCCTAAGCCATCATCAAGGACCCTAATCCTAATCAAGTTACCCAAAGTGAATCAATGTCCTAATCCTCATTCATCCTAATCCAATCCCTATCCTTAATCATTTCATCCATTATCCATTTATAATCCTATCCACTTATCCATATAATCTGATCTCCATCATCATCCTAATCTAATCTCCATCCTTTATCATTTTATCATCCCATCCTAAGCATCCTATCCATCCATCCACACCCTGATCCAATCTATAAACCATCATCTTCTATCCATTATCTATTTATCCATCTCAATCATAACCAAATCCAACACTCTTAATCAAAATATCTCCATTACAAAATTCAAAACTGGTTAAGAACTTAACCCCTTTCAACCTCATTTAATTCCATCCAACCCTAATCATAATTTATCCAAATCATCATCCACGTCCTTCACCCAAAGTTCCTAGCCATAATCCTTCACCATCCAAACCAAATCCAATTTCATCCTTCATCAAATCAAATTATTAATCAAAACTCCACCCATATCAAATCAAAATCCACATCCAAGCACATAATCCTAATCCAAAACTCACATACAATCATCATGGACTAGTTTGATAAATTCATTATGGAAGCTGTTATGGAGTAAAAAGTAACCTCATGCCTTTTTAGCTCCTAGTTTAGCTCCTAGGTCACCATGTTTACACTTTACATGTTTAAAACTTATCCAAGAGCAAATTCCCCTGAAACCCATGTCAAATCAGACTTAGGGGCTAGTTCTAAATGCTTAATCATGACTCAAATTAGCGTTGGGACTTGGGCACCCATTCCCTAGTCTAGGATGATTTTCTAGGATCCAAATTTAAGTGTGCCAGCATATGACCTTTAAAAAGGTTTCCCTCTGTCGGCCTTTTCAATTTGAATTATGAATGTTAGCGAGAAAGCATATATAAGTGAGTTTATGTATTCATTTTACACCTAGATGAATAATGCAAACTTGTGATATTGAGCTAAGGGATTTCAAGGCATTCATTGTGTTGTAGAGTAGAATTGTGTTATTATATTTTTTTGTTGTAGATTTGGCTTCATCAATCCATCTCCTCATGCTTTGAAGGATCTTCACCTCTGCGAGGGCTTTGCCTCTAAGGTGACATCTATTTGTGTTTCAATCATTTCAATTCATCATTGCTTTGGCCTCTTCCCTCCATTGGGCATGCACTCTATCTAACAATGGTGTTGGAAGACTTGAATGTCATTCCGGAGCTTGATCAAGGCAAGCTCCTAAACACCACAATGCCTAAACCCCTCTCTTTGTGATTGTAGGTTACAAGTGTTGGATTTGGTGAAGTGTAGGTACAAAGAAGCAATTTAGAGGATAAGGATTTGGGATCTAAGGAAAGGTTTCCATAAATCCACCCTACTAGACAAGGGCACCCCCCCCAAAGTACTCCCGATAGGAATTATCCTGAACTCATGAGCTACACATCATCCGACACTGATCATTGTTCCAAATCTATAGAAAAGTTACCCTATCAGACTTGGATATCTTCCTCGTAGTCTACAAAGTCTTCTCCTATGGAAATCTAACTTCTAGTGAGTTTCTACTCCTCGAGTGTCTTCCTGTGTGGTAATTTGTAGCAGTTTATTCGTCTATACCTAATTTCATTATAATTAGGGTTTGAGGCCTATTGAATCTAGGGTTTGACAAATATTTCAATTTATTACTCTTTCCATATCATTCCTAAGTACATAAACCTATATTTGAGTCCTCTCCCATTGTAGTGAATCATCTCAGTTGTTGTCCTTGAGTGTTATTGTTAAAGGAGGGTTTGATTTGATAGATCTTAACGTGCTATTTATCATCCTTCCTGCTTTTCACATATAACATTTTGGTGAACCCATGTTTTTACTAAAATTGCATCTTGCTGAGTGTTGTAATAAATCATTTGATTCATTCATATCATATTAATCATCTTGCATTTGGAAATTTTGCATACATTTGAAAAATGCTGAAAAAACAAGCATTCTAGCCTTGCATTAAGACATAGTTTTACATATTTTGCATTGCATATCATAAAAAGATTTAATTTTCTAATTTTTACATCAGATATGATCTTTATTACCATAATTCATCATTAATTCATATCAATTCTTGCATCTACAAGTTTCATTTTCTAGGGTTTTTCTTAAAAAGTTGCATTTTTCATATAACCTAGTCTTGGCAAAAACTACTATTTGTAGACAAAATTTCATTTTCAGATTTTTCTACTCCTTTTCAACATTTAGTCAAATCTAATTTTGAGGTGTAGTTTTGTATCATAGTGCATACTTTTGCATCCTATCTTTGAAACTTTCACTTTTTGCATTTACACATTGTGTATTTCAACAAAAATAACTACTTTCATCCTTTTGATTGTGCACTAAGCATTGTAGGACTTTGACATCCTTCTTGCATCAGATCTAATTTATTTTAGATTAGATTCCATTCATTCATCATTTTTCAGTCTCATAACATCCTTTGTGCATCTACATTGAAAAAGGTAAAAAATCAAGCATTTTATGTTCATAAACAAGCATAGTTTTGCATTGTTTCATTGCATATGTTATAAATATCTTTCAATTCAAATCTTGCATTCATCTTAGGCATATTCTCATTACTCATTTGAAAATTTTGCATCATTTCACACTCTTGCTTGAAGATTTGCATATTTTTAATTACACATTGTGTATTTCAACACTAAGGGTTTACACACTCTATTTACACATTTTTAACAAATCTCTAAAAACACTCATCTTGCCTTCTTGTGTAGTACCTTTTTCCTCCTACCTACTTTTTTTGTTGTGAAATTTTTGTGTATTTGAGCCCTTTCAATAACCTAATTTCCTCAAACAAATGCTTTGGTGTGAAATAGTCTCACATACATGGCTTCTCATCACAAAAATACTATGTTCCCTCCTAGAGTTTATATGAAGATGAAGACTCTTGAACCCAAATTACTCTTTACACAACATGATAGAACAATTGGAAACATTGAAGTACCTCTTTACATCATAGTGAAAGTAATGGATAATCCTACAAGAGGAACCCTTATTGATCCTAACTATATGACTAATGTGGCTACAAATAGTTCCTTTACTCACATGAATTGATACAAGAATCTTATAAACCAACAAACATGGTGATTAAAACACATACTGGAGCATTCCTCCTGGCCATAGGGAAGATTTCTTTATTGATCACAATATTTGACAAAGCTTTGGAACAATCATTTGATATCATACCTACATCTGACCTCTTCCATATAAAATTAGGCCATCCATGGCTCAAGACCATGAAAGCTGTCATGTCCACCATTCACAAATGTCCAAAATTTCCTCACCACAAGATCATGCATACTATCCACCATAGTAGATGGAAACTGATGGTTACTCAAAAAAACTTCAACCTTGATTACTTTTAGCCATGACCTACTGAACCTCCTGAACCACAACAAGATCAAACCTTCTTGGGATACCAATGATATAAAGCAAAGTTGATAACAAAATTGGTTGGACCTCCTATAGAAAAAATCATAAGCAAAGACCCACCTGATTTGAAAGAACCCCCTAGGCCGAGAGGCAAGGAATTCTTTGTCGAGGTTCCTCCTTCATCATCCTTACAAGGATCGAGAGATACCCATAAAGAACAAAACAATTCATAAAAAAAGGTTAATCTAGTACAAGCTTCCTCCTCTGAAATGTTGAAGACTATGGAGAATCATGACAATACTTTTGCAAACATCACCAATAACACAATAAGGAATAGGCAAGCAAGAGGAAAGAGGAAGAGAAGACAAGCTTTAGCCCAAAAGACACCACCTCAACAAGAGAAAATCTCAGCATCTAACATTGAGTCAAACAAAGAAGAGATTAAGGAAAATGAGTTTAAGGAAAATGACAAAAGTTGGGCAATTGTACCTTATGTACCTCTTTCCTCTTGCATTCGATATTGGGAGGAAGATAATTTTCTCGACGGCAACCACTAGTTCAGTTGTGTACATAGATAAGTATTTCTAACCCTTTTTTTAGCTACCTTTGTAGTAGCATATCTTTACTCACTTGTGTGGCCTCCTCTTATGTGTTGTGCTCCCTTGTGATGTGTTATGTGTTGTTTAGGTCTCCTAGGATGACCCATGATACTCTTGTAAGGTCAAGGATACTAGGAGATAGCCTCTGTTGTGACGATTCTTTTATTTGTTTCTACATTCTTCTATTCTTTCCTCTCCTATATTTTATTGTTGTGTGTTGTGCCTTAGGGGCATAGCATTGCAAATAATGTCTTAGGGGAATCCTCCTACATAGTAAGGCACTTGTTTCTCCTCTCTCATTTTTATTGTTTCCATTCTTTAGTGATTCTACCTAGTTGGCAGATGATGAAAACAAACAAATATTGATAAGGACCATGTGTCCCTTTAGCAAGTAAGCAAAAATGGACCCAACCCATATATGAAGATGGGGTTGATACATATATCTGACGCTTGACTAGTAGAATCACTCTATGTGATCTATCATGTTGTCATATCTCTTCTAAACAAACCTTTGCAATACAGTTGTCCATGCACTTTGGATTGTTTTGTATCTCACCTTGTTGTTATGCTCAGTTATGAGATACCTACAATATAAGCCCAATGGCTATACTCAGTTACAAACCCACAAGTATAGCCTTGGTCCTTGATGTGGTGTAATACATGATTTATGCATAGCTTTCATGATTTGATTGGGTTATTATCTTAGAATAAGATGTTCTAACCTTATCTCTTGTTGATTATCTTAGCAATCCATATCAGTGTGTTTGTGGGAACTTTCAGCAATCGTGGCACATGTCACCTTTTGGGGGCATGGGCTTTGCGAGAGCTCTTGTTCCCTTGTGTGTTTTCACTCTACCTTGATGTGCTTGATACCAAAAAGTGGTATCAACCACCTTAAGGTGGGGGCATATATAATGGTATCTGTCTCATTATTTTGGCACTAACAAAACATGTTTGAAATCCCTCACCATGAGGTGGGATGGTGTATCTCTTGAGCTGGTGCACATCCTTATTAAATTGCAAGCAAGAAAGTCCTCATCGTGAGGCGAGATTACGTATCTCTTGAGCTAGTGTGTATCCTTTTATACAAAGCCCTTCTGTGGAAGGCGGGATGGTGTATCTCTTGAGCTAGTGCACATCCTTTTATACAAAGTCCTCTATGGAGGTAGGGCTAGATCTTGATTTATCCACCCTTAAGCGTGTCTTTGGTTAGATGGTGGGACTTAGAAATAAGCTCCTTCTATCGCTTGTGTTTTCCATGTATAAGACATATAATTTGTCTATGGCATATTATATAGTGCTCATTTATTCCATGTGTCTTCCTTATATGTTTGCTATGTCTTCCCCCGAGTGTGGTCTAAAGGCATGTAGCAATGAGCTCTGTCCACATTCAGGTTCTTGTTTGGCATGTTTTCCCCCTGGTGTGGTCTAAAGGCGCATAGTGATGAGCACCCTCCACACTTTGGGCTTTGTTTTGCATGTTTTTGGTGGTCTAAAGGCACATAGCGAGGAGCTCCCTCCACCCCTAGTTTAGGATTTATTTTAGTTGTTATATTAATGTATTCTTTGTGTATTGCATGACTTCTCTCATGTCTTCTTCGTGCTTTGTGTGCTTCCACTGTATTCTCCATGTTTTGCATCCTTCTTATTGTCTTCATTATGTCTTGTGTGTCTTCCGTGTGTCTTCTGGTGCTTACCTGAGATTGGGGGATAGAAATAGTCCTCCAACCTTTGGGTATGCCTTATATTTATGTGCTTGATGTGCTTGATGTGTTTGATATGCTTTGAATGTACTTTAATGCATGTATGGAGTCGTAAGATCATACATACATTAAAGTGGGGGCTAAATGTTATGGAGTAAAAAGTAACCTCATGCCTTTTTACCTCCTAGTTTAGCTCTTAAATCCCTGTGTTTACACTTTACATGTTTAAAACTTATCCTGGAGCAAATTCCCCTGAAACCCATGTCAAATGGGACTTATGGGCTAGTTCTAAATTCTTAATCATGACTCAAATTATCCTTAGGACTTGGGCACCCATGCCCTAGTCCAAGCTAATTTTTTGGGACCCAAATTTAAGTGTGTTGGCATAAGACCTTTAAAAAGGTTTCCCTATGTCAGCCTTTTTGTTGGTATGTGGTGACTGATCATGCAAATATTGTACACTCATAACATATCATTGCCGAGGTTCAAGGCCGGGCCCTGAGCGGGGGTTTGGGGTGCAGCCCCCGAAAAAAAAAATTCCCTTTTTTTTGCACATTTGGAGTTGGTTGTTAATTTTTGTTAACCAACAAAAAGAAAAATGACATTGTAAAACCCTAATTCTAGAAGTTTACAAAAGCTTGTTATAAGTGGTTGGGATGCATGTTGCGGGATGGAATTTGTGAGATTGTAATCTATTTTGCACTAGATAATAAAATCATTGGATGGCTGAGTTTCTGTGGATGTAGCCCATTTTGGGTGAACCACGTTAAATTTTTGTGTTGTTCCCTTTTGTCTTATTCTTCATTGTTATATTTGGGTTATTTAATCTACATATAATTGTTAGTGTTTATTGCTCTAATCTGCCTGAACCCTAACACTTTTCAATTTGAATTATGAATGTTAGTGAGAAAGCATATATAAGTGATTTTATGTCTTCATTTTATGCCTATATGGATAATGGGAACTTGTGATACTGAGCTAAGGGATTTCAAGGCATTCATTGTGTTGTAGAGCATAATTGTGTTGTTATTGTGTTTGTTTGTTGCAAATTTGGCTTCATCAATATATCTCCTCATGGTTTGAAGGATCTTCATCTCCATGAGGGCTTCGCCTCTAAGGTGACATCTATTTGTGTTTCAATCATTTCAATTCATCATTGATTTGGCCTCTTCCCTCCATTGGGAATGCACTCTATCTAACAACGATGTTGGAAGACTTGAATATCATTCCAGGGCTTGACCGAGGCAAGCTCCTCAACACCACAACCCCCAAACCCCTCTCTTTATGATTATAGGTTACAGGTGCAGGATTTGGTGAAGTGCAGGTATAGAGAAGAAATTCAGAGGATAAGGATTCAAGATCTGAGGAAACGTTGTCGTAAATCCATCATATTGGACTAGGGTTCCTACCCCGGAGTCCTCCCAATAGGAATTATCCCAAACCCAGGAGCTGGACATCATCTGACACTGATCATTGTTCCAAATCTATAGAAAAGTTTCCCTATTAGACTTGGGCATCCACCCTGTAGTCTACAAAGTCTTTGCCTCTGGAAATCCAACTTCTGGTGAGTTTCTAATCCTTCTTGAGTGTCTTCCTGTGCGGTAATCTATAGCAGTTTATTTGTCTTTACTTGATTTCATTATAATTAGGGTTTGAGGCCTATTAAATCCAGGGTTTGATAAATATTTCAATTTAATAATTCTTTCCCTATCATTCTTGAGTACATCAACCTCTAGTTGAGTCCTCTCCATCTGTATTGACTTGGCTCAGTTGTTGTCCTTGACTACTATTGTGAAAGGAGGGTTTGATTTGATAGATCTTAACACTATTTATCATCCTTCCCGCTTTTCACATATAATAGAAGCTAAAACTCTTATGTCCTCCCCTTTGTGTGAAGTCCATCCCAAACCCCAAATCATAATCATAGGAAAGGTCATGCATCCATTAGATGAGCTTCCCCATCTAAAACCCAAAATAACAATCAAAGGTAAGGCCATGCATTCATTAGATGAGTTTCCCCGTCCAAAACCTAAAATCACAATTAAAGGCAAGACCATGCATCCACTAGATGAGCTTCCCCATCCCAAGCCCAAAATCACCATCAAAGATAAAGTCATGAATCATTTAAAAAATATCCTCTCTCCCAAACAAGCTAGAACCCTATCTACACATGTTGGTGATGATAGCCTAGTAGATCAAGAAGAATATCCTGATGAACCTTATGATTTGTCTACAATTGAACATGATAGTGCTTATTTGGATGCCATCACTATGAGCAAATTATCCTTGATTTTACATCATAGATTCATGAATACATATAGCCATCAAGATCCCTTAAACCAAGAACATGCTAGTACTAGCTATCCCTCGAATCCAAATCAGATGTCCATAACTCATCCTCATACCAACCTTGACAAGGGAAATGCCACTCTAGCCTTTTCATCCTATGAAAATCCTCCATCTTCACAACCTTTGCAATCCAAATTCTCCCATCAATCCAAATGTTAAAATCCTCCATCATCACAACCTTTGCAATCCAACTCCTCCCATCAACCCAAATCATCATTTTTAGATTTCCTCCAAGGACTACTAGAAAAGGATCCTAAGCACAAAAGAAGAAGGAAATATGTGGATTGATGCAACTCCACTCATCCAATGTCATCCCCCTCTAGCACATGTACACATAGTATCACTAAGCAGGTCATCCATCCCAAGCCTATTAAGCATGAACAAGAGCCTCCTAGTCCCATTCATATCCATCAAGTAGTATCATGAAATAAAATGCCTATCAAGCCTCTTGAAGAGTCTCTTCCCATAAGCTCTATTTAAGATCCATCATGCACCCACATTGATGAAAATTCAAAGCCTATCAATCCCATCCAAGAAACTTACATTCTTATCCAAACCCAAGAATTATGTCAAGAATCAAATCCAAAGCATGATCAACCTTACACCCAACCAAATCAAGATCAAATTATCTAAGCTACTCAATATCTAGATCCTATTTATGATCAAGCTCCCATTTATGATCAAGATCCTATCTATGACCTAGAGAACCATGATGATCCCCTTAGCCAAATTCACACCATCCATGATCCCATGACCATCCATGATCAAGAAAACCACACTATTCCTATCCATCATCCAACAACATCCCATGATGAGAGACTTGGTCCCCATGAACACATAGACCATGAAATAAATTGCATTGATTATAACAAACATATCAATACTATTGATAATTCAAACAATAGTCAAGGAACTACTAGAAAAAATGATGCTCATGAGACAATAAGTATACACAATGATCCAGATGTAACTACTGTACATAATGAGAAAGCACAGGAATCCCATCCAATAGGATCTACCATCTTTATCAAGTCATATTTACTCAAAGAGGAGACGAGTAAATTTTGATTTGGCTCAACAACATACTGATAGACTAGCCTCATGCTTCAAAAGAAACAAATATCCTATTGCACACAAGATATGTGAAAGAATGGGTTATCACAGAAAAGGATTGGGCCTTCATGAACAAGGAATATTGGAGCCTATCCTAATCCACATCAATTATGTTCAAGGCATTAGATATCAATCATCTCAACAATCTCGTAGTGTTAGTGATACTTCAACGATCACTAATGCAACCTCATCTAGTGAGAGCATCAAGATAGGGACCATTCATATCCCCTACAATAACCTTGTTACCAATAATCCTTCCACTTCCACCATCTCTACTAGCACACCTTATCCTCCACGTCTTCCATCCCTTGACTAGGAACAACAAAATCATAGAACATACAAAGTAAAAGCTTTGAATCAAACATCAAAAGCATATGAAGTCAAAAATCAAGGAAAGCATATAAAAGATATATGGGTCCCAGAACAAAATGGACTAAGCAAATCAAATGAAGCAAATTTTCCTAATACAATATCCTATCAAAATTCACAGAAGTACCTCGTATATAATCAGTGCCCACCACCTTATAATTTGTACAAGAATGTTGGTCCTAATCACCCTCCTAGTCCCACATCCAAACTTCTTAATCCCAAATCCAAACTCCATAATCCACCATCTCAAGTTTGGCAGTCAAAAATCTATCAAACCAATCTACATCACCAACCTGTCCAGCTAAACCAAATACATTTCGATCATCTAAGTTTATGTCCAATACCTCCCATCAAAATCCAAAATCATGTGTGAAATCCAAAAATTTCAACTCCCAAATCTGTCGTATTTTGGTAGCAACACTTTAGCATAAGGGATATGATGGTACCCTATCAAGATGTAAACATTTATATAAGGCCAAATCAGTTATCAATGAGGATCATGACAACATCAAAAGATTGTATGAGAGTTCTTTAATCCTAACAAAGCGGTTAGTCCAAGAAGGTCACTATTGGCATGTTATAACAATATCATCTACATCATTTAAATCTAATAGACAGGGACATGTGAAGATCCTTTGAATATCGATCTATCAATGCCATCAAAATTAGAAAAATCTAAAAAAAATAAAAATAGTAAAGAGAAATCATTCATCCAATGATGTAAACCATTTCATGGTGCCCTGGATAAGTACCATGATAAATACTCATTTATGGGTGTCATGTGTAGATCAATTATCTATGTTTCTTACACTTGGGAGAAAGTTGTTTCATCTATCCCATCCTACCATTTCTATAATATCATCCTTATCCATTATATTTGCATATCTATCCCATTGAACCAACCTATCCTCCCCTCCTACTTTTGATCTTGATAAGGCCATGGGAAAAATGTTGAAAAATTCTTTGGACATCTTTTGATATACCCAATCTTTTACAACTAATCCTATCACCATATCATCAAAAGCATTGTACCATAGAGTCAATCATGGCATATCTAGAGTCAGGCATGTTATTTCTATGCGACATCATCCTTGGAGATCCCATCCTCAACCCCTCCATCCATCCCCCATGCATCCTTCATCCATTCCATCCATTCCATCCAATCATCAATCCTTTAATTCATCCATCCAATCCTCCTTTCATCCTTGCCCTTTAGACTTGGTTTTCCCTTGTCATTGGTATCCAACAAAAAGGCTATCCAAATATGCTCCCAAAGTGAGACAATGTTGCTAGAAAAAGAAACTTGAGACACCTAAAATCATGTGTCAAGGGATAACATAAGAAAAAAGAGAGGAGATGTCACATAGAAATCACCAACATCATATAAAGACACACAAAGAGATCTATATTCCTATAAGTACTAAAATTTTATCAAAATCTATCTCATGACCTACAATTTCATACTTCTCTCTATAATTTCATGCTTAATGATGCATCCACCATCCTTTTTGGCCCCTTAGCTCTGTTTTCCAACCTTTAAACTAAGTTCTAGGGTTTTGCACTTTCCAAACACCCCTTCATAGATCCTTAGTAGAAGGGTCACCTAGAGACCATAGGGTCACACGAGTGACCTATCCTTGAGTTGTATGGTCACCTAGGTGACCAACCTTGGAAAAAAGGGTGACCTAGGTCTGGAAAGGGGTGATCCAATTATCTTCGGATGTGAGTAAAGTCTATCAGTTCTAGTATTTTTCCTTGATTTTTAGCTCATGTCTGGGAGTCTTTTTCCATTCTAACTAATCATTCTCTCCTTTTGTTTCCAATTCAACCTCTTGTTCACTCCCACTCTCTTTTAGAAACTTTCCAATATAATCTATTATTCACTACCAATCTCCCCTAGAAATTTTCCCAAATAGATTTAGTCTTCTTCAGTTTCCTTCTTATCCTCCCATCCATTCTTAGCAAGTTTCCCATTCAATCTTTAGTTGTCTCACCATCCTATTCTTATCTCTTCATTTTACCTCCAGTCATACCCATTTTATACCTATATATACCTCCTATTCTCAAATATTTTAAGACAAAGAAAAAAGCATACAACATTTATATACTCACACAAGACTTTGAAATCCTATCTAATTTTAGTTTTGTAAATCTTCAGAGTTTCTAATTGTTCATTTCTTCTTAGGAGGTTGTCAATACACATACATTCTTAAATTCTTCTTAGAGGCTAAGTTTCCATTTTTTTTCTTCTAAGCCCTTGCTCCCAATAGAAGGGAGCTAAATTTCTCTGCATTCCTCTTAGAATTAGTTCCCTCTTGAGAGTCAATCTTATGCAAAACAGCCCCATGCTCATTTTTATGCTCTTCACATGACCCTATGAGCCTTTTGCTTTAGTTTTTCTCAAAGCTTCAAATCTTATTTCCCATTCCAAAATTCCCTCAAATATCTATCCTTTCCTATCATCAAGTGGAGGATCTGATTGTTGTACAGAGATGGTTTCTAATCAAACATAGATCACTGAGGATGCAAGCCTGGCATTGCTTCCTTTTCACTAGATTATAGGTTATTATTTTTTAGATTAGAAATAGTAATTAACACACACCCTCACCCTTAAGAAATAAAACTTGTCTTTTATTTTCTCTTGGTTTATTGCTTTTTCTAGATGTTAGGGTTAGGCTAGATCAAAGCAATAAACTCTAACAATTATATGCAGATTAAATAACCCAAATATAACAATAAGGAATAACACAAAAGAGATCAACACAAAAATTTAACGTGGTTCACCCAATATGGGCTACATCCAAAGAAACTCAACCATCCAATGATTTTATTATCCAGTGCAAAACAGATTACAATCTCACGAATGCATCACCCTAACATACATTCCTGCCACTTATAACAAGCTTTTCCGAAGCTTCTAGAATTAGGGCTTTGCAATGTCATTTTCCTTTTGTCGGTTAACAAAAATAACAACTGACTCTGATCATGCCAAAAGAGGGAAAAAAAATTTGGGGGTTACACCCCTGAACCCCCGAATCCTTGCCCGGCCCCGAACCCTGGCAAGGATACATAACTTGTGTACAATACTAGCATGATCAGTCATCATATACCAACAATCTACCACTTGGGTACTGATTAGGCTCCACACCAAACAATCTCCCACCTGGAGACTGATCTTGGACGACACCACTATGCTTGCAGCTCCCACTGGATTACAGGCCTGGCTGGTTTCGTAAGTCCACCATTATTAGTCATGAAGGCCAACAGAAACTGATGAGGAAATTAGTTTCTCCTGTGTAACTACCTTTGTGAACATATCTGCAGGATTCTCACTTGTGTGAATTTTCTCCAGCTTCAACTGCCCATCCTCTAAAACTGACCGAATGAAGTGGTATCTAAGTTGTATGTGCTTAGTTTTTAAATGCAGAGCTGAGTTCTTAGCAAGATGAATGGCACTCTGGCTATCTTCTTGTCATTGTCCCAATTCCTCCAGAAAACATGGTAACCAAATCATCTCCTTGCTATCTTTTGTAGCAGCAACATACTCAGCTTCAGTGGTTGAAAGTGGAATAACCTTTTGCAGTCTTAAAATCCAACTAACTGCAGTACCTCCTACAATACAAACATACACTGCAGTACTCGTGCTATCAATATCACTCGCTAGATTAGAGCCAACATATCCTTTTAGAGCAGAATTTGTTCCTCCAAAACATAGTTTCTTTGAAGTAGTTCTCAAATATTGGAGAACCCATTTTATAGCATTCCAATGTTCCATTCCTGAATTGGTCATATACCTACTCACAATTCCCACTGCATGTGCAATATCTGGCCTTGTGCATACCATTGCATACATCGAGCTGCCAACTATTGATGTATATGGTATCTTAGACATTTTGTCTTCCTCCTCTTGTGTCTTTGGACACATCTCCTTAGCCAACTTAAAATGACTAGGCAAAGGTGTACTAACTGCTTTTGCATTCTACATGTTAAACCTTTTCAACACCTTCTCTACATACTCACTTTGAGACAAAAATAATTTTCTGTTTGTCCTGTCCTATGTGATCCTCATACCAAGGATTTGTTTTGCTGCACCCAAATCCTTCATAGCAAATGAGTTTGCTAATTTCTTCTTAAGTTCATTAATATGTTGCATGTTAGACCCGGAAACAAGTATGTCATCAACATAAAGCAACAGGATAATATAGCTTCCATTACCCAATTTCTTGAAATAAACATAATAATAAGAATGACATCTTTTGTAACCTTGTTCAACCATAAAACTATCAAATTTCAAATACCATTGCTGAGGTGCTTGCTTCAGGCTATACAAACTCTTCTTTAACCTACACACTAAATCCTCCTTACCCTTGACCTCATATCCCTATGGTTGCTACATGTATATTTCCTCTTCCAGATCCCCATGTAGAAAAGTTGTTTTCACATCTAGTTGTTCAAGATGCAAGTCTTCTGTAGCCACAAGACTTAGAATTGTTCTAATAGAAGTCATCTTTACAACCGGAGAAAATATTTCATCAAAATCTATACCTTTTTTTTGTGCAAAATCTTTTACCACGAGTCTAGCCTTATAGCTTTTCTTGCCTCCATCTTCTTCATTCAACCTATAAACCCATTTATTTGGCAATGCTCTTTTTCCTATAGGCAATTTGACTAAGTCCCAAGTCTGATTCTGTAGCAAGGAATCCATTTCCTCTTTCATGCCTAGCTCCCACTGCTTTTTGGTGTCTACCTGCATTGCTTCTTCATAACTTTCAGGTTCACCAGAATCAGTTAATAATATAGAATATAATGATGGAGAAAATCTTTCTAGAGGTCTACTTATCCTTGTAGAACATCTAACACTTGTAGAAATCTGTGGGATAACTTGTTGTTGAGCATTAGGTACCATTGGTATTTTATTTTCTGGAATCTCATCTAGCACCACATATTCCTTTTTGGCATGTTCATGCTTCTTTTCCTGTAGCTGATCCTTACACATGACCTTCTCATTGAATATAACATCTCTGCTCTTAATGATTTTATGATTTTCAAAATCCCATAACCGATAACCAAATTCATCTAGTCCATATCCAATGAAGGTACAATTTTTAGACTTAGCCTCAAGCTTGGTTCTATTTTCAATATCAACATGGACAAAAGCTTCACAGCCAAAGGTTTTCAGAAATGAATAGTTTACCTTTTTACCCATCCATGCCTCCTCTAGAATGCCACCATCCAAAGGATTTGAAGGTCCCCTGTTTATTAAATAAATAGCGATATGTACAACATCTACCCAAAAGTGTAAGGGTAGCCTAGCATGTAATCTCATGCTCCTTGTACACTCCATAATGGTCTATTCATCCTCTCGGACACACCATTTTCTTGTGGGGTTCCAAGAACTATTTTCTACCTACGGATTCCATTATATGAACAGTAATTTTCAAATTCTCTACTGTAATACTCACCTCCATTATCAGATCTGAGACACTTCAACTTTTTTCTTGTCTCATTCTCAACCAAAGCTTTCCACTTTTTAAAAGGTTCAAATACTTCTGATTTTTATTTTAGGAAATACACCCATGTTTTCCTAGTTGCATCATCAATAAAAGTAACATAATAGCAAGAGCCTCCTAGAGAAGATACCTAAGCTGGTCCCCATACATCTGAATGCACAATCTCTAATTTTTCACTCTTCTTCTCTTTCCCAACTTTGAGAAATTAGACTCTTTTCTATTTTCCATAAACACAATTTTCACAGAACTCCAAGTCAATCTTCTTTAGACCAAGTAGCA
The DNA here is from genome assembly GCA_027924645.1 of Cunninghamia lanceolata. NCBI lineage: Eukaryota > Viridiplantae > Streptophyta > Pinopsida > Cupressales > Cupressaceae > Cunninghamia > Cunninghamia lanceolata. The sequence goes on along the minus strand of BSBN01000916.1, from coordinate 11,603,945 downwards.
ACTTTCTCGAGTGAAGGATTTTCATCCCTTTCTCACTCATGTGCCCAAGTCTATGGTGCCATAATTCTATTTCTGTCCCTGCAACAAGTGTTATAATTGTCTCAGTAGCAACTATTTCTGTAGCAGCTAAGGTAGAATAAGTATTACTAGTACACAAATACAATGTGCCTACCTTTTCACCTTTAGCTACTACTAATGCACCTTTAGTGACCTTCCAGACTTTGTCTGAAAACATAACTATACAGCCTTCACTACCCAGTTATCTTGCAGAGATTAAATTCCTTCTCAAATTTGGAACATGCCTTACCTCCTGTAGCAACCATTCATTTCCATTCTGCAACTTAATTTTTATCTTTCATTTTCCAACAATCTGACAGGGTTCATCATCACCCAAATATACCTGTCTAAAATCACCTTGAACATAATCTACAAAATATTTCCTATGGGGTGTGGCATGAAATGAAGCCCCTGAATCTATTACCCAGGAATCATTAGCATTATCTAAACATAGAATTAAAGCATCCTGTAATTTATTACTTCCAACATTAGCTTCCTTACTGTCATCATGTTGTCCGTCTCCTTGTTTGCCCTTTCGAGACCAGCAATCCTTCTTCAAGTGTCCTGTCTTTCCATAGTGCCAGCAATCCATTCTTCCTCTGCATTTAGATATGCCTTTCTTTGACTTCCCTTGTGACTTCCCATGATTTGTAGGTCTTTTTCCTCTTTCCTTTATTCTTCCCCTGTTCTCTATAGTCAAAGCATTACAAGATGTTGAAGTCTCACCTATTCTTTTCCATTGCATTTCCTCGCTAAGGATAACACCAAAAACATCATCAAATTTCAAAGTATTTGAACCAGAGATAGAGTTACTTACAGCCATTACCAAGCTATTCCAGCTTTCTGGAAAAGAACATAAAACCAAGAGAGCCCTTACCTCTTCATCAAATTTCACTTTTATAGAAGTTAACTGACTAGTAATCATATTAAACTCATTTAAATGATCTGAGACAGATCCACCTTTAATCATTTTCAGATTAAAAAAATGCTTCATGAGAAATACCTTATTAGAGGCTGAGGGTTTTTCATACAATTTAGCCAAATCTTTCATCAGACCATCTGTTGTCATCACTTCTATTATATTGAATGCCACATATGGTGTTAGGCACAACCGAATGGTTCCTAGTGCCTTTCTATCCAGAAGATCCCAATCCTCATCAGTCATTGTTGCAGGTTTCTTGGCTTTTCCTTCCAACGGCCTTCATAAATCCTTCTGATAGAGATAATCCTCCATCTGCATCTTCCATAATTGGTAGTTCTACCCATTGAATTTATCTACCTTCAATTTACCCTTGTCCGCTATTGCTCCCACTTAGCTGTGAGACTCCCACTCAATCGTGAGACCTTCCTACAGACAATAATCAAACATAACCCGCTTTGATACCAGTTGTTAGGATTAGGGTAGATCAAAGCAATAAACACTAACAATTATATACAGATTAAATAACCCAAATATAACAATGAGGAATAACAGAAAAGAGATCAGCACAGAAATTTAGCGTGGTTCACCCAATATGGGCTACATCCATAGAAACTCAACCATCCAATGATTTTATTAACCAGTGCAAAATAGATTACAATCTTGCGAATGCATCACCGTAACATACATCCCAACTGCTTATAACAAGATTTTTGGAAGCTTCTAGAATTAGGGTTTTGTAATGTCATTTTTCTTTTGTCGGTTAACAAAAATAACAACCGACTCTGAGGATACATAACTTGTGTACAGTACTAGCATGATCAGTCACCACATACCAACACTAGATGTATTTTTCAATTCATTGCATTGTTAAAATAGTTGTAAATTTTAATTCTTATAATAACTTCATCTTGCAAATCAATCTTGAAAACACACAAAGACAAAAACATATATTATAGTTTGCATTCATATCTCCTTTTCATAGTAATTAGCTCATCTAAAAATTAGAAAAAGGAATTAAAAAGCTTACATGCATTTAGTATTAGTTGCATTTAGAAATTCATCAAATATTTGAAAACCCAAAAATAAGAGAAACGAGAAGCCCTCAATTTCATCATGAGGGAAACAATGCATTCAAAAATTCAACATTCAACAAATACAACTCAACAACTTCACTACCATTGGTGACACTTTTCTTCCATGTGAAGGGAGTAATTAGTTTGATTCACCCCTACCTAGCTAGCTTTTCCTAGAAGAGTAGGAGTGATTTGACTGATGCCTTTAGTAAGGGTACAATGCATGTGCTTTCTAGAGCCTAACTGATTCAAATTGTGCTTGAGTTGATTTTGAGCATGACATATTTTGATGAACTTGACATGAGGATAAAATCCTCCTATATGGATTTTTTCATGTTTCTATGCATTTCTTTCATTTCGCTTTCATCTTTCTCTTTCACTTTCATATTCATTTCATTTATTCTATAGTATTCTATGCACCCTGTAATAGGATGAAGTCACATAAGGTTCAAGAACAAATTCCCTCAAACAAACCTCTTAAAATTTAGATGGCATCCAAGTTGGTCTAGTGGTGGGGTTAGTGTATAATTGACTAGATTGCCTTCCTCTCTTGAGAGTAGAAGATAAATGACAGGTAGTAGAGGATACATTAGAACAAGTTGATATGTCCTAGGAATTCTCACAAAAGTGACATGATAAGTATTTTGAAGTTGGAATTTTTGTTGACAAATGTTCACTTGGCATATTTATTTTAACATGTGTTCTCTAATTTGATGTTCTCCAAGAGAGATCTTCCTATTCAAGAACAAGGGTAGGAGGAGTAGGTGATGCCTCTCCTAACTCTTTTAAAACTTCTCTAATTAAATCTAGCCTTGACCCAAAAACATATGTGATAAAATTAGAAAATGGTCCCTAAGATTTAAATGAACTAATAAGAGGATTAAATACCTTGAAAAATTGTTAAAACATAGTTTGTTTGATCAATGTTTGTAGGATTGTTCATGTGGTTTGAATGTATAGTTGTTTGACTTGGATTATTTTTTGTATTTTTGTGCAACAAAAGAGTCCAAGTTAATTAATTAATGCAACTAAATTTTTTTTTTTACTCTTTTGTGTGTTTAATTAATAACAATTAATTAAATAACTAGATCAAATTAACTAGATTTTGCTAATCAATTTATCCTAATTAAATAAAGAGGGACTATTAATTAAAAGATGTAGGCTTGATTGATTAACTAGTTCAATTTAAATGTAGCTAGATGAATTATTTTGCCTTTCTTAGTATTTTAATTTTAAGAAATGAAATAAACTAATAAACTAATTAATTTTAAGTAATAATAATCAATTAGATAATTATACCAAATTAATTAAGTCTCTCTAATTAGTTAGTATGATTAACTATATATTTAGGATTAATCAAAATATGCAGTGAATTACAATATGAAAGTAGAAAAAAAATTTCTAGAAAAGAAGTAGAAGTAGCAAAGAAGTAGAAATAAAGATTTTTCTTTTTTCGATAGAAATAATATCTTCTTTTGAAAATGGTGAACAACTAGATAATATTTTTAGGATAACCTTTTAAGCATGCAACAATCAACAGTAAATTGCTCTTTTTGAAATGGAAGATTTAAAATCAAAGCTTCAAAGCATTGCCTATTAATTATAGAAATTGTTGTTGATTCTATGAGACAAACTAGATCCATTAAGGGAAATCCAAGTACTTTTTCTAGACTCACTCTGAAAAGATCATAGGCTACCTAAGAGAGCCTTATGAAAAAATCTTCCTATGATGAAGAAGAAAAATAAGATATGTCTTTGCATTGTTATCTTTCTAATTTGTATTTTCCTCTATGAAGTTTTTGGCAAAAATAATGAAGCAAAAACTTTGAAATATAAGCTTTGAAAGAAGAGAAAATAATAAATAAATTTAAACCCTCTATTTAATTATTGAACTATAAATCAAACATAATCTATTGGCAAACATTCATTTAACATATGGCCTTTTAATTAGATAAACTAAACTACTAAAACAAATCTAATCTATCAAAAAATAACTCTAATCTATGAAAATGGATAAAAAATCCACACTTAAAACATGAAATGTCATAGATGTAAATCAAATTTGGATGGTGGTAGTAATGTCAGTTCCAATTATAGTAATATATTTCCTTTCTTTTCCTTTAATATTTAACTAATGGTAAAATCACCAAGGTATGATTTGGGTAAAGTAGACAAAGACCTTAGGACTGATATAATAATGACTAATTTTACAAATGTTGATTAGAGGGTTGCATGATTTAGAAAAAAAATTCAATAGAGGGTTGTAATGGTATCAAATTGTTAGATTCATGGTTGTAGGTAAATGATTGCAAAAAATATGGACCCTTTAATCGTGAAAATGTCACTAGACTTTAAATAAAGACTTATGCTTTTGGGAGGGAATGAATAGAACTGCCAAGTCTAAACTAGGCTCAATTAGTAAGGGAACTTAAGAGAAAGTCACAATTTCAAAAAAAAAAATCACATGCATAGAAAAGTATTATAAATTCATCGATAGGTGATAGTGTTGATAGGATACATCCATGCACTCCCATTAAGTTGAAAACCCAAAATGGTGGCCTAATGGAGGCCAATGGTGAAAAATTGTAAGAGTACCAAAGGCTGACAATGCAAAGGAACTCACCCCAAGCAAGATTGACAAGGATAGTGTTACCACAAGCCAAATGCAGTCCATATAGTGGACCTACAATAAATCCAAAGATCCATAACATGGAAAAGGGACAACTCCCTATATGTAATCATGTATAAATATACACCATGTGTATGAGATATAGAAAATAGAGAACACAAAAAAGAGAATAAGAGAGGGAGAGCAGAAGTATAGAGAGGATAAGATATGTAAGATATATTATATAAGAGATGAATGTGTATTGTGAGATTGATGACTATGTACCACAAAGATAGACAATGAATATATGATGGTTTATAATATATGATATGAATGTAATGAATGGATATGTGTGTCTATTTTTCTTTATTTTTTCCATATTCTATTGCACTAATCTATAATCCACTGCACTAGTTCTAATTATTGTCTTACCCCTTTATAATGAGGTATAAACTATAACTTTGAAGATTAGATGCCTAGATTATTGTTTTGTGATCCCTCTTCCACTAACATTTTGGTTTTGTTGCCAAGACCTTGGTAAAAGGTACTTGAGAAGGTTAGAACTTAGAGAAAATGTTTTGTAGCATTAATGAAAAGCTTTAATAACAAATGATTATAGATAAAAAGGAAAAAAGTTTGATGTTTTGTAGCAGAATACACTAGGTCCTATCATACACTTGAGGGGATAGGCATCTAGGGGGTGATGAATAGGAAGGGCAGATTTTGAAAGGCATCCCAAAGAGATGAAACCACTAAAGGTAGGCCTTTATTGAGCCATTAAGGATGAATAAATAGATTAATGAAAATCCAAATAAAAAATTCCTATGGAAAAAGGAGATAGTAAGAATTTGAGAGATATTGTGGAAGAAATTAAAAAGATTATGGAAATGAATGTGGAGGAAAAGAGATTGAAACAAGTTTAGGAAAGGAAAGAGATCTATTGTAAAAGAATGGATAAGGCTAAGGAACTTGAAATGGAACACGTTAGAAGGGATACTGCTAAAAGTATTGAGGATGATGACAATTTTGAGAATCCACCACTAGAAGAATAGTTAGTAACAACTGAGCATGCCAGGAGGGCTACCACTAAGGATGTTGAGAATTTAGTGAATGTAGAAAATTTTAAGGATTTTAAGAATGTGGTGAATATGGGAAGTGTTGAGATTTCACCAATAGAGGACATGTAATAATTGTGCCTCTCAATAACAAAGATACATCTGAGCAACTAAACAACCATCTAAATAAAACAATTCAATACCTAATTGGATTGGCAAAATAGATTGAATAATATATTGTGTTTAAAGAGTCACTAGAAGGAAAGCTTGGGAGATATAGTGCTGAACTAGGGTGTGGAAGCAAGGGTGCTCTATCATTTGAGATTTTGCCTTAACAACCTCATTCTAAATCTGAATTGTCAAGCATAAGGGTCACAACCAATGATGGGTTTGAGGATTTATTAACCTTTTTACAAAGCTAAATCCTCTAGGAACTTAGTTTGGAATATCTGAATAGTGTAGTAAGAAAAATTGTGGGATTACAAAAGTTGAGATGATGATAAATTGGGAATTGAGAGAAGGAGAGAATAATGTGTAGAGAGAAGAGTTAAAATGCATGTTTAATAACATAGCCATTGACACTATAGAGAAATTTGATAAAAGATGGGAGAAATCCATATAATTTATGTCATTTTTAAGACAAGAAGGGCTTCAAGTAGGATATATTTAGTGAATCATTTTGAACTAAAAAAGAAAAAAATAAACCAATTTGTTGTGAGTGTGAAGGTATATTGGGAAGAGAGTTCTTTGAGATAGAATTTCCTAGAGATAAGAGTAAGACAAGGAAACTAGTAAAACAAAAGGAAGTTGAGAAGTACAGTAAGAGAGACAAGGGTTTTAAGGAAAATGAACATATGGATCAAAGGAAAAAGAACAAAGAAAATAATAAGTGGAGAAGAAAGCTCAAAAAACATTGATAAAGTGGAGGCACCAATCACTCCCAAAATAGATCACAACTAAACCAAATTGCCAATTTTTAAGAAAGATACCAAAGAAGCATTTGAACGCATATTTATCTATGAATCTTCATGGAGAAGAAATGTAGTCAAGGAAAACCAAACTAAACATTATGACTTTGTAGGAACTTTGATGGATGAGACCCTTGAATTATACATAAAGGCATGGCTAGACCATGATAAATATTGAGATGAGGTAAAGGAAGAATTCTTAAATAATTTCTAGTCCCCAAAAATCTCTTCAAAGAGTATAAGTAAGATGACGAAAATGTTGCAAAAGAAGGGACAATTTATAAAATAATTTGATCAAAGATTTAAAGAAGTAGTGAGAAAACTTGAGGAACCATTATTAAAGAAGCAAAGCAAAGAATAGTTTGTGTCCAAATTTCTACTTGCAATCAGAGCATCATTAGATGGAAGAATTTTTGAGACATATGCAAAAGTGGTAGAATTTGCATCAAGAATTGAATCACAATCTTGTAGAAGGAAGAATGAGAGAAGAAAATGTTGAGATAGAAAAGTTAAAACTAGAATTAGAGAAATTGAAGATTATTCAATATATTTTAGTAAAAGGACAGAACAACCAATTTACATCACATCTATAAAAAAAAGAAGATTTGGTGATCTTACTATTGTAATGAAGGACATATAAGGAATGAGTACATGATCCAAGAAGAAAACAGAAGAGGTCTAGAAATAAAAGTAGACTTTGTGGAACCTCTAAGGAGGTAAAAGAGTGTCTTTTATGGTATTTATGGTGAGTGGAATGACCACAAGACCAATCATTACTCGTCCTATTATTCTAGTTAAGAGATGATGAGTAACATGAACCTTGGTGCAATCATATATGTGAAGATAATGAGCCCTACAATAGGGGTATGGAAAGATCCAAAGGGATAGAAAAGGAGCTTTTCACAGATAAGATTGTAGGTATCAACAACCCAAATGAAGAGACCAATGAAATATTAACTTAGTTCAAAACATGGCACATCAAATTCTATAAGATATACCTTCTACTAGTTACAAGAATGAATATAATGGAAATAGAGACTACCACAATGACTATAGAAGATACAATAGAGGTAGAGGCAGAGGCCAATGAAGTAGAGAATATGTAACCTATTACAAATGAAGTGATACATGGCATTACACTAATGATTGTAAGGAAGGAATGAAGAAAGTCTATGGATTATGTGGGGATTTTGAAACCATGATTAATTTGATTGCCCAAGAGCTACTCAATATTACAAGAATAGTCAAACCACTACAAACAATGAAGAATTGTCTAGAACAAATGCACTAGAAGAGGTTAATATTATAATGAGAATGCCCAAAGACAACCCTCTAAATGTTCGTAGGTGTCATTAAATATAAATAGACAATGCAGGGCACAAGGAAGAAAATAATTTGATAGAGGAGAAATAGTTAGAAAAAGAGTACTTAGAGAGGAAGGAATTGTTGAAAAGAAAAGAGAAAAAAAAAAAAAAAAAGTTAGTAGTGGGAACAAGGGGTGGTATAGACACCACAAGATGAAAATTACTAATGGATGAATCAAAATAAGAAAGTGTGGAGGATTTCCCCACAAAGATGAGTAATAATTTGATAGTGGATAAAGCCAAAAAGATTATTATATAGGAAAAGGAGAAGGAAGATTACCATGGACCTATTCTTTTGAAAAAGAAGCACTAATATTAAAGGAGTTGGCCACTCTAGTGGAGAAAGAGAACATGTTAGAAAAGATAAAATAATTCACCAAATATTGGAGTAAGCAATGAGAAACGAACACCACAAAACAAGTAAGGAGAGTGGAAAAAACATTAAGGAAGTGGTGTAAACACCCTATTTTGTTAGAGTAGAGAGTCCATGATAAATGGATGAGGAAAGTATTGGTAGATTTAGGTGCAAATACAAGCATAATGCCTAGACAAATTTGGGAAGCCCTAGGAAGACCATTATTACATGAAACCCCATACAACATCATGTTGATTGATGGGACATCTGTGAGTGTCATAGGACCCTATAAGAGTATAGAGGTAAATTTATTGGGAATAAAAAGGTTGGTAGATTTTGAAGTTATAGAAATGAAGGAAACCTTTGACACATTTAGTGTTCTATTGAACTTAGAATGGCTTGTAAATTGTAATGGAGTATTTGACTCTAGGAATGAAGAGTTGATCTTCTATGGTGCACATAGGATAGTCCACATTCCCTTGGAAACTAACATTAATGACACATATATAGTAGTGTACGAAGAAGAGGTGGAAGAGGAAGAAAACTAAAGGCATATATTCTTTAGGAAGAATCCACAAGGTAATAATAAATGAAAATATAAACTTAGAGGGAGAAATTGAGATATACAATAGCCATTATAGATTTGGTAGTGAATATGCAATAGAAGCATGGCTTCTCAACAAGTGAGAAGTGAGATCTAGGAGATTTTTAGGGGTTAGGAAGGTGAACAAGCTTAGGAAAATCAATTAAATATATGAGTAGTCAAATAAAAGAGAAAATTACACATAAACTAACATAAAATAATGGGGAAAGGGAGATATTTACATTGCAACCCCATAGGATTCATCACATCACAAGAGGGATATTTCATATTAAGCCACCTCACTACTCTAAGGTAGGGAACTTATTGAGGTATCTAGATAGCATGGAGAGAACATTTGAGAGAGAGGAACTTAGAAGAGAAGCATAGATGACACCCTTGTATGTAGTATGACAAAATGGGTATACACCCATAATCCTAACATTCCTACTTGAAAAGCAATAATGGTACTAATAAAACTAGATGCTTGGAGGAAGAGGAGGGATTGTATTCTATTAAAGAATGTGATGGTACAACTAACATAGAAGAGCACATTCAACATTGTGTTGAAAATAGGGATAAAGAAAGAGAATTTGATGAGAGGCTTCAAGTACAAGTATTTTATTAGACATTGGCACCAATTGCTAAAGTTTGGTACATAAACCAAGAAAAAAGGGTAGAAACAAGAAATTGGATGATGATAAAATAAGATTTGTGCAAAAAATTCCAAATCATTAACCCCAAAAAATATTTGCACAATATTTTATAGAGGATGAAAAAAGGAAAGGAAAATTTTGGAGAAAAAAATATGGAAGTGTCACAAAAAGAATAAGGGTTATGGAAAGTAATGAATGGATGAAAGAAGTGGATGTGGTGCCTAACAAGAAATGTAATAAAATGAGGAAGGTATAAATTCTAGAAAATTAAGAAGATCCTAAGAATTTGGAGTTGTAAGTTCAGGAAGGAGAAAAAGAACTAGTAACACAAAATTTAGATAAGTCTTAATACTTCTACCAACCACTAAAAATAAAAGAAGAGAACATTCCAAGAGAGGAAACAACTAAATTGGCAAGAATTGGTAACTATTTGGGAGAGAAGGAAGTGATGTAGGTTGTAGAGGTATTAAATGAATATGAAGATCTCTTTCCTATGACTTTTATAGATCTCAAAGGAATAAAGGAGGAGGCTAGAATAATGAAGATATAATTAAAGGAAGGAACAAAACTTGTTATAAAAAGGCCTTACTTCCTTGATCTCAATGTAAAGGTGAAAGAGTAATAGGAGTTGGACAATATTTTGCCTAGTTGAATCATAAAACTAGTAAGGAATCATTATTTGAAGAAATGCATGTTTGCAGTACCTTTTGGTACCTTACAGGGGCACATTATATGCAAGGAAGGCATGATGATGGACCCTCTAAAACTGGCAATAATACTGAACCTTCCACCACCAAAGACTGTATCAAAGGTTAAAATGTTCTTATGATATTTCTAATCTAGAACAATGTAGATGTTTCTAGTCTAATAGAAGAACTATTGAAGAAGAAAAATAAAAAAAAATTAAATGGACATAGAGATGTCTGGGCTCATTTGATAAATTAAAGACCAAGATTGTAGATACATCAATTTGATATTTCCCATTTGGAAACTACCCTTCCATGTACATTTAGATGCCTCCAGTACTATAATAGGTGTAGTAGTGGCACAACCGAGAGAAAATATAGATCGCCCTATAAATTTTTCTAGTATGAAATAATCACATGGTGAACAAAATTATACAACTATAGAGAGGCTTTAGCAATGGTACACCATTTGTATTTTTTATAGATCACACACCACTTAAGTAGTTGATGAACCAACCTATGATTCAAGAGATAATATCTCATCAAGGTTTTTACTATTCCAAGAGTTCAGTTTTTAAGATCATGGTGAAACTGGCTATGCTAATCAAGGACTAGACTACATGCCTAGGATTAAAAATGGGGAGGACTTGGGACCAATTGAAAACAAAATTCCCAGCACAAATTTGTTAGAATGAATGTAGTACCCCAAGAACTAAGTGATATAGCCCAATTATTGTCAATAGGAGAAATCCCTGAAGGATGTTCAAAAGAAGACAAGAATAGATTGTTCTAGATATCTTTCCCCTATACTTCAATTGAACAAGAACTAAGTATTATTGGAAAATATGAGATAATAAGAAGGGTAGCGCTATAACATGAAAGGAATAACATTTTAAGAGAAGCACATGAAGGAATTTTGGGATGGCATAATTTCAAAGGTGGCATAGCTAGAAAGGTGTTGTTAGTAGGTTTATAGTGCCCTACCAAGTATTCAAAGATGCAAACACTTATGTAAGAAGATGCAATGTATGTCAAAGGTTATGGAGACCTACCACAAGATATGAGATGCATTTGTGACCTGTAATGCCACAGGCTCCATTTGAGAAATGGGCAATTGACTTTATCGAGCCCATTAAACTACCAGCATAAAAGACACATGCATGATTTTTAATAATAGAGATATAATACTTAACCAAGTGGGAAAAAGTAGAGTCCACAAGAGACTATACAACAAAGACTTCTACAAAATTTATTTATGATAATACCATAACAAGGTTTAGGTGTCAAATGAGCATCACATGTGATCAAGGAAAACACTTTGTCAATAAAGTAATTGCATAACTACTATTCAAATTTTTTACAATAACACACAATAGAAGTAGCACATATCATCCACAAGTTAATGGGGCTAGTGAAGCCTTTACAAAAATATTGGAAAGATGTGTAAGCAAAATGTGACAAACTGGGATGTCAAAATATTAGTTGTCCTATGGGCTTATAGGACAACATATAAATTATATTAAATAAATATTATCCTTTCAATTAGTATATGGACTTGATGAAAATCTACCTATACAATACATGGTACCAAACCTAAGATTAGCAAGAACATGTAGATTGAATGAAGAAGAATCACTTAAGGAAAGATTGTTGGACTTGGAAAAACTAGATGTGAAAAGATTATTAGTAGTATACAATCAAATTTAGCAGAAAAGAAGACAAAAGGTATGGCCTGATAGAAACATAAAGAATAAACCATTTCAAAATAATGACATTGTCTTAAATTGTATAATTGAAAGTTTAGGAAGCTTGAAAATTTAAAATGTGTTGGTTGAGACCTTATAACATTATAGAAACAACACACTCAGGAGCTATCAAATTAAAAAAAACTTCAATATGGCCTATTGAATGGGTATGTCAATGGCACAAGGTTGGAGCATTAATATGCGAGAGACTATGGATTTGGAATCAAGGAAGAATAGTACTAAAGATACCCTATCAATTATGTATAAAAGTGTACATTAAAGTAAGATGGAACATAAAACAAGATTATGGAGTGAATCTCCATCGCAACCAATTTGTGGCATTAGACAAGACAAGGAGGAGATGTAAATCATTACAATGAAGAACCCTATATACTACAAATAAGTACAAGATGAAAATGACAAATAGAAAAAGAAGAACCTCTAGTCTTACAAAGGAACATTGATTAGAGAGATAGAAGAAATTGGGAAACATACAATTGTATAGTAATTAATAAAAGGAAAAACTGCACTAGTTGTAATCCTCTTCTTACCCCTTTACATTAGGGTATAAACTACAAATTTGAAGAGCATATGTACCTAGATCTTTGGTCTACACTCCCTCTTCCACTAATAGATAGATTTGCCAATTCAAGTAAAAAGTCTGTTATAGCAAACATGTCACTATTGGGAGAAAAGTAATTTTTTTGTGCAAAATGACAAGACAAACATTTGGTAAATGGCAAAGGGCAAACATGAAGATATATGTGGGGAGTTCTAAGGGGCTAACAAGATATCCTACCTTGGAGATAACAATTGAACATTATATTTTTTATGTTTTATACCATGTAGGCTGATGCAGTGGATTTTTTGCCATCATTGAACTTACCATGTAGGTCCATTTAGATTTGAGTGCTTAAAGTTGTCACGATCTGTAGAGGATGTCAGCATGGCAATAGGATACTAGTGTGGTCATACAGGACATTGATGCACCATGTGGACATCAACACATCCACAAACAAGGCTACCATTGAAAGGGCATCATCACTTTTGGTTCCATCCCTAATTACACAAACCCATAACACAAAGAACTAAACATGATTCCAACAATACCATCTTTCTTGACTTTTTCTAGTTTTCAACATCTACACCAATAATTGGAAACAGATACTCTCTTGTATCTCTTCTCCTCCTTTTAGGTCTACACTCTCTTGTATATTAGGTCTACACTCCCTCTTCCACTAATAGATAGATTTGCCAATTTGATAGTAAAAAGTTTGTTATAGCAAACACATCACTATTGGGAAAAAAATGAGTTTTTATGCAAAATGACAAGACAAACATTTGGTAAATGGCAAAGTGAAAACATGAAGATATATGTGGGGAGTTCTAAGGGGCTAACAAGATATCCTACCTTGGAGATAACAGTTGAACATTATAATTTTTTATGTTTTATACCATGTAGGCTCATGCGGTGGATTTTTTGCCATCATTGAACTTACCATGTAGGTCCATTTAGATTTGAATGCTTAAAGTTACCACGATGTAGAGGATGTTAGCATGCCAATAGGATACTAGTGTCGCCGTACAAGACATCAATGCACTATGTGGACATTAGCACATCCACAAACAAGGCTAGCATCAAGAGGGCATCATCGCTTGTGGTACCATCCCTAATTACACAAACCCATAACACAAAGAACTAAACACGATTCCAACAATACAATCTTTCATGATTTTTTCTCTTTCAACATCTAAACCAATCGTTGGAAATAGATACTCTCTTACATCTCTTCTCCTCTTTTTAGGTCTACACTCTCTTGTATGCTCAGTCTACACTCCCTCTTCGACTAATAGATAGATTTGCCAATTTGACAGTAAAAACTATGTTATAGCAAACACATCACTATTAGGAGAAACACAAGTTTTTATGCAAAATGACAAGACAAACATTTGGTAAATGGAAAAGGGCAAACATAAAGATATATGTGGGGAGCTCTAAGGAGCTAACAAGATATCCTACCTTGGAGATAATAGTTGAACATTAAATATTTTTTATGTTTTATACCATGTAGGCTCATGCAGTGGATTTTTTGCCATCATTGAACTTACCATGTAGGTCCATTTAGATTTGAGTGCTTAAAGTTGCCATGATGTAGAGGATGTCAGCATGCCAATAAGACATTACTATGGTCATACAAGACATCAATGCACCATGTGGACATTAGCACAACCATGAACAAAGCTACACTGAAACCATCCCTAATTACACAATCCCAAAACACACAGAACTGAACTTGATTCCAACAATACCATATTTCTTGACTTTTTCTAACTTTTAACATCTACACTAATCTTGTATCTCTTCTCCTCCTTCTATACATTTACTTTTCACATTCAATCTCAACCCCAACTCTATACCTCCAAATTAAAAACTAAAATAAATGTTAAACTAAAAAAATATTTTTTTATTACTTTCCATTCATATTGTATGTTAAACTCATAACAACCAAAAGGATAAATTAAAAAAAGTCATATGCTTAACTTAATCTTTTTATCCTTTTCACAAACTTGAATTGCAACCAAAGGTACTAATTCATTGCCCCGGTCAGACCGATGTTGATGTTGATGCAACCAAGAAAGAAAAAACAAAAACCAAAACTTCCTCTCAGATATTACCTACCCATTTCTATCAGAAAAGTATAAAGAATGACAGAGAATTAGAAAGAACAGACGCAATTTGGAATAAGCATAAAAGATCAACATTTATTAACAATAAATTAGAGGCGTCTCTATCTCATCTACAAATGAAATATGCCCAAATCTTATACAGCTAAACAACCCTTCATTCTTCCAAATTTTCCCATCAAACCCAACAAATTTGGTTGAAAAATGGGTTATGAGAAGAAAACAACAAAGCGATAGTAAATCAAAACCGATGAATACAGTGTGGGCATGTTTGACTTGTACAGAACTTCTATCGCACAAGACACACAGGAATTTTCCTTCCCTCATAATAATGTCAGTCAGTAAATTTGACACGGAATCTCATTCTCAACTAAACGCCAATCTCATCAGATATTCTGAATCTCCATGCGTAGTATCAGATATTTATTTTATTTAATTGATGGAGCCCAGTCCCACCTTCCATTACTAAGGATGGGCATTGGTTAATAAGCAATGGAGTCAAATCTATACAAGGAATCTCTGTGACGCCGCCAATCCTGTCCGCATGCACCTGATCAAATTTGTAAGGCTACTCTTTTTTGGGAAACTTTCAAAGACGTTCTATTTAAATATTAAAAGGCTCGCCGACGTTAGATTGTCAATGATAATGTTATAAATTAAAAAAAAAATGGTTGGTTTTTAGATTGTCAATGATAATGTTATAATGTTTTTAAAAAAATTGGTTGGTTTTATATTAAATCTAGACTGTTTTTCTAACTTATTGGTATTCAGAATATTAGTTTAAGTTGATATCTCCTCTCTTATATTGCACCTTTAAGAAAATTGAACGTGGATGAATGGTAAATGGTAAATGGTAAATCAAGGAACATACCATCAACATCACCAATTGTGCCCAACGGATTGAGCTACAACCTTCTTAGTTTTTCTAAATATAACTGTATTTAATAGGCTAAGAGACACCATAAATAGGTACATTTAATAAATTTTAAAAACCATATATTTTGCATGCATTAATTTTGATAGACTGTTAAAACCTTGAAACCTATTAATTTGGATTCTTTTAACACTGAAGTTCTTCAACACTTTAGCTCTTTATTGGACTTACTTAATGACTTTCATATTTGCCAAGGCGAGAGAGATGAAGAGATTTTTGGTTCTCCTCAATCTCGGCCAATTGGATGAATTTCCTTGGTCTCAAGTTTGGAATAAAGATCTTATTTCAAAAATTGACCCTTTTTTTTGGATTGCTTGTCAAGATAAAATTCTCATCCAAGTCAATTTAATGAGAAGATGACTTGCTCTATAATAGATGTGCTCTTTGTGAAAGGGACATTGAAATGGTTGTTCACTTCTTGGTGGATTATCCCTCTGCATGGAATACTTTTAATTCTATCTTAAGTAAATTCTTGATTTGTTGGGTTCAACCTTTCTCTTTCTTGGATCATGTTCTATAGTGATCATCTCCTTTTCTTAATGCCTAATTGAAGATCATTTGGAAGTTATCTCTTCCACATATTTGTTGGGGCCTATGGTTGGAGAGATTCTAAAAATTTTAAGGGCAAAAAGAAAAACATACTTGTAGAGTGGGAGCTAAGATTGCTAGTGCAATTATCTATGTTAAGGAATAAGAAAAATGAAAATAGTGAGAAATTGCTGGGGTTTGAGTCCAAGATAGCTGCTAATTGGAGTTTGGAAGTCAACAAAGGTAAAACAAAGGAAAGCAAGAATCTAGAGAGAAACCTAATCAATTGGCTAAAAAGATGAAGATTTCATGCCTTTCCATTGAGGGGGATTCCCTACACATCATCAGATGCCTTTAAAAATAAAGGCCCCCAAGTTAGACCACCAAAAACATTATTTTAGATGCTCTTGAATCTATCAAGGCCTTAGTGAAGATACAATTTACCATCTTTATAGAGAGGGTACCTAGGTGTTGATTGGTTTGCTAATAAAAGCATTTCAAGGCTAAGGTTTGAAAAATGGTTTGAGAAGAAGTCTATGCCTATTGACATTGTTTAGTGTTTGAAAGATGATGCCAAGGTGTAATCCTATCCCTCTAGTTTTTTTTCTTATTTCTAATCTTCAGTGGTGTCAAATGGCTATAGAATCCACCTTCCTTTAAGTGTCCAATTATTTCTCCCCCAGGTGGTGATAAAAGTTTTAATATACAGAGATTTATCTAGTTCACTTGCTTATTTTATTTTATTTTTATTTTATTGTATTCACAATGCCTAGTCCCACCTTCCTCTGTCCAATACTAAGCTAAGGATAAGCATTAGTTAATAAGATATATTCTAAATAAAATAGAGTCAAATCTATATAAAGAAACTTTGTAACATCAACCAACCTATCCCCATACATTTATTGATAAAATTTGTAAGGATAATTTTTTTAAAATTATATAATACAATAAAAATAGTTAATAATTAATATATTATATTATACTAATGTCTCTAGCATCTTTTAAATTATGCTCAAATTTAAAAATATTTTATATTTAGTGATTCAAAGTTGAGATGATACATCTATGGAATTGTAGATTAGAGCTTGTTATATAAAAATATTTATTTATTTATTATGGGATACTATTGTCTTAACATTTTAGCATTAAATTGTCTAGCAATTTGTTCAAATATAAAAATTAATCACATTTTGTAAATTTGATCTAAAGTTGATGTTTTATTTGCATTTTTTTTTAAATATAGTTGGTTTGTGGCATGTTGATTGATCCATGTTAATTTTTCTAGTAGGTTTCTTTTATTTTTTGATTAAAAAAATGAAGAAAAAGATAAAACCAATCAAATACCATGTAAAAAAAAATTAAACTATTTTCTAATGTTTATATGTATGCATATTATGCACAACTTGGCTAGCAACTAGCTCATCAAATAAATGTTGTGTGACCAACTCATGAAATTAATGTTTTTGTTTAAGTTTTTTTTAATTAAAAAAAGGAAGAGCCAATCAAATTACATGTAGCAAAAAATTACAGTGTTTTCTAGTGTTTATGTATGCATATTGTACACAACTTGGTTGACATCTAGCTCAAGAAATAATTGTTGTGTCAATATCTCATGAAATTAATCGTTATGTTTAAGTTCTCCTTCGTATCATATGTGTCATAGTTTTCACTTCCCTAGTAGACATGAATACAAAATGTGGAGGCATGCAAGAGACTCAAATGACACATGGGAGGCTAGAATTGTGAGCAGAAGATGCAATTTCTCCAAGCTCTATGATTGTCTCAACAAGTATTTGTGTTTAATTTTTGTTTGAGTCCATGGTATTTAGCCCTATGTGAGATAAATTATTTGGTGTGTATTTATGGATGTTCTTTTTTGTTTTGTGCATGGTTGTTTTGGACAATAAATTTTATTTTTTATGGTGCATGAGTTGTGGTTGGTGTTGAGGGCAAGTATGGGGCTTTGCATGATAAAGATTTGATGGTTTATTGTCATTTTATACAATTGTTCTTTCCACTTCCCTATTACAAATAATTTTTTCTGGGTGTGTGTTGAGCAAAAGATGCATTTTCTTTAAGCTCTATGATTGTTCCAATAGGTATTTGTGTTTAATTTTCATTTTAGTCCTTGTTTTTTAGCTATGTGTGATAGAGGTTTTCCTATGCCTATTTATGGTTATTTTCTCTATTTTTTGTAGAAGGCAATGTTGGTCTAGAGTGCAAATTTTGTTTTCTTATGGTGCAAGAATCATGGATGGTCTGGAGGGCAAGTTTGGGGCTTTACATAGTGAGGGTTTGAAGATTTATTGTCATTTTATATAATTGTTATTTCCATGTTATTGTTGCAAACAATATTCTTGGGTCTGTGTTTTTGAATAGCTCTCTATTCTTTTTTTTTTCATTGTTGAGGACTATAGGAAAATCAAAGGATTTTTTTCAAAGATGGGTCTTAATCATTACTTTTACATCTTTATATGCTCTCAAAATTGGAACTAAATTATATGTATATAGAGAATGTTTGAAATTTATTTGTCATTTTATACAGTTGTTCTTTCCATGTCATTGTTGTAAATGTATTTTTTTTCTAGGTGTGTGTTTGTCATGCATAGATAATATATACTTGTTGAGTATATTGATGGTTGGGGAAAACTAAAGAATGCCAAATATTAATTTAATGTATTAGAGGAGGAGGTTGTTGTTGAGGTGGCCAATAGAACTATTGTCCAAATGCTCAATGATAGGTTGAGGAAAAATTAATTGTAGTGAGTTAATTAATCTATTTTTTGGACTTTGGTAGCTTGTTGCCTCAATCTTACATTAGAGGATTGAGAAATAGTGGATTAGGTAAAACTTGATGTGGTAATTAGAAGAAACCAATGTCAATACAATTACAACCAAGGTTTGGATCCTCAAATTGATAATAAAGAAATAAATATATTCAATTATTTATGCATCTAATGTTATAGAACATAACATTAAAAATATATATTTATATATTTATTGGTTTTGATATTTAACTTTATAAACTCTAAACTAGAGATGGAACTAGGCATTATGGTAGCCTATGTGGACATCTCTTATCTATCTAGAACATTAGCATATAAATCTAATTAAGCATATGGAAAACCAAATCTATTGCCTACTTACAATTCCTACATGTCAATGACTTGAATCATGTTCCATTAAAACACAAACTAACTCAACTCTACTTTATAATAAAATGAAGCCTTGATGTACATAGTTTCCAAGTACATGATTGTGACTTGCATAGTATACCACTTAATACACTAGAGTGTACAATTGACTCCACTCTACTATGTCATACAATAGTATTATAAGGTAGTAAATTTCAAAATAGAAGGTAAAGTAAATGCGATAGGAATGGGATTGAAGAGGCTATCACTAAAGGTTTAATCAATATAAAAGTAACTAACATACTAGAAAACTCGTAAATAGTTAGAAAAGTTACTAAAAACAAGTAATGACTTATTTAAAATGCCAACCAAAGATATTAAAACATTTTTTCTGCATTATTTTCACTAATATCAAAGTCTCTAGAGAGGAAGCCATTGTCTATTGTTCCTCTTTCAAAAAACATCCTAGTCAAAAATGCTAGATGATCTATGCTATGGGCATCCAAGCAATTCTACTTTGATGACCAAGAGACTTGAACTTAGTAAAGGTGCACTCACTTCAATTTAATTTACAATATTTTGACTCTTTTCATTACCTTTAAAATTGTAAAGAACTATGTATGTGTGAAACCAATTATAAAGAATCTTTAAGCCTCAATCATTAGTGCTATTGAAAAGTGTAACTTGCAATTGCAACAAAATTAATGAAATTTTTAAAACATCTAAACAACAAAATAAATAAAATTTTGAGAGCATTTAAAACATTTTCAATAATAAATGAGAAGCATATAATCCTAGTGAATATTAGGGCCACCAAAAATGTCAATCCCCAAGGTTTGATACGTCAAAAAAAATATTAAAATAAGAAAATATATTCATTTTTTCAAAGATGGGGAAAAGGAAACAAGAAAACTAAACATATATGAGAGTCTTATTTTATTCTTCAAGCTATCATGCAAATATTTTATCATTTTCAAGATTGGTAGTTCAATGGTTTTATGCATGTTTAAGTTAATATTTTTAGCAATCCCAAAAATAAATTGCCATCATCAACTTAATGCAAGCTACTCTTTGGAAGCCTTAATACTTTTATGGCTTTGCATGTTGTTAGAAGTGGGACCGTAGTGTATGTATATAAAGCATGTGTGTGTAAGTATGTATGTATATACATACATATATGTGCATGTATAGGTATGTATGTATATATCTATATATAGGTATGTATACATACATATAAACATACATACTTATGCATGCACATATATGTGTGTGTGTGTGTATATATTTGATGTATACACATTCAGCTTGTTCATACATATGTATGAGATGAATTGATGAAATTGCAAGAAAAAGATGCATTTTCTTCAAGCTCTATGGTTGTACTAACCAGTATTTGTACTTAATTTTTCTTTGAATTCATGTGGTTTAGCTCTATGTGAGAGAGATTTTGTTGTGTATGGTTATGGGTTTTTTTCTTTTGTTCATTTTTTTAATCCAATGATTGTACCAAGAGATATGAAGTAAATGAGGGACTCAAACAACAATTAAACAAAAATACCTATGGGTACAATCATAGAGCTTGAAAAAAATATATCCTCTATTTGTAATTCTAGCCTCTTGCATTCTATTTGAGCCTACTTCATGCCTCCATAGAAATGGTTACTTTATTATTTGAACTACTATATATATAGTAGTCTTATCTTATTCTTCAAGTTGTCCTACAAATTTTATCATTTAAAAGACTCGTAGTTCAATGGTTTGTGCATGTTTTACTTAATATTTTTATAAATTCCAAAATCAAATTTCTATTATCAACTTAATGCAAGCTACTCTTTGGAAGCCTTAATTCTTTTATGGCTTTGCATGTTGTCAAAAGTGGGATTGTATTGTATGGATATAGAGCATGTGTGTGTGTGTGTGTGTGTGTGTGTGTGTGTGTGTGTGTGTGTGTGTGTTCGTGTGTGTGTGTGTACATACATATATACATTTGTGTGTGATGTATGCACATTTAGTGTGTCTATACATATGTATGAGATAAGTTGATGAAATTGTGAGCAAAAGATGCATTTTTTTCAAGCTCTATGGTTGTACTAAGAAGTATTTGTACTTAATTTTTGTTTGAGTCCATAGGTTTTAGCTCTATGTGAGAGATTTTGTTTTGTATGGTTATATTTTTTGGTTTGTGTATTTTTTTCAAACTTTCAATGATTGTACTAAGAGATATGAAGTAAATGAGGGACTCAAATGACAATTAAACACAAATCCCTATTGGTTCAATCATAGATAATGCAGAAAATATATCTTCTATTTGTAATTATAGCCTTTTGCATGTCATTTGAGCCTACTTCATGCCTCCATAGTAATGGTTACTTTATTATTTGAATTGCTACTTGAATTTTTCATGCACTTGTAAAATTAGCAGTTCAATAGTTTATGCATGTTTGATTTAATATTTTTAGCAATACCATAAACAAGTTTCCTTTATCAACTAGAAGTGGGCTATTATTTGGAAGCTTCGGTACTTTTATGTCCTTGCATGTTGTCAAAAGTGGGACTGTATTGTATGTATATGCATATGTACATATATAATAGATATACTTGTGATGTATATACATATGTATGAGATTAAAGTAATGAAATTGAAAGAAGAAGATGCATTTTCTTGAACCTCTATGATTGTACTAACAAGTATTTGTGTTTAATTTTTGTTTGAGTGCATGTTTTTCATCTCTATGTGAGAGGTTTTCTTGTGTTTATTTATGGTTTCTTTTATTTTATATGAAGAGACATGGTTGATCTAGAGGGCAAGTTTGGGTCTTTGTATAGTGAGGATTTGAAGGTTTACTATCATTCACTCCTTGACCTCAATTACAAGGCATGTAAACTATTTGAAAAATTAATGTGTAAAATAAATGTGTTCTAATGGAATGCCATGGTTGTAACATATGTTCAACATGGACTTGGTGGAATTTAGTCAAGATGCAGTGCAAAATTCTATGTTTAATAATTCATAAATTAATGTACAAATATATACATAAGTATATATAGATATGTATCATATGGGTATATATGTTCATATAGAAATTTGAGCAACTTTAAGCAATTCTTGTGTGTGTGTGTGTGTGTGTGTGTGCACATAGATATATTTATGATATAAGAGTCTTATTTTATTTTTCAACTTGTGACCCAATATTTATCTCATTTGCAAGATAGGCAATTGAATTTTATGGGGAAGCTATTACTTTATTATTTGAATAGTTGCATAATTATTTAATGTACTTGCAACACTAGTAGTTCAAGAGTCTATGCATTTTCCAATTGATTTTTTATGAAGCCTAGAAAAAAATTGTCATTAGCAACTTGCTACAAGTTGTTCTTTGATAATGGAACCCTCAAAGCCTCCTATAGAAAAGTATTTGAGTAAATCCATCACAAACACCGAAATACAACTTGTCTCTTTTCAAAGCCTTTAGCTACAATTAAAATTTAAAATTTCATCTATAAATTTGTAGCACCTCTAATCATCTTCTAAGCACCTCTTTATATGAATATGTCCATTCATCTTTTGTGTCCAAATCTTCACTATGCTCTTATATAATGTGGTTTTTTAGTGGTTTACATTTGGATGTTATGAGATTGCAGAGCATACAACAACAACTCCTCAATTCCCTTGCTTTGAATCCATTATTTTTAACTTTTCTTCTCTTTTTATGCTTCTAATTCAAGGATTTTGCAATTTTTTGTATTTTGCTTTTCTATAAATCTATCTATTTATGCCATGTATATTTCTATGTTGTGAAGAAACAAAATGTTTGACAACAATAGCACCTCAAATGCATTAGTTTTGATCCATTGATTTTCTCTTGTAAATCCCTTTTGGCTCTCACTTCATCATATTGAATTCCATCTTTTGTAGTTTTCTTTACTTCTATTTCAAATTCATTGGTTTCCTCTTATGTTTCATTGGTATCATTTTCTATTTACAATACATAAGCATGAGATTAATATGAACTTTGGGGAAATGTATAGCCTACCATGGAAAGAACTATTGCGCAAAATGTCAGTAAAACTTTTAGCCCTCAAAATTTAGCAAAGAAGTGTAAATATTTACTAAAATAGATAGTTTAAAGAAAGTGGTCCATGTTTTGTGATATTTGAGTTTTTGATGTTCAACTCTATGTGAGAGAGCTCTTTGGGTGTCTATTTCTAGTTGTTTTCTTATGCAATCATTTTCCTTTTTTTTACAAACCTGACAAATACAAATCATATGAAGTTGCAAACTGTAACATCAGAAAATGTCCCCTTGGGAGATTTTCCCTCATAAGGTTTAGCTCCTGGGTCTTTAGTGTGCATTTAGGACATATTACATCATATTTCAACACTCTGATGAGAAAACCCCTAAGTGTCTTGGTAAATGGGACCTAGGAGGACCCCTTGAGCTGGACCCTGCCCAAAATAGGGAGGGAGGACTTGGGCGCCTATGCCCTAGTCCTGCCTATTTTTGGGTAGTCCCAATTTTTAGGTGTCGGCTTGTGACCATTACTTGGGTCTTATGCCGACACGGTAAGTTTGAATTTACGAAATCTTGGCAGGAGTGTTTGTAGTTGCATATAAAAGCATGTTTAGGCATTCATTTGTAAACTAGATTTCAATTAGATGGCAATTGTGATGTTCAAGTTTTCTCAAGGTGATTCAAAGCTTTCATTGTGTTGCAAAAGCATATTTGTGTGGTTTATATGTTTGTGTTTGTAGATTCAAGCATCCATTTCATCATGGAATGAGGAGCATCTTCCTCCCATGATATCTTCACTACAAGGTGACATTATATTATGTTTTTATCATCATTTCCTTCAGTTTTTGCCTCTGCCTCAGAAGGGTACGCACTCTCTATCTGACAACGATGTTCAAAGACTTAAGTTTCCTTTGGGGTTTGACTAAGCAAGCCTCTAAACACCACAACCCCCTCCCAAAGTTTTCATGGTTGCAGGTTTCAAGTTGCGGAGCTGGGAAAAGTGAAGTTGCAGGAAGGCATCTTGAAGTGTTAGAATTGCAGAACAAAAGGAACAATAGCACCTTGGACTTGGACACCCACTCATTAGTCCTCCAACTTTCGTGATGGGAAAATCTCCAGGACAACAGGGAAGAGTTGCAGACTAATTTTCCAAATCTAGACAAAAAGCAAGGCATTGGACTTGGGTGCCCGCTCTTTTGACCCTGACTTCTCCACCTCAAAACCCCAAAAATAGTTACTCTATGATTTGATATTTTTCTTCCCTCTACAAGAGCTTTTTCATTTATTCGTCAGTTTATTGTCGTATTTGCAAAATTAGGGTTTTAATGGTCAATAAAGCATAAGAGAAGGAAAATTGATAATTAAACATCCTAATCCAAGCTTCCCTACATCTCACAATGACCTAGGGTATGATAGTGCCTGGCCACTTGACCCTAGATCCTTGAATGTATAGGGTGAAAGGAGGATTCAAACATCTAAACACTTAAACATAAACAATCTCAATTTTTACCCTAATCATTTTGGTGAACCCGTGTCTTTGGACTTAAATTGCAACTTTCTGAGTGTATGTCTTCAGATTTAGATTGATTTCATTCATACATATAGTCTTTCATCTTATTGCATTGACAAAATTACAAAAAATTTGAAAAATTTATAAAAATTTGAAAACCCTAGCTTGCATTTTCATATAGATTACTAAATTGCATCATTTCTTTCTAAATTTCCCTAATTCATGATGTTTGCATCAGATCTGATATAAACTACATAAAAACACAAAAATTCAATAATCTGCATTGCATTTTCATCATTAATTCGCTAGGCTTTTGTAGAAATTTTGACAATTTTCATATAACCTAGTAATTCCAAAATCTAGGGTTAGTAGGCAAAATCTTATTTCAGATTTTTCTACTGATTTTAGAAGCTCATTAAAATTATAATTTGGATTTAGTCTTACATTTTAGTGTAAATTTGCATTTAGATTTAAATATCTGCATTTTTGCATAGAAAATTTCAACAAAAAACTAGCAATTTTCATGCATTTTCATTAGATTTGCATTGGCATTTTGCATATTAGGGCTTGAAAATAATTTTCAGATATAATATTAATTCATTTTCATCATAAATCAGATTTCAAAACATTCACATAACATTTTGTGTCAACATCTCAAACCTAGGGCTTCAAAAACAACGATTTTCACTAAATTTAGCCATATCCACTCTATAAACTGGCACCATAGGCGTGTTGTGAAGAGTATTTTTTCATTAATTGGATGCTATCAGGGTAATAATTTTCTGCCCCTCCTAAAAATATTCACAACACCCTTTTAACAGGCTCTTGTATTGAAAATTCAGTGAAAAACTAAATATTTTGGCTATTTTTGCCCTAGGGTTTGGCCTAGTTTGTACTCTAAGCATGTTGTGACAAATTTTATGGATTGAGGTGACTGATATCATTGATTTTATTTGATTCACCTCCTAAAATTCATTACAACACCCCTTTTTCTAGGTCTTGGAATTGAAAAACCGTGAAAAATAGTCTATTTTTGCTATATTTTCACTAGGGTTTTACCTTAACTGGAATTAAAAGCATGTTGTGTTGGGTATTTTGGCACCAAGTGGCTGTTATTATTGATATTATTTTCTTTCCATCATCACTTTCCTCACAACACCTTTGTTATGCTCTTTTACATTAATTTTTGGTGAAAAAAGTGCCTATTCTGACATATTTTCACTATAGTTTGACTTGGCATTATCTTGGATTGGCATCAAGAGTGTGTTGTGAAGGATCATATTGTTGTTTTGGACTGATATCAAACATATAACTTTCTGCCCCTGATCAAAATCCTTACAATACCCTTTGTCTCACCTATTTGCTTTGAAAAAGTACAACAAATTAAGCATTTTAGGCTAGTTTTGGCATATCGTTTTGCACTTGCCCTTGATACACCTTTTGGAAAAACTTTCAAATCTGATTTTGCATTGATGAGATCATATAAACATGGCCTCTCAATGCTCCTTGGAATCCCTATATGAATATATTTCAAAATTTGAAAATCTTCACAAATTCATTAGTAAACATCCTTATGTCATGCCCTATATACAAGCCATGTATCACAAGGATATATTGACCTGTCATCTTCTTTCGAGATCCTTGATTATGTATCTAATCTTAACAATTTCATATCTCTCATCAATACATACCCTTGGGTAATAGAAGAATTGATAAAGCACACTTTGGATGAAGAGCATGACATTTCTCATAATAGTTTGGGATTAATAGCTCAAACATAAGGTGATAATATTGACAATGATCATGAGAGTGATAATGAATTCACAAGCTACTTTACTGATCCTATAATTGAACATTCAGTCAACTCAGATGAAAAGACAAGGGTTAGCTCTAGTAATTCAAACAACCCTCCTAACCAAAATGTAGCATTAAGGGATGACATTCTAACAATGCAACACTGCTTTGATTATCTTGAACTATTTGGTGTGCTTGAGGTGGCTAAGGAACAATCTCATAGACCACCTAGTCCACTAAGAAATGATGTTGAGGTCCATCCTCCAATATCCCTTCAGGGATTGAAAAATAATCAAAATACATTTGATAGACAAATGGAGCAACCTGTACCTCTTTCTAGCATTCAGATTTGGGAGAATGATGACCTCCTTTATGATGAGACTTAGCATGAAGACCCTATAGGTAATTATCACTAACCCTTTATATCTCTCATGATGTGCTTCCCCCATGATGTGTTATGTGTTGTTTAGGCCTCTGAGGATGACCTCAAATTCTCTTGTAAGGTCTGAGATACCAGGAGACCACCTCTATTGTGACCTTCTATTTATATCATCATTCTTCTAAATTGCCTCTCTCTCTGATTTCATTGTTGTGTGTTGTGTCTTATGGACATAGCATTGTGGTTGGTGAATTGGGAGCACCCTCCTATGTGACTGTCACTAAGACACTTGTTTCTCCTCTCTTATTTATTGTTTCCCTTCCTCTAGTGTTTCCATCTAGCAGGCAGATGACGACAAACATTTATACTGATGTGGACCTAGTGTCCCTTTCGAGAGCAATCAAAAAATGGACTTAGTTCCTAATATGATGATGGGGTTGTATATTTTATCTGACTCTTGGCTAGTGGAAGCACTCGTACTTTCTGCGTAGTGAATTTGATGATGTTTCTATCACATTTACAAACCTTAACAATACTGCTACTCTGTGCACCTTTGTTTGTCTATGAATCTAGCCTCGATGGTGCTCGATTCGGATAGCTTCATGATATAGCCCCACGGTTATCCTCGAACTCTGAATTCATAGTATAACCTTGGTTCTTTGTGTGGTTAATCATATGCATTGATGTTGTTGTTTTTGTAGACACTAACATGTTTCTTGTAGGGATTTATTTGTGGGAGCATTTGGCGATCGTGAAGTACATGTCACCTCTAGGGGCATGGGCTTTGCAAAAGTCTGTGTTCCCTTGTGTGTTTTCTTCCTACCTTAATGTGCTTGATATCAATGCATGATATCAACCACCTTAAGGTGGGGGAATATATAAGGTAAGCTATCTATTATAGATGTTATCAATGTGCTTGTCCTCAAGTGCAGACTAGTGCGATGAGTACTTCTTGCATCCTGATTTTGTTTGCAATCAACCAATCTATCTTGAAATCTATAGCATATACCTCCTTTTCACTGTAAGGTGTCTATGATGTGAGTGGGGTTGTATACTTTTGAGATCATATCTCCTTTTCACCATAAGGCATCTTTGTGATGTGGGTGGGGTTCTATGCCATGCTTCCTTTTCACTGTAAGGTGTCTCCGTGACGCAGGTGGGGTTGCATTTTCAAAAGTCCTCTACATATGCGGGGAGTGGTTCTATGACTAACTCAACCCTTAAGCGTGTCTTCAGTGATTGTTGTGGTGAAGCCCAATCATCGGTGTGTGCCTGTAATGTGCCTGAGATGGTGTTGAGCCTAGAAATAGGAACACTCCATCACTTGTCTGCCGTGTTTTCTCCATGTCTTCAAAGTGTGTGTTTGGCATGCTTTCTTTATTTGGTGAGTATGTTGCCCCATATGCAGTCTACATTTTGTGAGGTTTTGCATGTCTTGTGTGTGTGTTGCCCCATATATACAAACACCTGCATGATGAGTGAATCATGTATTATGGGAGGTTTGTTTACTTTCTAGTACTTGCATCTGCATTTCATATATATAAGAAAAAGAAAAGAAAAGATATCATTTCTATCTTCCATGCATTAATGTGTCTTCTATGCATTGACTGTCTTCTCCATGTTCTACGTGACTGTAACTGTCTTCTCCATGTTTTGCGTGCATGTCATTGTTTTCAATGTGTCTGGCGTGTCTTCTCTGTGCTTGGTGTGTTTGCTGTGTTTGTTGACCATACTTTAATGCATGTATTGGCCTCACATTTATACATACATTAAACTGGGGGCTAAATGTAACATTAGAAAATGTCCCCTTGGGGGTATTTCCCTCATAAGGTTTAGCTCCTGAGTCTTTAGTGTGCATTTAGGACATATTACATCATATTTCAACACCCCAATGAGAAAATCCCTAAGTGTCTTGGTAAATGGGACCTAGGAGGACCCCTTGAGCTTGACCCTGCCCAAAATAAGGAGGGAGGACTTGGGTGCCCACACCCTATTCCTACCCTATTTTAGGGCAGTCCCAATTTTTGGGTGTCGGCTTGTGACCGTTACTTGGGTCTTATGCCGACACGGTAAGTTTGAATTTATGAAATCTTGGCGAGAGTGTTTGTAGTTGCATATAAAAGCATGTTTAGGCATTCATTTGTAAACTAGATTTCAATTAGATGACAATTGTGATGTTCAAGTGTTCTCAAGGTGATTCAAGGCTTCCATTGTGTTGCAAGAGCAGATTTGTGTGGTTTATGTGTTTGTGTTTGCATATTTGAGCATCCATTTTATCATGGAATGAAGAGCATCTTCCTCCCATGATACTTTCACTACAAGGTGACATTATGTTGTGTTTTCATCATCATTTCCTTTGGTTTTTGCCTCTGTCTCACAAGGGCATGCACTCTCTATCTAACAATGGTGTTCAGAGACTTAAGTGTCCTCCGGGGCTTGACTGAGGCAAGCCTCTAAACACCACAACCCCCTCCCAAAGTTTTCATGGTTGCAGGTTACAGGTTGCGGAGCTAGGAAAAGTGAAGTTGTACGAAGGCATATTCAAGTGTCAAAATTATAGAACAGAAGGAAAAACAACACCCTAGACTTGGGTGCTCGCTCATTAGTCCTCCAACTTTCGTGACGGGAAAATCTTCAGGACAACAGGGAAGAGTTGCAGACTGAGTTTCCAAATCCAAATAAAAAGCAAGGCATTGGACTTGGGTGCCCGCTCTTTTGTCCCTGACTTCTTTGCCTCAGAACCCTGAAAATAGGTATTCTATGATTTGTCAGTTTATTGCCGTATTTGCAAAATTAGGGTTTTAATGGTCAATTAAGCATAAGAGAAGGAAAATTGATAATTAAACACCCTAATCCAAGCTTCCCTACATCTCACAGTGACCTAGGGTATGATAGTGCCTAGCCACTCGACCCTAGATCCTTGAATGTGTAGGGTGAAAGGAGAATTCAAATATCTAAACACTTAACCGTAAACAATCTCAATTTTTACCCTAAACACAAACTTGTAGTGAAAATAAAGTATAGTTCTAAGTGCTTCCAAGTAGAACATGATGAGCATTAGAATGTAAAGAGAATTAAAAAAATCTTTCTAAACTTTGCACTAAATGTCATTATTTTCCTAGTAAATGGTGCAAGCAAAAAATGCTTGTAAAACTGTTTATTTTTTCTAATCTTGTTTTTTTAGTTATGTCAGTTACATTTTATTTGTGGGAATTAAGAGTGCAAAGTTGTTTTTCTACTCAAAGAAGAAATTTAGTGTGGATTTTATAAATCATATTATGGTTAGGTTTCTTGGTGCTCTAATTCTTGTCTTATTGTGGTTGGAGGTGTGCTTGGTTTGGAGCATGGACTTGCACCTTTACATGCTAAGGTTTGGGTAGTCTTGTTAAGTATAGATTTTAGCTATACCTATTATAGTTTGTTTGTGGAAGTTAAGAGTCAAAAGTTGTTTTACTATTCAAAGAAGGCATTTAGCGTGGAGTTTATAAAGTAGATTGTGGTTAGATTTATTGGTGCTATAATGTTCACCTTGATGTGGTTGGCAGTGGTTAGAGGTGTGATTGGTTTGGAGCATGGAACTATGCATCTACATGCTATGGTTTTGATGGGGTTGTAGATATTTACATTTGTTGTCCAAGAAAGTAAATGAGGGTTTTCCTCTTTGCTATTTTCTAGTTATGTGAGACATTACTCATTTTTTTAGAGATAAAGTTAGGAGCTATTTGACTTGAATTTCATATGAGAAGTAAAAATAAAAAATTTTATATATTAGGTCCTTTACAAATATAGCTAAACAACATGTACTAAAAAAAAAATTAAACACAATCTTATTGATGCAATGGAAGGTGATATTATCTCTCCATGGACTCAATCTAACCACTTGAGAAAGTTTGACAAGACAAATTTTAGGTCTTCCTTCACAACTGTCCCTAACTCCTTGTAGCCCTATTTTAGGGGTTTTTCGAGCATAACTTTCAGAATACACCTCAAACCCACATCAGGGTTAGTTTTTGAGATACCCATTATCAATTTATTAAATATATCAATAATTGAGACAAGGTTATTTTGGAACACCTCAGCCAAAAAATGACTGTCCCTGTTTTGCGACTAGGCCAATTAGCCCACTTTTCCAAAGCAAGTACTCAAAATATTTAGCCCAAACTTCTCCCACCTACTCTATCACTCTTTTTAGGTTTCCAATAGACCAAATCAACAATTTTTAAGCATGGGAAAGTCTTCTACATCACCAAACCACCATACCCTTACTCTAGGCTTGTTTTAGGCTAGTTTTCATGAGGGTTTATTGGTTTTGCACCTTCCACAACTTGCCACACTTTCCTAATGGCTCAAAAATATTGTTTTGGTTCTGCACATGCTTCCCAAACTCTCCTTTAGCTTTCAGCAACTCAGTTTCATCAAACTCACACTCAAAACCACCTTTTTCAAGTCAAATTCATGCAAAAACTACTTGGGGCAGCCTCCAAAACCCCATCAAAACTCCTTCTCTACTCTTGGTTAACTCATGGACATCTTAACCTACTCTAATCCACCCATTCCACCAATTCACAGTAACAACAACTAGTGGAATCGGTGTTTGTTCATTGTGAAAACTTATAAACCCTCAAAACATGGTATACACAGGCCATAATAGAAAAAATGTTTCAAACTTCCATCAAATTTGTTATAAAGAGCTCAAACCAAGTTTAATTTGATGTTAACTCAATCCACTATCAATTTCATTAGCTTTTAGAACACTATGCCACTGTACAGAATCATACCAAGCTAGAAAAGGTAGAAAAACATAGAAATTTCAGTCAAAACAGGGTATTTTCATTAGTTTTTCCTTCAAAAACCACTTCCCCCTGCTTTACCATGAGTTCTTCCACATATGTACACATTTTCCCTCCAAAAACAATGACTTCCAACTGACTTTTGAACTTATGACCTTTAGTATTCCACTTATGATGCATTTTTGCCTTTTTACATAGTAAATTTTGACAATATTACAAAGATATGACTCCTTCACTCAAAATGGACCCCTATTACATGCTAAGTGGTCTATTAATACCTTATTCACTTTAACACATGACTATACACATCACAACCTAACAAAAAGACTTATTTACAAAACTTGAATACTTGATTATCATGGTGCCCCTGCACCATACAACCATCCTTAAAGTCTTTCCAAGTCTCTTGGAAATGAATCTCTGTCTGCTCCATCTTGTGCTTTATATCACCTTGCTCTTCCTCTGATCTCTTTCTCTTCCTCTGTAGCATACTCTATTGTCTTGCACCTTTATCTTTGTAACTGGACTCCTTAACAACTACCTTTGCCCTCTTTTACCTTGACTATCCTGTCTCATATCTCTTTACTCTTCTTCTTCACATGACTGCCTTTTTTTCTTCTTTACCTTCTGTAAACACACTTTTCCTAATCTTAGGTCGTCCAACCTCTTTATCACACTTTAACTTACTCTCTTGTCCTTGATTTGCCTTCACCTTTTCTTGCTCTTCCATGTTTAGTTTTCCTCTCTCAATGGCCTCTGCCCTATCAGACCTCTTAACCACTGTATTCTCAGTAATGGTCTGCCTTTTCATGTCCTTGACAATTATAAGACAGTGTACTATCCCAATCTCTATTCCAGCTTGCTTCTTTAATGCTTTCTCTACAAATTCTACCCGAGACACTTTAATTTCACTCTCTTTATCATTCCTCATAGCTATGGTAGCCTGCAAACCCTTTGTCTTCTCTTTCCCTGACCTAGAAGTGGTTGCATTTGTGTTGTTTCCTCCTTGCCTCTCTTCATAAAACCTCTCAACCTCCTCCTTACCAAAGGTAATGACCTTGGTTGTTTTACTTGGTTCCTTTCCATCCTCCTGCAATGGAGTTAGCCAATTGACACCATCCTTCAAGATCCTATATGTGTTAGTTCTCCCATCATACATTGAGTGCCTATCAAATTGCCATGGTCTCTTAAGGAGTAAATGGCAACAACTCATTGGTAAGATATCACAAAGCACTTTATCCCTATATGCACCAATTTGAAATTCAACAAATGCTTGTTCCCTAACAAGAATACATTGATCATAACTCACCCATGAAGCTTTGTATGGTGTTTCCATAGGGATCCTTTCTAGCTGCAACTTATCAACCATTTCACAAGACACTAGATTATCTATAGACCCTGAATCAATCACCCTTTTACACACCTTACCTTTACACTTGTAGGTTGTCTTGAACAATTTCCTCCTTTGAACCATCTCCTCCTCCTTGGGTGCTTGAAACAAGGTTATTCTCACCATCAAATTCTCTCCAACTTCAGGTGTAGCATGTAGGGTATTTGAACTTGAACTCTCACATTTATCCTCTTGTACAATTTGAGCTCTCCTTACATTCTTTCTTTCTCCACCACTTGATGAAGCACCAAACCTTTCAGGACATTTCTAACAAGGGTGACCATACTCATTACAACTGTAGCATCTTCCTGAGAACGTGTTTACACTCCTACCACCTCCAAATCTACCTCTTGATCCCCTAAATCCACCTCTAATGTCTGCCAATGATTCTTGTCCCTTTTGTGCATCACCTTGACCTTCATTCGTTTGTCTTGAAGAGGAATATGTACCTCTACCCCTTGAAGTGATGCCTCTGCCTCTTACTGATTTTTCTTGTCTCCTTTTACCCTTTTCTTCTACCCTTATTGCCATCTGATAGCATTCCTCTAGGGTCTTTGGATTATGCATAATTATCTCATCTTGGATGTTAAATCTCAGTCCACTAAGGTACTTGGCCACTTTCTCAACATCATCTACCATACGTCCATCCCTTATGCTAAATCTATAGAACTCATTAGTGTATATTTTCACATCCATTTCCCCCTGCTTTAAATCTTGAATTCTCTTTGACATTTGAATAGCATAATCTTTTGGCAAAAATTTTCCTTTTATCTTAGCTACCATCCTATCCCATGAAACAATTTTAGACTTACCTTTTCTTCTCCTCTTAGCTTACTCATAGTCCCACCAAACTAATATATGCCCTTTCAATTTAGTTTTTGCAATCTTCACCTTCTCCTCATTAGGTACATCCTCGCATTCAAAGAAATTATCTAGAGCAGCAATCCAATCTAACAATGCTTCTTCATCTAAAATACCATCATGCATTGGCAAATCAACTTTTACCTTGTGCTTGTTTCCCTTTACTGCCTTTAGTAACTTGGCCATTCTTTGGTCTTCAGCATCCAACTCTTCTTCTACATCTTCATATTCTCCCTCTTCTTCATCTTCAGTCTCACTTTCCTCACTCACATCCACACCTCTCCTTTGCCCTGTTTCTACATTTTCCAACCTTGCTGAAAACTTCTTTTGGAATTCTTGCAACTTTCTCAATTCCCTCTCAAGCTTCTCTTTCATCTCTTGCATCTTCCTTACTGCGGTATCTTTCTTTGGAGGCATCTTGATACTTGATTGTTCAACTTCCTACTTTCTTCTCTTCAATCAACAACTTTCAATCTTCAAGGACCTATTCCTTATGCTCTAATATCAATTGATGCATTGGAAGGTGATATTATCTCTCCATGGACTCAATTCAACCACTTGAGAATGTTTGACACACCAAATTTTAGGTCTTCCTTCACAACTGTCCCTAACTCCTTGTAGCCCTATTTTAGGGGTTTTTCAAGCATAACTTTTAGAATACACCTCATGAGGCTTAGTTTTTTAGATACCCATTATCAATTTATTTAACATATCAAGAATTGAGATAAGGTTGTTTTCGAACACCTCAGCCAAAAAATGACTGTCCCTGTTTTGCAACTAGGCCAATTAGCCTACTTTTCCAAAGCAAGTACTCAAAATCTTTAGCCCAAACTTCTCCCACCTACTCTATCACTCTTTTTAGGTTTCCAATAGACCAAATCAAAAAAAATAAATAATTGGAAATTCTTCTACATCACCAAACCACCATACCCTTACTCTAGGCTTGTTTTAGGCTAGTTTTCACGAGGGTTTATTGGTTTTGCACATTCCACAACTTGCCACACTTTCCTAATGGCTAATAACTATTATTTTTGGTCTACACATGCTTCCCAAACTCTCCTTTAGCTTTCAGCAACTCAGTTTCATCAAACTCACACTCAAAACCACCTTTTTCAAGTCAAATTCATGCAAATACTACTTGGGGCAGCCTCCAAAACCCCATCAAAACTCCTTCTCTGCTCTTGGTTAACTCATGGACATATTAACCTACTCTAATCCACCCATTCCACCAATTCACAGTAACAACAACTAGTGGAATGGGTGTTTGTTCATTGTGAAAACTTATAAACCCTCAAAACAGTGTATACACAGGCTGTAACAGAAAAAATGTTTCAAACTTCCACCAAATTCATTATAAAGAGCTCAAAAAAAGTTTAATTTGATGCTAACTCAATCCACTATCAAGTTCATTAGCTTTTAGAATACTATGCCACTGTACGGAATCATACCAAGCTGGAAAAGGTAGAAAACACAAAAAATTTAGTCAAAACAAGGTATTTTCATTAATTATTCCTTCAAAAACCACTTCCCCCTACTTTACCACGAGTTCTTCCACATATGTACACATTTTCTTTCCAAAAACAATGACTTCCAACTGACTTTTGAACTTATGACCTTTGGTATTCTACTTATGATGCATTTTTGCCTTTTTACATAATAAATTTTGACAATATTACAAAGATGTTACTCCTTCACTCAAAATGGACCCCTATTACATGCTAAGTGGTCTATTAAGACCTTATTCACTTTGACACATGACTATACACATCACAACCTAACAAAACGACTTATTTACAAAACTTGAATACTTGATTATCATGGTGCCCCTACACCATTTATGTCCTCATTTACTCCATATCTATTGGTATGACCATAGAACTTGAAGAATATGCACAAAACAAAAAACACAACCATAGACAGAAGAAAACCTCTCTCACATAGAGCTAAATAGAATGAGCTCAAACAAAAATTAAGCACAAATACATTTAGTACAAGCACAAAGCTTGAATAAAATGCATCTTTTTCTCACAATTTCATTAATTTATCTCATGAATATGTATATATGTACTAAATGTACATACATCACAAATATGCATATGTATGTATGTATGTATATAAGTACTATATATAGATACAATACATTCCTACTTCTAACAACATGCAAAGCCATAAAAGTACTAAGGCTTCCAAAGAGCAACCTACCTCAAGTTGATAATAGAAATTTATTTATGGGATTGCTAAAAATGTTGACTAAAACATGCACAAACTATTGAACTGCCAATCTAGTAAGTGCATTAAAAAATTAGGCATTACTTCAAATAATACAGTAATAGTTTCCACCACAAACTTCATATGGGAGTATTACAAGTGAGAAAAATAATGGGTGACATCCCTCATCGACATGGATGTAGAAAAATCCTTTAATTTTACTACAATCCTCAAAACTAAAAGTGAAGGAAGCATAGATCCATTAAAAAACAAAACATACACCCAATAAAAAGAACAAAGGCTTGTACTCACAATTTCATCAGAATATCTATTGGTAAAATCATAGAGCTTGGAGAAAATGTACAAAACCAAAATACACAACCATAGGTAAAGGAAACCTTCTCCCATAGAGAGTTGAGAAACATAGAAGAAAACAAAAATTATATATATATAGACAACAATAAATCTTGAATAAAATGCAGCTTCTACTTGTAATTTCTTTAGTTTAATCTCATTCTTGTTTATGTACATACTATATGGGGATGTTGGCATGATAGTAGTAGAATGGGGAGAAGGGTTCTAACTATGGGGAGATGAAGGGGATGATGGTTGAGGCATAGAATATGGTATGGTTGAGGGAGGAAGTTATGTGATAGGGAGATGGGGAGTCTTAGGAACTATAGAGTGAGAAGGAAAGGGAGGAAAATACTTACAATGATAGGCATGGATGGTTTTTGTTGTGTGTTATAATTTTTAGGTTTCTCCTCGGCCGCCTTTGTATTTTTCTTAGCATTCTCTTTGGCAGGCTAGTCTCCTTTCTCTATCTTCCACTTCTTTTATTCCTCTAGATCATCATCACCTCCTATAGATTCTTGGAATAGGCTTTATTTAGCTACACTAGACCTTTGAGATGATGCTCCTATAGGTTTAGTTCATCCTCAAGTTCTTGATGACCTTCTTGATGTATGACCTAAGATTGTTTCTCTTGTACCTACTTGAGTGGCAATGAGATATATGTTGCTTGTGTTGATGTATCTTGGGATGCAGCTTTCATCACCCATTACTGAGCTTGAGTTCTTGTGCATGTAGATGATTGGGATGGTCTCACACCATCAGTGAATAGTTACTATTGAACTTGCATAGCCTATGTCATGGAAATTTGGGTGCTAGGTACGACTGATTCTATTTCTTCCTCCTCTAAAGAGAGGATCTCTAGGTGGTGCTTTCTTCCTTGTGGGTTGTAGGAAGGTACTAGACTCACATGCACCTTGTCATAGGTCATATCCTAGATATCATCCTCATGCATGTCATTGGGATTTTCCTTTGTGAGGCAACATCTCTTGGCAAAACTTCCATCATGTAGTAATTTTCTCCTTGCTCTATTGTTCCTTCCTAAGAGTAAATACCCAATCATTAATTGTATTGGGGTCATATACCTTTAACTTTATTTAGAAGGTTTCATAAGGCTATAGGGCCTGAACTGGTTGTGCTAAAATAGTCCATGCATCAACAAACTTGTCGATATAATTTTCTTTGGTTGGGTTTCTCTTAGTCTCTATCTCTAGTTGTTATTGATGGGTGAATATGGATGCCTCACTACTCTTGATATTTTTAAACCATACAACCAATGGGGTCAAAATCCCAATGGTCATGAATATTATTTATTTGCATCTCCCTTCGTTTGACACCCATCAACTCATTAGTCCTTTTCTTGGGTATGGTAATATTGTAGCATGTCTATGCAAGGGTATAGAAATTTGCTTGTCCCCTATCATTACCATATTATAAATGAATGGTATCAACTTGACACATGCATTCTAGAGAAAATACCTAGGAGGTACCAACCAAGGAATCTTATAAATGGATCTAGTGAACCCATATATATTCTTATGACAATGTGGTATACATTAAAGAACCAATCTCCTTGATGTATTAACTGTAGGGTGGTCACACAAGTCTTGGTGAGTCTAGGCATTTCCTTGTTGGAAAGGAGGGAAAGAGTAGGGATTATATATTGTTCCACAAAGGCATAGTAATCATTGCTTCAATGGAGGAGGGGAATCCATATGGTAATTGAATCATACCCTAATGCTCCATGGAAAATTTTGGTGTCTATATCTAGGTATAGCTAATAGCAATGGTGCAGAAGCATATGTATAAGGTGGGAGGGTTATTTAAATTTCCTTGTGACCTCTAAGTTTCTTGAGATAAGTTGACATTAACTTGCAATCCTAACCAGTTCATGTGTCTCAAAAGTTCTTGGAATGTGTTCTCCAACACATAAGGACTTTGAGAGATTAATTATTTATTAATTATATCACTTTGACTTTTGTAATCAATTCCTAAATAATAGGATCAAACTTGGTCATCCATTTTTGGAGTGGGGGCCATGAAGACTTTGTTGACTTCTCCTAACTCTATTTTGAGAGTTTGATAACTCCTAGTAAATGGGAGTTAAACTTGGGCGTCCCCTTTTGATGTGGACTTATATTTAGACTTGGAGTTGTGCTTTTTTATGTACATGAGAGGATAATGTTGAGACACCTTGCATGGATGTAATGTTGGAGTTAACTAAAATGTTAGAGATGCATGAATTGGATATTGCTTGCATGAGTTCATAAAAGCTTGCATGGACTTGCATATTTCTGCATGTCACTTGCATATACTTGCATGTTGTTACATGTTCTTGCATGTTACTTGCATGTACTATCATTTTGTTGCATGTTGTTGCATGTTGTTGCATGTTACTTACATGTGCTTGCATGTTATTGCATGTTGGTTCTATGGACTTGCACGTGCTTGCATGTTGCTTACATGTTGTTGCATGTTGCTCCTATGGACTTGCATGTGTTTGCATGTTGTTGCATGTCACTTGCATGTGCTTGCATGTTGTTGCATGTCACTCCTATAGACTTGTATGACCTTACATGTTGTTGCATGTTAGTTATATGATCTTGCATGTTGTTGCATGTCAGTTTTGAGATATTACTTGCAAGATGGTACATCTTAGTGTTTCAGATAATGGGTATCAGTTGCATGTTGAACCCAGTGTTTGCATGTCACTTGCATGCACAAAACAGGTAATTCAGAATAACTTTGGGGACATCAATCTTGCATGTTGTTTGCATGAGATTGGTGTGTGTTGATCACTTTAGTTAACAGAAAGTGATTAGGCAAAATTGGATGCCCAATTTGAGGACTTTCTATTGTTTCTTTTATTTGGAAATATATTTGATGTTAGCAAAGTTAACTTGAGAAAACTTGGGTGCCCACATCAAGGACAAGAAGTTAACAGAAGGCTTGACTTTGTTTGACTTTAGTCTTCTCTATTTGGAGCACTTGGTTTTTGCATGAGCATTAGTTTCTATGTTATCAATTACAATTTATTGTAATTTGAGTTTCAAGCTTTCAAATTAAGAAACTCTTGAATTAAAGAAGCTTTTCAATTAATTAAAAAACCCCATACATTTTCTAGAGAGTTGATTGAAAAAGACTTAGAAGAAAAAAGAAAGAAGTTTTTTGTAAAAGACTTAGAAGAAAAAAGTAAGAAGTTTTTTTTATCTTAGAAGAAAAAAAAATAAGAAGCTTTTTTTAAGTTTTTACAGGTTTGAAGATTGAAGAAGCTTTTGAAGTGCATCAAGGAATCAAAGGATTTCAGTGTTGAATGTAATCTTTCATAAGAGATTTAATACAAGCATAAACACCTTTGGTGTGGAGTTTTTTCCCTTAGGGGTTTCTCCACGTAAATACTTGTCTTCTTCTTCTACTACATTGATTAAATTAGAGAAATACTATAACATCTAAATTCAAAGTAATTTTTAGATTTACACATGCTATTAATTTCATATTTGAAAACATTCTAAAAGCCACATAGCTACAACTTTACCTTGTTCTCTCTCCCTTTTTCCAACATGTGCTATCAGAGCCATTGGATGCAGTGAGAGAGGGATGCTTTTTTCCGAAGTATTGAGATAATTTTGGTTGTAGGGGAAGTTCTATGTGTTAACATTGTTTTGCAGATCTGTGAGTTTGGAAACCATGGTATTTACCTCTCAGATGGATATTGTTAAAAGAATCTATGTTGGGCTCTTGAGGCTCAAGGTTATGGATCTTTATGGAGTTGATCTTGTGGTAGTGATTTGGAGCTCCATTTTGACAATATGTGTATATTCTCTTGTTTGATGGTTTTATTCCTTTACCTTGTGGTCATGTGCAGTGAAAGAGTGTGTTGGGTGAATATTTTGTCTTTAACTAACTCAAGGCAAAATGGTTATATCGACCACAATGTAATGAGATAAATCTCTCCTCTCATCAAGGGGAGGTTCCCTGTCACTTATCACAAACTTATTTAAACTAAAAATTAACTTAGGGTGAGACCATGTCATCCATTTCTCTTTTTTCAGAAATGATGTTTACGATATAAAATAGTACTTCACAAAATGAATCTAAATAACAAAGAAACCCACGAGAGCACAAAGTCTATCGTTGCTCCTTTAGTGATTGACAATTTAGAACTAAGTAGGATAAAATGCAGCTCAAAGTCTTCACTTTTTCCCAATTTGATATAACAAGTTTGAACACAATAGTTTACAGCACAAAGTCTCTAAACAATTCCGTTTCCATAAACAAACACAAACTCCTGTAATGAGAAAAATAGCACAAAGTCTATTCAACCAAAACAAGAACACTCCTCTCAAATTTCAATAAACTCCACGATTCCAACAATGATTCAATACAATGTAACACCAATGACATAAGAACACTAATATCATAAAATAATGTGATTCAACTCAAAGTTTGATACTCAAATTGTTTGCTTGTATTGATATTCACTTGAAAATATGATAAACATAAAAAGCTGAA
The DNA here is from genome assembly GCA_027924645.1 of Cunninghamia lanceolata. Classification (NCBI taxonomy): domain Eukaryota; kingdom Viridiplantae; phylum Streptophyta; class Pinopsida; order Cupressales; family Cupressaceae; genus Cunninghamia; species Cunninghamia lanceolata. The sequence continues at coordinate 11,562,788 of BSBN01000916.1, read as the reverse complement.
AGTCTTGAAATATTTTCCAATTTGGCAGAGTTTCTTTGCAATAGATAAAGATAAAAATTACAATAGAGGCCCTCTTTATTTATAGGGAGAGGCCTTGAGAAAATTTAGGAAAAACCTAAGTACTTTGACTTATTCAAAAATAGGAGTCCTTATTGACTTGGGACTTCCTATGTTTTTACATGTAATTACATATAGAAAAAGTACATGTAAATATGTCCAAAATTGTTTTAAAAGTACATTTGAAAAATGGAAAATAAACTAAGGGAAAGACTGCTTCAACTTGTACTGCCATCTTTCTTCATGTGACCATCATACATAGTGAAAGCTGCTTGCATCCCGATACTGTCTGGACTAACCGTGTTCCTGAAAATCATCTTGGCTCTAACTATGGCATATCTGACTGTAGTGACTAATTTTGCATGACTAATTAACTTGGTTTCAAGATTATCCAAAGTTAACTGATTATCTAGAATATTGTCCACAGAGGCCATTGAAAACGTTTTATCCTCAAACTCTTTCTAGAAAATATCTTCAAATTCCTAAACCATTTCTTCTGCAGAGAGAAATTGGTTATCCTGTGATACAATCTTGCACGGTAGCTCCTCCAATTTATGCAAAATACCTACATCACTCTGTTCGCTGAGTTTCCTTGCAGCTTCTAGGTCATTGATTAAATCTTTAAGCACTCAGCTCCTGTATGTCAATGCCTCTTTGGTTTATGTATAATAATTCCTATTAGGAATGGTGCCAATTGATATTAGAGTGCTTATTTTTAGTTTTCTCATCTCCACCCATTTATCAAGATTCTTTTCTATGCGCTCAATATATTGACAAACAACATCAATGAGATCATCAAGTTCTGCTCTTATTTTCCCTATTTTATCTGTCTTCTCAGATAGCTCTATAAGTAGAGAGATCCCTTGGGTGCACATCCTTTCCATATATTCTTCAAGTACTCTTCCCTTGAGATGAGTCTTTTCTACTTTCTGGATAATAGGGTCCTCTACAGAAACGGCCTCAGGAGTTACTGCTACTGAATTCAAAGTGATTTTCCTCACCACTGCAGTCAATTGTTCCACCATTGCCTTGTAGTGATCTTTCATTTCTTTCTCCCTGTCAAATTTCTGAATTAGAATATCCATAGCTGACTGCATGTCTATCTTAGCACTTTCATGAGTTATCTTGCCTAACTCCACTCTAGAGATAGAGGAATCAGTCATACTAAAATTTTCCATTGTTATATCTTGTGGAGGTCTTGCAATCTCCAGAAATTTATGTCCCTTGTCCCCAAGCATTCTTGAAAGAATCTTTGGCTTCTTCGGGGCCTTGGCTTTTGCAGGAACCAACTTACTAAAATCAAAGTCATCTGGGGAGATGACTTGTTTCTTCCTTTTCAGTGTATAAGCTGACAACCATGGTGGAAGCACAGAAGTACTCACATTTGGATCTATCCCCATTGTTGGTGTCACTAGAACTGTACTTGCACTGGTAGTGGAAACAATAGGTGGAGTGTTAGTGAAAACTACACCTGTTACATTTACATTAGAGACTTGCTCAGTATTCATTACAAAGTGATCAAGTATGGAAGTATCCTCAATATCAAAAGATGAAGAGGACAAACTAGGAATAGACCTTGAGGAACGGAGCACATCTTCAAATGTATTTTGAGGATTGTCAAAAATAGTTTTGGAAGGGGATGGAGATTCAAAAGAGGGAATATCAATAGGTGTATCAGACAAAGGAACTACAACAGGTGTGTCAGGCAAGGGAGAAGAGACTCTTGTTTCTTGTTGTACATTCTCTTGCGGGAACAAAGCTTCCTCCTCTTGTTGATCTATAGGCGTATCTTCAACCTTCATTTCTTAAATGGCTGGCTCCTCAGTGTTCTGTTTCTCAACTTCCATATCTTCTATTTCAGACTCTTTCTCCATATCTTTTGATTTCTTTGTCACAAACTTAATCCTAGGCTTATGTGGCTTGGAAGAAGAGGGAACATCACTCTTGTTCTTCGTCTTGTTCTCCACCTTTTTACATGTTTGCTCTTGGATCTCATTCTCTGATCCTGTAAGGAATTCTTTCAAAGTAATTCCTTTATCTGCTAGCCAATTATTGGTGTTTGCCATTATAGGCTCAAATCTTTTCCTCAAGGAGGTCAACTCTTTTTGAGACTATTGAATTGGAGGGAGAGGAGTGTTAGCAACATGTTCATGTTATATCTGTCATCGACCAATTCTCCATCATCCACTAGATCCTCAGGAAAATCAACAAGTCCCAGATGTTCAATCTGCTCAAGAGATAACCTGTTGTAGTCCAACTTCCTGACATCTTCTTCTATTCTCAAATCTACCCAAACATATTCAACCATAGGTTCATGGAATTGGGTTTTCCTCCTAATTTTGTCTTTTACCCCTGTAGTCAAACTTTGGTCTTCTCTTGAATTGCTTCATGGTTACAAGCTACATCTCAGTTTCCATTGCCCTAGCCTTTACAGCAGTTAATACTGAATACCTACCAATTTCAACTGGAAACCTGAAACCGGGCTTCTTGAGCTCCATTTGTTTATTATGCACGATGATCATTTCCCTGCATAAATCCATTAAGACTAGTTTGTCTGAGGGGAACCTTGGTAGTATATAGGGATGACCTTGGAAAAAGCCAACCCTGAGATATGAGAAAGAAGGAAACTGTAAGAACATCCATCCAAAATCATTTACCACTGTCCAAGTCTCATCTGACACTCTTTTGTGTTCTAATTGGGGGTCAAAAAGACACAAGAATACTGCAAAGAAAGCATCATTTACTCTCCTAAAATGATGAATAGAACCCTTGATGTTCGTTGAGAGTAGTATTGATACACAAGGATTACCCTCCTATCTCCTTTTGAGGTTAGACCTAGAAAGATTCTCATAGAGGCTGCTATATACACTAGATGAGAAGTCATGTAAAACTTGAAAGTAGTAGATACCTTTGTCAATTGCTCATGCAGAGCATTACTGATTTGTTCACCCCAGAAGACAGCTTGTTTGTCTTGGAGTATTACCTTGATGAAAGGATACATCCATTCATGAAACAGTGAAGAAGAGGACAATCCCCTTATCCTATTGAGAAGAGTAATCAGATCACCAACTTATTCTATAAAGTCACTCCTAGGAAAGCTCCGTGGCCACCTAGACAAGTTTGATCGTGGAGCTTTGAGCCATTTAGTATTAATTACCTTCTTTGCCTTCTCAGGATTTTTGTCATATTCTTTTTGTGCTTCAGCAAAATCAAGTTTTATCACTTCTATAGTAGGAGGGCACATAAACACCTTATCAATAAATTTAGGATATAGTCTAATTATCACATTGCCACTTGCATCCACCACAGCCCTAGTATCTCTATTGTAAAACTAAGCACACTGAAGGATAAATTCTATGTTGTGGGCTGCCACTGGGAAAGATGACACCAAATGAATATTACTGTCAATTATCTTCTTCATTGTAGAGCTGGGATTGTTTGACTTGTTTCTCTCCACAAATTCAGCCATGTCCACATGGCCAATCTCTGTATCTCTAATGTCATCAACATTAGAAGTAACTGAGGTGATTGGGAAAACACCTTGATATTTGTATGTCATCACTTTCGACTTCTTCGGAGATAACTCAGTCATCTGAACGAGCTATCACCAGAAGGATGTTGATGAAAATAGAAGATCCACAGAAGAAACTACAACAAAAAAGTCATGATCATGCAATTAGGGGGGAAACTGGTAATCTAGGAAAATTGCATGTCGATGATCATGACTATGGAGACGCACTTGAAAGGACTAGAGTGCGAGTAGGCCAAAAAATGGAGGAAAGCAAACTCAGAAAAGTAAAATTGAAAATATCCCAGAGTTAGGAAAATTTGAGAGAATGTTTGCACAGGCGGCAAAATTTGCCGCCCTTGCATATGAGGGATATTTCACAAGTGTCAGAGCGGTTAAATTTGCCGCTATTGCATATTGCTTGAAAATTGCAAGTGTTATGTTGGAGCAGAAAAAAATGTTGACACTACAGGTAAGAAGGAAATTTGCAAGTGTCTGGGCGGCAAAAATGCTGACAATGCATGTGATAGGAGTTTCAAGGTTTTCGTGTAGGAGCGGTGAATTTCGCTACTCATACACTTGCATTTTGATGTCTTCAAACGCATAAGCAACAAATAATGCTGACTTTGCATTTGCTCAAAAGTCTATGGAAGAACTCAGTTGGCAAATATCGTCGTTGTTACATAAAACTCAAAATAACCAAAAACATGTTGGAGCGACAAATCCTGCCGACACCGCATGTTGTAATTTTCAAGGTTTTACATGCTTTGATGGGGTAAAACTCATCATGTGAGCATGCGGAGAATAACTCCCCACAAGATGAAATATTTGCAAACCTTCTCAATAAGACATCGACCAGAGGGGTTTTGAAAAAAAACTAGGGTTTGCGAATGACTCAAAAGAAGAAAGATATGAAAATTACAATTTGTCTAGAACGACATACGAACAACTTAATTCTCAAAAAACATGGGTTTGATTACTTCAAAGAACAAAAAATAGAAAACCCTAAATGAAAACAAATGACAAGAACAGTGGTTGGAGGACTTACCAGTTAAAAAGAACGAAAACCTTGAGTCAGAATCTGTCTGAATCCAAGCTCGGTGCAATCAAGCAACTTGAGGGAGGGTCACAAATCAATTGGAGGTTTCAGGAAATAGAAATAACAAAAAGACAATGAAAAAACACATTTAAGAAACTTAAAAACACACCTTTAATGCTTGGCACGAGTGGCTATTAATGCCACTGAAGTTCAAGATTTTAAAGATCTTGCTCAGGCGGCGATTTCAGCCGACATGACATGTACTTAACAAAAATGCAAGAGCGGTAAAAAATGTTGACTTTACACATACTTTGGCGAGGAACATGAAATGACGACAAAAAGTGCTACTTTTGCATGTTGAAAATGAAAAACTATGTAAAAGTGGCAAAAATTGCCGATATAACACAAGTGGACAAAAAGACATGCAATAGCAGCGAATTTGGCTGACTTTTCATATAAAGACTCAAAATTTCATTAACACCCCAAAAGTGACCAAAATTGATATTTTGGTCAGTTTACAACCTAATCAATTTGCACAAATATCAAGGAATTGATTCGAGGGAATGTTGTAAATTAGTTTAGGATGCCATACGACTTCGCACAGGACCAAGAGAATCTTGTCTCAATTTGCGAACTTCGAGTGTAGATTACGAAACGAACAAGTTTCGTAGGGGTTTTCTACAAAAATGACCATAGCTGATTTTGAGAACAATAGAGTGTTTATGTTGGATAGTTGATTCTGGTACCTTAATCACATGGAAAAGCACTCATTTCTTGGACTACAGTTCGGAGTGCTTATGTTGGGTTCATGGTTTCAGTCCATGGCTACATGAAAGCACTGTATGAATTATCACTGGTTGTATGGAGGTTGTGGAATTGGTATTTTTTATGATATGGACACTCCTGAATAACCTAGATTATCCTTTCTCATATTCATGCTATTTTAAATATATAGGTTTTCACAGTTTTCCTGTTTCAAAAGATTGTGGGTTTCGTAGGTTTAACCTGTTAACCAAAATATGTGGTTTGTAGATCTGTGGAAAAGTGTGTTCAGATACTTTCTGGATGGAAACAATTTAATATTTAGAAGGCTACATGTTGGGTTCTTATGATATATGGTTTCTCCTATGTGGATTTATCTGGAAAATCAGATCTAGAGTTGATTCTGGTGTTTGAGTCTTGAAAATCTATATGATATACCTGGTTACATTTGTTTTACTTGTTACTGATATGGGGTTGAATCTATTTTTTAATTATTAAAGGTTGAAGCATTGATCATGTTCTTTTCTCCTATGAGATGTTGTATGTGTGCAGATCTTGTCAATAAGTTGATGTAGGTTCTATTTAGTAGGCCTCTTCTTGATCACCTTGATTACATTGGTATTTTTGTATTGAAACAAAAGGGTAGTTTTGAGTACCTGATTTAGTTATTCATTGGAATCTATAATAGTAAGTTTATGTTGCATGAGAAGCTTTTATCACTTTCAACGGGAGTTTTTTTGTAGTTTCATAAGATCTTCATGTTTTTGAAGAGGTGTTTACATCTTGGTTTTCCATGGAGGACTCTTGGAGTTTTTGGTGAGGTGTTATGTTTATAACTTATCAATTTTTGATATATGATCCTTGGTTTAGAGGATGTATAGTATTATGTCATGATGCACTCTTGATAGAAAGTTAGAGTTTTTGGCATGATACAGGTGCTCTTGGGAGCAAAATATGTTCATTGGAGCATATGATCTTCTTTTGAGAAGATGTTAGATCATGATGTCATGATATATTCCTAATTCTAGAGTTAGAATTTTGACAATGGTTTGATAAGTTCTCTTTGGTTTTGAAGTATTAATTATTTTCTTGGAGCTTCATGATTGTGCAGATTGCATTTGAAGTTGGCATGGATTGATTGTTGAAAACTCATGGATACTAGAGAGACTTGGGTGAGGCTTGATATCTCTTGAAATTAGAGATATGTGTTTGAAATATTTCTCATTATGAGATGTCAACAAAAGGGCTAAGAAGCCTACACTTGGAAATGGATGTGAGCCCATTATAGACCTTATGAGAAGGTTGTCTTTATTATAAGCTTTTATTGCTTGGTGTTATATGCAAGGACAATCTTGTATCCCACTCTTGGTCTACTCGGCAGGTAAATGATCTAATAGGTGTTGCCCACCTGATTATTAGATGCATTCTTTATATGTATCTTGTCTTCTCTTTTACACTAGTCTTGAAAAGGATTGTTGAGAAGTAGATGCACAGGTTTATGGATTGTTGTTGTTCTCATTATTTGATCTTGAGCTATGGAACTAGTTCTAAGGATTTGTTTTGGAGAGGTACAGAAATGGTTTGTGGTTTTTGGGCTTATTCCCTTTGTTGTGGGAATGTTTGGCTAGTTTTATCTACTTTCAGTAAGAGGTTAAAATCTATTGCTGCCATGTTTTCATCATAATTTGAATGTTAGATGTTGATACCCTTTCAGTTTGAGAGTGTTGAAAGAGATCTTACTTTACACAGTTTGGCACAGGTTAGTGTGGTATAAAGACATGGTATGATTTTGCAATTTCTCTCTTTCCTGGTATATTGTCTTCTTCGTAAAGGTTCTCATGTTTATGGAGTTGAGGTTTGTATTGGAGTCAAGTGTTATTATTGTTAACAATAATTTGGTAATTGCTTGATCTCTTTCTTCATTGGTTAAGAGGACTTGGAGAGTTATTCAGAGATTGGTAATGAGTGATGTTCTATGCATATCATTATATGTTTTGACACTATATGGTAGAGGAGTTAGCCACTTCCTCCAAGACAAGTGCTATAGGAGGATTTGTTAATGCATTAATCCTATTTTTAGATTTGACATTACCCATGCAGTGGGAGTTCTTGGATATGTATGCTCTTTATTATCACGATATCTTCTTGGTTGTCTCAGGTTGTAGGTTATTTATGTGAAGATGATTTTGCATGTTTCACTATTGGGATCTACAAGTTGTGTAGGTTTAGTCAGTTGTCTTTACCCATTGGTTGCATTGAAGACCTGGATGTGGACTATCAATATCCACAGATCCGTTCAGTGTTATTGTAGATTTCGTTTGTTGGCCTTGTCTTTAGTCATTTGTACATTGGCATGTTACTTTGAGATGGGAGGATAGATTATTAGCAGAATTGTTTTACAGGGACTTGATTGCAGTTTTGGGTTGGTATGTTGATGGCATGGAGTTCTACCTATGATGGTTTGTTTACCTTGGTTTTTTGAGGTATGGATATTTTGGATGAGCTAGCAACTTGTTGTGGTTGCTTTTCCATTTGGTATGAGTGTGGCAAACACTCAGAGTCTTATGTTATCATGTGATTTGATGCTTTTGTTCATGTTGGTATTGGTGCAGGTTTCAGTGATAGTTGATATGTTTCACCTTGGATTGTTCCTTGTTTATCATAGGTGACATGATGTGAGGAGTTCTTGTTTGAGATGATGGTTATCATGGTTTCTTTTGTAGGTATCTTGTTGGAGCACAAAAGTATGTTGAAGAATCAATGGTACATTGATGGCTAGGGATGTTTTTCCCTATGATTTAAAGTTTGATTATATCATTTAGAGTAATCGCAATGTATAATGTCAAGTGGGAGAATTTTCGGATAAGTTGCCATTAACTTGCAATCCTAACCAATTCATGTTTCTCCGAAGTTCTTAGAATGTGTTCTCCAACACATAAGGACTTTGAGAGATTAATTATTTATTAATTATATCACTTTGACTTTTGCAATCAATTCCTAATTGATAGGATCAAACTTGGGCATCCATTTTTAGAGTAGGGTCCATGAAGACTTTGTTGACTTCTCCTAAGTCTATTTTGAGAGTTTGATCACTCCTAGTAAGTGGGAGTTAAACTTGGGCATCCCCTTTTGATGGGGACTTATATTTAGACTTAGAGTTGTACTTTTTTATGTACATGAGTGGATAATGTTGAGACACCATGCATGGATATAATGTTAGAGTTAACTAAAATGTTAGAGATTCATGAATTGGATATTGCTTGCATGAGTTCATAAAAGCTTGCACGGACTTGCATATTTTTACATGTCACTTGCATGTACTTGCATGTTGTTGCATGGTGTTGCATGGTGTTGCATGTTACTTGCATGTGCTTGCATGTTGTTGCATGTCACTTGCATGTTGTTGCATGTTGTTGCATGTCACTTGCATGTGATTTCATGTTGTTGCATGTCACTCCTATGGGCTTCTATGACCTTGCATGTTGTTGCATGTTGTTACCTATCAGTTTTGAGAGATTACTTGTAGGATGGTGCATCTTAGTGTTTCAGATAATGGGTATCAGTTGCATGTTGAATCTGGTGTTTGCATGTCACTTGCATGTATAGAACAAGGTAATTCAGAATAATTTTGGGGACATCAATCTTGCATGTTGTTTGCATGAGATTGTTGTGTGTTGATCACTTCAATTAATAGAAAGTGATTGGGCAAACTTGGACGCCCAATTTGAGGACTTTATGTTGTTGCTTTTATTTGAAAATGTATTTGATGTTGGCAAAGTTAAATTGAGCAAACTTGGGCACTCACATTAAGGATAGGTAGTTAACAAAAGGCTTGACTTTGTTTGGCTTCAGTCTTCTCTATTTGGAGTGCTTGGTTTTTGCATGAGCATTGGTTTCTATGTTATCAATTAGAATTTATTGTAATTTGAGTTTCAAGCTTTCAAATTAAGAAGCTCTTGAATTAAAGAAGCTTTTGAATTAATTAAAAAGCCCCATACATTTTCCAGAGAGTTGATTGAAAAAGACTTAGAAGAAAAAAGAAAGAAATTTTTTGTAAAAGACTTAGAAGAAAAAAGCAAGAATCTTTTTTTGACTTAGAAGAAAAAAGAAAGAAGCTTTTTTGTCTTAGAAGAAAAAAAAGCAAGAAGCATTTTTTTTAAGTTTTTATAGGTTTGAAGATTGAAGAAGCTTTTGAAGTGCATCAAGGAATCAAAGGATTTTGGTGTTGAATGTAATCTTTCACAAGAGATTTAATGCAAGCATAAACACCTTTGGTGTGGAGTTTTTTCCCTTAGGGGTTTCTCCATGTAAATATTTGTCTTCTTCTTGCAATCTATTTTCTTCTACTACATTGATTAAATTGGAGAAATATTATAACATCTAAATTGAAAGTAATTTCTAGATTTACACATGTTATTAATTTCATATTTGAAAACATTTTAAACGCCACATAGCTATAACTTTTCCTTATTCTCTCTCCCTTTTTCCAACAAATTTTAGTAATTGGGTGGGTATTTTCTCCTCAAGGTGTTGTGAGAAATCTAGCCATAGGGTATCCATTACATCAGTCTTGTTTAGCATTTAGGCAATTTCTAGCTGCTTTAGGAACATTATCTTAACATCTTACATGCCCAACAAATATGCCACCATACTACACACATCCTAAGTATCACTTTTGAACTCATTGAGTGATAGCATGAATCTGAGGGAACCTATGAATGTATGTCGGGGTTAGAGGTTATCTGCAAAAGCTAATTTGTTAGGTACATTTTCTTAGGCATTGTCCAAGCTATCGACATCACATTTAAATGAGCCTAGGGGAACACTAAGTATTTTACTTAGTATTTCTCCTAAAATAATACATTTGAATTGGGTGGATTTTCCCTTTCCTTTATGGTATGAGAGGTAGGGTTGAATATATTAGAGCATCAATAATTATCTCTAGGCATGGGTACACAATGGGGGCAAGAGACTTAGCCAAGTGGGAGGTCCATATTCTATTAGCATAGCTATTAGGGGCTTGTGTAGGATTTTTATCAAACATAATTCTATGACTATGGAATGTGTCATCTCTAAGGTGGGATTGGTAGAAAGGTGGACATCACAAATGTAATCGACATCATCACAGATTAATTCTAATCTTATAGTATGAGAATAAGGAACCACGTTCTCTGAAACATGAGTCAAGAACAACATGAATGAGTCAACCTCGATGTCACACATGAACCCGTCTCCTTTCTACAGACGACCTCCAAGTCACTCCTTCTCTCATGGAAGAAGCCATTCAACTGGAGGTGAGACCTAGGGGTGGTTCTATTCATAGGGAAGTAGAACTTTACGGAAGGTGGTTGGTTGATCTGCAAGCCTAGTGTGGATTAATGTTTGATGAGCCCTTTCTAGTGTTGTTGTGGTGGAGATAATTATATGACCCAAAGGGTCACTAATCCTATGTCTCATGTTATGATTTTTTAGGTTCCAATGTCTAGTGGGTAGATTATTTTTCTCGTTGATGAGTCTAGAGTGTTTTAACCTATCCTCATCAATTTGAATGTCTTGTTGTATGATATCTCTCTGTTGAAATATCCTAAGAGTGTGTTCTTTCTCTTCTATGGTTTGTTGTGCATGTTGTGGTCTTGGGTGGATTTCGTTTATCTCTTCAAGAATAGCCCTAATCCAATTTCCTCTAATCCTTGGGCACATTGAATGCTTGGGAGAGAGTTTGTTGATTAAGTGTTGACCTATTTTGACTTTTATTGACTTTTGTTGATTTTTTTGACTTTGAATTGAGGTCAAAGGTTTGTTTTCTTTAATTGAAATTGTGAATTGTACCTTGTGATGGAATCAAGGGTTTGATCTTATTCAATGTGAATCATACTTCATGATGAAATCAAGGGTTTAGTTTTCCTAAGTTTCCTAATATTTTTGTATTTTTATATGGTTGCAACTAATATGAATGCAAGTCCCCCCCTAACATAGGTTGGATCAAACTTAACTTTGATAGGGCTTCTAAAGGAAATCTTTCTTAGGTGTGAGGGGTTGGTCTCTTAAGGGATAGTAAAGGTCAAGTGGTGGGAGCTTATGCTGAGAAATTTGGAGTTTAGACTTGCAATTTTGTGGAAGCCAGCGTTGCTTACCAAGATATTAAAATGGCTATCAACAAAGGCATAAAGAACCTAGTTGTGGAGGGAGACTCTAAAAATACCTCAATATGCTTCAATATGAAGCGAAGCCATGCTGGTACTTTAAAGACCTTATTGATATAAGTAAAAACTTGATATCAACTTTGGATAAGGTGGCTACACGTCACATTTTTAGGGAAGGGAATGGGCTTGCTGACGCCCTAGCCAACCTTAGTACTAAAGTTGATAACATAATAAGCTGGAATGAAGGGGAGAACATCCTAGATCATATTAAATCCATTATCAATAATGAAGGAAATAAATCCACATAAGTTTATGACTACCTCTGGCAAGGAGAGGACCTCATACACGAGGGAGGTTATTCAAAGGACTGATACTAATTATGCTAAGTTATGTGTCAACCTCAACATTAATCTTTCACACCTCATTTTGTTACCTATCCTCATTACTGTGGTTATATATCGTGTGGTGTTTGAAATTGTTGTTCCTGAGTTGTCTACCATGGGAGGGGACCTGCTGCAAATATTGTTGAGAAACCATGATATCTTCAAGAATGATAGTGAGCTCTAGGGGATTCTGGAGAGGGATCTCTTCACCCCTTATATCATGACTATGAATAGATTCAACACTATTCTTTCTTGAGAATTTGCGATCTTGTGGAAAGTCAAAGTCATCTATGTCAGGGGAATATCCTTTAGAGTTATCAAAGAACTCATTGCAGAGGTCACTAGTTTGAAAATGGAGGGTATTTTCCTTCCCAGGAAGGTTAAAAGAAATTACCAAGAGGACATGCAAAGGTTCCTGTAGGAGGGTGAAAAGTGAATAGATTGTAAAATGGCTATTGTCGAGATGACCTTCTAGGAGTGTGGAAGTGAGTAGCTGAGGTGCTTATGAGGTATGTTACTCTTGATGGCTACTTCAAACATTTTCACTCTTACCTATTTCTACTATTCAACCATTCTCCTCATAATATTCCAATTAATTTTCCTTACTGGTTATTCACCTCTTTAGAGGATTATGTTCAAAAGGTCCTAGTCAAAGAAAAAACCCTCCTACTCCACTAGGGGTTGATTTATGCTATCTACATTTTAACTATCACTTACCCCAGACCTAGCCTTTAAACCAAGGATATACAACGCCTCTCTTGTTGAGAATGTGCCTGATGACCTTCCCTTCAGCAAGAAAACTCAAACTAAACCCTCAACCTCTATTGAAACTACCCCTGTTAGCACGGCTAAGAATACCCCTGTAAAGGTCTCAAAAGATACTCCTACCCTAGACCAGGCAAGCAAGAAGAAGAACAAGGTAACCTTTCAGAACCCCTCGGAGTTAAGCCTTGAAAAAGGAATTTCCAAAGCTCCCAACAAAGGTAAATAGAAGATTCAAATTGATTCCCCTATTTAGGGAGTGAAAGATAAAGGCAAAAGAAAAGATCTGGGAGATTCCCCTGTTGTTGTCGAGTTGCCTCACATAGGCAGTATGGATAAATTCAAGGGCAAAAGAAAATTTTAAGAGACTGTTGACAAGAAGAGTCTTAAACCCCAACCTCAAGACATTCCCCCTAAGGAGGATCAGTCCACCCCCTCCCCTTGTAGTCTCCCTGTGACTACTCCTAGCATTGAGAAAAGTGACTGTAAGTCCTACCAACAACCAGTTGACAAGGTGGCTACTCTATACCAAGGTCTTGACCTTCATAATCAAGTCTTGAAGTGGCAGCTTGTCCAAATGCATCATGTGAAAAGGAAAATTCAGCACCTCGAGGTCATTACTCAACTTGAAACCTCTAAGTGGTCGAAGGAAAATAAGAATGAATTATTGAAAGAGGTTGATAACCTAGCCAAAATGTTTGAAAAATGGGACAACATAGAAGAGGAATTAAATAGGATAAAGAAAAATTAGGAGAGCATAAAGAAAAACATGGAGGAAATAGGGGCCTTTAGCAAAGAAACTATTAAGAACTCTACCACCACATTGTATGTGTTTCAAGCTGAAATGGAAAAAAGAAGGTGGCCAGAGAGGGAAAAATAGGGACTTCTTCAGATAAATATTTGTTGCAGACTACTATTACAAGACTTGCTAATAGGACTAGAGCCAAGAGCAGAGACAACAAAGGAAAGGATATATGCAAGGATTCCTTGAATGATCAAGATAGGAAGGTGCAGGAGAGCTCATTTGAAGATAAGATTGAATTTCTGAATAGGGAATGGTAGGCCATTAGTGGCCTTAAGAATCTGTCTAAGCAGTAAGGTTTCTATTGTTGTTCTATTGCTGGCCTTTTTGGTAGCCACTGGTTCTGTGACTATTTTTTGCTATTAGTTATGCTTTTACTCAGTTTCATTTTACTCCTCGTAAAACTCTAACTTTTCACCTTTTTGTCTTTTCGTTATGGGTTTGGGCCCTTTTCGGTTAACTAATTCAAAACTAATATGAATGCAAAATAGTTTTGGTTCCTTTTCCAATTTGAATATAAAAGTTATCTAATTAGCTAAGAATTGAAATATGAATGCAATTAATATGAGTTTTCCCAAATATGATCTAAACTATGTTTTTTATTTTTCGAGATGAATTTGAATCTAACCTAGAAATGAAAATACTTGAATGAAATTGTAATCTATGAATTGTAAAGAATCTACTCTAAACAATGCTAATTTAATCAAATCTAGACAAGTCCTATCAAGGAAATAATAATGCAAAGGTTACTTCTCCAAGAGAAAATTTATGATTTAACTAACTATGAAAGCATGAAAAACTTGGATTCTCTTTGGCGCATGAGCCTGTCATATCCTCAAAAGTCCTTGTGGCAACCTCCTTTCCTCAGCAGTAGCAGTGTACTCCTCTTAGTAGTAGGGATGAAGTAACAATTGATTGAAAATGGGAATGATCTTTGAAAGATATGATGGATTGAGCTATTGAATCTAATGAACCACTATGGCTTGGATTTTTCGAAAGCAATTTGCAAGCATGACGACACTTTTGAAGCTTTTGAAAGCTTGGAAACTAAAATATGAGAGAAAAAGGCTTATAAGTCCTGCAAAGAGCATTAGAATGTTATGGCGAATAAAAAGAAAAGTTGGACACAAGTCTACAACAATGAATTTTCCTCCTAAGGGAAAGCTTTGAATCTTTGAAAAAACTAAATAAATAAACAAAGAGGCTCAAATACTTATGAAGAAGCTTGAAAAATCTTGTGAAGATGAGAAGAGCATTCTCAAACTTGAGAAATAATGAAGGGGTGAGGTGTATTTATAGGTTGGAGAGGCACAACAATGGTGGAGATGATTGGAGTGTTAACTCATTTGATTGAAGAGTTAACAAGCTTGATTGGATAGTGAACTGGGTTGATTGAGAAGTGAACAGGCCTAATTAGGGAGTGAACTGGGTATGAAAGCCTATCACTCAAGGAGGAAGAAAAGATAGCATGAGATTGATTGAGAGATGAGAAGAATTGATTTGGAGTCAAAATGGATTGATTGGGAGTCTTGAATTAGTCAAAAGAAGTTGATCAATTAGGAAAGGTGACTCACACAATCAGGGCTCAATTTTGAGCAAATTTGGGCCTAAACTAGAAGAAATCACACATATTTATGTTGGGAAAAGGTGTTGTTCACCTTGCATAACATTAATTAATTTAATTATGTAAAATAAATATTCTTTTGTGGTGCATCTCAAATGATGTGTTTAGCCACATTAAATATTTAGTTGGTATCACTTGTAAAAGTTGTATTTAACATTGGGAGACATAAGGCAAATATTTATTATTTGTGCAAAATAATTAATTTTGGGGTCAATGGTTTTGTGCTCATGGTTTTGAGTCACATTATTTTTATCCAATACCACAAGTTGTATTTGTGTGAGCTTGAGTCTATAAAAGCAAGCACAAGGTTAGTGGTTAGGGTTGGCTCTTATTTTACAGGTTATGTGAGAGGCTATCATTGTATTGAGTTTTCTCTTGTGAGTGCACATTGTAAAGCCTAGTACGGGATGTGTGGATTTATGCTTGAATACATGGAGGTTGTAGTAGAGGAGATTGATGTTTCAAAGGTGTTCATGGAGACTCTATGAGTGTATTATAATTTCTTATTGTTGAATAATATATTGAGATGGATGCTTTTGGAGGCTGGGATTTTCCCTCAATGAGAGTTTTCCCAGGGTATATATTGTGTTATCTTGTTGATTATCTATTGATCTTTGCATTATGGTAAATCTGTAAGATTGTATGCATCATTATCTCCTTTGGGTTATGTGGAATTGGTTTGATCTACCTGTAAATTCCTAACAAGTGGTATCAAATCTTGAAGGCTTTTCATGGCTTGCATATACTTGCATGTTGCTTGTATATGCTTGCATGTGATGTATCTATACATTTATGGTTTTGGGTGTTTTCATAGATCCATGTTTTGGTATAACCCTTGTTTGTGTACATCTGGTGCAAAGCTAAATCCATGACAATGCAGGAAATATTTTGGACAATACATGATATGAGGATTTGTGCAGGTTGTTGTGTTGGAGATTTAGAGTTGTGGGTGTTTCAAATTTGTTGTGGTTATTGCAGATCTGAAGGTGAAAAATCTTAGCAAAGGGTTTCCTGGTTGTGTGCTTTAATATGAGGGTTTTGAGGAGGAATTTTTGTAGATGACCTCTAGGGACAAATGGACCTTGCCATTGAGTACAGGAGGCCCGAGAGATGAAGATTCATATAAAATTCAACCTAGTTTGGTCACCAGAGCTTCAGGGATTTTTTTTACCCCTGCCCAGTTCGGCCATACGACCATACGGGTCTGTAGGTACAGTTGAAAAAAAAATTTAATATTTTCGTGCAGAGTCATTTTTCTATAGTTGAGAAATTTTGATCAAAAAAATGAAACTATAGTGTGAAAAATCAAGATATAGAAATCTTTTTTAAAAAGATTTAAATTAAAAAAAAATAAAGTGGGGGTAGGTACCCTCGTACTCCATGTACCTTGTAGGCACGGCTTGCACAGCTGGCAAGGCCTATTGAGCCCATGTCGGCCCTAGTTGGTAGGCCGCCAGTTCTGCCCCTGTCTAGCAAGGTCCAATAAGGTGGATACCCGGCCAAGGCCAGCCACCGTCGGTGCTCAGGCACTGCCACTAGCGTCTACTGCCCACAGCAGGCATAGAAATTTTGTTATAATGACAACAGAAATATTTGCAGGTAGTGGTAATGTTTTGATAGCAGACTTTATAAAAAAAATTAATGTAGACTTTAAAAAAATTAAAATCCTAAATGCCTTTTGCAAGTCCATGGAAAATTAAACCTATTTCACCAGTCAAAAATGATGACATCAGCCCTATGCCAGGTCAGCATAGTGGACCCATCAGCCCCCAGTCAATGGTGATGACATTAGTGGTGATGATGTTAGTGATGATGATGTTAGTGATGATGATGTCAGTGATGATGTCATGCTTATGTCAACATGTACGAACAGGTCCCCTAGGGTCCCCTTTTAGCCCTAGGAGGGTATTTTCTTCTAGGGGGCATAACTTTCACTCATGATGTCAAATTTTTGACTTCTTATAGGCATCAAAAAGGGCTCTCTGAGCACTACACAGTGATGTAGGTTTGGTCATTAGAGTTTTTTGTTTGTGTCAATACTTGTTGCCTGAAGCTAGGCATTGTCTGAGATAGTTTTATGCTCATAGCTTTTGCATACGGAATCAGATTTTCAATTTCGGATAGGCGTTGGAGAGCTATTGCTATGTACTACAAATTGGATCATGTAGATTTTTAGTTTGGTGTGTAGAGAAATTTTTGTACATGTTTGATCACTTGTGGGAGCCAGAGATTCAAGGTGCAATTATGAGAGCATTCAGATGAATTTTTTGGCACAAACTTGTGGAAGTGCATGTTTCTATGTGACCATCAACATGGTATATAGCAAGTTTTCAGATTTGTTACTTCCATTTACAGGTTTACAGGTGTTTTTAGAGTTTGAGCTTTGACAGAGACAGGTACATAGGTTGTCTTCTGGTTTGAGGATATGATTGATACATGTGTGAGACTTGGAGTCTCATTTAAGTAGGAGATGAGTACATGTACAGTGATGATGATGATTATGCTGTCATGTATAGCAGGTACACTTTTGAATTGACATGACATGATCATGTATGTGATTGACAGGTATGGGCTATGATGTTTGATTCATAATTACAGGTGGTGTTGTGGTGTAGGTTTATGAGGTTGTTCTTATCTCCTAGATGCTTGGTAGTTCCTTGACTATGGTTACTTGTGTTGTGGACTTGTTTGGAAAATCAAATCTACCATTGATTTGGTGTTTGAGTCTTGGAGTCTACAGGTTATCTTCTTTGATATCTCATTTTGCATGTTACTAGTGTGATGATGAGTTTGCATGTTACATATGTTTTGGCTCTTTGAGTTATGTAGTTTTGTGGATTAGCTACCCCTTGGCTACAATGGGATGACTCATATGTGGACTATCTTTATCAATGAGATTGATTCAGTGTCTATGTAGACTTTGTTAGTTGGCCTTCTTTATGGTCATGTGTACATTAGTATGTTGCATTGAGATAAGAGGATGGATGATTAGAGTGCCTAGATAGTCAGTTATTGGGACTTATAGCATGTTTATCATGATATCATGGATAGCTTGGATACATGGTTTTATGTGAGCTTTTGACAGTGATGGTTTTATCTTCTTAGTTTGGAGATCATGGTTTTACTATACCTTTTGGGAGTTGTTAGTGTTACAGTAGGATTCCTTGATTGTGTTGGGGCCATTGATGATATTCATTTAGGAGATGGTTAGTTTGTTTCCATGTATAGCTCGATGTCACAATTCAGTGGGAGCTTTGGCAGTGATATGGATTAATCATTAGTGATGGATGATCTTCTTCAGTGGTTGTGGGTGTCTTGGAGAGGCTTGGATTATGATTCTTGTTTCAGTGAGAGTGCTTTGACATATTTATTTCCATTGATAGTAGATGGTTATCTTCATGTGATTGGGGATGTTGACATCTTGGTTTACCATGGAGGACTTTTGGAGTCTTTGGTTGAGGTGTTGGTTTATGACTTGCCAGTTTTACATGTTGATCCTTTATTTAGAGATGTTGTTATTGTGGCTTGATCGACTCTTGATCACAAGTTAGAGTGTTGACATGATATAGGTTCTCTTGAGATAGGATGTGTGCTTTGATGCATGTGATCTCCTAGAAGGAGATGGTTAGATCATGATGTCATGATGGGCTTCTTGATTATGCAGATGTGCAGTAGGAGCATTAGCGGTGATCTTGTTGGATCTCTTGGTATTGAGTACATTGATCATGTGCTTGGTAGCTACATGATAGTACGATGTTGCATTTGGAGTTTAGCATGGATTGATCATGGAAGTACTCTTGGATACTTGAAGACTTAGGTGAGGTTGGAGTTATCTTTGGATTAGAGACACTTGTTGAGATGGTTACTCATTGGAGGTTTCAATAGATAGACCAAGGAGCCTACACCTAGATATGGACATGAGTTCATAATGGACCTAGAGGAGATTGTTCTTGGAGAGAGTCTTTGTGACTTAGTGTATCCTGGACGGGCATTCTCATTCCCCACTCCTGGTCTACTCGACGGCTTATCATCTATAAGGTATTGCCCATCCTTTTAGATGCATTTTGCTTTATGTTTTATCTTATCATGGTTATGGATATTTTTCTATGGTTATTGGTTCTAGAGGGTTCATTTGAGGGACATTGGCATGGTTATCTCTTTGTTCATATGGTTTGATTTATGATTTCCATTATGAAGAGTTTAGGAGATGTTATTGGGCTTATTCCTAGTTATGGAATGGTTATGAGTTTGATCTTCATTGGATAGAGAGGCTTACATCCATGTTGGTTAAATGATATATATGTTCATTTGATCAATGAGACTGAATTATTGAGTGTTGTTGTGGATGTATATCAAAAAAATTGGATTTGCAAATGGAAATGATCAAGCAATGAAATGCATAACCTAAACCCAAATCATTCAATACCTCAAAGATGCAAGATGAATTGTTTGATTGATTTGATATGTTGGTTTCTCACAATTCAGTAGCATAACATTTGCATAGGATTGAGATGATAGATGGAAGATTGATAGATGGAAGATGATGATGATAGATGCAAATGCTCTAATGTGATTTCAACAGCACAAGGATAATCCAACTCAATGCCTCTTGCAAATTTGACAGCATAAGGATACTCTAGCTCAATGCATCTTCTTGCAAATGGCTTGTGAGGGGGTTGATTTATAGGAAAGGCTTGGTTCAAATGGATGGTTGAGATTAAAAAGATAAATGATTGATGTGGATGGCTAGGATTGATTAGTTATTCCCACTCTTCAAGGGAGTTGTAGTCATGTCACAAGTGGAGGGAGGAGCATAGGGCTCATGTGTGACCATGTACACAAATACTTTTATTTAATAAGTTTATATGTGATGGTGTACACAAATACTAAAATTAGGTCCCAATAGTTGTACATGTGAAGGATTTTAAATGAAAGTTGTACTATCACAGATGATTCAATTGAGAAATGGACAAGTGTTGAAATGTGATGAAAGGTGAGGACTTAATTCAAATAAAATATTTGAATTAGTTGGGATATGTGAGGGAAATTAATTAAATAAATAAAATTTATTTAATTAATTGGAAAGTGGGGTTATGAATGTGATTAAGATGGGATTTTAATTAAATAAATTAAATTTATTTAATTAATTTTCTTAATGGGATAAGTGGGATTAAGAGTGGGATTAGGAAAAAATGCTACATGATGTCTAAGTAATGTTTTTGACTAGGTGTTGCAAGCATGGACAAATTTGGATGTCTACATTTTGCCCCTCTTTGAGATGATGTTCGAGATGATGAGTTGTATGACGAGTAACATCATTTCAAAGAAGTTAAGGTATGGATCAAGAAAAATGATATGGGATGAAATGGAGATGGTGATGTAAGGATAGGATGATGATGAAAAAATAGGATGATAATGGAAAGATAGGATGATGATGCCCTCTCGAGAGGATAGGCAGGTTGGACAAACACATGTAGGCTCTCGACATGAAAGGGATTGGCTAAGAAAGAAACATAAGGGAATGGATAGAAGAAATGATGATGTGTTATGCTGCAATGAAGGTGAGCAACCATGGTGTTTGATATAGCACTAGACGTTATGCACCAAGGTATAAGGACCAGGGTGATGATGTGTCTTTTGCCCCACCATAACACAACCTTGTCTAACATATGAGGAAGTAGATGTTGGAAAGAGACACTATATGGATTCATGATTGTTGTCATTGATGGCAACAAAGTTCATCCCACACATCCGCAAGACATGGTGTGTCTCTACCGGAAGTTAGAGTGAAGAATGTTGTGGTCCGGTAAACAAGAACAGAGCATGTGGCAAGGTCCGATAGACAGGTCCAGATCTCTCAGAGGAAGTATCTTGATGAAGTGTGGATTTGGGGAAGTCAAGAGGACTACTTTGAGTGCTAGATTCCAAGGATTTAGCCTTTGGTGATAGATGAGGTAAAAGATATGAATACTTGAGTACCAGGGTCTTGAGTGACAGTGTGAACAGAGGAAGAACTGACTGAAAGAACATCAGACTATTTTTTGGATATGTTTCTGATGATGGAAAAGGTTCTTAAGGCATAAGTTATGTTTGGCTGACATAATTGATGACTTCTACAAGTATATGATTGATCTGCATTACTTGGTGTGCAAGGATTTAGCCGACAAATCAGAATTAGTGAAAAGATTGACTATTCCGGGTGCTGACTTAAAAGGTGATGAAATCACTTGTGCGGATATATATGCATGATGGATTTAGTTATGAGAAGTGAAGTGGTTGTAATTAATGTGCAAATAAAAGCAGAAGAGCAGAGCAGAAGTAGTAAAGAAGGTCCGATATGTGAAAGAAAGCAGCATAAGAAAAGAGGAAAGATGAAGTGCAGCAGATTAGTGTATTGAGCATAACCGGAACTCAACTCTAGCATATGTAGATGCTCCTAAATCAGTTCAAGTATTGTATAACACTCTTTTTGTAGACAGTGAGTCTCTTGTAGGCAGTGTGCCTCTTGTGAGCAGTGTGCTTGGGCAGTGAGCCCTAATTGGCAAGTGCCATTTTGTTTTTATATTCTTTTAACAAAGAATACAATCTTGGGTTAATCACCCCGTGGTTTTCTCCCTTAACAGGGTTTCCACATCAAAAATATTGTGTCATGTGTACTTCCATTTTCATGGTTATGTTTGCTTGTTTGAATTAATGCTGCATTAATTAATAAGAAAGTTTAGAAAGAAGAATTAATTAGGATAACTGATTCACCCCCCCTCTCAGTTATCAACAATTGGTATCAGAGCTAAGTTCCTCCTAACAAAGTCTAACAACTCGAGGAAGACCTGGGAATCCAAATGGATGCATATGGTTTAAGGGAGCAACTCAAGACTGCCCTTGAAGATCTTGAATAGTCAAACTATGAAGTCAATGAATTAAAGGAAAGACTCAAACAGGCTGATGATTTCATAAGAGAACTAAAAGACAAATTAAGTCTCTCTATGAAAAAGAGAAAGGAGCTGCTTTAGCAATTGGCAAGACAAGGTGAAGCAAATGATGCAAATGAAGAGCTGAATGAGAAAACCAAGTTATGTGAAAAGTTATCAAAAGAAATCATTATGGTAAGACATGAAATGGAATCAGGAGTTATGAAGTTTACCCAAGAAATTGAAGAGAAAAGAAAAACTGAAGACAATCTAAGGCAATCTCTCAAGGCAAAATTAGAAGATTGCCACCAGATGGATAGAATTATCAGACATCTTGAATCTGATCTTGAAGATGCTAAAGATAATGAAGAAAAACTTGAGGATCAAATTGTCTCTCTCAAAAGAGATCTTCAAACAGCAAATGAATATAAAGAGAAATTTAAGATAAGTTCTTCTCAACTTGAAGTTCTTCTTGGAAGTCAAAAGAGGGAAGATGACAAGTATGGTTTAGGATATGAGAAAGGAGAAAGCTTCGGATCTGATTAGAAGAATTCTGGATCAGAAAATCTAAGGAACAGACCTAGAAGACCTTCGGTAAGACAACCCAATGCTCAAAGATATCCATCCTTCAATGGATACTGCCACAGCAGCAATCACTTTGGTCACAAACCTAATCAGTACAGAAAGAGAATGAATTAGACTAACTCATCCTTCTCTGGACAGTGTTTTAACTACAAAAGGTATGGTCACAAATCTCATGAATGTAGAAATGTGCAAATGAACAAATCATTCAATGGTAGATGCTTTGCATGCAATAGAATAGGTCATATGGCTAATCAATGCAGATCAAGAGAATATCAATCAAATATGTAGAGAAATGTTGTTTACCAAATTTGCAATAGATCTGGTCATATTGCAAAATTATGTAGAAGCAAGAATCAAGACAGAAGAGGTCCGGTATATCATAATCAGAATCAAGATAAGGGGAAACAAAAGGTGGATGCAGATGAAGTTAAAAGTGAGATGAACAAGATTTGGGTAAAGAAAAGTATAGAGAATGTAGAGGTTGGATCTGCACCAGACTCTGGTGCTGATATTCCTTCCAAGAATTAAAAAGTGAGCTCTGGCTCAGGGGGAGACACAAAGAAAACCTTGTTCCCCTAGCCAGTCAATTGGTGCCAGAACTGGCACAAGAAGAGTTGTGGATTAAAGGGTTCATAAGGGAAACATCCAAACAAACTATGTTTAAGATTTGGAAGATCCACATGATGTTTAAAGATCAGGACTAATCCGGTTCTTCAAGTCATCCGAATAAGGTAAACTAGAATAATGTAGGTCGAGCATTTATTGCAACCTGATATTAGGGTTTGCAGAGCAATATAAGGGTTTTCTCATTAACATCTTTCTGTATTTAAGAAGAAATGAAAAGTGGAGCTCTGCAACAAAATTTCTCAAGTTCATCGAAGATCATTTGCAGAAGTCATTACACCCAGAAATCAATCTGACCAACTCCATGAAACTGAGGGTGCAAAAGGTATTTTCCATTTTCAATATCTCACTGTAAATCTTTTGATGATGGCTACTCCAAATATAGTAAAGATTTATGATAGACCTCACCCCACATTTAAGAAACATCCATACAAATCCTTGGAGGTAGATCCCCTAGGTGCATTTTCCAGTGTTCCACATGGCATTTTGCACACCAAAGATATTAGGGTTTATATACACGCAAATGTTGAAGAGTTTGGGGAATTCAAACTAAGAGATATCTATCACAAACAACTGTTAGATGATTCATTTGAGCTTAAACCAAAATATAAGGGTATCCAAGAGAAACATTTTGATCAATTCATTCATTTCCCCTGCTTTGAAGAAGATGAATGGGTCTGGTATGTATTGAGTAGGGTGCATGATAACTTCCTATGGCTAAACAGACCTTGCAAGATCACAAAGGAGGCAATTAGGGCAGTAACTGGTTTATACTCCTTCAGAGGGATACCTGTCCTCAAATCTGTCAAAAAGAACATTGTAACTGAGGCCACCGGATCAAAATTTGATAAAAGGGCAATGACTATTGAAGATATTATTGACCCGGATATCAAATTTGCATCTATGATAATAGGATAAAAGATATATCACTCCAGTAGGGAGAATTCAGTATCTGGAACTGCAATATATACTACCTATGAGATGCTGAGAAAACATGTAGAATATGATCTCTGTGAACTTCTTTTAAGCCAATCAATGGAAAACATACAAAAGATCAAAAAGGACAAGAAAAACTCTTTCAAATATGGTGCACTAATATTATGTTTATTTTTCTACTTCATGAATGAGCTACCCAGATCAAATGGATGGGTATGGCAAAATGACAAATCGGTAGCAGTTCAGATTAGAGACTATTTGCATGGGCTTGGGGATGCTAAAGCAAGAAATATAGCCTTGTGGGGATATTTTAAGAACTTTCAGAGCATGATGCAAGCAAGAGAAAGAATTCCCCAGTCTCTTGTTGAGAAATACAAAGACACAGTATGCTTTATGGTAAAGATAGATCAATGCCTAATGGAGGCAGTAGAACCAAGGACAGTCTGGATCATGCCCATGGGGTATCAAGTTGATGAATAGATTTTGGAGTTGCATGTTCAACACATGCTAAGTCAGCCAAAGGATCCAAAGGCAGAGAGGTTTGCAACCTTTGAAGGATTGAGTATAAAAGTTCATGTGGAACTCAGACAACCTGAAATGAAGAGGAAAGTAAGAAAAGAAGTTGAAGAAATTACAAAAGGCCTAGGAATCTCAAAGGAGGCACTTGATGCCAATAGGGAAAAGAGGCAAAAGGCTGAGGAAGACAAGAAAGAGGCAGAAAAGGAAATGAAGGAAAGTGCTCTGGCAGAAACCTCCACCCGAACTAGATCATTAAAAAGATCTGCACCTGTCCCTGCTAAAAGCTCAAAACCGGAAGTCCAGGCATCTGGAAAAGGAGAAAAGAGAACAAAGAAAAAGGCAACAAGGTCATATGTTAGCCTAAAGGATGATGAGGAAACCGAATCAGATGAGGAGATAAGGAAACTAAAGAAGAAGAAGAAATCATCTGGTAAACACTCTACCGGTCAAGGAGAAGAAGAGAAGGAAGAGGAATTTGTTGAAAAACCCACTCTCTTCTTAGATGATGTAGTGAAAGCAGTCACTATGGATGGGAACCTGCAACCCTTAATAGAATTCTATGATGATTATAATGAAGCAGATAAAAAGATTCTGGAGGAAGCCACAGTTAAGTTTTTGAACATTTACAATAAAGCTTTTATTGAAATTATCTCTCTAATTCCTAAGAGCCTAGAAAATGAGTTAGAAATGAGAAAGACCAATGCCATGGCAAAAGACCTTGAGATCCAAGAACAAATAGCTATTCAGCTATATCCTTCAATCGATCCCAAGACAATGAATATGGTATTCAAGGATTGCAAGGATGAGTTCAGGAGCAAAGCAAGGATGAATTAGCTCATGCTTGGTGAGACTGACAAGGTAGCCAAGGACACTGAAGAGATTCTCCAGAAAACCTTCAAAAGATTTAATCTTCCTATTATATAGGACTTGGGTACCAATCCCTTGACCACAAATGTTGCAGAAGAAACTACTGAGAAAATGACAGAAGAGGTTGGCCCTGAATAGACTAGCATTTCTCCTCTGGTTTCCCCTATAGTCTCCGGATCTAAAGGAGAAGAAAGATTACAAGAGAAAGAAGCAGAGGTGAAGGAAAAATAAGATGGCAGTGCTAAGGTTGCAAAAGGAGAGAAGACTTCAACTGAGAAGACCACAACTACTAGTGGTGAGAATGTAGAAGGAGAGAAAGCTCCAAGGGACAGCTCCAAGATTGTAGAAGAAAAGAAACATCTATCTCTGGTAAGAGACACTGCACAAACTATCCAAGAATTCCTGAACAAAAAAATAATGGAGATTGATGAACCAGAGCTTCTACAAGGTCCATTCAATTTTGATTCTCTTTCTCCGGTACAGACAATGAAGATAGCTTCATTTGCTAATGCTAAGGCTAAAGAAAAACTCCTAAAGTCTCATATGGAAGACTGTGAGTTGATAGAAGTTGCTTCCAGAGTGCTAGAAAAGATTATGCCATCATTTCAGAAGGATACCACAGCCTCCTCATCCGGTAATCTCAAAACTCTAGTCAGTAGTGTTAATACACATTTTGATTCTCTAGAGAAATCAGCTAAAGAAAAGGTCTGGAAGGAGTTTTTGGATAAGAGATTATCAGAGGTACAAGGATTAATCACTAATGATAGGAAAAATATGAGTATTGGGATAAAGAGCTTAGAAAATGCTCTTAAGGATGGCGGTGAAGTATACAAATTTTGTATCTCCTAGTCCAAAGCAACAGTGGAAATTGAGAAGAAAATAAAAGAGCAAGAGGATAAACTACTAAGTTTGTCTCAAAGTTTTGATCCTCTCTCTTCATCCATAGTAAATCAAGAGTGTCAGACTATTGCAATCACAAATGCAATAAAGAATTTTGAGAAGGAAAGGAAGAACATAATTAACCGGATGGGTGAACTCAGAAGAATCATTATCCCTAAGTTAGAGGCCATGCATGAGGCCATAAGTGATGCTCAAACTACCACCCAGACCAATGATACAACAGATCTTAAGAGGGTAGAAGATTTTGCATTCCTGTTGAGTGATCACATCTCAATTTTGAATAGAATGAAGCAAAGTTGGGCTGCAGAACTCATTCAACTGAAAACAACTTTTGCAGACATACTGTAGTATATGTAAGTATTCCATATGTATATACTTATGTGGCTAAGTATAGTAAAATTTTTGAAAATTTTGGTATGCGGACCCTACCATTTGCCATTGATGTCAAAGGGGGAGTGAGGAGTAGTGAAAAATGAGGAATCCAACTAAGGGGGAGCTCAAAAAAATATATATAAAGACAGAGCATCAGCTAAGGGGGAGCATAGTGTAAACACTTAGTCATTTTTCACCAAGTGTTGCCATCAATGCCAAAGGGGGAGATTGTTGGCAAGAGACACTATATGGATTCATGATTGTTGTCATTGATGGCAACAAAGTTTATCCCACACATCTGCAAGACATGGTGTGTCTCTACCAGAAGTCAGAGTGAAGAATGTTGTGGTCCGGTAAACAAGAACAGAGCATGTGGCAAGGTCCAACAGACAGGTCCAGATCTCTCAGAGGAAGTATCTTGATGAAGTACGGATTTGGAGAAGTCAAGAGGACTACCTTGAGTGCTAGATTCCAAGGATTTAGCCTCCAGTGATAGATGAGGTAAAAGATATGAATACTTGAGTACCGGGGTCTTGAGTGACAGTGTGAACAGAGGAAGAACTGACTGACAGAACATCAGACTATTTTCTGGATATGTTTCTAATGATGGAAAAGGTTCTTAAGGCATAAGTTATGTTTGGCCGACATAATTGATGACTTCTACAAGTATATGCTTGATCTGCATTACTTGGTGTGCAAGGATTCAGCCGACAGATCAGAATTAGTGAAAAGATTGACTATTCCGGGTGCTGACTTGAAAGGTGATGAAATCACTTGTGCGGATATATATGCACGATAGATTTAGTTGTGAGAAGTGAAGTGGTTGTAATTAATGTGCGAATAAAGTAGAAGAGCAGAGAAGAAGCAATAAAGAAGGTCTAGTATGTGAAAGAAAGCAACATAAGAAAAGAGGAAAGATGAAGTGCAGCAGATCAGTGTACTGAGCCTAACCGGAACTGAACTCTAGCATATGTAGATGCTCCTAAATCAGTTCAAGTATTGTATAACACTCTTTTTGTAGACAGTGAGTCTCTTGTAGGTAGTGTGCCTCTTGTGAGCAGTGTGCTCGGGCAGTGAGCCCTAATTGGCAAGTGCCATTTTGTTTTTCTATTCTTCTAACAGAGAATACAATCTTGGGTTAATCACCCCGTGGTTTTCTCCCTTAACAGGGTTTCCATGTCAAAAATATTGTGTCATGTGTACTTCCATTTTCATGGTTATGTTTGCTTGTTTGAATTAATGCTGCATTGATTAATAAGAAAGTTCAAAAAGAAGAATTAATTAGGATAACTGATTCACCCCCTCCTCTCAGTTATCAATAGTAGACTTAGAGCATTAAAGTCCTAGTGCACAACAAATAATATATGACCTTAGATGCAAAGGATAATGCAAAAAGCTATTTCCAACATACACAAGATATAAATATTAGCTAGAATGATACCGATTTGATACAAATGCAAGATAAGATGATAACACACACAAGAAAGCAAGCAAACATGCACAAATGATTCAAAAACATACAAGGTATGGCCCCTATCAAGCTGTAAACCAATGATTAATTGTTGATTGATGATGATAGTTGAGAGTGTTGTCATGGTGGGGAAAGCTATATCCCTAGATCAACACAAGGTTGTTTACTGAGTTGGTTGGTTGATTGGCTAATTACTTTGGCTTACAACAAGGTTAGGATCAAGACCATGGATTGCATTTGGATAACTTGGTTTGATTGATTTACTTGATTGGTATAGCTTAATCATGGCTTGCATTTGTATCATTGCTTAGAATGATTTGTGATGATTGGATGATTAGATTGATTTGGTTTGATGAATTGATTTGATGGTTGGATTGATGTGCTATGATTTTGATGATGATGGATTGCTATAAATGGATTGATTGAATGATAGATTGATTGGAAGAAGTTGTTTATTAATGATATAGAAGATAGATGATAGAAGAAATGATGAGAGGAGAAAAAGGAAAATTGTCTGTGCCTAAATCTGGGTGCTTCCTTCGTACTCCAAACTGCCTACATACCCTGTATCCATGGGATCAAGGCACTTAATGATGGAAATGAGATGTAGTTTTGATTTGTGTTTTATTGATGCTGATGAAAGATTGGGTTATGGATTGAGATTGATTGATGAAATGTTGATGATGTGATGATATGTGGTGGATTGAGCTGCTTTTGATTTGATGGAGTGATTGGATTTATTTTGATGGTTGGCTTGATGTGCTTTGAGTTTTGATGTTTTCTTTGGTTTTGATGCTGATGATTGATAGGATTTGTTTTGATGGTTGGCTTGATGTGTTTTGGTTTTGATGTTTGCTATTGTTGGGTTGATTGTTTTGATGATTGGATTGCTTTGATTGATGATAGTGATGGTGTGATGATTAGAGTGTCCACTTAATCTAAGCATAAGCAAGTGTTCTCAGTATGCTCAGAGGATGTAAAACAAACAAGGTATTGCCCTTGTCAAGTCATAAACCAATGATTGATTGTTTGATTGATGATGATAGTGTTGTCATTGGAGGGAACGTTATATCTCTAGATCAACACAAGGATGTCGGAATGCTATATCCCATTGATGATGTTTATGAAAAGATTAGGATCAAAACTTGTTGATTTGATTGGATAATGTTCCTTGATTGATTAGCTTTCTTGATATGGATTAGTGTGACTTAGATTTTGAGATCATTGCTTAGATTGATTTGATTGATATGATTGGAAGAAGTGATTGATTGAAATGGATGAATGAATGTTATTGATAGGAAGAATTGATGATGATGATGATTTGATTTTGATTGAATGTTGATGGAGTGGATTGTTTTGGATGATGTGATTGGTTTTATTACTTGGATTTTTCGTTGGATATTTATTTTTTAGATTTTTTGACATATTTTGACATATTTTGTGTTTTTTTGGGATATTTTGGTTTTTTTGTTTTTTGTTTTGGGATATTTGATTTTTTTTGGATTTTTTTGAAATGCTTTGGAAAATGCCAATGGATTTACAATTGTGTATCCTTTGTGCTAGATACCAATGACAAGGGAGAAAACCAAGTCTAGGTATAAAGATGTAGGAGGATGGATAAAAGGATAGGCTCATAGTAAATGGGATGGAAGGCTCATGATAAATGGGTAGATAAAGAGACAGGCCATAAAAGGGAAAGCTCGTGATAGATGGATAGATAAGAGGATAGGCCATATAAGGGATGGATGCATGTCTCATTGATAAATGGATAGGTAGGATATAGTGGAAAGTTCCTGATAAATGGATGGGGATAAGCTATAAGATGGAAAGCTCATGATAAGGGTATGCCATAGTGGATGAATCATAAGGGAGATAGGATGTGATCTCCAAAGGCTATGTTGCATAGGAATAATAACTTGCCCCATTCTAGGTGGTAATGCTTAGGATTCTTTGCATGACAAAGTTCATGACGAAGGGATGACATGATAGACTGGTTTGGATAAGATTGATAAATAGTCAATGGATAGGACTTGGTCTAGAAAAAGGTATGTCAAGAAATATCTAAACATGTTTCAACATTTTGCCCCTATGTCTTCATCAAAATCAAAAGGCGGAAGGATGGATAAATGGACTCAAAAGGATAGGTATATGGATGTAATGGCTAAGGATGGTAGGATGGAATAGATGGTTCGGATGAGACAATGTGCCCCCAAGTGTAAGTGACATAGAAAATCAACCTACAAATGATGCCTACTTGCCATGTTTTCATCATGATACTTATCCAAGGCGCCATCAAGGGTGGTTTTCACCATCGGATGAATGGATTTCTCTTTACTTTTTTTTTTCTTTTTTTTTTCTTTTTTTTTATTTTTTTAGATGGGATGACAATTACACATGGTGCCTGTTTGCCAGGTTTTCACCATGGTAATGAATAGGAGGGACTCAAGTGTCTAGTGCCATGAAGATTGATAGTCACATTAGATTAATTTCATCACACGGACCATTTCATTATGCTCATTGATGTTGGTAGTGGATTACATGAGAGAGATGGATTAGGTGGATAGTGCATTCTGAAATAGATTATGTTGGACTTAAGAAAAAGGATGGATGGAAGATTTATGGAAAAAAGGATGGATGGAGGGAAGGCCTATGCAAAAGCATGGACCATAGGGAAGTGATTGGGGAGATATGTAGGATAATGGATGAAAGGTGGGGAGATGGAAGTATGTGGAAGTGTTGCGGAATGGAAGGGAACCATGACCAACGGCTGCACATACCATGATAAACATTGAAGCTTTTGGTTGGGTGGTGGTGTAAGAAGAAATGGGGATGTTTTCTTAGAAGATGGGTGATGGAGTGATTTAGGAACCCACATAGATTTAGTATTTTTAGTGCTTTTACTTTGCTTGTGGGATTTTTGAAGGGAATGGATGTTTTGGATGGAAGTAGGCTTTTGGATGGATATAGGTGGTTGGGATTCTTGAGATGTAGATGAGGATGTCTCATTTGACTTGCTATCTATTTGCTTAGGAACCCAAACCATTTTGCTTTTGGGCTTTGATTTTGGAGGTATGGACTTGGATAGCTTTGTGAATGTACTTTGCTTAGAAGATGGATGATTTAGAGACTTTTCAAATTGATGCCCTAAGGCATAAGGGTCCTTAGGAGTTTTAGTTGGATTTTTGGCTTTATAGATAAAGGCATCCAAATGTTTATTTTGGAATCCCATGGGTTTGGTGGAAGTGGGGTTGGTGGAATGAGTGGAAGCTTCATGTTTAGGCAATGTGTGCATTTGTTGGTCATGATTAGGAATGTAAGGGTACTTATGGATAAGTGGATAATTAGGTGGTTGTAGAAGTGGAGGTAAATTTGATGGAGGGAAATTAGGAGATGGAAGGAGTGGAGGTAAAGTTGATGGAGGGAAATTTGGACTTGGAAGTAATGGAGGTAAAGTTGATGGTGGAAGGTGTATGGTCACATGCTTTTGACATTTGTAGGTTGATGGAGATTGAATGGCTACATATGTTTTGGGTATATGATGTGGTTTGTGATAGAAAGTGGTGGACTTAGGAGGGATGGAGGAATTACCAACATCTTTATCTTGTTTACCTTGGGGTGTATATTCAATGCCATATGAGCATGGAGGAACTTTGACATGGTTTGCCTCCAAAATACCTTGTTCATAAAGGCCTAGGCCTTTACCTTGGTAGTTCATGTTTCAGAGGATACTATGGACAATGGGACTAGGTGTGGTTTGAACACTAGACTTGAGTTCATTATTGGATGGAGAAGGTGAATTTGATAGAGGTTGTTTTTGTCTTAAGGAAGAACATTCATGGACAAAGGTGGTAAGACCACTAGGACATGATAGTGGATTTGAAGTGGAATCGATGGTGGATGTGGAAGGAGGATCATTAGGATCTTGATTAGCATTGTGTTCACTACAATCCAAGTTATTTGTTTGATCTTTTATGCTTACTTGGGGGACAAGTGTCTCGTCATGAAAAGTGGATGTTTGCTCATTATGGATAGGGCTAGATGGTAGATGACTTTGGATATCTTGCTCATGGATAGATATAGGATTATAGATAGGATTAATGTGCTCATGGATAGCTTATTCATAGGTATCATCTTGATCATAAAGAAGGCAAATGTTATGGATGGGTTGCATGAAAGTGTTTTGATCTTGAGTTGGACTAGGGCTTAATGTTTCCACATGCTTAGGATTAAACTTTTGACATACCTCTTGGGTTGCTTGAATGGAAGTGGAAGGCTCTTGGATAGGCTTGTAGGTCACATGATGGGCTTGAAGGGCTAAGAATGTTAATTGAGGGCTCTTGGATAGGCTCAAGGATAGGTGGACCACATGATGGGATTATAGGATTGGACATGACCTTTGGAAGTTCTTTGGTAGGCTCATGAATGGGTGTTTTACATGGAGGTAGTTTATTCCTAGCTAGTAGCCAATGGATCACATCCTTCGCAAGGGTATGAGTGGATAGGAAATATAATGGATGAGCAATAATAGCAGATGATGTTGCAGGCTTAGGACTAGGATTAGGTTGGGGGCTAATTGGATTGGGTGGATTAGGATTTGGATTGGATGAAGGGATAATCTTACCACAATTTATGAGGTTTGTGATCAATCTCTTAAGTTTGACACAATTGGTTGTTGTATGGCCCTTAT
This sequence comes from Cunninghamia lanceolata, assembly GCA_027924645.1. NCBI lineage: Eukaryota > Viridiplantae > Streptophyta > Pinopsida > Cupressales > Cupressaceae > Cunninghamia > Cunninghamia lanceolata. Next base: position 11,529,839 of record BSBN01000916.1, on the reverse strand, counting down.
ACCTATGGTATGCACAATAATGGTTTTCATTATACCAAGGGGGTTTAAAGATTGGTTCAAAAGGTTCTATCGGTGGCAGCTCAATCAAATTTTCTTGAACCAATTGTTGTATGGTTATGTCCATGGGATCTTGTGGTGGAAGATTGGTAGAACATGAGTATGAATGTGATGAAGGTTGGTGGACCAATGGACTAGGGGTATGATCACATGGTGGTCTTATGATAGGGCTAGTAGGCTCATGCGTTGGCGGGTGATTGGATGATGAAGGCCACTCATTTGATGCATTGGCTAGATTGGTATCTCCCTTGTCAAAGGTAATTGAGTCTTTTTGTATTAGGCTCGCATGGTTTATATACAAAGGGCCACTTGGAGTTGTATATGTTTCTTGTTGCAAAGGTGTCCACTTGGGCTCACTTGTGCTCATTGGGGAGGCCATTGATAGTCTTGGTAGCTAGGTGTAATGGTAGGATATTTAGACAAAAGATCTTGAGGTGGACTCAAAGTTGAGGGCATTTGATCTTGTTGGCAAGGTTGACTTGTGTTCACTTGATTTATGTACAAAGGGCCATTGGGACTTGGATGTTGTTCTTGTAATCAATTGATTTCTTTGTGGATGGGCTTGGTAGTGCATTGGAATGGTGGCATGAGGGATTGGATAAGCTTGAGGTGGATGTTCATAGGTTAATGTGGCATTGACTTGGTGGATAGGTGGATTAAGTTGATAGGAAGTGGATGGATATGACATGTGGCTATGAGGTGGATTAGGTTGGTAGTGAATGGCTAAGGATTCATCTACTTGTCAAGCTTGACTAGTGGCTAAAAGGTGTTGGACTTGGGTTATGAGGTGTTGCAGTTGAGGTGATTGGCTTGCGTGGGGTTGAGCTCTTTGGATGAAGAATTGTAATGTTTCAATGGCATCTTGGTTTAGGGGTTGTGATCCTTGATAAAGATTTTGGAGGAATCTTTGGAATTTGATTTCTGGGTCCTCTGGTGTAAACATGTTGTCACCCAAGTATCTGTCTTAAGTCTGTTTGGCAAGTACTCGTTTAGGGATTTTGTTGATGTGGCAGAAGTGATTTGGCTAGGATAGGGATGTGACTAGGATAGGTTTAGGATGGTTTGAATGACTTGGCTATGAAGGGTTGGATGATGACTAGGCTATGTTTTAGATGAAAGTGATTAGGTTTGAATGTTATTGGAAGAATGTGTAGGATGACTTGTTTTTATGTGTTTGGGTGTTTAGAGCTTGATGTGGCAATATTCAAACAAATGATTATGCATATACACACATGAATCACTCACACAAGACACATAAGCAAGTTGTTAGTTTGGAAGAATGTGATGATGGTTAAGAAAGCACGTGAAGACACTTCAACAATCCTAGTCAAGGCAAGGCCACTATCACAAGGAGGTTCTAGTGAAAATCTGGGGGACCGGCACCCCACGAGCATCCAGCAAGCCACTCAAGACTTTAACTAACCCTACTAGGAGTTTTAATATACACAAAGGTACACCTCCTTTCAAGTTACCACTATATGGTGAGCGCTAATACCGGTTAGACTTGGCTTTCACCTTATCCTCTGATTTTTATAGCAGACCGGATGAAAGTACCACTTGAGGTCGTTCCCTTGGGGTGATTACCTCTTTTCCACCAAGGCAGGCCTCTCTAAGGCTAAACAAAAGCAACCTGAGTAAATGTTTTTGATCTCCAAGTTCATGTTAGGACGCGAGGAGAGAGCATACACATTTACTTGGTCACACTCGCATGGGGTTCATTAACCTTAGAAATTCAATGTGTGGAAGACAATGCAAGCACTTGTTTGTTTTAAAGGCCAAATCCAAATGTGATGAAAGACAATGGTTTGTTTTAGCCCAATTTTTGATGTGATAGCAAACAAGTTGTTCATTTTATGCCCAAATCAAAATGTGTTTGCAAACAAGATTGATTGTAATGAAAAGATGAAAGATAGAAATGAATATACCTAGATTATTTTCAATTTCCAAGCTATTGTATATGATTGATATTTCTTCTCCTAAAGCTCCTTATGATCACCTACAACATCAAAAAATGATATTATAATGCAGGCATAAAAAATAAGCTCATCAGGCAAAGAAAATTGTAATTTTAGATACATAGCCAAATTAGATTTGATTATTTTGAGACATTTTTGGTTTGAAAATTAAAAAATCAAAGAAGAGACCCCTATTAATTTTCTGAGAGCTTTCCAAAAATGTAAAGAAATAAAAAAAATCCCTATTTTGCACCCAGAAATGTGGATTTATGGAAAAGTTATAGTCGGCAAAGATCTAATTTTTCTGCACTATATATGACCTCCAAATTAAATATGTAAATCATAGACCCCCATTAGAATTTTAAGAGATTTCCAAAACTATAAAACTTTCTAAAAAATTCACCGATTTGCGCCTAGAATTGTGATTTTATGAAAAAACATAAAAACATTATAACTCCCACAAAAATGGTGATACACCTGCAATTTTATGTTGTAGCTTCCTTATATCATGGACAAACTTTTATAAAAAATTTGTATAAAAATTCATAGTTGTTTGGAAGATATGACGAAATCTTTAAAACCTAGGGTTTTGTCCAAAAAATAGCGAATCTGCAACAAAAAGTTAATTAAACCTGCGAAACTCACAATGGGGGTTAGATGAATGCAAGTTTTTACTACAAAAACCTACAAAAATGATCAAGTGAAGTGAGTCCCACTAGGCATGCCAAAATGTATATAAAATAATTTGGATTTGCAAATGGAAATGATCAAGCAATGAAATGCATAACCTAAACCCAAATCATTCAATACCTCAAAAATGCAAGATGAATTGTTTGATTGATTTGATATGTTGGTTTCTCACAATTCGGCAGCATAACATTTGCATAGGATTGAGATGATAAATGGAAGATTGATAGATGGAAGATGATGATGATAGATCCAAAGGCTCTAATGTGATTTCAAAGGCATAAGGATACTCCAACTCAATGCCTCTTGCAAATTTGATAGCATAAGGACACTCAAGTTCAATACATCTTGCAAATGGCTTGTGAGGGGGTTGATTTATAGGAAAGGCTTGGTTCAAATGGATGGTTGAGATTAAAAAGCTAAATGATTGATGTGGATGGCTAGGATTGATTAGTTATTTCCGCTCTTCAAAGGAGTTGTAGTCATGTGACAAGTGGAGGGAGGAGCATAGGGATCATGTGTGACCGTGTACATAAATACTTTTATTTAATAAGTTTCTATGTGATGTTGTACACAAATACTAAAATTAGGTCCCATTAGTTGTACATAAGAAGGATTTTAAATGAAAGTTGTACTATCACACATGATTCAATTGAGAAATGGACAAGTGTCGAAATGTGATGAAAGGTGAGGACTTAATTCAAATAAAATATTTGAATTATTGGGATATGTGAGGCAAATTAATTAAATAAATAAAATTTATTTAATTAATTGGGAAGAAGATTAGGATAGGACTGGGATATGAATGGGAAATTAATTAAATAAATAAAATTTATTTAATTAATTGGAAAGTGGGATTATGAATGTGATTAAGATGGGATTTTAATTAAATAAATAAAATTTATTTAATTAATTTGCTTAATGGGATTTAAGTGGGATTAAGAGTGGGATTAGGAAAAAATGCTACATAATGTCTAAGTAATGTTTTTGACTAGGTGTTGCAAGACATGGACAAATTTGAGTGTCTGTAGAGGATTTTTCATTTGGGGTTGTAGAGGAGATCATACTTGACACAACTTTTCACTTTGAAGTGTTGGTAGGACATTTTGATTTACATGTTTTCTCTCTTTGTCTTATGGCTACTTCCTAGAGGTGTAGACACCTAAAATTGACTTGCTCCGCAAACCAATTTCCCATATCTCTACACCACCAATTATCTATCATATTAATTAAATAAATTCATTTTATTTAATTAATTTATCCCTAATAATCTACACTTAGCCATTGATCGATCCTTTGTGATCAATTAATTCATTTAATTTATCACTATACCTTACGACACTATCCTCATTGATTAAATAAATATTCTCAATATTTATTTAGTTAATTTGTCCATCTCCCTAATCCTTATTAATTAAATAAACCATACTTATTTAATTAATCTTCCCTACTAATCAACCTAAACCTAGCCTAGTTGATTAAATAGCAATTATTTAATTAGCTACCCTAGCCTACCTATCCCTTAGACCTAAATTAATTAAACTAAACACTTAATTAAACCTTGCTTCCCACACACTTTGTATGAAAATTAATTTTTTATTCAAAGGGTCACATCTTCCTCTTACACATGTAAGTGTACATGTGTCCTTGACCTTCCCACTTGTCTTAGTCTCCATTAATAGAAACTCTTCCCCATGAATGGAACTCTTCCCCATGTTTGAATTAAAAATTCACATATAACTTGTCATATCCAACTCTTCCCCCAAAATTTAATTCATTTTTTTATTCTCATCACCCTTCCCTATGTGAATTTAAAATTCACAAATAATGGGAGCCATCCAATCCCATTGACCCAATCTTAACCCTTGATCTCTCTTACCCAACCCTCTTGTGACACTTGTTACAAGACTACAACTCTAATCCAAACCCTAATCCTCAACCATTCCTAGCCATTTATCTAAACTTTCAATCCTCAACCTCCATCCTTTTATCCAAAATCTATAAATAGAACCCTCACACAAGCCATTTTCATCACTTCTTCATCCTATCCTTACTATGCCCAAATTTCTCTCATCTTCTCTCATCATACCCTTACCATGCCAATATCATTCCTCATCCTATATCCATACTATCTCATCTTGATCTCCATTGAATCCTTCATAAATCATTTATCAAATCCACCATTATCCTCATCATATTGTGTTGAGAAAGCAAGGAGCAATCCACATTACACAATCATCCTCTTGGGTAAAGCTAGAGTGTTTGGGTGCAACACTCTCCACCTTATCTTGGGTTTGTGGGTCACATTTGAAGGTATAAAACTTGTTTCATTGCATTTGTTTTATGTTTTCCTTTCATTTTGATTTCCACTAACTACAGGAGGATCATGTTGATATGGTTGGACTTGGGATAGTTATGGTGTTGTGAGAGAGTATGTAGTGATTTATCTTGCATATTTGGATCATTATTATTGTTCTTGACACTACATTGTCTTGTTGATGAGCCACACCTTGGTTTGAGTGTTTACTAGTAAACTTAGTATGTCTTGGATCTATTTTTAGATTTGACAGTACCCATGCAGTGGGAGCTACTAGATGTATGTGTTCTTCATTGACAGGTTTTATACATGGAGCTTATTACTGTAGTATATGGGTTTGATATGTTGTTGGCATGAGTTTACTGATGTTTTTGATACCTATGAGGTAGGGATGGTTGGATGTATTATCATATGTTGTGGTGCTATTTCCAATCATGTGGGTTTTTATCTTTGATAGCTACTTGGAGCTTTTGTTATCACTTGGATTTGATGCTAGTGTTCTTTGGATTAGTGCATCTTCACCTTGGCATGTTCATTTTCTTTCATAGGTGGCACATTGGAGGATGAGAGGAGTTCTTGCTCAAGATGGTGGTTACTTTGATTTTATTGTAGGTATCTTGATGGAGCATGAGAGCATGTTGGAGATTCATGTGGTTTTACGTTTGCCTATGTGATGTATTTCATTGATTGACCCTTATGCAATGTCTACAACAAGTGGGAGAATGTTGGGAAAAGGTGTTGTTCACCTTGCATAACATTAATTAATTTAATTATGTAAAATAAATATTCTTTTGTAGTGCATCTTAAGTGATATGTTTAGCCACATTAAATACTTATTTGGTATCACTTGTAAAAGTTGTATTTAACATTGGGAGACATAAGGCAAATATTTATTATTTGTGCAAAATAATTAATTTTGGGGTCAATGGTTTTGTGCTCATGGTTTTGAGTCACATTGTTTTTATCCAATGCCACAAGTTGTATTTGTGTGAGCTTGAGTCTATAAAAGAAAGCACAAGGTTATTAGTTAGGGTTGGCTCTTATTTTATAGGTTGTGTGAGAGGCTATCATTGTATTGAGTTTTTTCTTGTGAATGCACATTGTAAAGCATGTCATGGGATGTGTGGATTTATGCTTGGATACATGGAGGTTGTAATAGAGGAGCTTGATGTTTCAAAGGTGTTCATGGAGACTCTGAGTGTATTGTAAATTCTTATTGCTGAATAATACATTGAGTATGGATGCTTTTAGAGGCTAGGTTTTTCCCTTAATGAGGGTTTTCCCATTATCTTGTGGATTGTCTATTGATCTTTGTATTATGGTAAATCTGTAAGATTATAAGCATCATTATCTCATTTGGGTTATATGGAATTGGTTTGATCTGCCTATAAATTCTTAATAGTTTAAACATGATTAGGTCACCCAATTTAGTAGGGAAGGTCACCCATGGAGTTCCTAGGTTTCCCCTAGGAGATCTAGGGTCACCCAAGGAGATTTAGAATGCAAAAGGGGTGACCCAGAAAGATAGGGTTCTACAAGTGGTTTCAGGGGCTAAGAATGGTTAGAAGGGGCTAAAGATGATCTCAAGACCTAGAGACTAATTGAAGGTTTTGAAGAGAGTGGGCCATCCAATTTAGCAGAGTAAGTCACCTAGGGAGATCTTGGGTCACCCGAGGGGAGATTCAGGATCACACAGGGAATTTTGGAAATAACAGGAGGTGACCTAGAAAGAAAGAACAAAGAGACAAAATTGATGATGGGGAATGATTTGGGAGGTCAATTGGAGGCCTTTGAAAGGTTGAAATGGTAGAAGGGGGGCTAGGGAAAGTGAATTTCACATCTTACGATCCTAGAGGGTCAAATCAACAAAGTTAGAAATTGACAAAAATGACCTGTTGACAAAGAGGAAATAGGTAAGATGCAAGACCTTAAAAGGTTGGCTAGGGGATAGGGGAAGCACAAAATAAGATGAAAAACTACAATCCACGTGTCACAAAGAAGAGTGTTGTTGATAGGTCATAATTACATGCTTATATGTATGTGATTAGGACTATAGCTCATCATCGGATTACCATGTAGGCACATGTACTTTTTTAGTGCTTACATATTTGCCCCCTTAGGGACATTAGCTTACATGAAAGGTAGGTACCATTCCCAAACTAAGCCTTACCTATTGTCATTATCCAATAATTGTGCCTGAAATGGAAAGTATTATTTTGACTTAATAATATTCAAAAATTGAAAATTGAAACAAGGTAATCTATCATCGATATGTGAGTCATAAGTATACTGGCTCACCTCGCTTCACCATGGGGACTTGCAAGAATGAAATCATGCAAAATGTGGGTGCAAGAGCACTATGAAAATAAAATATATTCTAATCTAGAGAGAAGAATGGATTCTCCTTTTATTGCATATTTTAAAGAGCATATTCAATTTTTTAGGATTTTGGAGGCTTTTACAATTTTTAGGCTTTTGAACTTTCTAATTTTTATGGCTTTTTTGGAGATTTTATGAAGGTTTTACTTGACATTCCTTGAGGTATTTGAGAGGCCTATGTTTATTGAAGAGATTTATACCCTTTCCCCCTTGCATGGGGAGACTTACACACTTGAGTGCATAGTTTTGCTCTTTTGACTCTGTTGGAGGAGTGACTTGTACTCAGTCATTATTTTGCATTTATTATTGTGAGACTTAATTAATGGTTGAGATCTATTATGCATCTTCAATTGAAATCTTGTACTTCACTTTTCCTCTTGTGCATATGGCTGCCTAGAGCTTTTATTTTACTTATGAGAATGCATACCTATGATGATCACACATGGATGATGCAATTTATTTTTGTCTTTTTATAATATGAATGAGATACAATGTTCCTAGATGTGATTCAAAAATATGAAATATGAAGTACTATGTTCTAAGTGCTATGAATGTCATGATCTTATGACATGTTTTATTGTTTTGTATGTTTCAAATGTATGCAAGTGGAACAAACAATATGAATGCTCTTTAGTAGTATTTTTGACCTAGGGGATTGTGAATTGACTTGATATAGGGAGACCTACTGAACTTTGGGAAAGAATTAGGGACTCAAGTGGGAGCTAGTAGGAGATTAAATGTTCTTGATTTTGAGATTTGTAGACAGCTAAACATTGATCCTTATCTAGACTAAAAACTTTGACAAGCTTTCAACTCAAACAAGAAACAAATTTTATTAGTACCTTCTAGACTTAGATCAGATATGGCCAACCATATAGGCTTGGGGTAAAGGAAAAGGCTCCCGAGTAGAAGATGGCCCTAAATATAGTTAGACTCTTAGCTTTACTCAACTAGTGCATGTGTGTTCTTTGTACCTTTATTTTTTATTTTCTTTGATAGATGTCACTCTCGTAGCTTCGAGCTTAGATTTATCTCCACTTGAGAGTATGGACATCAGCAATCTTCTCTCTCTTTTTTTGTATTTTGCAATGTTTTTTCTAATTTTTCTATTCTTTTGATACTTTGATGGTTTGATGCCTTTTGCTTTCTGGTTTCTTTGGTATTCTCTCTCTTATTATCTCTATTTTTTTTTCTCACACTCCTATTTTTTTGATATCTCATTTTTTTGCACTCGATTTTTTTTAATTGCTTCTTGTAGAGTTATGATCCCCCTACATTTTTGGCCAGGAAAGATAAAGAGATGAGCACCACCAAGGGTTTTCACCATCCAATCAGACTTCCCTTCTACTAAGGAGGAATGGGGAAGGTCTACTTGCAAGATTCTATTGAATACTAACTTTTCTTAGACTCAACATCATGGTTCATTAAGACTGGGATCAATGTGAAGCTAAAAGCTAGGCTTTAATTAGAAACATTGGGAAATGTAATAGGGGAAGAGTAATAAGCAATAAACATGATCATAAGGGATCTCAAAAGCTTAAAGGGTCAACATATACTTAAGAAACCTTAGACTCCTTACAAGGACAAAAATCAAATAACAACATGTCACTCACAAAATGCATGATGGAACAGAATGAACAATGTAAATTTTGTTTTTCTTGATTGAAATATAATACTTTTTTTATTGATTTTTGAGTTTTTTTTTCTTTTATTTTGAAATTTTATGATTTTTATGGAGTCTCCAAGTACTAAACTCTTCACCTTCCATAGTGCACAAGAGGTGTCATTTATGTCATCTTCCTTAACTACATATAGACCCATCCAAACTAGTTTGAACTTCACTTGAAAGTCTTTGCAAGAACTTAGTATAAAAATGTCTTTAAATTCAGTGGGGAGTTTTGTATACTCACATGTTTCATTGCTTTATTATTTGCCCCCTGGCTTTATCATTTTTTATTCTTGTTGAGTTCCCATGTTTGTTTTTAACTTTTGAGGGGCAATTGGAATTGGTGTCAACTCTCCTAGTTTCTATGTGGGTTCTGGTTCTCCTTTTCACTTAGTGGTGCTCTCGACTATATGGATGCTCATATCTCGCTTGATAGGAATCATTGATAAGTTGAATGGAGCATAAGATTTTGTTGAGTGTGCATCAAAGGGGAATTCTCTTGTTTCCTCCTTCCCTATACAATTTGAGGTCTTAGCTACATTTGTGATTTGCTTGGATGTCTCTCTTTTTTCAAAAGTGTTGATGTTTTGTTTATTGATGGTTTCCATGGTCTTTCCCTTATTTTTGACTTGTTCAACTCTATAAATATTGAAAGGACCAGGGTCTCCTTCGATGACGTGGGTTTGTCCCATGTTTGAGAAGTGGATGTCTTGAAATAATGTGGAGGGAATAACTTTCATCCTATGGATCCAAGGCCTTCCTAGGATCATGTTGTAAGTGGTTTTTTCATTGATGACTTAAAGATTGACCTTACCCATGGTTTGAATGTTTGGGTTATCATGAATTCTAAGGATGGAAGTTTCTCATGTGATTTGAGTTTTGTCATAACCCATTCTTTGAAGAAGATAAAAAGAGACTATGTTGATTACAAACCCATCGTTGATCATTACATGTTTAATGGAATAGTCCTAAACCTTCACTATCAAATGGAGGGGGAGATCAACCTGTTTAACTATATCATCATCAACAGAAATAAAAACTAAGACTGGGGGAGTATGGAATCAATAGAAAGTGTTCATAGAGGCTATATCAAATTATGAATCCTAGAGGCTATAGGAGACTTAAACTATAGGTAAACCTATAAAAATAGCTAGACTTTTGATATGACTCTAAAATGGATACTCGAACAGGTACGATTGTAAGTGTGTATGGAGAGGTAAGACCAAAAATCTCAAGAAGAATCCATCAAAGGACCAATAAAAAGATTTTAAACTATCAATAAGATTAAATCCTTAATTAGAGAAGATGTCTAAGAATTTGATAGTATGGGTACATTCAAAGGCAGAGTTCCAAAGTTACATTTTGTGCAATAATAGTGTATGAAAGAAAATCATGTGATCAAAAATAAGATGCAAGATCACTAATTCAACCAATATAGAATCATCAAGGTCAACGCAAAATATCTACGATGAACTCAAAATCATTGGGGTGATCCCATTAATTATCAACTAAAAGGAAACTTTTCAAAGGAAAAAAAGTATCAAACACTTGGAAAATGATCATTAAAAACAAAATAAATAAAAATGAGGTCATATAAGTTGACTTAACATTTCCATCAAATTTAGATTAGCTAGGAGAAGGTTTTATTCATGCCACATGGGTCATGTTCTAGACCATTGGGTCATCATCAAAATTTCCATGTATGTCTATCTATTTTTAGGTACTTGTAGACCTCTATGTAAATTGCACATGTTTGAGTCAAAGTAGCATAGATTCCTCCAGTGTCACAATGACTTACATCCATTTATTATGTCCCAAATGAAGTTATCCAAGGTCAAGATAATGGGAGAAGCCTATTTCTATATGAAAATCATTAAGGAGGAGTTGACACTAAAGGGAAAACAAGACAAATCTCACATGCTAAATAAAATTCTACCTTCATAGAAGATCAAACCATCTAAGATAGGTAAATGGTGCAACCATCACAAATATAACAATCACTTTGATGTAGATTGTCATATGTGGAAGAATTTGTTTGTATGCATAGAAATAAAGGGTTTCCATGAGCCAATAGACACAAACCTCAACACTATATATCTTTTCACAACCATAAAAACATACACATTAGATACAAAAGCAGAGTTCTTATTCCATTCACAAATGCAGGTGCAATGGTAGGCATTAGTTTTTTTGGTCGATGGTATTAGCATGAAGAACCTCATTGTTGAAGCTACTATCATACATTTGAATTTAACAACCATTCCTCATCTATAGCCTTATATTTTATTATGGATTTGTTCTTACAATGCTAGAGGTATACATGTCACACATCAATGTTGATTCTCATATGCTATTCATCCTTTTGCAAGGGCCTAGTATATGACATTGCATAAATTGATTCTAGTGACATAATCATAGGCATTCCTACCTGCATCATCACTAGGGTGTCTACATAGCCAATACTTGGAGCATCACCATGTTAGTGAGTAGTAAGATATATCAAATTCTAGAAGTGGTTCCACAAATCAAACATGTCACGTAATCTCTACACTAAATTGTTTATGTTTCCTTCAACACAAGTGGGATGATTATATTTTAAGAAGGGATAAATGATTTGCACTCTCTCATGCAAGCATGCATGTTGCCAAATATTAACACCATAGTGTGTAATCCTATGCATATGTTGTTTCACCATATACCATGCATGTAGTCACAAGAACCATGTTGTGCACCTACATGCAACTCCTTACATCATGTGCCACTTGTGTAGTGCCAAGAACCATGTTGTGCATCTATACATAGCTCTTTGCATTCCTTATTTTGTACATAGCACTTGGAACCATGATATGCCTTTCCTAAATCACTTAGATCATGTGTAACCCTTTTCATCATGACTCATTCACATAGCACCAAGGATCATGCTGCACAAAAGTTCTAACAACTCTCTCGATGCCTTGTACCACACTTGTATTCCCACACACATTCATAGTGCACAATATAAATCTCAACATGTAATATTGCACAACATCTTAGAGCACTACAAAGTAGACCCCTTGATCATTTAGAATCATTTCATGGCACACCACTTGTTAGTAAAGCATGTGACAAGAGTCTCAACTATTAGAAGATGAAGAGTTGCACATTGAAATCCAACCAATTAAACCTCCATAATGGCCTCCTTATTTAGGGTCATTTAGAATATAAATTTACATCTATAACATAATAGATAGGAGAGGTTTTAGCATCTAATAGTTAAAATTACATAACCACACATCTCCATGAGAGTGTGCCATCTACAAAACACACAAATTAATAAAATGGTATATTCTAGTTCTAGTATTCTTTTTTATCTAGCTCTTTATCTCTATAATGCTTATGCAAGATTACAACACATCTAGCCCTTTGCTTGGAGCATTGTCCACTAGATCACTTAGGATCTAGATCAATGGGAACTAAATTTTATTTTCTATAAGGACTTTTACATTATATCTCTATAATGACCTACAATTTGCATACTAATTCCCATAGAGATATTTTAGCTTGAGTTCTTTGAATTTTTTGAATATTGTCATATTCCTCTATTTTAGATGTGGCTTGAGGTATAGGAGGTAAATTAAGTGTACTGGTTGGTAGGATAGGTGGTGATAGATTGACATATTGTCCTCTTCCTAACCTTTGGTATGTATTCCACATCAATTTATAATCATGTAAGTTAGGGGTGACATGAAAGTAGGGTACAAGAGACACATGGGCCATGTTGATAGAATTATGGTCAAAAGATAGATCGTGAAATGTTATATCTAAATTCATGTTATCCTCATGTGAATTAGGGATACAAAATTATGTGATGAAAGCATGGGCCAAAGTAATAAAGGAAGTCTAGAGAAAAAAAAGATGAACCAAACCATTCCAAATCTCTACCATTGTATAAATGAAACTCACTAATTGAAAACATGTCATCATTTAAGCGTTGGTAATTAGAAATTAAGAATAGTTTCACTTGTATGAAAGAATCAATAGACCCATGATAGTCATCATGTAAAATTTATCCATTAAGGCTTATAATGTCTACATATAATATAGTATAAGAAAATGAAGTAATAATAAAGGACACATATGAATCTAGTATATTATCATCAATGTGTGACCTATCATCATGTGGAGAAAGGTTGTGTGAAGGAAAAGTATGCATAGATTCAACATGATATGTAGAAAAATTACCATCACTATGATCATCATCGTGTATGAAAGAATACAATATATTCAAAGTACATAAATATATGGACATAGGAGTATCACAACATGTAATAAATGTGTCGTCACTAGTTATACAAATGTCTTGATATCAATAGGTGAATCAAATGATAGATCCAAGCATAGTGTATGTTTACCATTGTTACAAGGCATAACATAGTCATGAAATGTATGGGTAAATAACTAAGCATCTCTAATAAAATAGGATTTGCACTAGCAAGTTAAATGAAAGAGGAGAAAGATAGGATATGATAAAATAATAGCTCTGTAGAAAACACATGCATGTCCATAGCATAAAAATCCACAAGTATATCAAGGATAGTGTGTCATATGATATATCCAAGATAGGAATATGCCAAATTGTGTGATGGATGCATGTAAAATAGCAAAGGAACAAACCCTAAAAGGTGTCTAAAAGATAGAGTGTCCTAGAGTGCAATGGTGGGAAAAGAGATAAATAGTTATATATACCCAAAACCTAATTGAAATAAATAAGAAAATAAAAATCAAACCCTATAAAATTTATAAATAGATGACAAATCAAAGTTATATATCAAATCCTAAAACCCCAATACTGATAAAAAATCTTGGATGGAAATTAGGTCATGTAAGAGTGGGTGGTGTTGGTTGTTTTTAATTCCCAACCTGATCTCATAAGCACAATCTAATGAATAGTCATTATAATTATTGATTTTCCTTAAGGGATTGGCCAATGAATAGGAAAAGCTAGGTTACACTTGTCCTTTGCACTTCAAGCTCTACATTGATTTTCCTTGAGGGATTGGCCAACGAATAGGAAAAGCTAGGTTACACTTTTCCTCTGCACTTCAAGCTCTACAAAACCTAGGAGGGTAGTCCTTTACAATATTTATTTAAGATTTGTTACTATTTATCTCAAATATTGTTCCTAACAGATATATTCTCTCTAAAATGCCTAAAGAATTACTAATATACTAAAGTAATGGGCTAGATTCTCAAGCTTTAACACAACTCTTTTGTAGGAGAACATTGGAATTTCATAACTTAAGATAGAAATAGAAATTCATTTTGATTTTCAATATAGATAACCAATGAGTTGTATTAGACAAAAGTTCGAAGAGATCGGTGCCTAAATCCCAGACTATAGAGTCAAAATAGATATAAATGAAACCAAATACAATAGTATTTCTCCAACTCATGTAAACACTACAATAATGCATTACACTATCACACTTTAATTAGTTCAAAACTAACTCTTCTTAGGAATACCTGAAAACATTCAAAGCATTCAATATTCTCTTAAAGCATTAAATTCACTCTTTGAGTAAAAGCTATAAGAAGAACATTCTTACACACGAAAGATTGTGAAGATGAATAAAATGATCCTTGATCAATTTCTATTCATAAATGATATGAAGAATACAATTGTAGGAGACAATATAGTCTTGAACTTTGACAATATATTCAAGCTATGTACTAGTACTGTCATACAAAATTTGCAAGAACATAAAAATCTATTCTTAAATAACACCTAAACTAAGAAAACTGACTCTACAACTATGTGTATTGTGATACAAAAATTCTCCAAGATCCTTTGTCAAAGGCCCTGAATTCCCTTTTATAGAAACAGGGGAGCAAAACAAGCCTTAGGCCTTATGACAAGTGTCACATTTTCATTTGACAAACTTTACAACAACAATATGCTAAAATAACCATCTCTAACCTACTAGGCACACCTCTACAGCAAATCTTCTTCTTCATCAGGCAAGAATAATTATCTTTGTCTTGTATGTTTTCCTCTTCTTGGCATGGAGACAAGCCATGATGCTAACGGATGGTAGTGTTTTAGATATCTTCTCAGCTCAACCACCCCTTAGAACCAGATAATTGTTCATAAAAAAAAATACTCTACTTCATCTTTCCATGCATGAAGACATAAGAATACCTACCAGGAACAAAAGAACAAGGAACCCCCAAAGGCAAGTGTCCCTACCATTGCTCCATGCTCCAGGCATAGGGATGTGACTCCTCGTCTTTTGAGAGGAGGTTTCCAACCACATCAACCCTCTAGAAGCCCAAGGAATCCATACATAGCTAACTCTAGCAGTGCCAGAATCCCAGTCAAAGAGGAAGTAGTAGCAGTCATTAGTCAAATTTAAACAAAGAACTAATTGTTCTTGTTAACTTACTTCCTTCTTTCCATCACCAACTATTTCATCCTACTGGACAACACTCCTTCAATTATTATTGTTTCTCTATTGAGTGCCACCATCCTAAGGGAGGGGAAGAGGGATAAATAAGGATTCTCTCCCCCCAAGACTAATTTGGAAACTCACAATAACATAGAGTTATTGGAATTGCTAGACAGGAAATTGGATCCCTCACCAGGATGAGACTGAAGGATAACATCAAAATGAAGGAAATCTAATGCCTACTACCTCATCCCCTAAATCTTACTAGATCCTCCCATCCCTTAGGAAAAACATCTCTAGTTCCTTAATTCTATAGGAAAACAATACTAGCCAAGAGAAGAGAGACAAACTTCTTAAAGAACAGGGTGGCAGATATAGCATACTAAAAATAGGAGTACCCATTGTGTTCACACAGGAGTGATGCATATAGTAACAACAAGGACACTTATTTATAGAAAAATTATGGAGGCTCCCACATCTGGGTATTCATACTCTATCAATTTCTTGTTTATTTTAGTTCAACCAATACCATGGCACGTTGGTCTTAAATGGAAATCCTTCAATATTCTACCAACGCTGCTAGAAAGGGAAAAAGAGGTGGCATGAGTCATCACATCAATTTCCTAGAACCTAGAGCACCTGCATATGCCAATCCCCATAATGAGGATGCCAAGTTAGGTTCCTCGGTTGCAGCACATTATCCATTTTAAATAGCACACCCCCTCAAATTTTGTCAGGATGTCAAGTGGAAAATCTCGTGAAGCCTGAATATAAATCCCCTAGGGCTAATCGCGTATAACTCTAGTCTCTATTCAAGCTTATCATCTTGTACTATGGTGGTGAGGAAGACTTAGCACACACCTAAGAAACTCATCACTACATTAGTTCATCGTTTACTATGTGCCACCACTTTGTTGCCTCCATTCAAAAATAGACCATCGATTGCATAATAGAACATCTAAATCAATGGCACAAATAGGTCCAACAAGGGGAAAAATCTTTGTCATCCATGGAAAGGGGCGTGAATCAATAAAAACAAGCCACCTAGACTGCCACCTCAGCTATGCCATTGAAAAGAGAAGTCAACAAAATCTATGTGGTAGTTTTCTATACTTCCACAATCATGAGACTAGGCTACAGATGAGGGTCCGTGGAACCATGGAAACCCTCCAAATCATGTTGCATGGCACAAAATTGACCTCCCCCTTTGAAAATCCCCTGTCTACTATAAAAAACCTTCCACATTTCAACAACAGTCATTGTATGTCCACTCAACAGCCTAAAATAGACACTTGGCAACCTCCCGTGGTTCTGTGGCCTCAAACAAAGCTATGCTAGAATACTCCGTGGAATTGTAGAAAAAAGATAGGATGATGCCACATGGCATCCAATAGACTACAGAAATGATCCCCGCTAGATTTTTTGCCAAATGTCCTCTTTCCATTGTTCCATAGCCACCTATGGGTCCTCCCAAAGGGCTTCATGGAATAACAGAATGCCCAAAAACTAGCCACATGGACCTCACATGATCCACCAATAGGTTTGATTATACAACTCAGCCAAATGCTTGCCACACATCACCCTTATGCACTTCCACCAATCTTTTTGCCTTAATAAAATAGTCTCCGCAGAATAGCAGAATGCTTTAAAAATTGTCACGTACCTCCTGGTGGGACCAAGCAATGGGCCCTATCAAACTTTGGCCTTAGGGCCCTCATCGTTTCACCTTCTTGGAAGAAGAGGGAACAT
The DNA here is from genome assembly GCA_027924645.1 of Cunninghamia lanceolata. Taxonomy (NCBI): domain Eukaryota; kingdom Viridiplantae; phylum Streptophyta; class Pinopsida; order Cupressales; family Cupressaceae; genus Cunninghamia; species Cunninghamia lanceolata. The sequence continues at coordinate 11,512,604 of BSBN01000916.1, read as the reverse complement.
CATAACTCTGACCCCCCAAAGTTCGCTTTACTTAGTGAAATCATGTAGACCCATCAAACATTAGGGTTACTCCCTGACACCTCTTATGAAGAAGACCGAAGGCCAAAGGCCCAAAGTTCAACCTCTGAAACTCTTAGAAGATAATGGAGCTCACCAAACTTAAGCCTTTAGGTCCTCCTCCTTGTAGCCGCAACACCAAAGAAGATGAAAGGCATGAATCTCAAACTCTAAAACTTTGACATTGGTGAGAATACAAGAGAACACTTAGAGTCTTTTGGACTATCATTTTTTGGGTTTCCTATCTTGCATTTTCAAAAGTAAAACACATGAAAACCTATGGATTAATTCTGCTCCAGTGAGAATTATCATTTGTTACCTCTGGTAAATCTAGAAGCTCATCATAGAGGGGGTTTTGCCTTATATTCATTGCTGCCATAAAAATTTGCCCTTGTCAACATGAGGATCTAATTCCTTCTTAGCATCAATATATTCTAAATCATCATAACCCTCGAAAGAACATCCAGACATACTCTCATTTTTATTTATCACATTAACACATAGCCCTTAAGACTTACACTCTGACCATTCACTCAAGTATGCCACTTGCTCATTATTAGACAAAGTTGCTTCCTCATAGTCTCTTGTATCAACATATTTATTGACTGAGGCACTACATTCTACTTCCACTTGGTAAGTGCCCTTTAAAATATCAAAGGAATGAACATATACATTGTTACCACAATTATCATAACAAAGAGACACTTTTGCTATAGAGTCTTGTTTTAACCCTTCAAATAACATGTCCATATATTCTTTTTTCATATCATCTTTTGTATAAGACATATTATCACATCGACTACTCAGATCCTTCTCCACTCCCAGACTAACAGGTTTGTAATAAGGAGTAGACTCGTATACATTCCTATGTCCATTGTATCCTACCTTAGGAATACTACAGCCATAACTTTCACTTACATAACTAATGAATTGATTATGAGCATCATCCATAACCTCATTTCTCATATTTTGAATACTTTCTCTATTTTTATGCATGGAAATCAAATCATTTTTTATCAAATAACCGAATGAAAGGTCTACTGAAAGATTAGGGTCTTTGTAATCTTGGTAGATAATGCTATCATCTAATCCACTTCTAGTATTTGTGAAAGTTGTTACAATAAAGTGAATACTTGCAAATCCATACTCTCTCACCCTCATATGCTTCAAGTTGTTCTCAATGTCCATAGCCATAGAATATTCTTGATGCACTATTGTAGGACTCTTATCCCTTAGTAAATAACTCATTTCTTCATTAAATGCACCTAGATAGATAACCAAACACATTGCATCATTTGGCCTAATGCTTTAAGGAATATCTCTTATCATTTTTGCAAATCTTAGGTTAAAAGTTGGAACCAACTCCCCTTCATCCTTTTCAATGCCAACAAGCTTATTAATTATTGAACTTACATTAACCCTTTCACCAAACTAATCAATAAATTCTATTCTAAATTCTTGCCATGAAGAAATGCCATGCATAGGCAGATCTAAAAACTAATCTCTAGCATCTCCTTTTAGAGAATGAATAAATAACTTCATGACAACATCTTCTGCATCAACCTCGCAATCTCCCATTAGGTCACTGAAATCTTGTAAATGCTTATTTGCTGATTCAAAACTATTACCACTGAACTTTGGTAGGTGCTCTCTAACCCTGTCAAAAATGGGATTTGGATGGTTTTGGATACCACTGAAATCTAGTGCCTTATATCTTTCAACAGAGAAGACCCTTCTCTAAGGATATGACTATTGTTGTTGTGAACCTTGCATTGTGACATTTAAATGTGTAGGAGGATGGAAAGGATAACACCCCATGTTCAAAAATACTTTCAATGAAATCCTATTTCCCTCACAACTACTTTATCATAGTTTTACATCTTAACAAAATTTTAAGTTTCTCCAATGAAACCCTTACTTCTCCATTATAGATCTTCATTTGAAAAAAAGCAATTTCATAAACAACTTCTATTCATCTGATTTATTTTGCTTTGAAAATGAAAGAAGAATGAAGGACCAAATACTTGGAAATTACTGCAGACTTAACCATTTTCTTCTCATGACTGGAAATTTTGAGTATTGAGATATTCTTCATATTCTATCAGGTTCTTTCTAACAGAGTCACCACCTCTTTTCATAGTGGACTAAATTTCAAACAGTACATAGCTCTTAAAAGCTCATGTTTATTCTAGGTTTTCTCCAACAATAGAGCCACACAAAAACTTCTCAATACATAGTTGGTTTCCTCCTTGATCAACCAGTTCAAAGGCAAGCATAGTCACCACCCTCTAAATAGAATGATAATATTTTTACATATGCAAACTCTAAACACCCATGATAGACTATTGGACTAGTTCTGAATAATAATAAACAAGTCCCCAGTAAAGTTGTCAATCTGTTGGTTGTTTTTAATTCCCAACCTAATCTCAAAAGGGCAATCTAAAGAATAGCTGATTTTAATGATTGATTTGCCTTGAGGGATTGGCTAATGAATAGGAAAAGCTAGGTTACACTTTCCTCTGCACTTCAAGCTCTACAAAACCTAGGAGGGTAGTCCTTTACAATATTTATTTAAGATCTGTTACTATTTATCTCAAATACTATTCCTAATAGATATGTTCTCTCTAAAATGCCTAAAGAATTACTAATATACTAGAGTAATGGGCTAGATTCTCGGGCTTTAACACAACTCTCATGCAGCAGAACATTAGAATAACATTATGTTCATAACTTAAGACAAAAATGGAAATTGATTTTGATTTTCAATATAGATGACCAAGGAGTTGTATCAGACAAATGTTTTAAGAGATCGGTGCCTAAATCCTGGGCTACATAGCCAAAATAGATATAAATGAAACCAAATACAATAGTGTTTCTCCCAGCTCATGTAAACACTGCAATAATGCATTACACTATCACAATTTAATTAGTTCAAAACCAACTCTACTTAGGAATCCCTGAAAACATTCATAGCATTCAATATTCTCTTAAAGCATTAAATTCACTCTTTGAGTAAAAGCTATAAGAACATTCTTACACAAGAAAGATTGTGAAGATGAATAAAATGATCCTTAATCAATTTCTATTCATAAATGAAATGAAGAACACAATTGTAGGAGATGATATAGTCTTGAACTTTGACAATATATTTAAGCTATGAACTGGTAATGTCATACAAAATTTTAAAGTACATCAAAATCTATTCTCAAATAACACCTAAACTAATAAAAACCAACTCTACAACTATTTGTACTGTGATACAAAAATTCTCCAAGATCCTTTATCAAAGGCCTTGAATTCCCTTTTATAGAAACAAGGGAGAAAAACAAGCCTCAGGCCTTATGACAAGTGTCACATTTTCATTTGACAAACTTTACAACAGCAAGATGCTAAAATAATTGTCCCTAACCCACTAGGCATGCCTCTGCAGCAAATCATCTTCTCCAACATTTAGGAATAATTATCTTTGTCTTGTATACTTTCCCATCCTCGGCGCGGAGGCAAGCCATGATGCTAACGGATGGTGGTTTGTTAGATGCCTTATCAACTTAGCCACCCCTTAGACCCAGATACTTGTTCATAAAACAAGAATCCTCTACTTCCTTGTTCATAAAATAAGAGTTCTCTACTTCACCTCTCCATGCATGAAGACATAAGAATACCTTCCAGGAACCAAAGAACAAGGAACCCCCAAAGGCAAGCATCCCTACCATCGCTCAATGCTCCAGGAATAGGGATGTGACTCCTCATCTTTTGAGAGAAGGTTTCTGACCACCTTAACCCTCAAGAAGCCCAAGGAAGCCACACATAGATGACTCTAGTAGTGCCAAAATCCTAGCCAAAAAGGAAGTAGAAGCAATCGTTAGTCTAAGTTAAACAAAGAACCAATTGTTCTTGTTAACTTAGTTCCTTCTTTCCATCACTAGTTGTTTCATCTTGGTGGACAACACTCCTTCAATTGTTATTATTTCTCTATTGAGTGCCACTGTTCTAAGGGAGGGGAAGAGGGATAAATAAGGCTTCTCTCCCCCCAAGCCCAATCTTAAAACTCACAATAACATAGAGTTATTGGAATTGCCAGACAGGAAATTGGATCCCTCAATAAGATGACATCGAAGGATAGCATGGAAACGAAGGTAATTTAATGCCTACTCCCTCATCCCCTGAATCTTACCAGATCCTCCAATCCCTTAGTAAAAACATCTCTAGTTCCTTAATTGTGTAGGAAAACAATACTAGCCAAGAGAAGAAAAAGGGTGGAAGATATAGCATACTAAAAAGAGGAGTACCCATTGTGTTCACACAGAAGGGATGATGCATATAATAACAATAGGGATACTTATTTATAGAAAAATTGTGGAGGCTCCCACATCTAGGTATTCATACTCTATCAATTTATTGATTATTTTAGTTCAACCAGTACCATGACATGTTGGTCTTAAATGGAAATCCTTCAATATTCTACCAACGCTGCCAGAAAGGGAAAAGGAGGCAACATTCCATCATCACATTAATTTCCTAGAACCCAGAGCACATGCATATGCCAATTTCCACAATGAGGATGCCAAGTTAGGTTCCTTGGTCACAACACTTTATCCATTTTAAACAACACACCCCCTCAAATTCTATCACGATGTCAAGTGGAAAATCTCATCAAGCCTGAATACAAATCCCTAAGGGTTGATCACGTATCACTCTAGTCTCTATTCAAGCTTATAATCTTGTACTATGGTGGTGAGGAAGGCTCGGTACATGCCTAAGAAACCCATCACTACATTAGTTCATCATTTACTACACGCCACCACTTTGTTGCCTCCATTCAAAAACAAACCGTCGATTGCAGAATAGAACATCTAAATCAATAGCACAAATAGGTCCAACGAGGTGAAAAAACTCTATCATTTATGGAAAAGGGGCACAAATCAATAAAAACAAGCCACCCAGACTACCACCTCAGCCACATCATTGAAAAGAGAAGTCAACAAAATCTATGTGGCAGTTTTCCAAGTTTCCGTAGTTATGAGACCAAGCTGTAGACGAGGGTCCGTGAAATGGTGGAAACCCTCTAGTTCATGCCATGTGGCACAAAATTGACCTCCCCCTTTGAAAATCCCTTGCATTCTACAAAAGACCTACCATGTTTCAAAGATAATCATGTATGTCTACTTAGCAGCCTAAAACGGACACTTGGCAGCCTCCCATGGTTTCGCAGCCTCAAACAAAGCCACGCTGGAATACTCCATGGAATGGTAGAAAAAAGATAGAATGATGTCATGTGGCATCCAATAGACTACAGAAATGATCCCCACTAGATTTTTTGCCATATGTCCTGTTTCTATTGTTCCAAAGTTCACCTGTGTGTCCTCCTAAAGGGCTCTGCAGAATGGCCGAATGCTCGAAAACTAGCCGCGTGGACCTCATGGGATCCACCAACAGGACCCACTGCATAGTTTGGCCAAATGCTTACCACATGTCACCCTTTCGAGCTTCTACCAAGATTTTTTCCTTAATAAAATAATCTCCACAGAATGGTGAAATGCTTTAAAAATTGCCACGTACCTCCTGGTGGGACCAACAAATGGCCCCGGTCGAACTTTGACCTTTGGGCCCTCATCGTTTCACCTTCTTGGAAGAAGAGGGAACATCATAACTATGAACCACCAAAGTCCGCCTTACTTAGTGAAATCATGTAGACCCATTGGACTTCGGGGCTACTCCCTGACACCTTTTATGAAGAAGACCAAAGGCCAAAGGCCCGAAGTCTGGCCTCCAAAACTCTTAGAAGATGATAGAGCTCATCGAACTTTGGCCTTTAGGTCCTCCTCCTTCTAGCCACAACACTAAGGAAGACGAAAGGCATGAACCCCGAACTCTAAAACTCTGACACAAGTGACAATACAAGGAAACACATAGAGTCTTTTGGACTTAGTCACTTTTTGGGTTTCTTATCTTGCATTTTCAAAAGGCAAACACATGAAAACCTATGGAAGATATCTCTAATTGGCTATAAACTATAGGTTCAATAATTGGGGTATAGAGTGGGACACAAATGGATTTTAGTGAATCAGCCTGTCGGTAAAATTTGGCAAGGATTAGCAAATTCATAGCTTTAAAAATAGGAGTCCTAATAGGGGGTTTCACCAATAATGTAAAGGAAAATAACCTTTTCCTATGATTAATCTAGGCTAATCAAATAAAATACATCGACATAAGCAAAAATTAACCCAGATTAATAAATGAGAGTTAAGGATACATGAAATTTTGAACTAAATCATAAAATTTTGACTATAATAGTACACTACCATATTATTTGGATGACACTAGGGGGCACCATATGCCCCCTATGATTATGATTGATATATTTTTCTTCATAAAACACTTGTCCTCTGATCTTGTTTTATGTTCCTAAACTAATCTATCTTGCTTCATAGAGCATACATGTTTTGATCTTACATTGCCATAGCCCATGTTAAGGGGCACATGTTTCTCCCTTATCATATTAAGCTTTATCAACATACTTGATTATCTAGATCTATATCACTTATCTTAGGATCATACATGTTATATCTAGGGATTTTCCCCACTATCTAGCTTCATACCATTGATCCTTTGGTCCTATTGGACTTCATGACATTGATCCTACTTAACTTATTGATCCTACCATATGTGCACTTGTGATGCCACATTGAGCAATTTCTTATATTTTCATGGGTATTTTTTGTCATAGAGGCTTGCATCACCATTATCTTTATCCTACTATCCTATTGATCCTACCATATATGTTCCCAGGATCCTACCCTATATGTTCCCATGCTCATGGATGCCACATTGATCCATTAATTATACTTTCATGGGTGTTCTTAGCCATAGAAGACCACATCACCATTATCTTGATCCTACTTATCCATTGATCCTACCCTATGTGTGCTTCTGCTCATGGATACCATATTGAGACTTTTATTGTACCTTCATGGACCATGTCTTTGGACATAGAGGTTGCATCACCATTAATTTAATCCTACTTATCCTACTAATCTTATCTTATGTGTGCTCAAGCTCATGGATGCCACATTGGGCCTTTTATTGTACTTTCATGAGTGTTTTTGGCCATTGAGGGTTGCACTACCATTACTTTTCCCATGTTGGAGGCAATGATATTATCTTTGATTCTATTTCCTATCCATTGCTATGATTCTCATGATGTACTCTTCTAGTTATAATTGTTATCTTTTACCACTTGGATGATTATATGCACTTACATGCTTATCATTTATTATTAATTGATCACATGATTATGATTATGATTATCTCATGATGCATTCTATTGATAATATAATCTTATATGACTATGTTCATTATTGGTATATCTAACAATATCTTCCTTCAATCAATTGCACCCTATGGGGGAAATTAATTGAAGGGGGGCATACATGATAACTAAAAGTTCTCATTTGTGCATTCAATTTATCTTGTAACTCAAAATCTACTCATGGAATCTTTTATCCTTGTCTTGCAAGAATTCATGGAGAACATATTTGAAAGAAGAATCTTCATCCTTTAATGGACCACATGTTTGTCTATCTATTGCATTTAATTTATGCATGTTTGAGAATGAGCATACTTAGAGATGCATGATTCATACTTAAATTTTCACATGCATCTCAAAGTGTGAGCAAAATATAAAGTTAAAAATGCATCCTCAATGCATTTCCCATTTAGTTTTGTGCCTAATTTTGGTCAATGTCTTAATGCATTTATATAGCTAAAAATGACACATTTTTGTTCATAGTTGGGCCTGCGTACCTAGCCTTGTTTGCACCTAGCCCTATGCTTATTACTTATCCAATGCTTATGTGCAAACAATTTCAATTGGCTTATTTGTTTGATCCTAATCACTAATCCATCCTTATCTATAATCTAATCCTATTAGACACATGGGTAAATGCAAGGAGATGGGGGACCAAAAAGTCACCACCATTTCCAAAAGTAAAGAAAAACACGAGCGCGTTATAATGCGCTCGCATTTTTCTTTTAATAAAAGAAAAAAAAACTCTGTTTTGCCCATTTAGCCGCGAGCATTCCTTTGACAGCAACAAAGAAGAAAAGGAGAAACGTGAGCGTGTTGAAGAAAAGCTTGTTGAATCAAGTTTGATAGAGAAAACAACAAATTCACAATGCCACCTCACCACCAAAGACATCGTCATGCAAATTTGGTGGCTCTAGCACATGAAGAAGGTAGGGTTTGACTGATTTTGTTAGTTTGAGAATATTTTTTTAGTTTTATAATGTTTGATTTATTTTTATATTGCATTTACAGTTATTGGAGAAGGGGAAAACCTAAATCCAGTTGAGGAGGGTGAAAACAACCCTCAAAACCCACCTTCACCTCCTTTTCATGTAAGGGATGATCAAGAACATTACCTAGGAATAATAGAAGAAAACAAGAAACATATTGAAACTATTATTCAAACCCTAAACAGTCCAAGTGGAACCACTAGACGTAGGATGGCACTTGCAAAATCACTACAAGAGATTGTTTCCCACATGGATTTGGTGACAAAGCAAATCACTGAATTCCAAGACTATAGGGAGAGGAGTCGGAAATATTATGCCGACAAGTTGTCATATGAACAAGTCAAGAAGGAAATAATTACAAAATCTCAATTATGTGTAGAATTTATTAATCCCAAAACCGGCCAAAGATTAGAAGAAAGTTGCAAACGGTTTCCTATACATTGGTGTAGGATTGAAGACATATCCTAAAACATTTGGGATAGATGGTACATGGTCTTTGATGAGTGGCCATGCAAAAATGATGAGGTACCACAATATTTCTTGAGGAAACTCTATTGCGAGTTCGTCCTCAACAAGATTTCAAATTATTTTGACATTCATGAGTTCCAGGGTAGAGGTGGTGACTCTACCCAAGATAGACCCGGGGCTCAGCGAGATGAAGGCCATGTACCTATACCTCGAGCGAGGCCAGAACGTAGGTCACTCCCTTTGGCTTTGAAGGAGAGTGTTGAGCTAGAGACTTTACATTCACTGACTACTCTCACCCAAACTCTATCATAGCATGCCAATGATTTTAGCCAGGTCGATAAGGGTGAGAGTAGTAGGCATCATGTGTCCCCACATTTGTGCAGTACATGTGGGAACCTATGTGATTATGGGACACAAGAGGCACGACTGGACTCTGCGACACAAGGGCAGCATGCTGCAACACAGGGGCAGTATGATGCGACACAAGGGCAAGACATATTGGTTGATCTTATTCTCAGTGATGATCTCTTATAGCATAGATTTGGTATTGACTCTCAGGTAATTTGTTAGAAGTTTCATCTTGATTTAGTATATTGTTATTTGAAATTTGTAATTAATTTTATATGATTATCTATATTATAAGTCAAAAATAATGTATGTAATTGTTTACGCTATGAAATTCCAAGGTCAGAGTCTTCATCCTGCCTCTGTTAGCCATCCATTGGCAGGTTATGAGAGGAGGTCAAGTCAGCAGGTATGTAATTTATCACATAATCGTAATTATTGTAGATATGTCAATGGTAATATTATTTTGTGACAATTTGATGATTTCAATAGTCACCAGCACCTCCATGGTTTCCTTGGTCCCCTAGATGCCAAACTACCACTTTTACGGAGGTAAATTTAACCATTTCTAATCATTATGCATTTTTGAAATAATGTTATGTATTTATTTTGTTTGAATAATCTTGATCTTGATTTTCAAAGACTGAATACAGTGGAGACTCCTCCTCATTTGCGTGAGTCAGTGCAGATAAGCATTGATGCAGCCATGATGTTTGCAAATCCTTTGACTAAGGTATGAACCAATAACATGAAAATATCATAATTTTGTATTTCTTTTTTTATCTCATGTCATTTGATGTACAAAAATTATATTTATGTTTAGTCAATTTTACTTCTTGATGCTTCTCACAGGAGGTCACAACTCCAGTCCATCTAACCACGGACGAACAGAGAGACAAGATGATGGAGAGTGATCATCAGTTTGTGCTAAGTGATCAATTACATATGTGATGTTATATATTTCATACATTTTCTATACTAATGTACATATTGTTTGTTTGTATTAATAGGTGCAGCTGGATAAACTTTATTCAAAGAGGTCTACTCGATGGCAGAGAGAGGATGTGTCACTGACTGGCTCTCCATCTTCACAGTCAAAGAAGGGTTGCTGATTATTTCCTAAAAGTCCATAGGAAACTAGTTTTTGGGAACTTTTTTGTATGCCTAGATGGCTTTGTATACATACTTTTGTATGTTAATCGATGTATATTTTTGTATATTTACCTATATGGCTTTGTTTGGACAGGCCTATATGGCTTTTTATATAAACTAGATGTTATGTTTATGACATTATGTACATGACAGTTTATATTAAATATTTAATATGATAATCAATTATTGTTATAGGAATTTGGTTTTACAAGTGCCAATTGCATTTGCTTGAAAGTTTATAAATAATTTTCAAATAACCCATTTTGTGTATATCTTGCAATTATTGAATTATGTGGGACTGTGCATTTCTTTGAGGCATCATTTCAAATAGTTCACATGCCTTGTCTATGCTTCCATACTTTCCATACATGTCTACAAGGGCAACTTTGCAAATAAAATACATGTGACAAAAATTCCTATATCATTTATGCTTTGATGGTTGTCCACACCATGTTCTCTAGATCCCATTATAGCATAGGCAAGGAGGAAGTTGGTTAATGTTGTGTAATTTGGTTTTAGATGTGCCAAAATTTGCATAAATGGTTGAAATTTATTTTTGTACATTTGCCTAAGATTTTTTAAAGCCTTATGAAAAATCCATTTCATGCATTTATTGCAATCATTGCATTCCATGAGACAGCATTTCTTTGAGGCATTATGTCAAACAATTCAGGTTCATTATATATGCTTCCGCACAAGTTGCATACATGTCTTGCAGGGTACTTACAACTATGACATTTGACAAAATTCATATATCCTTTATGCTTTGATGGATGTCTATACCATGCTCCAAACATACCATTTCTAAGGTTTTGGAATTTGGCTCTACACTTGCCAATTGCATTTTCTTGGAACTTTCTAAAGGGTTATCAGTAAATCCATTTTGTTCATATCTTGCAATCATTGTATTCCGTGAGGTGACATTTCTTTGAGGCATTATGCCAAACAGTTCACGTGCCTTGTCTATGCTTCCACACTTTGCATACATGTCTCTGAGGGCAGTTGCAACTACAACATCTAACAGAATTCCCATATGTTTTATCCTTTTGATGGATGTCCATTTTGGCATAGGCAAGGAGGATACTAGCTAAGGTTGTGGAATTTTTCTTTACACCTTCCAATCACATTTGCTTGAATGTTTCTAATGCCTTATCAGAAAATCCATTTTGTTCATATCTTGCAATTATTGCATTCAATGAGGTGACATTTCTTTGGGACATCATGCCAAATAGTTCACGTGCCTTGTCTATGCTTCCACACCTTGCATACATGTCTACAAGGGTGATGCAGTAGGTAAGGAGGATGACTCAACACCATGGAAACATATTTCACAAAAATGGGCTAAGACCCCAAACCCTTTTTCAACTAGACATGAACTCAATCAAGACCACAAACCCAACACTTGGTTCAAAACCTCAATTTCTACAAACCAACTCATGAAACACTCTTGAAATGATGAATGTGACATTAAAAGACCATTCATGGTCACCAAGAACATAAACTTTGCATATAGGTTATTCTTCCTCATAAACTGCCCTTACAAGCTAGTAGCCCTCCAAAAAACTAATTTTTGGAACATAACTTACTAATCCATGACCTCTGACACAAAGGAGGACAGATTAGGATACACATTTGGATGTTTTACAACATACCTCAAATGCACCATGTGTTGTTTTGGAACATTCCCTTCATAAATGGACTGGTAATTTGTATATGGGGCCTAATTAGCCTACTTTTACAAAGCATCAACTACTATTCTTGACCCCTAAACTAAAAATTGCACTCTAGAGGTTGAGTTAGGCCCTATACGGACTTAATCACTCATTAGCATAATTATTCAAGACCATTCTTTAACCATTTTTCAAAACCCTCATCACTGCACTGTCAAATAGACCAAAAACACACAGGCTGTGTGCCTAGGGCATCATTAATTTAATTGAAAACAACCTTGGTCACTCTTATAAGGCCTTATTACATCAAAATGGATGCACAAACACTAATTTAAACAACTATGACAACTATTACCCATTTGGTTGCAAGAAAAGTTACTTGACAACTTTACTTGTAACTTGACAACTTTTGCAGCCTATGACCTCCTAAACTCCAATGACCCTTATTACATCATGAGTGGTCTAGTATGACCTCATTACAATGCCAAATTGACTCAACACATCAAAATTTATCATTTGATCATGTTCATGAAATAGGCTAGGTGCCCCTGCACCAAAGCACAACTACAATTATAGCATGCGACAACTTTCCTATATCCTTTATACTTTGATGGATGTCGATAAGTCATTCCAAACATTCTATATTGGTGTATAGATAGGGAGGATGTTGTTAAAGGTTGTGTAATTTGGCTTTACACTTGCATGAGGAAGGATAAAATGGGTGTAGCCCTTAAGATTCCTAAGATAGAAAAACTGCCAAACTTTGGCAGAGGTTTTCTTAGAATTTGTGGTAGCTGGGAACATTCTATTTGGACTTGTAGGTGCATGTGGAGTCCATCCACAATAACCTCTCTTAGTTTTGTTTAACTCTAGTCCATTTGACCGTTCCGAAATCAAACACATTCTTGCAAAATGCTTCAGTTTCATGCAGTGGAAAGGTGCTAGGAGTGACATTTTGCATTCCATAGATCATGGGGCTGAATGAAATTCACCAATGCATCAGGGTGGGTGGGTAAATGCCAAGGGAGGTCTCATTTCATGTACCGAGCATCGCAGTCGTTCGGGGTAGCAGGCTACTAGCAAAGTCCATTAAGATCCCTAAGATGAAAAAATTGCCAAACCTTAACGGAGCAATTCTTGGAATTCATGGTAGTTGGGAATGTTCTTTTTAGACCTGTAGGTGCACATGGGGTCCATCCACAATAACCTCTCTCATTTTTTTTCAACTCTAGTATATTTGACCGTGTCAGATTCAAACGCATTCTTGCAAAATGCTTCAGTTTCATGCAATGGAAAGGTGCTAAGAGTGATGTTTTGCATTCCATAGCTCATGGCGATGAATGGACTTCACCAATACATCGGGGTGGATAGGTAAATGCCAAGGGAGGTCTTGTTTCATGTGCCAAGCGCCCCAGTCATTCGAGGCAGCAGGCTACCGATAAAGTCCCTTAAGATCCCTAAGACAAAAAAACTCCCAAACTTTGATGGAGTTGTTCTCAAAATTTGTGGTAGTTGGGAATGTTCCGTTTGGACCTACAGGTGTATGTGGGGTCTGTATACAATAACCTCTCTCCATTTAGATCAACTCCAGTCTGTTTGACCGTGCCAGAATCAAACGCATTCTTGCAAAATGCTTCAGTTTCATGCAATGGAAAGGTTGGCAGGTGCCATATTTTTTTTCTCATTGTGGGGCCAAATGGACTATGCCAACACATCGGGGTGGGTGGGTAAATGGTAGGGAAGGTCTCGTTTTGTGTGCCAAGCATCCTAGTCATTTGGGGTTGTAAGCTACCGACAAAGTAGAAAGTTGCTAACACTAAAATTTTGCATTCCATAGGTCTTGGGAGTAAAATGACTATGCGAACACGTATGGGTGGGTGGGTAAATGCTAGGAGAGGTCTCATTTCATGCGCCAAGTGTGTCAGTTGTTTCAGGTGCAAGCTATCGGTAAACTTGAAAGGTGTTAGGAGTGACATTTTGCCAAGGGTGGGAAGATAAATGCTAGGGGAGGTCTCATTTTGTGTGCCAAGGGCCGTAGTCATTTGAGGCAGCAAGCTACTGACAAAGTCCCTTAAGATCCCTAAGATGAAAAAATTGCCAAACTTTGATGGGGTAGTTCTCAGAATTTGTGGTAGCTGGGAACATTTTGTTTAGACCTACAAGTGCATGTGGGATTCATCTACAATAACCTCTCTTAGTTTCATTCAACCCCTGTCCATTTGACCATGCCAGAATCAAACGTATTCTTGCAAAATGCTTCAGTTTCATGCAGTGGAAATGTTGCCAGGTGCCATATTTTTTTATCTGCTCATCATGGGGATGAACCAACTATGCTAATATGTCGAGATGGGTGGGTAAATGCTATGGGAGGTCTTATTTCATGTGCCAAGTGTCTCAGTCGTTCCAAGCTGCAAGCTACTGACAAACTCAAAAGGTGCTAAGTGTCGGTAGCTTGTAGGCCAGAACGACTGGGATGCTTGGCATATGAAACAAGACCTTCCCTACCATTTACCTACCCACCCCAACATGTTGGCATAGTCCGTTCAACCCCACGATGAGCAGAATAAAAAATATGGCACCTGGTAACCTTTCCATTGTATGAAACTGAAGCATTTTGCAAGAATACGTTTGATTCTGGCATGGTCAAATGGACTGGATTTGATCAAAATAGAGAGAGGTTATTGTAGATGGACCCCACATGCACTTGTAGGTCCAAACAGAATGTTCCCATCTACCATGAATTCTGAGAACAGCTCCGTCAAAGTTTGGGAGTTTTTTCCTCTTAGGTATCTTAAGGGACTTTACCGGTAGCCTGTTGCCCCGAATGACTAGGGTGCTTGGCACATGAAATGAGACCTCCCTTGGCATTTACCCACCCACCTCAATGCACTAGTGAAGTCCATTCAGCCCCATGAGCTATGGAATACAAAATGTCATTCCTAGCACCTTTCCACTGCATGAAACTGAAGCATTTTGCAAGAATGTGTTTGATTCCGACATAGTCAAATGAACTGGAGTTGACCCAAACTAAGAGAGGTTATTGTGGAAGGACCCCACATGCACCTGTAGGTCCAAACAAAATGTTCCCAGCTACCATAAATTCTGAGAATAGCTCCGTCAAAGTTTGGCAATTTTTTCATCTTAGGGATCTTAAGGGACTTTGCTGGTAGCCTACTGCCCCGAATGATTCGGGCACTTGGCACATGAAATGAGACCTCCCTTGGCATTTTCCCACCCACCTCGATGCGTTGGCAAAGTCTGTTTGGGCTCACAAGCTATGGAATGTAAAATGTCACTCCTAACACCTTTCCACTGCATGAAACTAAAGCATTTTGCAAGAATGCTTTTGATTTCGGCATGGTCAAATGGACTAGAGTTAGATGAAACTGAGAGAGGTTATTGTGGATAGACCCCACGTGCACCTATAGGTCTAAACAGAATGTTCCTAGCTACCACAAATTCTGAGAAAACCTATATCAAATTTTGGCAGTTTTTCTATCTTAAGGATCTTATGATGATGAACCACAACCAAATCCAATGATCCAATGGCATGAACCAATGACATAAGCAACTATGTCCTACTATTGTAACATGATAAAAATGAATGTTATGAACTAACATCCAAACCCTATGACATCAATCTTGATATGACATGAGTGAAACATGAGTGAACAGGATTAAGACCAATTAGGATCAACTTCATCCATTACTTAGATCTAACCCCATGAAGCATAACATGATGATGATGCAAACATCAAATGTATACCATAGAAAAAAAATCAAACAAAACATGAGGCCTTCACTGCCCATAGTTCATACCACTGCTCAAGGATAATTTATCATCATATTAAATATTTAATATAAATTGTCGTATACATAATGTCATGAACATAACATCTAGTTTACATACAAATCCATATAGGCATGTCCAAACAAATCCATACATGCATATATACAAAAATATCCATGAATCATCCTCTCTCTGTCATTGAGTAGACCTCTTCAACAGTTCAAGCTCATGCAGCTCCACCTATTAATACAATCATCTTTTCTCGAGCTTCTTTGTCCGTAGTTGGATGGACTAGAGTTTTGACCTCCTGTGAGAAGCATCAAAAAGCAAAATTGACTAAACATAAATATACTGGAGGGAAGCAATTCATACTACTATTTTTATACAAAACAAAGTACAAGTAACCATCTAGGAAATTTTTATGCATACTTACAAATTAATCCAACAAACCATCTGGGTCTTCTCTACTCTTTATTGTGTCAAGTATTTTCTCATGGTCAGAGTCACACACCTTCCACAAGGTCTTGTTCAAAGGTCTACCTCGATATTGTATCAAATGAACATTGGTTGCCACGACAAGGTTGGAGTATTGAAGAATCTTCCAATGTGTGTCAAAGTCCTCAAACAGCCAAACATTAACACTCTTATGTGGGTACCTTCTAAGCCATGTTCCAGTAACAACCACTGAGCCTGTAGGGTATTCGATGTTTTCTCCATATGTAACTGTGGCCTTCAATTTATTGTTAGCCTCAACACAACGACACAAGTAATAATCTGTTCCCTTTTCGTTATCTTCATCTACAATAAATGCATAAACATGTCCTACAATGATATGTGCAGCAAATTAGATGAAATTAGTCAACATTACATAAATACTACAAAGTTTAAGATAACATTAGGAGTTTCAAATTTAACTATGTAAGTAGATATATTACATGGTTGAACTATATCTGATATGTGGTCAAAGTCAACTAACGATTCAATCTCTGTCAATTTTAGTGTCGTCGGGGGTCGATACATGTCAAGTGGGCTAAGATAACTAAACTGCCATTTGTCAACCCACTCCCTTGACTCGCACTCATTCTAGGCTTGAATTGTACATGGAGAACAAAAGCATGCCATCTTCTATGTATGTATACTCCATGAACCTGTAATTGAGCTTCTAATAGAGTGTAGCTTACTTGATCCTGTTAGTGTACAACAGTTCTCATATGGTGCAATGTTAGTATCATCTATCAACCAAAAAAAATCTATAAACTAAAGACTTACCTTCATTACCTGGACCCATCGAAGCATTACACCACTCGACGATTGATTTTGCATCTATCAACTTTGCATTGTCTTTATACTTTAACTCTTCTCATGATATGGCTCTTTTAATACATGCTCCTACACCATCATGCTCCCCCTTTCCATGCTCGGCCTCACAAAAGTTCCACATATGTTGAACACCTGTAATATTATGCCTCCTACTTAGCCAATAGAAATTCCATGAGTTCTTGAATTGTGATGCACAGTTATCCAACCATATGATATGTTGACTAAATGATATGCCCCTTCTAGCCAGAGCATTGTAGAGCACCTAAAAACAACCTTGCATGAACTCCACAGAATGTGTGCGATCATTGTTTATATAAAAATGATACTCCCTTATGATCTTTATGTCATCCTCTGTACTATCATTCACATGAATGAATGCGATGTGCACAAATATAGAAACTTGTGTCAAGTTATAATATTGGGATTGCACCTCACACTGTAGCTGTAGACTGTAGTTCTCTGCAAAGTCAATGACTGAAATAATGCTACCAACTGTAAATGTGTCCTTGCATAACTTGAATTGCAAGTCTAACCATCAAGCTCTATGGGCATGTCTTACATACTCATACACTATGTTGTCATGAAATATAGGCATAAACTAATACACTGGAATCTTTTGAATAACATATTCACACATCTTTGCTTCTTTACCATCTCTTGTATTGTATGCCACTATTTTATACTTGTTGAACTCTACTAGTTCATTTCCAACCGCATGTATTCTTTCCATATGTTCACATATTGGCATATGTTGAAAGCCACTTCAATGCTGACATGTGTCATCCAAGCATAATTTCCTGTAGAATATTTGTCCTTCCTCTCTATCACATAAAATTATTGATGTGAAGTCTCTTGAGGTAGTTGGTGGGGCACATATGCCACAATCCTGCAAAACATTGTTAGTATGCAAATCTAAACATATAGACCGATAAACATCAAAATGATTAGAAAATTCAATATGTAATCTACAACAAGTAGTGAGTGTGTGATTTATTTTGACAAAGAAAGGTTTTAGCATTTCAAAATATCTTTGAGAAATTTTTATTTGAGGATACTTCTCTAGAAATTTACCAAAAAAACTGTGTTTGAGTCATATCCAAAAAATGCTTTGGATGTGGCTCATAGTTTCGACTCCCGATTCTCCTTCTTACCACATCCCTTTGATTCAGAGATACCCTTGTGTAATTCTTCCAAAAGTCTTCAATTAGTGATCTCAAAGCTTCGACAACAACTTTGTCTTTCCATGGGAGTCTCCCAGAGAATGCCCATAATTCATTAGTGTTTGGATCCTCAACTCTTTGACATCTTCCAATGGTTCTCATTAGTGGTTTTCTATGTATTTTCAATGCTTGACTTGTCCTTCTAATGAGGCGAGTTTTTTTTGTTTGTTGGCTTACAATTGTCAATGTAATGACACATCGTGTGACATTACTATGCTTGGTGCGTGAGGTGGAACCCACACTCTCATATGCACTCATTAGATTCTTGACAATTGATTTTTCACTTGATGCATTCGATGTTCTTAAGCCAAGAATCTTCATAGTAGGCCTAAATTTCAGATTTCTCATCAGTTCAACAAATAGTTGACATCTTCCGGTTTCATTTAAATTCTCAAAGAACAATTTCCATATCTTATTCACATATCTTTGACAAGTGCGCATGGGAATCTTATCATGCATGGGCTCCAATACATTCTCATCGATATCAATTAGAAACTTAGGCCTCCTATGAAAAATTCTTGGAGGCATTTTATTTGGTAAAGTAAAAAGAACATTAGGAATTTCTTCAATATTTACTTGAGATGGGATAGATGACCTACCTTCGATTGGAGGTGAAAAGGTTGAAAATGGCATGTCACCAACTTGAGAAGAAAATGCAGATGTGCCTTCTACTTCACCTGTGAAAGATGGAGTGTCTCCAATTTGAGAAGATAATGATGGTGTTCCTTCAACATGACCTGTGGACGATGGAGTGCCTCCAAGGTAGAGATTCACTTTCCTCATTGCATAGAGGTTTTTACATTCATTCCCTTTGTCCTGCCAATTCCATCTCTGTTAGACATGTCACGTTCCTCTTCAATTGGCAATGGTGGAATGTCTTCTTGTATGGTTGACAATTTCCTACTTTCCTAAATTCACCTCATTCTTTCTCTTTTCCTCTCATTCTCATCTTTACACTCTTCTGGTGTCAGAGTCTTTTCCCATTTCCTCGACATGATGATTATTTCTACAAGCATGAAGAATAAGACAATGATAATTAGAAATTTTATAATGACAATGAATAGCACAGTTAGAATGAATAACAAGGTTTTACAAACTTCTAAATAAGACACCTCATATCAAGATAACTTGAACATACATAAGTCATGGAGTATGCATTTGAACACACATATAAGTCATGTAGCATACACTTGAACATACAAAGTCATAAATGATGCACAAACAACACTTTTAGTCTTAGATTTGATGAACTTCCAATTGCTGCCCCAACATTGTCATGCACAATCATTTAGGACAGTCATCACACTTTGTCAAATAATGGCCAAGAAAACTTTAAAACTCCTTGAGTAGGTCTGAAAGACCTTCATATAGGTTCTTCACACCTTTTCCCAATCACAAAATGCACCAAGTATACAATGGAATACACAAAGTCATGGAGTATACACTTGAACATACAAAGTCATGGACTATACACTCAAATATGTGCGAAGTCATAAATGATGCAGAGGAAGGGTGGAGTTCATGAAAACATACCCAAAAGTGATGCAATGTAGGGGTTCAACACAATTCAAAGGCGGCATATTTCACAACAATGGGCTCATGACTGGCTCCATGACTCAATGGCAACATGGCAAACATACCATTAAATGAAGAACCAACAACTTATTTCTTTTTTATCACTTGGCAGACCTTTTCTAAGTTAATGTAGACTAATTCAATGTATCAACACCCCTCATGCAACTTAAATGCTTCTACCATAGATCCTTCTTTCTTTGACTGTCCTAATGCTAGTAGCCCTCCAAAATGGACTGTCAAAACTTTTCTCTCAGGGTAGGCACTGAAACCCAAAACTATTGACACTTTTAGATACCCTTTAATCTCATCTAAAACATATCCTAAAATGAGTATATGTCATTTTGCAACACAAGCCCCAAAAAATGACTATTTTGTTTCCTAGAAAGGGGCAATTAGCCCTATTTTTCAAAGCAACTCCACAAAATCCTTCTACCAAACTGCCAAACTAAATTGCAATGCTCAATACAAACCTCAAATGGTCCAAATCCACCACTTTTGTCAATGGGAAACACTACAAAACCCCTAAACTACAAAACCCTTGTTAATTCCAATTCCATGCTTGTATCGTGAGGGTTTATAGAAAGTCTATGTTCCCAAACTTATTTTTCTTTGTTGCTGCCTCAAACACATTCAATTATGTCTACACATGCTTAATCAATCACTTGGAATGATCCTCTAACTATTTTTCCATCAAACCCTCTATGTACCTCCAATTTGCTCAAAACAATAGCTCTGCCAGCCTAGGGTATCATCACACATACAACAAATTCACACCCTTGCATTCTACAAACTTGTAAACAAGAAATACATCCTTTCTAAATCCAATCCACAAATTGTCAAGTGTTCACATTAGTGGAAAAGAGTCACAAACCACTTTCTTGCATTTAAACCACATTGCAATATTTTAACAACTTTTACAATACTTGAAAAATGAACCTCAAATAACCTCCTAGGACCTAAAACATGTTCAAAATGGTCTCTTAGACCTTATTATAACATCAAAACATGCCTTGACACTTCAAAACACAACTTGACACATATTTACAAGACCTAGACAAACTCACATTGAAAAATTGACAAATTGTTCTTGCATGTTCTCCATTTTTTGGGATGCTTTCGAAAACCTCAATACATATTTGGGAGCCTATTTCAAACATTCTAAGGGTGATTCCAATAGGTATTAAACACCTAGACTCAAAATGAAACCCTAACTTGCTTGGGTGCCAACACTTACTCAATGATTGTAAAACTAGTCCTCTTGGGACAATCATAATAAAACTTGTCTAACCCTTGAAGAATGCTCTAAAATCCTTTGTTCAGGTTTGTAGGACCTTCTAATACCCCTTCCCAGCATATGCATGACCAACACTTTTAGACTTAGATTTGATGAACTTCCAATTGCTGCCCCAACACTATCATGCACAATCATTTAGGACAGTAATCACACTTTGTCAAATAATGTCCAAGAAAGCTTCAAAACTCCTTGAGTAGGTCTAAAATACCTTCATATAGATTCTTCACACCTTTTTCCCAATCACAAAATGCACCAAGTATACAATGGAATACACAAAGTCATGGAGTATACACTCGAATACATAATCATGATATACACTTGAATACAAGTCATAGAGTATACACTCGAATACAAATACAAAGTCATATCTAGTATACACTTGAATAACAAATCATGAAGTATACACCTGAATGGAAAGAGGACATTTAGGGAAGAAATTTAATACACTTGAATTATGGACTATGAATCTTATGAAGGAGAAAGTTGGGAAGGTTTCCAAAAGACTCTAATACTATGATAGTCATAGTGAACTGATGTACATAAATAGTTTTGTTCCTTCAAGACTATCATGAGTATTTTCATAAAGAAAAATAGGGCTGCCAAGAGACTTCAAAACTATTTGAAACCATAAGGTGTTGAGAGATCACTATGTAACTTAGGTATATCTCTAATATTAAGCCTCCCTTTGACCCTATCAACTCTTAAGAACATCACCTTGATTGCTCTTGACTGTCTTGCCCCTTGAAGGCCATTGTTTGGACTCTTATATGAGTATTAAATCATTATTTTAGGTTTGGAAATCATGAATTGTATGGTTAATTTTTTAAATATATGAGTTGTATGGATGTGATTTTGAAGGATGACAAAATGAATGCCATCGAAGGGGACTATAATCAACATAAATTGACTATCCTAACAATCTTAAACCAGTCCAAAAACTTTGTGATAGTCAAAAGAAGATTAACCGTTGAAGATAACCTTCTAGATACTCATGACAAAAGATCAAAGACATCTTAAGTAATGCATAAATTAAAAACAACTTCATGATGGTCATGACTATGATAGGGGACTATTATATAGACTTGTGACTGTCCTACACTCATGAAAACCTCCATTTTAGTGTTTTATCTCCTTGTAACTCCCTTTGTATCATCTTGTGTCATGATGCTTGCATGTCCGTATATTTGTATATAACTCTCTTCTCTAAAATTTTGTTATCTTGATGAAGTAAATACATAATCTCCATCATAATTTTTATGGATTGAGTAGTATCAAAGTGAGTTGTAACAATTTGTCAAATAGGTTGTGGTGCTCATTTCCTTCATTTTTGTAAGAAAACTATCATTTCATGCATGTTTCTATTAAATGAATTGAATTATGCATGTATTAAGGAATAAATCCTTCTATATCATCCTAGGGCAAAAACTAAGAGTCTTCCAAAATCAATTTTGGCTCCATGTATACACTCAAATATGAGTATGACAAACAATTGTTCACTAAAAATATTTTATGAAGTATTTGATAATGTTTTTCTCTTGTATAGCTGAAAATAGGTGAAATGAAGGCATGAAAGGCCGAAACAAGGTGGAAACATGAGGAATTTGGAGTCTCTTTGACTGAACTAACTGATATACCTAGACTCATAGATATCTTAGAACATAAAGACATAAAGACATTTAAAGATATAAAGAACATAAGAACATATATATGTGGATTAAAATGGACATAAATTGAACATACCTTAGAATTCAATATTGCAATTGACCAATTCTCCAAAAGATGGCTTCAAAATCCTCAAATTCTTGTTTTTTGCAAGTTTGAGTATGAATTCTATATAATTCTAGAATAGGATTACTAAAATTTATGGAAAAAACAAACATATATCATCAAATTCAATCTATATATCAATGGTAATTAGCTTTGAAACAAAATCACACATGAAACATGAAAATTTTAGTTTAAATAATCAAATTTTCTCCAAAAACATGTAAAATCACTTCTTCTACGTTGAAAAAACAAAAAAAGGTGGTGGATTGATATAAAAATTAATGTCAATTAGTCAAACAACATGAAAAGTGTTTTTTTGTCTGATATACTCATGGAAAGCAGGAATAACAGTCATGTGGGGTCTGAAACATAGATCCCACTTGCTTTTTTACTATTTTCCATGCTTCCCATAATGTGAGGGCATTCTAGGAAGCATGATAACATAAAGGTAACCTTGTATCTACATGGGAGAGTCTCTCTTCATTTCTCTATCCTATAAATAGAGAGGGATCAGGAGACATGAAGAGATAGAGAGGGACATGGAGATGGAGAGAATAGGTGAGATAGAGATGGGGAGAGGGAGAGATGGGGATTGAGATAGAGAAAGGGGTATATAAAGGGAGAAAGATAGAGATACATATATAGAGAGAGGGGAGATATAGGGAGATAGATCTAGCAATGGAGAGATAGATAGGGAAATACAGAGAAAGAGGTAGAGAGGGGTATATTAAGAGATGGGGTTATGAGAATAGATAGCACGATAGGGAAAGAGATCAAGAGATGTCTAGAGACATAGGGAGAGAGATTTCAAGAGGTAGAGGGATGGGGAGAGAGATAAAGAGGAGGAGAGAGAGGTAGCGAGGGATAGATTAAGAGATAGGGATCCATATGTCCAGAGAGATAGAGATAGGGATCCCTATTCTCCCCTCTAACTAAACCATAAGCCTAAACCTCTAAACCCTAAACCCTGAACCCTAAATAATGCCCCTAAACCCTAACCCCTAAACCCTAAACCCTAAAATTGAGCAACCCTAAACCCCTAAACCTATAATCCCTAAACCCTAAACTCAAGCAACCCTAAACCCCTAACTCGTAAACTCTAAACCCTAACCCCTAGACCCTAAACCCTAAACGCGAGCATCCCTAAACCCCTAAAGCCTAAATAATTGCCCTAAATCCTTACCCAAAACCCTAAACCCTATTTACTTGAGCAACTCTAAACTCATGTAAACCTCAAATAGTGAGGGAGGGAGATATAGAAAGGTAGAGTTACAGAGAGGGGATCGAAAGAGATCTAGCAAGATAGAGAGACAGGGAGAGAGAGATATAGAGAGGTGGGTATAGTTACAGAGAGGGATAGAGGAGACAGAGATATATCTCCCAAGCTTGGTCTCCTCTGTATCTCCCTATTCACCTCACTACCTAAACCATAAACCTAAACCTCTAAACCTTAACCCCTAACCCCTAAACCCTAAAATGAGCAACAGGCTAAACCCCAAAACCATAAAACCTGGAAGAAACCCTAAACCTCTATCTCCCTATCTCTCCTGATCTCTATTAGTCCCCTCGCTCCATCTCTCTCTAAACCCTAAACCCTAACCCCTAAACTCAAGCAACCCTAAACCCTTAACCCCTAACCCCTAAACCCTAAACCCTAAACCCTAAACCTTAAACCAAATTCATTCCTAATCAATCCCAAATCATCCCTAATCCATTCAATTTCACCTCTAATCATCCCTAAACCACTTCTAATCAGCCCTAAACCACTTCACACCATCCCAAATCACATCCAAATCAATTTAACTTTGAATCCCTAATCATTTTCAAATCAACCTAGATTTCATCTCAAATACCATCCCTAAACTATTCCTAAATCATTCTAATCATTCCCTAATCAACACTAAACCACTTCAAACCATCCCTAAAACCATTCTAATAATTTCCAAATTGTTTCTAATCTAGTCCTTTTCACCTCTCATCATCCCTAAACCAATCCATTTCATCCCAACTCCATCCCAAATCAATCTAATCTCCATCTCAAATGATCCCAAAAATAATCAAAATCAAATAAATACCTCATCAGGAGCCATTAGAAGATCATAGTGCCAATTTGTTAGTCATTTGCACCATTTTGTATATCGTATGTGTCAATATGCTCCTTAGTAGCACCTACCTATCAATCACAAACATCATTCTACACTGAGCTAGTCACAGGTCTACATTGAGCCAGTCACAAGTCTCATTCTACCCTCTGCCAGCCATAGGATCCATCAGAACATCATAAGTGCCAATATGTTAGTCATTTACACCATTCTATACATCATATATAGCAACCATAAACCCTAAACCGAATCAACCCTAAACCTGATCAACCCTAAACTCTTATCTCCTTGTCTCTATCATCCCTCTACCTCTCAATCTCTCTACCTATGTCTTTGGCCATGTCCATCACCCTCTATCTCTCTATCTCTCCCTCTCTAAACTCCTAACCCCTAAACTCTAAACCTAATCAACCCTAAACCCATATCTCCTTGTCTCTATCATCTCTCTACCTCTCAATCTCTCTGGCTATGTCTCTAGCCATGTCCCTCACCCTCTATCTCCATATCTCTCCCTCTCTAAACTCCTAACCCCTAAACCCTAAACCCGATCAACCCTAAATCTGATCAACCCTAAACCCTATCTCCTTGTCTCTATCATCCATCTACCTCTCAATCTCTCTGCCTATGTCTCTAGTCATGTACCTCACCCTCTATCTCCCTATGTCTCCCCTCAATCTTCTCTATATCTCCCTATCAGTCCTCTCTCTAAACCCTAACCTAAACCTCAAACCTTAACCCCTATCCCCTAAAACATAAACCTTAAGTTACCCTAAATAATGCCCCTAAACCCTAACCCCCAACCCCTAAACCCTAAAACTAAGCAACCCTAAACCCCAAACCTCTAAGCCATAAACCCTAGAAGCAACTCTAAACCTCTATCTCCCTATCTCTCCCAATATCTAGTGATCCCCTCACTCTCTCTCTCTCTCTAAACCCTAATCCCTAAACCCTAAACCTGAGCAACCCTAAATCCCTAACCCCTAAACCCTAACCCCTAAACCATAAACCATAAACCCTAAACAATAAACCTGAGCAACTGTAAACCCCTAAACCCTAAATAATTCCCCTAAACCCTAACCCAAAACCCTACACCCTAAACTTGAGCAACCCTAAAATCATAAACCATAAATAATGCCCCTAAAGGTCTAAGAAACCCTAAGCTCATAAACCCTAAATAATGACCCTAAACCTGAGCAACTCTAAACCTCTCTCTCTCTCTCTCCCAAAACCCCTAAACCCTAAATAATGCCTCTAAATCCTAACCCTTAAACCATAAATCATAAACCTGAGCAGCCCTAAACCCTAAACTTAAGCAACCCTAAACTCATAAACCCGACCCACCCTCTCTCTCTCTCCAAAACAAGAAAACTAGGACTCTCTATCTCTCTCTCCCTATCACCAGGTATCTTTCCCCTTTATCTCCCCTCCATCTCAATCCTCTCTCCCTTTTCCTCCCTCTT
Source organism: Cunninghamia lanceolata (assembly GCA_027924645.1). NCBI lineage: Eukaryota > Viridiplantae > Streptophyta > Pinopsida > Cupressales > Cupressaceae > Cunninghamia > Cunninghamia lanceolata. Next base: position 11,486,089 of record BSBN01000916.1, on the reverse strand, counting down.
GCTCTCCCTTGTTGACAAAGAACATGGAAACAAGAAAAATAGGACATGTAAAGATGGATGAGGATATAAATTGGGATGATGAAATGGAAGCAAGATAATTTATGAAATTTCATTTGATGGGAAGAATGAGGAGAGGTAGAGAGGGGAGGGAAGTAGAGAGTGAGAGAGAGGATAGGAGGTAGAGACAAGAGGGAAGTAGAGAGTGGGAGAGGACCGTAGGAGGTAGACAAGGGAAGGAAGAAGAGGGAGAGGGTAGGAGGAAGAGAGGAGAGGGAAACAAAGACTGAGAGAGAGGGTAGGACGTAGGCAAGGGAGGAAAGTAGAAAGTGAGAGAGAGGGTAAGAGTTAGAGAGGGAGGGGGAGAAGAGAGTGAGAGAGAAAGTAGGAGGTAGAGAGGCGAGGGAAGCAAAGACTCAAAAAGAGGGTAGGAGGTAGATAGGGGAGGGAAGTAGAGAGTGAGAGAGAGGGTAGAAGGTAGATAGGGGAGGGAAGAAGAGAGTGAGAGAGAAGGTGGGAGGTAGAGAGGGGAGGGAAGTAGAGACTCAGAGAAAGGGTAGGACGTAGAGAGGGGAGAAAAATAGAGTGAGAGAGATGATAGGAAGTGTAGCTACCCTTGTAGACATGCATGTAAAGTATGGAAGCATAGACAAGGCATGCCAATTGTATGACATAACACCTCAAAGAGATGTTCTATAATGGAATGCAATGATTGCAAGATGTGCAAAAAATGGATTTCTTGAAAAGGCTTTAGAAACTTTAAAGCAAATGCAATTGGCATGTGTATTGCCAGTTATGCTCATCATAACGCGAGCGCATTATAACATGCTCGCGTTATGCTCAGCTTTGTTTGATGTGTTTTTATCAGTTTTTAGCAAAATCTGGAGATAATCTAGAGCGTGCTCCCCATCAGGATGGCACTTTTTTCAATGAAAACTCAAAAAAAATACCACCATAATCTTAAGCTCTCTGTTAGCTATCTAACCATATAATTTTTTTCACATTTTGATTACGTTTAGTGTTTCATCTTAAATTTCTTTTGTTAGTGTGTCTAGTTTTTGTCAAAAACTAGTGTCTAATATTTTTGACTTTTTTTTAACCGTTCATCAAAAATTGAAATAAGTTATATTTTAGAAACTAGACTCCATTCTACACAAATTCAAAAAAAATTGATTTTTGATTAGTTTTCAAACATTTTAGGGGGGAGCACGCTCAAATTTCTATTTTTCAGGATGTGTCCACTTTAAAAATTACTAAAAAATCAATTATTCTTTAAAAAATTATCAGAAAAATTAGGGATAAACTACATGGTGTTACCTAATTTCTCACGAGTGATTATTGAAATACTAAAAAAGTTAACATTTTATGGGGAGCACACCAGACGCTATGTTATGTTTTTTTGAGAAAAATAGGACCAATTTGTGTGCTCCCCCTTTTTGGACGCCTTAATCTCAACCATTTTGGAAAAAATTAGTAGTTTAGAAACTAGATTCAGAGCACTACAACTCTTGTTTTCATTCCATCTTCAAATTTTGAGTGTAGCTATCTTCAATTTCTCATCCAACATCAATGTTTCCTTATTTCAGAAAAAAAAAAAAAAAAAGTGGCAACTTAAGACCCCATTTTGGTCCCTCATCTTTGTGCACTTACCCACATATCCAACCTAGTTGTTTCACCTAGGTTGTGTCCATGGTTGTGAGTTGGTCTTTGTAACTACAATCTTGATCCTTTTAATAACAAACTCAAAATCAAACATTTAGCTAATTGGCCCCCATCTTATGCTTTAGTCTCAAACCAACTTTGTACAAACATTCATGATTTGGTGTTATGTTTATGTATAAAAATTCATTGCATTTATTTCAATCATCCAATATCAAGAGAGAAAACAATAATTAACATCTACACTCAAATTTAGGAATCTAGCATATCTGATCATACTCATCCTAATGCATGTGAATCACCTAGCAATCATTCTAGAATTAATGTTTAGGTTTGAAGCTTGTTATCTGTCAAGATACTTTTAAATATTGTCAGATTGAAAGAAAACCTTGAGAGTGTGATAGAAAATATCATTACCTAGTAGTTTATTTCTTAGACAATTTACAAGGCAAAATTTTGGGAGCATCATAGGTTGAGATGACAAACACAGAGCAAGTTCATAGCCATGAACTAGATCTAGAACTAAAAAGGTGACCCAACACATAATAGGGAAGAATATTTTGAATTTCGTCCATACACATGACTATCTAGCACATTTCTAGATTCCAAGGCCTATCAACTACACTATCTTCATCAATTAGCATATAATCTTCAATCATAAAGTTAAGTATTCTTTTGCCTCATTATCTGATCTAATCCATTCTATTTCACTCCATCTACATCCCACATTGTATCTTTTAAGTTAATTCACACTTGTGTTTGTTTACCTAATGAACCTAAGAAATCCTAATTTTCTTTTTCCATATGATAAATAGATAAAAATTTGATTACATTTGAGAGTTTAAAATGGTCAAGTCCAACAATACGGCCATCAAATTTAACCCACAATTGGTACATATCTACTGATCTACATATCTGCTTTGGTCAGTAGGTCCTGTGATCTTTAACACTCCACTCAAACAAGCCAAGAATCAGATATGTTTTAGCTGACAAATGAAAGCGATGTTGCATAGAGGGATGGGGTTTTCTCCAAGCGTTTTACAGAGATCGACAATGGAAAGCGACTTAGATTCCAGCTCCTTGCATTTATTGTTTTGGGCTGCTTTCTTCAGAGTTCCTGCAACTTACTCAACTGCCTTCAATGCACTTATTATAACTTCTCTGGTTCCAATTTCTGACCTTTAATGCAGTTAATAACTGCCCGGGCGAATCCAATTGATGAAGTGATGAAGTGGGAACTCAGTCCTTGGTTTGTTTAACGCATATGTGGACAAGAATAAACGTACAAACTGTAAATTGTTTATTTCTGTAGAGCAAGCACATCCCTTTGGTGGATTGTTTGACCTTTGAGGAGCCATCCAACTCCATAAGGAATATTTGATTTGAACCTTCTTTTTTCATTTTGTTTTCTAATTTTTTAGATTTGAACTTTTTAAAATTGATATTTTGGGAAGTTTTCATTTTATTCCTCTTGAAAAAATTAATAATTTAAGTTGGAAGATTAAAGGAGAAGATCCTCTTTAAAAACAATATTTTTGGGGGTTGTGATGTTTTGATCAACTTAAATTGTAGTCTTTTAACTTGTTTCTAGTTGTTAGTTTTTGTTTCTTGAGCTCTTTTATGGCTTAATATATTGGCTTTGTGGTGTGCACTCATACCACTTACATTTTTTGTGTGTGATTAACTTATAATATTTATTTGAAGTGATATAGTTCTTTTCACCAAAAAAACACAAGTTATATTATCAAACTATTCTATTTGAACAAAACATTTATTGCAGCCTCTCTTAATGGAAGTTGTTTAGAATATTCGTCTTTGAAGTTGGGTATTTAAAACGGATGGATTCCTTTCGAGAAGTTTATCAAAATTTATTAGCTATTGAGTCTTAAAATATGTGAGACCAGTCAAGTGGTCTTTAGTTTGTTGGTAAAGTTGAACGGTTCATGAAAGACTTATCAGGATCAAGTCTTGTTGAGTGCATATGCTTTACACTATAAGGGATGAGGTTGGGATCATGCTCTAGATAAATTTTGTGGAATAGATAGCACTAAGCAGAAAGAGTGATAATTTGTGTGCTCATGGGTTGGTTAAAGTGTTTTAAGATGTTTATCTTCCCAATAAACAAATATGCAAGGTCTTGTAATATTGTCATATGGATATAAAAACCCTTAAACTAGCAAAAGGAGACTTTTAGTCCCACTCCCTATACAATTATTGAAAATTTATAAGTTAAAAAAAATGGGGCTTCAAAGATTTAACAAGGATTTATTCTAATTAATCATAGACATTTTTTATGAATACAATGAGACCTCTCTTTGAGCAAATTTACGAGTGGAAACACAACCACCTCAATGTCCTCCTACAACAACCAACCATCCTTACTATAACAAACATCATCAGAGTCAACACCTCATTGCACATTCCAACATCTAGAGACAAGAGAACCATCATATACAAATTACTTAATATCCTCACTTTTCCTATGAACTTACATAGCCACACTGTTTGCAATAAGAGATATGGTGACTTTTCTGTGAAAAACTAATAAGAATACATCTACACCCTTGAAAAACCACATTATTTCTTAAAGTCTAGATGAACAATATGATTTCAAAAGACATAACTAGCCACAACCTATCTAAAAAGGTATTAAGAGGAGCATAACACTAAATTTTTTTAAAAAGAATATCATGCCAACCAATAGAATAACTACCAACACAAAACTCCCAAGTGGGAAGAAATCCATGCCAAACCTTTTTTTGTAAATAGACACTCATAAAACAAATGAGCAATAGACTCAACATCTCCACACACAAGACAAGAATTAGACCCGGGACTTAACATATTCCCACCAACAACCAAATTATTAAACACTACCATCCATCTAAAAGGACTTATTGGGATCAATATACTTTGACAAATTATTTTTGGCATATTGGACCACACATTCTCTGGGTCATGAAGGTTCTATAACAAGTTAATCTTACTAAACCATTCCATAGTAAAAGACAATGATGCATACAAATACTTAGGAGTGGCATGCAAAAACTTTTTCTCCCCAACCCATTAAATTTCATCCCAAAGATTATCATTCCACTGAGTGACCTCAAACCTACCTTCTACACTAACCCTCTTAATCATACTATAAATTTTCTTCTACTTATCTAGAAGACCAAATCTACTCTAAATAAGTCTCCAATCCATCAAATCCCCATCAAGAATAATATTGCCAATACTATTAATCCCCTTGCAATTCCACAAATTTTCCAAACTCACTCTAGTAGAGGCAACAAGAGCATTTTTGTCCTCAAGAGTCCACCACAAATATATAAAACCAAGTACCTTCATTTTGTTGTGATAAAAAACACCATTCCCTTTATTAAGACCTTTAACATGTTGATAACTGAGAGGGGGGGGGGGGGGGTGAATCAGTTATCCTAATTATTTCCCTTTTTGAACTTTCTTATTAATTAATGCAGCATTGAATCAAACACAAAGACATTACCATGAAATAAGAAACACATGACACAGTATTTTTGACGTGGAAACCCTGTTAAGGGAGAAAACCACGGGGTGATTAACCCAAAAATTATTCTCTGTTAGAAGAATAGGAAATTACAAAAATGGCACTTGCCAATTAGGGCTCACTGCCCGAGCACACTGCTCACAAAGAGGCCCACTGCCTACAAGGAGACACACTATCTACAAAGTGATAAGAATCACAGTCTTGAACTGATTGGAAGCATCTGCATATGCTGGAGTTCAGTTCCGGTTAGGCTCAGTACACTGATCTGCTGCACTTCATCTTTCCTTTGTTCTTTATTCTGCTATCCTTTCACATACAGGATCTTTCTTGCTACTTCTGCTCTGTTCTGCACTTATTCGCATATATCTTCACATAATCACACACTTCACAACTAAATCCATCTTCTATATATATCCGCACAAGTAATTTCATCACCTTTCTAGTCGGCATCTGGAACAGTCTAGTTTCTTACAAACTCTGTTCTGTCGGCTGAATCCTTGCTCACCAAGCAATGCGGATCAAGCATATACTTGTAGATATCATTAATCATGTCGGCCAAACATGATTCATGCCTTCACAACCTTTATCATCAACAGTAACACATCCGGAAAGTAGTCTGATACACTGTCAATCAGTTCTTCCTTTGTTTTCACTGTCTCTCAGGAATCCGGTACTCAACTATTCATATCTTTTTCCTTGTCCATCACCGGAGGCTAAATCCTTGGAATATACCACTCAAGGTAGTCCTCTTGACTTCCCCAAATCCGCATTGCACCAAGACACTTCCTCTGAGAGATCCGGACCAATCTGTCGGACCTTGCCATATGCTCTGTTCTTGTTTACCGGACCACAACAACCTTCATTCTGACTTCCGGTAGAGACACATCATGACTTGCGGATATGTGGGATGACCTTTGTTGCCATCAATGACAACAACCATGAATCCATATAGTGTCTCTTGCCAACAATCTCCCCCTTTGGCATTGATGGCAACACTTAGTGAAAAATGACTAAGTGTTTACACTATGCTCCCCCTTGGCTGATGCTCTATATTTATATACAATTTTCGGAACTCCCCCTTAGTTAGATTCCTCATTTTTCACTGCTTCTCACTCCCCCTTTGACATCAATGGCAAAGGGTAGGGTCCGCACACCAAAATTTTTAAAAATTTTCTATACATAGCCGCATATTTACATACTCACATATACTGAAGAATGTCTGCAAAGGATGTCTTCAATTGGATCAGTTCTGTAGCCCAACTTAGCTTCATTCTATCCAAAATTGAAATGTGACCACTCAACAAAAATGCAAAAGCTTCTGCCCTTTTGAGATCTGTCGGATCATTTGTTTGGGCGGTGGTCTGAGCATCACTGATGGCCTCATGCATAGTTTCTAACTTAGGGATTATAATCCTTCTAAGTTCTCCCATTCGGTTGGTGATATTCTTCCTTTCCTTCTCAAGGTTCTTTATTTCATTCAAGACTGCAATAGTCTGACATTCTTGATTTATTATAGAGGAAGAGAGAGGATCAAAACTTTGAGATAAACTTTGTAGTTTGTCCTGTTCCTCTTTTATTTTCTTATCAATTTGTGCTGTTGCCTTTGACCAAGATATACAAAATTTGTAAATGTCACCGCCATCCTTAAGAGCATTTTCTAAGCTCTTTATTCCAATACTCATAATTTTCCTATCGGTAGAGATTAATCCTAATACTTCTGAAAATCTTTTATCCAAAAATTCCTTCTGGACCTTTTCTTCAGCTGATTTTTCTAGAGATTCAAAATGTGTACTAACACTGCTGACTAAGGTTTTGAGATTACCGGAAGAGGAGGCTGTTGGATCTATCTGGATTGATGGCATAATCTTCTTAAGCACTCCGGAGGCAGCCTCTATCAACTCATAGTCTTCCATATGAGACTTTAGTAGTTTCTCTTTGACTTTCTCATTTGTAAATGAGGCTATTTTCATTGTTTGCACCAGTGACAAAGAGTCAAAATCTAATGGTCCTTTTAGCAGGTCCGGTTCATCAATTTCTATAGTGGCTTTTGTCAAGAATTCTTGAACAGTTTGTGCTGTGTCTCTTGCTGGAGACAGATGTTTCTCTATTGGGGTCTTCTCTTTCTCAGCATCCTTGGTGCTGTCAACCTCTTTTTCTTTGACTGCTGCTTCTTTCTCCTGTAGTTTCTCTTCTTCTTGGGATCTGGAGACTGTAGGGGAAACCGGAGGAGAGATGTTAGTCTGTTCATGGCCCACTTCTTCCGGAGCAGATGATTCCAAATCCGCAGCTGTTTCTGCACCTAAGTCCTCTACAACAGGAAGATTGAACCTTTTGAAGGCCTTCCGGAGGATCTCTTCTGTCTCTTTGGCCACTTTGTCAGTCTCACCAAGCATGAGTTGATTCATCCTGGCTTTACTTCTAAACTCATCTTTACAGTCTTTGAAGATTATGTTCATTGTCTTGGGATCAATTTGAGGATATAGCTGAATAGCTATCTGCTCCCGGATCTCAAGATCTTTTGCATGAGCATTATTCTTTCTTATTTCTAATTCCTTTTCTAGGCTTTTAGGAATAAGAGATATGATCTCAATGAAAGCCTTATTGTATATGTTCAGATACTTGACTATGGCTTCCTACAGAATCTTTTGGTCAGCCTCATTGTAGTCATCATAAAATTCAGTCATTGGTTGAAGGTTTCCATCCACCGTAACCGACTTGATTACACTCTCTAGAGACAGAGTGGGCTTTTCAACAGATACCTCTGCCATTTCATCCTTGTCTTGGCTTGTGGAGGGTTTACCGGATCCTTTCTTCTTCTGCTTCTTTATTTCTTTTACTCCCTCATCTGACTCTGTTTCCTCTTCATCCTTTTGGCTTTCATAAGCCCTTGTGGCTTTTGTCTTAGATCTTTTACCGGATGCCTGGACTTCCAGTTTTGAACTTTTGGTTGTGGGAGGTGCAGATCTTTTTGATGATCTGGTCCGGGTGGAAGTTTCAACCGGAACACTTTCTTTACTTTTCTTTTCTTCCTCAGCCTTCCTCCTCTTTTCCCAGCTGGCATCAAGTGCCTCTTTTGAGATGCCTAGGCCTTGAGCAATATGCTCTACTTCTATTCTCACCTTTCTCTTTATCTCAGGTTCCCTGAGTTCTACATGGATCTTTACACTCAGCTCCTCAAAGGTTCCAAACCTTTCTGCCTTTGGATCTTTGGGCTGACTTAGCATGTGTTGAACATGCAGCTCCACTATCTGTTCATCCACTTCATACCCCATGGGCATGATCCAGACAGTCCTTGGCTCCACCGCGTCCATTAGGCACTGATCAGTGTCCACCATAAAGCACACTGAGTCTTTGTATTTTTCAACAAGAGACTGGGGAATTCTCTCTCTTGCTTGCATCATGCTTTGAAAGTTTTTGAAGTATCCCCATAGGGCTATATTTCTTGCTTTGGCATCCCCAAGCCCATGTAGATAGTCTCTTATTTGGACTGCAACAGGTTTGTCATTCTGCCATACCCATCCACTTGATCCGGGCATCTCATTCATGAAGTAGAAGAATAGACATACTATAAGAGTACCATACTTAAAGGAATTCTTCTTGTCCTTCTTGATTTTCTGTATATTTTCCATTAATTGGCTTAAGAGCAGTTCGCAGAGATCATATTCTGCATTCTTCCTTAGCATTTCATAGGCAGTGTATACTGTAGTTCCGGATACAGAATTCTCCCTGCTGGAGTGATAGATCTTGTATCCTATTATCATGGATGCATACTTGATATCCGGATCAGAAATATCTTCAATGGTCATTTCCCTCTTATCAAATTTTGATCCGGTGGCCTCAGTTACAATGTTATTTTTGACAGATTTGAGGATAGGTATCCCTCCGGAAGAGTATAGACCAGTTACTGCTCTAATTGCCTCTTTTGTGATCTTGCAGGGTCTATCCAGCCATAGGAAGTTGTCATGCATCCTGCTCAGTACATACCGGACCCATTCATCTTCTTCAAAGCAGGGGAAATGAATAAATTGCTCAAATTGTTTCTTCTGGATACCCTTATACTCTGGTTTAAGCTCAAAAGCATTGTCTATCAGTTGCTTGTGATAGAGATCTCTTAATTTGAATTCCCCAAATTCCTCAATGCTTGCATGTATGTAAACCCTAATGTCTTCTGTATGTAAAACTCTATGAGGAACACTGGAAAATGCTCCTAAGGGATCTACCTCCAATGACTTGTATGGATGTTTCTTAAATTCAGGTCGGGGCCTATCTGAGATTTTCACTATATTTGGAGTAGCCATTTCTTCAAAGATTTGCAGTGAGATAATGAAAATGGAGAATACCTTATGCGCCTTCGGTTTGCACGGAGTGGTTGGATTGATTTCTTTATGCAATGACTTCGGCAGGAGATCTTTGGTGTGCTTGATGAATCTTGTTGCAGAGCTCCACTTTTCGCTTCTTCTTGAGTGCAGAATGAGCAAATGCTTTTTGAGAAATCCCTTATATTGCTCCGCAAACCCTAATATCTGATGGCAATAAATGCTCAACCTATATTATTCCGGTTTGCCTTATCCGGATAGCTTGGAGTATCCCGGATCAGTCCTGATCTGTGAACATCATCCGGATCTTTCCATCATGAATAAATCGAGGTGACACATTACAAGAACATCCCAAACACTCTGTCCAATCCGCAGAATAAGATAATGCACTTCTGGATCTCTCCGGACCCTTTTGTAATCCTCTGTCATACCAGAGCATCTCCCGGAACAGGTCTTACTTAATCGATCACAGCTTCTTCATAACTCCATGCGGACCTCTGAAATCTTATCTGGATCATCTCAAGACTTATATCTTTAAACCCTTTACTCCACATCTTGTGCCACATCCGGCACCACTTGATTGGCTGGGGGAACAGGGTTTTCTTTGAGTCTCCCCCTGAGCTAGAGCTCACTTTTTAATTTCCAGAAGAATTATCAGCACCAGAGTCTGGTGCGGATCCAACCTCTACATTCTCTGAACTTTTCTTCACCCAAATCTTGCTCATCTGATTCCTAACTTCATCCGCATTCATCTTTTGTTTACCCTTGTCTTGATTCTGATTATACACCGGACCTCTTTTGTCCTGATTCTTGCTTCTGCAAACTTTAGCATTATGACCGGACCTATTACAGATTTGGTAAATAACATTTCTTTGCATGTTTGACTGATAACCTCTTGATTTGCATTGATTAGCCATATGACCTACTCTATTGCACGTAAAGCATCTACCTTTGAATGAATTGTTTACTTGCATATTTCTGCATTCATGGGATTTGTGTCCATACCTTTTGCAGTTAAAGCACTGTCCGGAGAAGGATGAATTAATCTGATTCATTCTTTTTTTGCACTGATTAGCTTTGTGACCAAAGTGGTTGCAGCTGTGGCAGTATCCATTGAAAGATGGATATCTTTGAGCATTAGGCTGTCTTACCGGAGGTCTTCTAGGCCTGTTCCTTGGATTTTCTGATCCAAAATTCTTTTGACCGGATCCGGAGCTTTCTCCTTTCTCATATCCCAAACCATACTTGTCATCTGTCCTCTTTTGACTTCCAAGAAGTACTTCAAGTTGGGCAGAACTTATCTTGAATTTTTCTTTATATTCATTTGTTGTTTGAAGATCTCTTTTGAGAGAGGCAATTTGATCCTCAAGTTTTTCTTCATTATCTTTAGCATCTTCAAGATCAGATTCAAGATGTCTGATAATCCTGTCCATCTGGTGGCATTCTTCTAATTTTTCTTTAAGAGATTGTCTTAGATTGTCTTCAGCCTTTCTTTTTTCTTCAATCTCTTGAGTAAACTTTATAGTTCCTGATTCCATTTCATGTCTTAACATAATGACTTCTTTTGATAACTTTTCACATAACTTGGTTTGCTCAGTCAATTCTTCATTTGTATTGCTTTCTTCACTTTGTCTTGCCAATTGTTGGAGCAGCTCCTTTCTCTTTTTCATAGAGAGACTTAATTTGTCTTTTAATTCTCTCATGAATTCATCAGCCTGTTTGAGTCTTTCCTTTAATTCATTGACTTCAGAATTTGACTGTTCAAGATCCTCAAGGGCAGTCTTGAGTTGCTCCCTTAAACCATATGCATCCATTTGAACTCCCAGATCTTCCTCAAGCTGTTAGGCTCTATTAGGAGGAACTTAGCTCTGATACCAATTGTTGATAACTGAGAGGGGGGGGGTGAATCAGTTATCCTAATTATTTCCCTTTTTGAACTTTCTTATTAATTAATGCAGCATTGAATCAAACACAAAGACATTACCATGAAATAAGAAACACATGACACAGTATTTTTGACGTGGAAACCCTGTTAAGGGAGAAAACCATGGGGTGATTAACCCAAAAATTATTCTCTGTTAGAAGAATAGGAAATTACAAAAATGGCACTTGCCAATTAGGGCTCACTGCCCGAGCACACTGCTCACAAAGAGGCCCACTGCCTACAAGGAGACACACTGTCTACAAAGTGATAAGAATCACAGTCTTGAACTGATTGGAAGCATCTGCATATGCTAGAGTTCAGTTCCGGTTAGGCTCAGTATACTGATCTGCTGCACTTCATCTTTCCTCTGTTCTTTATTCTGCTATCCTTTCACATACCGGATCTTTCTTGCTACTTCTGCTCTGTTCTGCACTTATTCGCATATATCTTCACATAATCACACACTTCACAACTAAATCCATCCTCTATATATATCTGCACAAGTAATTTCATCACCTTTCTAGTCGGCATCCAGAACAGTCTAGTTTCTTACAAACTCTGTTCTGTCGGCTGAATCCTTGCTCACCAAGCAATGCGGATCAAGCATATACTTGTAGATATCATTAATCATGTCAGCCAAACATGATTCATGCCTTCACAACCTTTATCATCAACAGTAACACATCCAGAAAGTAGTCTGATACACTGTCAGTCAGTTCTTCCTCTGTTTTCACTGTCTCTCAGGAATCCGGTACTCAACTATTCATATCTTTTTCCTTGTCCATCACCGGAGGCTAAATCCTTGGAATATACCACTCAAGGTAGTCCTCTTGACTTCCCCAAATCCGCACTGCACCAAGACACTTCCTCTGAGAGATCCGGACCAATCTGTCGGACCTTGCCATATGCTCTGTTCTTGTTTACCGGACCACAACAACCTTCATTCTGACTTCCGGTAGAGACACATCATGACTTGCGGATATGTGGGATGACCTTTGTTGCCATCAATGACAACAACCATGAATCCATATAGTGTCTCTTGCCAACATAACATATATCCAAGCCTTCTAAATAGAGCAAAAATAATAGAGCTAAAAGGATTAACTTTAAAATTACCAAAAAGCATATCCCAAAAGTGCAAATTATCCTAGCCAAGATTTAATTTAGGAACCCAATTAGCTAAATTATGTCTAAAAGGCTACTTCCATGGTTCATTACAATGCATGGCTTTAATAATCCATTTGAGTTCAAGAGAAACACCATGTTTTAAAATATCCCCCAAACCCATTCCTTCCATAATTCGAGGTTTAATAAATTTCTCCCAAGAAACCACATGCCTTTTCCTATAACCTTTCCCATCAAACCAAAGAAAACTTATAATAAGCCTGCTTAACTAATTAACAAGAAAAGAAGCAACAAACCAACAAGAGGAAAAATATATGGTATAAGATGAAAATTATTTTTGCAAATCTGAAACCTTCTTGCTATAGGCAGCAAACTACCTTTCCACTTAACAATTTTACTAAATTCAGTCTCTCAAGAACCCCACTCCACATACATTTTAAGGAAGGATTAAGGGAAAAGGGGATCCCAAAATACTTTAAAAACTCATTAGAGCCTAAATATTTTCGGTCTCTATCTAAAATCCATTTATGAAACTTCTCAACCTAGCAAAGTATATTAGATTTATAAATTGCAATCTTTGAACCTAAAGCAACATTATAAATATCCAATTTTTTATTAATTTCTTAAATTTAGGTCATCAAATTAAATAAAAATAGAAGTATCATCAACAAATTGAAGTTCCAAGATAAAGTCACTTGAGGATAAGGTTAGCCCTTTAACAAGCGTCCCTAAGGTGCAACACCTTAATAGATATTGTATAGCTTCTACAACTAACACAAAGAGATAAGGGGATATATGAAAACTCTATCTAATAGACCTGAGTAGGGGAAAATACTCCAAAAGTTCACTATTAATGTTAATTTTACTAGAAGCATCTCTAAATAGAACACTAACCATCCTATTGAAGAACTCACAAAACCCCAAATAAGTATCAAAACAATAAAAGGCCACTCAATTTTATCGTAAGCCTTTTCAAAATCAAGAAGATACATGGATATATTCTTCTTAGAAAACTTATCCCAATGCATCCATTCCCAACTAGTTATTCAATTATCCAATATATATCTTCCCTTCACAAAACCAATTTTAGAGTGGGAAATAACATTGGGTAAATGCTTTTGAACTCTCAAAGCCAAGGGCAAAAATCTTATATGACACATTGAGCAAGGTAATCAATTTCCAATTATTTTATTAAGTGTAGTCCCCATCCCAAGGCAATAACTCAATAGTGTATTTATTGATTTAACTACCTAGAGTACCTACCATTGTCTCTTTATAAGCCTTAAGCAAAATTCTACTAATCCAATTACTATTATCCTTATAAAACTCAATTGAGAAACCTTCACAACTATCAGTCTTTCACTTTTTCATATGGAAAATAACATTCTTGATCTCATCAAAATTGAGATCATTATCCAATCCCAAAGCATCTTTATGCCTAAGCTTGTAAGGTACTATTTTAGAAATAATGCCCCTAGCATACTATATTATAACATTATCATCACATTTGTAAAATAGGTTACAATAGAAGTTTCAAAAATCTTTTCGAATATTAGACTCGTTTTCTAATACCACTCCACACTCTTCAATAACATTGATTCTCTTTTTATGCTTCATTTTTAAGATGTTACAAAAATTGTACACCTATCACCTAAGTATAGCCACATAAGCCTAGATATATATTTGACACCCCTAGCCTTGTAGAATTGATCCCACCTCAAATATGTTTTGACATCCACAACATCCTTTTGGAATAACTCATCAAAAGGATTGGCTTGAAGACCACTTTCTATTGGGAATTAAGGTGTCTCAACCTTGGTAATTCTTTGCATTTGTAATGTTAGTATTTATTATTCAATTGCCTATGTTGTAAATAATTAGAAATTCCACTTTGTCATATTGTGGGATGTGGCACGGTGATGTGTCAATCCTACATGGATTATGACAACTTGTTATTTTGTCCTCACATGAGAAGATAGGCATCCCACTTAGTGGTAGGAATATTCTGCCATGTGTTGGCATCTTCTATGTTGTGTAAAGAATGTTTGACCGAAACGGTTATGACTATTCCTATGACGAATCTATGACATGTAAGAGTCAAGAATAGAAGGTTGTAAGACAGGTAATGACATGTGTCATGAAGCATCTTTGAATTAGGCATATTTGGGTGCCCCAAGGTGGAATATGATGTGTTGTAAGAGAATATGCTATTAATAGCATGTGTATGACAGATTCTCTTACAGCTGTAAATTGTAACCACTATGACAGATTCTATGACGGTCGTAAGTGTCGTTAGAGCATATGTCATAGCCCATTTTGGAAATAGGGGACCTCTTTGGGATGGGAGCTATGGACAAGTGTCAGAAACATTCTACAATGTTGACCAAGTGTCCCTAGGCGTGGGTTTTGGTCCAAGATGCCATATTGGATGCCCATTCCAAGAAAGGTTCAAAATTGCCTTGTATGTTCTATTTAAACAGGTGCTTGGAGATGGAGTTTGTATCACAGGTTTACAAGTACTATTATGCTACCAGATTGATTCCAAACATGAGTGTCGAAGACCATTCAAGTCTGCATTGCAAGTGTATTGTAAACATTCTTTTAGATTTGTTAATACATTGTGCAGGTTTCTAAGTGTGGGGTTTTTCACCTGATAAGGGTTTTTCCCACCGTAAATCTCTCTCTCTTCCTCTGTATTCTTTCTGGCTCTTGTGTTTTGCTGTAATATCTCATGATAATGGTTTAACATTGCTGTAATAGTTAGGATAAATTTGAATTTGCATAGCCCTCTCCTCAATAGATCAGTGTAGGAAGCGTTTCCACACACCTAGATTCCTTTCAGTTGGTATCAGAGCTTGATCACCTTTGGTCCTAGTTGTTGGGTAGGGATTTTTTGAGCTAATCTTAGGTTGAGTGGGAGTCTATGCAAAGCATTCTATATCTTATTGTAGCA
This sequence comes from Cunninghamia lanceolata, assembly GCA_027924645.1. Taxonomy (NCBI): domain Eukaryota; kingdom Viridiplantae; phylum Streptophyta; class Pinopsida; order Cupressales; family Cupressaceae; genus Cunninghamia; species Cunninghamia lanceolata. Next base: position 11,470,589 of record BSBN01000916.1, on the reverse strand, counting down.
AGGAGATGGCAGGCACATCAGGAAGGTTTGAAGTAGAGAAGTTCAACAGCAGTAATTTCGAGTTGTGGAAGCTCAAAATGGAAGACATGTTAGTTGATCGAGACCTTTGGGAAAGTGTGAATGGAACTAAACCAACTACAATGACACAAGCTGATTGGGATCTCAAGGATCAGAAGGCTAAGGGTCTCATAAGACTTAGTCTTGTCGATTCTGTGTTGTTAAATGTCCATGAAGAGACCACTGCAAAACTCCTTTAGAAGAAGTTGGGGGGTGTGTATCAAGCCAAATCCCTTGTCAATAAACTTTTCCTGAGAAATAAGTTGTATTCTCTTCGAATGGAGGACGGAGGATCCATGGTTGAGCATATGAATGCCTTTAACATGCTGGTTGCACAATTAACATCTATTGGTGTAAAGATGGAGGAGGAGGATCGGTGTATGACCCTACTTTGTTCTCTGCCGGACTCATGGGATCATCTTGTCATGGCAATTGGAAGCACCATATTCACATTCAAAATGGAAGAAGTGGTTTCTTTACTGTTATCTGAAGAGATGTGGAGAAAGTCTTCTGAGGCAGCCAAAGAAGCCCTTGCAGTTTGTGGAAGACCCAAGGAGAAAGGGAAGAAGAAGGATAAGAAAGCTGAGAAGGGTAGATCCAAATCTCGTGGGAGATCCAAATCTCCTGGAAAGTCCAAGTCTCTTTGTTGGAATTGTGGCAAAACCGGGCATTTTAGAAAGGAATGTAAAGAGGAGAAGAAGAAAAAGAAGAAAGCTCCTAATTCAGATTCTGACAAATCACAAGATGATGGTGATGCCTTCATCGTAGCCTTGGCAACCCATGCATCTGATGATGTGTGGCTAATCAACTCTGGTGCATCATTCCACATGACCTCGAATTGAGACTAGTTCGCTAAATATGAGGAGTTTGATGGTGGAAAGGTGTATCTGGGTGACGACTCTCATCTGAAGATTGTTGGTCGTGGAAGAGTCTCTATCCGACTCCCTGATGGTCGAGTGAAGGGGATCTTTGGGGTTATGCACATCCCAGGCTTAGCACAAAACCTACTTTTTGTAAGTAGTTTGAATGATGCAGGTGTGCAAGTTGTCTTTTCGAAAGAAGGATGCAAGATGACTAGAGGATCTATGGTGCTTGCTAAGGGTACTCAGAGAGGTACTCTGTTTTAGCTGGAGGCATGCATTTCACAATGCAATAGTTCTTCTGACTCAAGGAAGAGGACAACAGTCACTTGATCCCCACCATCTGAACGAGCAGTGAAGAAATCTGTTATTTCTAGTCTTGATGGTTGTAATCGTGCATTAGAAGTTAAACTTCCTGCAAAAAAGACAATGTTATGGCATAAGAGATTTGGCCACATTGGTGAGAAGGGTCTGCGTACCCTGAAAAATAAGAACCTTGTTGAGGGGTTAGATGATTGTAATTTTGAGTTCAACTTTTGTGAACATTGCATTTATGGAAAACAAAATTGTGTTTAGTTTTACTCAAGTTCTCATAAGTCTTCTGGTGTGTTGGACCTCATTCATTCTGATGTGTTTGGTCCTATTAATGTTCCTTCATTATCAAAATATGTATACTTTGTATCTTTTATAGATGATTACAGTAGAAGGACATGGATTTATTTTCTCATAAGCAAATCTGAAGTCTATAGCAAGTTTAAGGAGTTTAAAGCCTTTGCTGAAAATTAGACTGGTAAAAAGATTAAATGTTTGAGAACTAACAACGGTGGTGAGATATGTTCTACAGAATTCGATAAGTATTACAAGGAACTTGGGTTTGAAAGACATAAGACAAATCCATACACACTGCAACAAAATGGAGTTACAGAGAAAATGAACAGGACACTGACAGAGAAGGCTAGGAGTATGCTTAGTGAAGTTGGTCTAGAACAAACATTTTGGGCTGAAGTTGTTGCCACTGCTTGTTATCTGGTAAACAGATCTCCGACATTAGCTCTTGTTAGAAAGACACCCATGGAGGTGTGGTCTAGTAGAAAGCCTTCAGTAAGGCATCTTCATGTTTTTGGTTGTGAGGCATATGCACATGTGCCTAGGGAGAAGTGGTCAAAGTTGGAGAACAAAGCTGTTAAGTGTATCTTCATCGGCTATGGTGTTGGTGTGAAAGGATACAAGCTTTGGGATCCTGTGGCTGAAAAAGTGTTGTATAGAAGAAGTGTCATCTTCAGAGAGCTTACACCTTCTTCCACTATTTTACAGCCAGAAGAAAAAGAAAAGAAAGAGGATGTTGTCAGTTTCCTCTCACCCTTGAGAAGACTGAATAGAAAGACAATGTTGGACCTGATGATGAGGAGAGCTCTAGCAGCTCTAAAAGCTCAGAAGAAGAAGAACCTCAACCTCAACCTCAGCTCTTGAGGAGGTCTACATGGATAAGGAAGCAACCTGAAAGGTTTGGTTTTACATTGCTTGATTCTAGTTGTGCTTATGCTTTGCTCACTAACAGTGATGAACCTAGAACTATATCAGAGGCTTTGGATATGAAGGATGTAGGTTCCTAGAAGGAGGCCATGGAGGAAGAAATGGCTTCTTTGGAGAAGAATCAAACTTGGGACTTGGTGCCTTTGCCTCTTGGACGGAAACCCGTTGGATGCAAATGGGTGTTCAAGAAGAAGATTGGTGCAAATGGTAGTATTGAGAAGTATAAGACCAGATTGGTTGTGAAGGGGTATTCACAAGTGGAGGGTATAGATTATGGTGAGATCTTCTCTCCCATTGCAAAGCTGACATCCATTTGATTCCTGTTGTCTCTCGCAATAGCTTATGACTTGGAGGTAGAACAAATGGATGTGAAGACAACTTTCCTTCACGGTGACTTGGAGGAGGAAATCTACATGTCACAGCCAGAGCATTACATGGTAAAAGGTAAAGAAAATTTGGTTTGCAAACTTAAGAAGTCTTTGTATGGTTTGAAGCAATCCCCTAGGAGATGGTACTTCAAGTTTGATGCCTTTGTGTTGTCAATTGGATTTGTGAGATCGAAATCGGATCACTGTGTTTATTATAAGTTTGATGGTGATCGTATTCTCATTGTTGCACTGTATGTTGATGATATGTTGCTCATTGGGAAGGGTAAGAATATGATTTCTGATTTTAAATCTTAGTTGTCAGCTCAGTTGGAAATGAAATATTTAGGGGCAGCCAGGTACATTCTACGAATGGAAATAAGAAGAGATAGAACCAACAAAAAAACTTTGGTTAAGTCAGAGTAAGTATGTTAACACCGTGTTGGATAGATTCAGCATGGGAGATTGTAGACCATTGTGTGTTCCCGTTTCCTTGGGGACAAAGTTGTCTATTGAGGATTGTCGAAAATCTCCTAGTGAGGTGGAGGACATGAGCAGAGTACCTTATGCTAGTGTTGTTGGTAGTTTGATGTATGCTATGGTCTACACAAGACCAGACATTGGCCAAGCAGTGGGAGTCCTTAGTCAATTTATGGCTAATCCTGGATGTGTTCATTGGGATGCAGTTAAGCAAGTGTTCAGATATTTGAGGGGAACTTCCGAATATTCCATTTTCTATCATGGTAATGTTTTAGGACCTCCGCATTTTGTTGATATTTGTGGATTTGTGGATTCAGATTGGGCAGGTGACATTGACAGCAAGAGGTCCACTAGTGCTTATGTTTTTACACTATTTGGTGGTGCCATTAGTTGGATGAGTAACAGACAACCTATTGTTGCTTTGTCCACAATAGAAGCTAAGTATATGGCAGCAACTCATGCTTGTAAGGAAGTCATTTGGCTTAAGAGATTGTGTTCTGATATTGGTGTTGATGTGGGTCAGATCACGATCAGTTGTGACAGTCAGAGTGCAATTTGCCTTGCAAAGAATCTAACTTTCCATGCTAGAACCAAGCACACTGATGTTCAGTTTCACTTCATGAGGGACATGGTTGAGGATGGAAAGGTAAATTTGGAGAAGGTAGATACTTTGAAGAATGTTGCAGATGCATTGATGAAACCATTGGGTACAGAGAAGTTTAGATGGTGTTCGGAGTCTATGGGCCTCTCGGCCTATAGCAGTTAAATCTTGTTTTTCTATTGGCTCTTACAAGGTGTTCGACAAGTGGGAGAATGTTGGGAATTAAGGTGTCTCAACCTTGGTAATTCTCTACATTTGTAATGTTTGTATTTATTATTCAATTGCCTATGTTGTAAATAATTAGAAATTCCACTTTGTCATATTGTGGGATGTGGCATGGTGATGTGTCAATCCTACATGGATTATGACAACTTGTTATTTTGTCCTCACATGAGGAGATAGGCGTCCCACTTAGTGGTAGGAATATTCTTCCATGTGTCATCATCTTCTATGTTGTGTAAGGAATGTTTGACCAAAACGGTTATGACATATTCCTATGACGAATCTATGACATGTAAGAGTCGAAAATAGAAGGTTGTAAGACAGGTAATGACATGTGTCATGAAGCATCTTTGAATGAGGCATATTTGGGGCCCCAAGGTGGAATATGATGTGTTGTAAAAGAATATGCTATTAATAGCATGTGTATGACAGATTCTCTTACAGCTGTAAGTTGTAATCGCTATGACAGATTCTATGATGGTCGTAAGTGTCGTAAGAGCATCTGTCATAGCCCATTTTGGAAATAGGCAACCTCTTTGGGATGGGAGTTGTGGAAAAGTGTTAGACACATTCTACAATGTTGACCAAGTGTCCCTAGGTGTGGGTTTTGGTCCAAGATGCCATATTGGACGCCCATTCCAAGAAAGGTCCAAAATTGCCTTGTATGTTCTATTTAAACAGGTGCTTGGAGATGGAGTTTGTATCACAGGTTTACAGGTATTGTTATGTTGCCGGATTGACTTGAGACATGAGTGTCGAAGACCATTGAAGCTTGCATTGCAAGTGTATTGTAAACATTCTTTTAGATTTGTTAATACATTGTGCAGGTTTTTGAGTGTGGGGTTTTTCACCCGATAAGGGTTTTCCCCATCGTAAATCTCTATCTCTCTTCTTCTATCTTCTTTCTGGCTCTTGTGTTTTGCTGCAATATCTCATGTTAATGGTTTAACATTTCTGTAATAGTTAGGATAAATTTGAATTTGCATAGCCCTCTCCTCAATAGATTAGTGTAGGAAGCGTTTCCGCACACCTAGCTTCATTTCACTTTCAACCCTAATAAGAGCTTCCTACAACTTGCTTACACTAGCAACTCTTGATTTGACCTTACACTTACCAGAAATCCTCATAAACGTAATAGATGCTTCCATAGCTTTGTTCCACCTACTAACATTAAAACCTTCTAGAAACTTGCCAAAACTCAAAATCCATAAATTAAACAAGGTACTATAGTAAGAAGGATCTTTTAAAGGAGAGATATCAAGCTTTTAATGACCTTTAAAAGCACAAGTAGGCTTGGAAGGATTGGATAGAGGGAAAAACTCAAGATCAATAGCATGATGATAAAAAAGAGTAGCAATAATAATATGAACCACATTATTACTCTAAGCAGGGGGAACCAAAAAAGGAACTAGCAAACATAAACCTATCCAACCTTGAAAACATCCTTCTATTGCCTTTTTGAAAATTAGACCAAGTGAATGAATACCTTGAAGATTTATTTTCCTTCGGGACTTATCCTAGAATTTTTTTCCATTTCCTTTCCAATTGAATTTTGAACATTTGTCTTTATTAGTGCTAGTTTCAACCATATTAAGGCCTCACCCTCAAGCCCAACGAATGCAATTCATATTATTGGCCAACTAGTTCCACAAATTAATCTCTACTCTAATCTCTACTCACACCACCTTATTATGAGAATAATCATGGTTAATCATATTAGGATCAAGAAGGGAATTCAAGGGAATTGAGACCCCACCTTTCCCTTTAGCATGCTTAGATGAAAATACAATAGCATTGGGCAAAATAATCTTACAAGCATCCCCTAAACAACAACCAATATATTTGAATTCTTCCAATAGAACATAGTCCAAGTTATTTATAGATTGACATTACTAGATAGGGGAATTATTTCCTTCCCATTAATTCTTTCAAATAAGAGGGGAGAACATGTCTCTTTAACCCACCTAAGGAAGACCCAATCCTAATTTCATCAATTACCATAGCACCCCCACTATTCACAACCATTTCAATATTAGGCCCACCATCATTTGTATAGGTTTTCCACTTATTAGAAGAATATTTACTACCATTGGAACCAAGGTCCTCACTTTTACCCCTAACCCCTTTGTTATGGTTCTAAGAGGAAGGTCCAACATTGTAAGGATTTATAAGAGATCCTAAGAATTCTTGACAATCTAAAATACTTTTATTATTGTATTTCAACTAATAATATATGATAGAAGGTTTAAAGCATTAGGAAACTTATCAAAACAAGGATAACAATATATTATTCTTGACTTCCATTAACAATTTGGGGAGGCAACTTTAACGTAGAAAATTGCATACCCTTGCAATTTCACCCTACATTTTTTCTCATTTTAGTTTCCACTCCCCTAGAATGTTTTAGGCTCATTTTCATCTTGCCTTAGCCTTTTTCCCAACCCACAAATGCTATGTGTGTGTTATGTTTTAGCCCTTGTGCTTATTTTTATAAAATTTTATTTAAGTGTGTTGGGTGAATATTTTATCGTTAACTCGCTAACGGCAAAATGGGTATATCAGCCACAGCTATGATGAGACAAAGTCTCTCCTCTCAGCAAGGGGAGGTTCCCTCTAATTACTTGACTTTTGCAAACCAAACAACTTATAAACTTTATATACACTAAAAACTATGTTTGTGGTGGTTCCATCTCATCTCATTCTCTTTTTTCAGAATAGATGTTTATACTTCAAACTCTTGATAGAAGACTTATAAATTATCACAAAATCACAGAAACATAAAGTTTTTTGTTACCTCACTTGCTACTTGTAAAGGAAACTATTTGAAGTAGAATGCAGCCCAAAGTCTTCACTCCTCTTCAAGTTGATAAAAGTAAATCGAATATAACAACTTGCAGCACAAAGTCTCCAAACTATTGTATTCTCACAAACATGAACATATAACCCACAAATGATTTGATAACATAAAGTCTATCAGAATCAAATTAAGAGCGCTCTTCAATCACTTGAAACAAACTCCACACTTCAATTATTATCAAATAAGATTATGATAGCAAGACGTAAGAACAAAACTATCACAACACAAATAATCCCAAGACAAAGATTGGAATTGAACTTGCTTTCTTGTATTGATAAATATTTGAATATTGATTTTCACAAAAAGCACAAAGTCTTGATTTGCTTTTCAATTCGCCAAAGTATTCTTGCAATAGACAAAAGATAATATTTACAAAAGAGGCCCTCTTTATTTATAGGGAGAGGCCTTGAGAAAATTTAGGAAATCTACAACTACTTTGACTTATTCCACAAAAGAGTCCTATTTGACTTAGGACTTCTCTTGTGTCACATGTAATTATATTTTAGAAAATTACATGTGTAGATGTCCAAAACAAAATTCAATTTACATATCGTTCAAGAAAAATAAGCTAAGGCACTAGCTTCCTCCATCTTTTTTCTTCAGGAAGTTCCAGTACATAGTTTGAATGACTGACATTTCGCATGCATCTGGTTTTGCTATATTTGCTAAAATGGTGCAGGCTTGGAGAATGGAATCCTTCACCACCTTTATCGCCTTTTCATGCTTGTCTAGATTATTTTTCAAGTTCTCTAGAGTTGAATGTTGGTCATATAGACTATCCATCGAAAGCAATGAGGGCACCTCCTCTTCAAATTTCTTTTATACCATCTCTTCAAAAGAACTTATCATTTCCTGTGCTGTGAGAAAACTATGATCTTCCTTTGTCAAGGTGCAAGGAAGTTCTTCTAGCCGATGTAAGAGTGTGACATCACTATCTTTGCTGGCTTCTCGAGCTTGACACATATCTTCAAGTAGACTCTTTATCGTGAAAATATGATGAGCTAGAGTATCCTTGGTCTTAAGATATGATTCTCTGTTGGTGATGACCCCAATGGCGATCAGATTCTTTATCTTGATCTTCTTCATATCTATCCATTCTTGTATGCTTTCTTCTTGATCTTGTAGCTCTTGTGAAAGTAGATCTACCAGATCGTCCAACTCAGCTTTAGCTTTGTCCATTTTCTCTTTCCTTTCCACGGCGGTTTTTAGTAGAACTCGTCCTTGAGCCAACAACTACTCCACTACATCCCCCACTATCTTGCCTCTGGCTTGGACTTTTTCAACCTTCTGTATCAGGGGATATTCCACTATCACTACCATTGGTTCTACTATCTCTGATAACTTTACTATTTTCTGAAGGACAGTGGCCAGTTGTTCCGCTTTTGCTTTGTACTGCTCCTTCTCCTTCCTGACTTCATCATATTTTTCAAGTAGGGTACTGGCAGTGGTCTGGAAATCTGCTTTGACACCCTCATGAGTCACTTTACCAAGCTCAACCCTTGAGATGACATAATTACTCATGTCAAAAGTATCAATTGTGGCATCTTCAGGAGGTTTGGCTATCTCAGCATATCTGATCCCCTTTTCAGTGACCAGTCTAGAAACAGTCTTGGGCTTCTTCTTCTGGTTCTTTGCTTTCACGGGCAACAGCTTTTCAATGTCAATCTCATCAGGTGAGATGGCTTGCTTCTTCCTCTTTGAAGTATAGGCAGATAGCCATGGAGGAAGTGTAGAATCGCCAATAGCCAGAGAGGGATCTCCTACTTGCTTGGCCGGCTCCGTGTTTGTACCAGTGATGGTGACAATTGGACTTGTATTGGTTAACACAACACCTGTATCAACAACCTTTTGTGAAGCATCAAGAAGGTTCTCCAAAATAGTTTGTTCCCCAATATCAAAAGATGGGGAAGATAAGCTTGGAATGGAACCAGAAGAATCAAAAACAGTCCCAAAGCTAGCCCTCATGGATTGAGGAGTATTGTCAGAAGAAACAACAAAAATGGGAGAAAGAGGAACACTTGAAATCACTGGCAAACCATCAGAAACTGGAACATGAGGAAGAGGTGTAAGAACTTGTGTCTTGGAAGGAAGATCTTTTACAGGAGACAGAGGGGAACCATCAAGTCTTTCTACCTCTGTATCTTCATCTTCACCTTGTTCAACTCCATCAGATACCTTTGTCTTAGACCTTTGAACATTTTTTTCTTCAGTCTCAACATCTTCAACTTCCATCTGATCATCATTGGTATCTTCAACATCTGACTTAGTGGTGTCAGAAGCTTCTATGGTTTCCTTCTTCTTTCCTCCTTTAGATACAAATTTGATCTTTGGTTTGTGTATCTTGGAGGAAGAAGGGGTGTCACTCCTATTTTTAGTTCGGTTCTCTACCTTCTTACCTGTTTGCTTTTGTGTCTCTTCTTCAGACCCTTTAAGGAACTCTTTCAACTTAATACCCTTACTTTCCAACCACAAGTTGGTGTTTGCCAATATTGGTTGGAATCTTTTCCTGATGGATGTCTCCTCTTTGACTGACCATTTCACCTCTGGGAGAGGTGAAGCCTCAACATTTTCTGCCTCATATTTGTGATCTAGGACATCTCCATCATCCTCCATTCCATCTGGAATATTAGCGAGTTCCAATTCCTCAATTTGACTTAAGTGAAGCCTGCAGAAATCCAATTTTCTGATCTCATTTTGAGTCCTGAGATCTGCCCATATGTCTTCGACCATTGGCACATGAAAATTTGACTTCCTCTTGATTTTATCTTGAACCCTTTTGAAGTCAAAATGATTTCTTTTCTTGTAGGTCTTCATGGTGACCAACTGCAACTCAGAGTCAATTATCTTTGCTTTGTTGGCAGATTGAACCGAGTACCTCCCAATTTCAATGGGAAACTTTATCCCTGACTTCTTTAATTCCATTTGTTTATTGTGCACCACAATTAGCTGTCTGCAAATCTCCATAAGAACAATGCGATCACTAAGATACCATGGCAGCATGTAAGGGTAACCAGGATAGTACCCTACCCGAAGATACGTGAAGGTGGAGAATTGCAAGAACAAGCAACCAAAAGAATTTACAACCTGCCATGCTTCATCAGAAACTCTTCTTTGAACCAGTTCATCATCCCACAAGCACATGAAAACTGAGAAGAACGCATCATTGACTCTTCTGAAATGATGAATTGACCCCTTCAGAGTGATTTGGGGGTAATATTCATACACTGGGATCAATCTCCTGTCTCCCACTTGGGTTAAACCTAGAAAGTTTCTCATGCTGGCAGCAGCATAGACAAGATAAGAGGTCATGTAAAATTTGAAGGTGGTGTTGACCCTTATCAGTTGCTCATGCAGTGCATTACTTATCTGTTCACCCCAGAATATTTTCTGGTTACCTCGTAGAATCACCTTGATGTAAGTGTACATCCAGTCCTGAAACTTAGAAGCAGAAGGGAGTCCTCTGATGCGACTCAAAAGAGTAATCAAATCACACACTTCCTCCACAAAATCACTCCTGTGAAGATCCTTTGGCCACCTGGTCAAATTACCCCTAGGAATCTTTAACCATTTGTTGTTTATATACCTTCTAGCAAATTCCACGTCATTATCATAGTCTTGTTGACCCTGAGCAAAATCAATCCGTCCAATGTTTTCAATTGGTGGACACATGAAGATTTTGTCCATGAATTCTGCATCCAACCTCATGATTACATTTCCCTGTGAGTCCATCGCAGCTCTAGTGTCCCTGTTGTAATGGCTGGCCACTTGTAGAACAAATTCAGGATTGTGTGCACTAACTGGAAATGACGCAACCAAATGAATACTATTGTCAATGATTTTCTACATAGGCTTGAAGGGATTTGCTTTTTTAGTTCTATCTATGAACTCAGCCAAGTCCACATGCCCAATTTTTGTGTCTCTGATTTCATCAACATTTGACTGTACTGCCGTTACCGGAAAGACACCCTGGTACTTGTACTTCATGGCTCTGGCCTTTGATGGAGATGATTCTGACATGAGCTCTGGAGAGAATTGTGAATTTGAACACCATGAACGTTGATTGAGAACTGCAAAAGGCCATGATCTCGCAGTTAGGGGAAAAATTGGATAAACTGGGTCAACTGCGATTTGATGATCATGGATAGGAAAGCATGTGTTTGAAGGGCTTGAGTGCGCAAATCAAGGCGAAGGCGAAAGCGGGCTTTTAGTTTTGAAAGGTGAATTTTCTAGTGTTGGGAAAAAATCAGGAAAATGTGCTTAAGCAAGTGATTTCACCGCTATTGCAGGTTGGGAGAGACTTTAGGTGTAAAGGCGGTTAAAAATGCTGCTTTTGCATGTATTTTGGAAATTTTGGTTTTAACATGCATGAGTGGTCAGAATGACTGCTATTGCATGTAAAGAGTTTGAAAATCTCAAGTGTTTGGGGGGGTGTATCGGCCGCTTCAGCAGGGGAAGTGCTTTTAAAGGGTTTTGGTGCTAAAGTGGCGAAAATGCCTGCTATCGCATGGAGTATGAAATAGTTCCTCATGTAAGGATGGAAAAACCACCCACCCATACACCAGATACAAAAACCTAAGTCATGTACCGACGGTGAATTTGGCCGACGATGCACGTTGGTAAGGCGTTGCAAGTTTTCACATCGACAGCGAAATTTGCCGACAATGCATGTGAGGTTTGGTTGAGCACCGATAACATGTCTAAGCGGCAAATAATTCCGTCTTTGCACATTTCGAAGATGACTTTAGTAGGGTCGGGAGAAATCGCCGATAACATCTAGCCTGGGTGGTGAAAATTACCAATTTTGCACTTGATAGCAGTAGCATGGTTTTCGTGTAAGATCGGCAAACTTCGCCGATGTTGCACAATGGTATATGGCAAGGGTTTTGAGGGTCTAAGCGGTAAAACCGCCAACCTCCTTAGGGTACAAATATCAGGCTTATAAAGACATATTCAAAATGAAAACATAGAACTGACCAGAGATTACAAGATGACCAAAACAATCTTTCATCAGAAAACGTAAACTAAAATCAAGACAAAAGAAAGCCATATCAACATGGATAAAAACCCTAAGTTTGAAAATGAAACAGCTAGAGGACTTACCCATCCAAGCATCTAAAACCTTAAGTCTGACAATGAAGAGTGTGATTAAATCCTAGCTTGGCGCAACCAAACAATGTTGGAGGAGTCAGACGAACAACTCAGGAGAAAGAAATGAAATGGCGAAATGAACAATCAAAAAGACGTATTTAAAACTTAAAAACAAGTTTTAATAAGTGGCACGAGTGGCCATTAATGGCACTCAATGATCGAGATTCCAGAGATCTCGCTCGAGCGGAGGTTTTGGCCGCCGATGCACAAACATAAACAAACATGTACTGGCAGCGAAATCCGTCGCCTTTACATGTTTAATAAAAAGACATATGCACAAGCGGTGATTTACGCCGCCTTTACATGTTACATAAAACAAGCTAAAAGAAGATATGTAGGAGCAGCATTTTTAGCCGCTCTTGCATATCAAGACTCAAAAACTTACTAACTTCTAAAAATGACCTAAAACGACATTTTTACCGATTTACGACTTGAACGATCTTCGCACATATCGAGAAAATGATTCAAAGAGATGTCATAAACCAGTCTAGGATGTCAAACAACTTCGTACGAGATCAAGAGGATCTTGTCTCGATCCACGAGATTAGAGTGTAGATTCACGAAACGGTGAATCTACATTGTCTCGATCCACGAGCTTAGAGTGTAGATTCATGAAATGGTGAATCTACATTAGCCCTTACATTAGCCTTTTCTCTTCCATGGTGCTTAGGCCTTGCTTCTTGTGTTCTCTTTTCATCAAATTTCTTGTCACTTTTTTGTTAGCCATGTGATGTTCTAGCGTCTCGCCATTTTTAGCCTAAACTATCTAGACACTATCGCTTTGCACGGATGTCCACGTGATGCACTAGCATCGTGTGAAAAATTCTTGTTTGGTAATTGTTTTTGTGCATTTCATCACTTTTTTCTTTTCACCTGTTAGTTGTAACACCTCAAGAATATGCCAAATGGCTATGATTGGCTCCTTCCTTTTCCCTCCTCTTCTCATATTTCAATCTACCTTTTGGTTGTTGCATTCCTCTTGGCTCTCTCAAGATTTCTATAGCTCTCTCAAGCTCTTCAGATTTCTACAACTTGCAACAACACTCTCCTTCAACTCTCTCATCTCTCTTTGGCTTTTTCAAGCCCCTTTCAAGGTGATATTTTTCTTGTTCATTGTTATTGTAGCATTTATTTTTGTTGTGCCCCTACGCACCTTGGGATTCTCACATCCTACCAATATTTCATTTTAGTCACTATTCTTATTTCTAGACACACTTAGATTAAGAACACACAAATTTATATCTATATATCTATTGGTTGTTGTGGAGGTAGAAATACCAAAGTAGGGGTTTAACCTAAAGAAAAACCCCCAAACAGCCCCAACAATTTTTCTTATCTTCAACTATAGGTACTTGGAAGAGTATTCAACCACATGGAGGTTTAATAGTATCTCTTCCCTTCTTTTGTTATTTCTATCATTTCATTTGATTTAGCTAGTTTATTTATCATTTCTATCACCTAGTCCCTTGTTGTTGTGTTCCCTTGTTCTAGTTTTGCAAACTGGCTGAACAACTGGTTGGAAATTATCATATTTTTTGAAGACTGTTTGAGTTTCTATGCCGTATGGATGACAACGCTTAGTGTAGACATCCATGCAATTTCCTAGAATCCTAGATAGTGACTTTCCTCATTTGGCTCCAGGTTCCTCTCTTCATCCTCTTTTCAGCTCTATTATTCATTTTTATAAATTAGTGATTTCCATTCTAGATTGTATGAATATAGTGTAGAAAGTGAAGGCATCACTTTTCTTTTTTACATTTTGGTGAACCTACATCTTTAGAACTGAAATACCTTTTTCATTTTATATTTTTCCAAAATCAAAATAAAAAATTTTCTTTCCTCAAAAAGAAAAATTTGGGTTGCTACCCCAAACCCCATTCCATAGTCCTAAAGGAGAAAAATGGCATCCTTCAGCCAGATCTATCAATACATTTATTAATTTTTATCCTTCTATTTTTCTAAATAAACATGTTCTTTTCTTTTCTTACACCACTTTCCAACTTTTCTCAAAGGGTTTGTGAAAGTGATGTTCCATTTCATACATGTGATGGTGACTTAGCTCTTCCTATGTCAATCTATTTTTTTGATCCCTCTTCTATAATTCCTCCTACTTATGAGGATATTTTGGTGCAAGAGGATGAAATTGTTGATACTTTTCTTAACATCACTTTACCTTCTCTTCATATCAATGCTCTCCCTTCTAAAGATGAAGCATTGGTAGATGAAGAATCTCACCTCACATTAGATGCTCCAAAGATAGATGTTGAGCATACTTCTTCTATTTCTTCTCCTACATCATGTATCTTTCAAGAAGATAATAGTGTTAATTCAATCATGGTTAATCAAATTATCCCACCTACTAAGGGGATGTCAAATAAGTCTATAAATGTTAAAAATTATTCTTCTATTCCTAAAATCATTTTGCATGGGGTCCTTGATTTACCCCCACCCTCTGATCCTGTAATCACTATTTAGGGTCCTAATGGTCCTCGACCTTCTACTTTTTTCTCTCAATTTCTTTAGCATATAAAGTGTAATATGCCTCTGGATACTACTTACCACACAATAGCCCACACATATAACACTTGATGAAACAAATAGGTTACTCTTGTCCCTTTTTCCCTTCCTCTACCACATCATATTCTTCCACCACCTCCTCATCTTTCTACAGAGAATACCAAAGAGTATGATCTTTTTAAGAAGCTACAATCTACACTAGCTAAGATCTCTCTTTGGGATTTGATACAGGTTTCAATTTCTCATCATAGTGCCCTTCAATAGACCTTGTAGAAGATATCTATACAATCTTTTGTGAATCCCATGGATGTGGTTGTTATTCTTGAAGCCTTTCATTCTAATTATACTAGTATCACTTTTCATTTCTTTGAACTCCCCTCTTCTGAAGTTTCGAAGAAAAATTATGCTCTTATGATTACTATTGGTATAAACTTGACTTGGATTAAGCGAAACCTTATTGATAGTGGTTCCGGTCTTAACATTTCCAGTTTAGACATTCTTAGTTGTCTTAATATTGATTCTTCTTCTCTTTATCCTTCAAATTTATCCATCAGAGGTTTTAATAATGTGGCTCGCTTGACTTTAGGCACTATCACATTGCCTATTACATTAGGCCCTGTTACATTACCAACTAAGTTTTAGGTCATGCAAGAGAATCTTTCTTATAATCTTCTTCCTGATCGATTGTGGATTCATGCCATGGGTATAGTCCCATCTACCCTTCATCAATCTCTTAAATTTATTTATAATTGTGAAGTACATGTTATCACATGGAATTACACTCTGCTTGAAGCCTATTCAAACATTCCAATGACACAATGGGATTGAACTCAAGGTGTGGGACCTTGCAGATGAGATCAAACCTCCAAAGAAGGTTAGTTCCTCTTTCTGGACTTAAGGTCCAAAGAAATAAGCTAAATCTAATGCTACACATGCCAAGGGAAAAGGGGAGAGAGAGGAACTGAAATTAAAGAGGTGATGGACCAGATTCAATATGTTAAGTTGGAGGTGACATAACATAGTAATGATTTAAAGGCTGAATAGACTAACAGACTCATTTGTTCTCTATCAGAGGTTAAAATAGAATATTGAAACCTATAAAGGGACCATTTTATCCACAAGATAATTGAAACGCATTCAAACAGACACAATGAAAGAGAAATGAGGGAAGCAGAATTAGTTGCTTATATTACTTTAATTCCATGTGATAACAAAGTGTAATTCCATGTGATAACATGTACTTCACAATTGTCGGGGAATTTGCCTCGAGCTGAACTCTACTTCTTATCGATTTTTGCCTTATTAGTGAATTTTCCTTTCTGCAAACCAATCCTCTTCCTTTGTTGGTGACAGTTGACTTTCACGAACCTCTTTGCTTCTTTTCTTTTGGTTCTTTATCTCTAGTTTTGTCCTATCAACAAAGTCTTCCCTTCGCAAACTTGGTGGCTTCTCCCTTTGTCAGTGAAAGTTGACTTTCGCAAACCTAGCCACCTCTTCATCTTTCCTCTCTTTCACCTTATCGGTGAATTCCCTCTTTTGCAAACCAACCCTATCATTGATGGTTTGTCTTTTCTCTTTCTATCTCTCAACTTATCAGCAAAAGGTCTATTTTGCAAACTTTTCTTTGCTTTTCCTTCCTTCCTTGGTCACTTTTCACCTTATCAGTGAACCTTCCTTTTCATGAACCCTGCCTTCAGCTTCTTGGGCGTTTCAATCACCTTATCGGTGATTTCCTAAAATCGCAAACTAACTTTATCTCTGCCTTTCACCGAGGACCTTGTCTTTGTCATGCACTTTTTCCTTTGTCAGCAAAGTCACTGATCGGCGAACTTAAGGTTTTCCAAACCTTAAGTTTGTTGACAAAGGCAAACTTTGTCTTTATTTTTCTTCTTCAAAGAGAACACCCACTGCTCGGCCTTTTGCTTGGCTTAGTCAGTAAACCACAAGGTTCGCAGAACCAAAAATTTTCCAACAAAGCACTCAAGCTTTCTTCTTTCCTTTGCTTTAGATTGCCTTTCCTTAGCTATTTCACTACTTTCTTACCCCTTCAGTTGACAAATCAATGAATTTGTGAACCGCCGAACCACTGAACCAAAGGTTCGCCAAACTAGAATTTTGCTGACTAAGGAAAAATAAAAGGTAAAAAACTAGGAATTTTTGGGGGATTTTTGAAGGGGAAAGCTTCCTCCATTTTAAGTGTCTCAAATCAGATATTTTTTATGGAAGAAGGGATTTTTGGGTTATTTTGGCCTAGGAAAAAATAAGACAACAATACATAAGGTAAGTTTTGATCCTCACCCCTTTCAATACTATCAACAAGTTGAATTGGGTCATGCGCAACCTCCTTTTTATTCTCTTCATAATTGTGTACCTTCTACAACAAATTCTCAAACACCATCATCACCCTCTATTGATGATGATGTGCCTTCCTCATCTAATGCATGTTTTGGTGATGACTAGGGCTCCTTAGATTTCACCCCCCATGGGCCTAGTGAATATAAGATTAACCCTTCTCGCTCTGACATTCCCACATTCCACAAGGATCTGCATTCTAGTATTAGATTCGATCCCTCTTCTCATGTGAATTATACTACTACTTCTTCTCCAACATGTGTAAACACATCTCATATTGATAAGGCTAGTAATGTTGATTCTCCTCCTCTTTCTGATTTGGAGACACATTAAGGGCTTGGGTTCAAAATTCTTTCTAAGATCAGATATAATGGAAATGATCTAGGATGCATGAAATAAGGAGTTAAAAGGACCCTGTGGAACCTACACTACACTTAAATTATATAGTGGGTTTAGGTTACCAGCCTTCTCCTCTGTCTACATCCCCTCCTCTATTGTCTAAGTTTTCTATGGTTTCTTCTTTTCAAAAATCAAACCTTTATCCACAACAGAAAGGGTTGCTTCCTACTTATACTTCTTCTCTTCTATCTAAACAAGAGTGTATTTTTTTGAGGCTTCTAAAATCCCTCTCGATCACTCTTCCTCCTCCTACATGCAAAATGTTCTCACAACATATTCAACCAACACTTCCTTTCTGTGCATATCATTGAGTGCTTGGTCATTTTACTAGTTAATGCAAAGCCTTGAAAGATAAAATATAACTTCTTGAGACGGGTGTTGTCACTCTTCCTATTATTGAAGCACCTATTTCTTCTCTACATGAAAAGTGATAATAAGGTTCACCTCTATCGATTTCATTTTTATTCCTCTATCTTCTCATGAGACTATTGTGTTGCTACCCACTATGTGGCACCTATAGCTTTCTTTGTTCTCTCATTTCTATTCATGGTGGTACAATCTCACATGCAACCATATTTTAATTCTGGTAACAACACAATATTCTTTTTCATGGTTGTCCTCAGCCATATTCTGGGGGGCAGCAACAACTTGTCTACAGGTGTGCATTCTTTATAAGGATCTCCCTTCTTCTTTCTTCCCCTTTTATTTACCTTAAAATATTTGCATATTATACATCTTAATATTTTAAGGGGGGCATAAACTTTGCTCACATGTGCATCCATACATACACCTTGCTTTATTTACACCCCTTGAGGTGTTGCATATTAATTTGCCCCCTTGTGGCATTGTTTATTTAGCACTCCCTGAAGTGTTCACCTTCTACAGTGTTGGTGTTTAATATGCTCCCTAAGGTATTGACTTTTTATACGCTCCCTAAGGAGTTTCTAGCATGTGAGCCACCTGTCATAATACAACTTGCTAGTCTATGTGCTTCATATGACCTACCCTTTTGCACCCATGGTCACCTAGCATAATACAACTTTCTAGTATGCAATCCATGAGGGTATTATGATTTGCATGACCCCTAGTGACAAAGAAAGTTAGTGTCTGAGTCATGTACTCTTCTTCATTTGTATTGATTGCTTGCCTGTCTATCTGTATGTCTTCTCTCCTTAAAGCAATCGATCAACTCACTATATTCTTAGACTCTCCTCTTAAGAATTCCTCTATTTGTTGTTTTTTTATTTCTTGTTGCATTTTGGGGATGATGGATAATACTACTCAAGACAACCTTTCACATTGAGCTCTCTTTCACATTGCTAATTCAAAATTTTTATTTGTTTATTGTGTATTTTTCCTCCTTTATGTATGTGTTGTTTATATATACATCTTTTATGTTGTGACATAGTGGTTTTGTAGGTTTTTCTCTAACACTATTGTCTTGCAGGTTTTTGTTGTCTAATGTACTTGTCTTGTAGGTTCTCAGCCTAGGGGCTTGATTTCCTCCATTTGAAGAGCTCTGCATCCTCCACATTATCCTTTTGGTGTTGTGATGTTATTTATTGTTGATATTATCCTCTTTACTTTAGCATGCATATTCGCATAGTGTCATAATCCTGCTAAAGTGGGGGCTAAATGTAGCATTGAAAATTGCATACCCTTCTAATTTCATGCTATATTTTGGCCTTAATGTAGTCTACATTCCCTTTGTTTGTAGGCTCATTTTATCCCTTGCATTATCCTTTTTCCCTCCCATGGTTCTTAGGCTTTGCTTCTTATGTTATCTTCTCATCAAATTTATTGTCACTTTTATGTTAGCCTTTTGATGTTCTAGTGTCTCACCATTTTTTAGCCTAAACTATCTAGACACTAGCATTTCATGTAGATGTCCACATGACATGCTAGCATCCCATGATAGTTTCTTGTTTGGTGATAATTTCTGAGTATTTTCTCACTTGTTTCTTTCCACCCGTTAGTTGTAAGGCATCAGGAATATTCCAAACGGCTCGTTGTCTCCTTCCTTTTCCCTCCTCTTTGCATTTTTGAATCTATATTTTGGTTGTTGTATTCCTCTTGGCTTTCTTGGCTCTCTCTCAAGCTTTCTACAGCTCTCTCAAGATCTACAGATTTCTACGGCTTGCAACAACACTCTCCTTTAGCTCTCTTTGCTCTCTTTAGATTTTTCAAGCCCCTTTCAAGGTGATATTGCTTGTTTTCATTGTTATTGTAGCATTTATTTTGTTGTGCCCCTGAGCACCTTGGGATTCTCACATCCTACCAGTATTGCATTTTAGTCACTATTCTTATTTCTAGACACACTTAGATTGAGAACACACACTTTTATATCTATCTATTGTCATGCCCACATTTCCCATGCAGTCACGACACACAACACACATGTCATGTCCACATTTGTCATGTGGTCATGACACGAAATATCAAAAAAAATCCACGCTTCCCTAGAAATCCCCTCATATGCGTAAGCGTGCTCGGTGGCGTATGCTTAAGGCGTAAACAATACAGTTGAATGCGGGTTAATGCGTTCTCGTGTGCATACCAATCACAATGAAGGCCAACTAGGGGATCAACATGATGCGGTTAACATTGCCAATAGGGTTAGGATCAACGATCAAAACCCTAAGTTAACCTATGTGAATGAAGGGATTTTGACGTAAGTCAAAATCATGAGAGGATGATAAAATACCAAAATCAAATGCCAATACTCGGCAAAAACATTATTATAATCCCAAATAGGGTTAAACTTCACTAACCTGGCTAAACCCTAAATTCTAGAAAAATTCAGCAGCATAACGCCTCACAAGCGTGAGTAGGGTTTATTGTACTAAAACTAATTTGATCGAAAGGTTTACTGATTTGGATTAATAAATTACTTATGTCTCACTAGTTGAATTGGTAATCAGTTGAATAAATTAATTAAACATTTTTCAACAAAGTCTGATCAATTTGTTCTCCACGTTTTCTATAATTTAAAATATTTTCAAAAAAGCTCGATCAATTTGTTCTTCTTCACATTTTCAATCAATTAGAGTTATCTTTGCATTATTTACATTATTCCAAATTTCTTGGTAGATCAGATCTCGGAAAATAGGTTTTACTAACTTCGTTTAAAGAGTTAACTAGGTTTCTGATCTGGGTTTAATTCAACGTCTAATTTAATTATGTTAATTAAATTGGCCCAAAAGGATTAAAAAGAATATTAAATTTTGGTTAATAACGTGTGGTTTAAATCATCCTCGTAGAGTTAGATTTCCTAACCTGATTGTTTAAAATAACCTCAATATTTTAATTGTATAAAATTTAATTGATACAAATAAATCCTTTTCTCCCGAAAATTTAAATTAAAAATCAATAAATTATAAATCCATCTAATCGTGATTAAATCAATTTATTTACATCCACTAACAAATAAAAATAATAATATTTTAAAAAGAATAAAGTTTTACCATTTAATTAATTATCACAAATTCCCTATATAATTTCCAAACTTAAAACAATGAACAAAAATAATAAGAGGGGAATTTAAATTTTAAACTGGATTTTATTTCTACCTTGCCCTAATTTCTTCCAACAATAAAATATAATTTTCTTTATGGGCAAAAATCCCTAACCCCATTTTTGAACTCGTTCTTATATATTTTATCTTTCTTTCTCTTTCTCTCTCATTTTGTGTTTTTGGTTGTGTTGGAGGTTGTAATGGAGGATAAATATGAAATGCATATGATGGCATATATATATATATATATTGATTGTGTATATATAATTTATACTCCGGTTTTCTTTTAAAAATAAATATTTTTTTGTTAATACTAAAAACCCTAAGGGTTTTTTTTTTTTGTTTTGTTTGGCAGTGGGAGCTTCGTTTGGAACAGTGGCGGCAGAGAAAGAGGGAGGCCACAGTGTATGGTGGTGGATTTGATGAGTGGCAAGGGAGAGGACCAGCAGAGGTGTTGGTGGTGAGGAGGCCATGATGGAGGGAGCTACGGACTGCATAGCATAGAGGGCATTGTAGGGGGTGTAAAGACTGGCAACGGAGACTGAGGGTGTAGACTACATGGGGGAGGGTGGAGTTTGCAGTGGCCGCGGGGTAAGGGGCAAAGGGGAGTGTGCGGAGGGGGACGGAACCCCCACCCACATCCCATATGATGGGGTGTGGGTGGGGGCTCCGCCCCCCTCCCCTCACCCAAACAATGAAACCAGCAACAATGGGGGGGTTTGAACCCCCCCACCACTTCATTCAAATTTATTTTTTTGTTTAACACAACTACGGATAGTTTGAACTTTTTTACACAGTCTATTCACTGTGTATTCCTTACACATTATTCATTTCTTTTCTTCAATAAGTTATATATATATATACACATAGTAGAAATCACATATTAATTCAAATCATAGTTTATTTAAAAATAAATATAACAATATGTGTGTGTATATATATATATATATATATATATATACATTTGTATATATAATGTAGTTTCAATTTTTTTTTATAAATGATAAAATCAGCTTATTCTTTTAAAAACATATAAAAATACATTCATCTAATATATATATATATATATATATATATATATATATATATAATTTTATATATATATATATGTATGTTTATATATAATTACATTTTCTAATTTTCCTTGAATTTCTTTTTGCCCCGGGTGAGTTGTATTGCTGAAAGTACTGCTAGTAGCGTGCTGTAGTACCTGTGGAGGATCGCAGTAAGACCCGTTGTTGAAGGCCGAAGGATAGTGCCGTGTTGAAGGGCAGTTAGTCGAGGAAAGTAGCAGGGAATATCGTGAACGAGTGATCAGTAAGTTCTATTTCTTCACCTATGGCTTTGAGAAAGTCTTTGGATGCAAGTTCAGCTCTATCTAATGTCTTACATAACTATTTTCAAGATAGCAACACACATGTCATAGATGATAAAGGCAACTTTAAATTCCCAGATGTTAAAATTAATACATTTTATCCTGAAAAAGGAATTAAAGCCAAAGTCTATGACTCAGTAAGACAAAGTGAGATAAATCTGTTAGTTTCTGGCACTGGTATATGTCCAATTTATCTTCCATTCTTAGTTCCTGAAGATGTAGATCGCTGGAACTCTAAAGGTTTCTTCCATGTCCACTTCCCTCATGTCGATTTAATTGTTCACCCACATTTTAATTATAATATAGGTGCTGAGTTCTTTGCTACCCTAATTGATACTAGATGTCAGATTTGGGATCAAGCCATAGTCGCCCAGTTTAGGGGAATACTCAATGCAGAAAAGGGAGATGGAATTTTGTCTGTTCAGCCAAATTTTACACTTTCTTTGTCTGATAAGTTTATTAGTTCAGCTTTTTGTTTGTTATTACAAGTTAAAGGTGTGTCGCTGATGCCGGGATCTGTCTATGCAACCATTGGCGGTCGCTGTATTTATAGGATCATGAACACTGTGTCACCTCCTGTCTCTTTGCCCACGGGGGTATCTTTTCCACAAGGTTCCTCTAATCTGTTAGATTATGGCAGATTCATAGATCCTACAGGTTTTGAGATTGGCTTTCCCATTATTGAACAACTATTAGAAAGACAAAAGCCACAGTTTGTAGACTTACCAATCCACAGAAATAGGTTCTCTGACAGACCCTTGTTTCAGTCTTGTAGAGTAGGAAATATTACTCTCCAAGCAGTCCCTAGTCAAACGATCCTAGAACAACCTTTAATTAATGAAGCCCAAGCACGAGCACAGCCTTTAGCTCGCAGCCGTTCCATGGCACATTCTTATGCTAGCACCAACAGAAAACCCTTTGTAGATTACAATCCAGAAGAAGCTTCTACCTCTGGTTCTAATTCTAGTAGATTTATTCCTGGTAGATCTTCCCTATCCTCTAGATCACAAAGATTCAGTTCAGGACAACACCCTGACCAAATAGATGAGCTTGCCAGAAAGGTAAGTGACAGATTACATCTTGCTCCTAAACAAGAGGAAGAGGATAGAAGACAAAAAAAGAATAAAGGGATTAAGATATCAAAACTTGGTGAACATGCTAGCATGATGCAAGAGCATCTACCTAGATATAAGTCTGATCGCAGAGCAAAACATGTTGTTCAGTTAGATTCTTCAACTGTGACAGAACTGGTTAGCTATACACCAGGTAGGTGGCCAACAGAGGAAAGCTATCAGGTAGTAAATCCTGATGAGAAAACAATGGGCAAGTATGAAGCAAAGGTTCATACAAAAATAGGGACTAAGCAAAAGAATTCTGAAGCTCAGAGAAACTGGCATTCTGCATGGATGCAATCTGCTTCTGAAAATTTAGATGACATAGAAGTTGATGTCAAACAGAATATAAATAGAACTGTTTCTGTATATGATGGTTTACTTCAAGTTCAGAACAGTCAGTATAAATCTGAACCTGCTTTAAGTAGAATAGACAAACAGTGTACCTCTACACTAAATAATTTTGGCACAATAGGATTTCAAGTCAGTTAGACCTATACAATGGCCACTAGTATCCAAGCCACTAGTGAGCGGATAGAAAATGTGACCAACCAAGTCTATTCTCAGGTCTCTGTTTCAGATGACAGAAGAGACACTCAGGCACAAGAAAACAAAGCCCTCATGGAAAATGTTACAAGAAATTTAGAAAAGGTTAGAAAATATGTTAAGAAAATTAGAGTGTCACAGAAAGGAGCAGATAGCTCTGAAGAAGAAACTTCTGAGGCAAAAGGAAAATCTCAGAAGTCTGAGCCAAAACCCAGACCAAGAATACATAAAAAGAAAAGTATTCTCTTCATAGAAGAAATAGAAGAAGAGAAACCAGTAGTCACACAAAGGAGCCATAACCCGCCTATGCCTACTAAGCTTGTTTTGCCTAAACAAAAAGAACATATGCTACAAGCAACAGAAGGGTTAAAGGATTGGTTAGCTGAGAATGATCTACAAGATAATGAACCAGTGTATATGGATGAGCCAGCTGCTGCTGCACAGTCTTCTGAAGAAGAAGCCTATGATACAATATCTCTTGTAGATCCAAATCTAGAATCAGAACAGGAATATGATTCTCCTGTTGAGATAGAAATTGAGGAAAATTGGGAACCCTTATATAAGACAACAGTTGTAGATGACAATTTTGATATTGAAATGAAAGATGTGTTGTCTGAAAACTCCCAACCAGAAAATATGCGTGCTTATGCTACTTCTGGTTATATCCTCAATATAGATAAAATTCTAGATCCTTATGATACAATATGTACATGGTGTGACACATTAGAAAATTTCTTTGATACTAGAGGCACCACTTGGTCTGAAGCTAACAAAGTCCTTTATGCAGTTAGACTCATGTCAGGTAAATTAAGAAATTGGTGGAACTCTCTCCCAGATAATGGCATTATTTCTATAGATGCAGATGGAGATGAGTATGTCAAAGAAAAAGATATGGGTCGTAATGATATTTCTACTGAAGGTTTTGCAACCTTAAAATTGTATTTAGTTGGCTTGTTCAGTGGCAACAGGAAAAATGAAGTTCATGAAGCAGAAAGAATTTTATATTCTTTACAATTAAAAGATCTCGGGAAATTGCACAAGTATAATTTAGTATTTGAAAAATATATGATTGCTGTAGGCAAATACTATGATACTACTACAAAGAAGTTCTACTTGAACTCTCTTCCCTGTGGTCTAGGAGCTTATGTGGAAGAATATGTCACAGAAAAGTATAAATCAAATATTGGTGCTCATGGCTTCATAGAATTGAGACAATTAGTCACTCATAAGGTAGAGAAGGGGTGTTTAATGAAAACTTTGAGTGGAAATAAAGATCAGTTCAATTCTTCATGTAATTTACAAGATTATTGCAACCAGCCACCACATAGCCAGTTAAAAGAATTCAAATCTCTTAGAAAATTTAGCAGAAATTCTTGTGGAAAACATTGTTCATGTAAGCAGTGTAAATTTTCTGGTGATAATGATGACTATAGAAAGCAGAAGTATAAACATAAATCTTTCAAAAGAAAGAAATATAGGTTTGCACCTGTCAGCAAGCATTCTTTTAAGAATCGCAAACCTCCCAAGTATTTATTCAAAAAGAATAAGTTTCAGAAAGGCCAGAGAAGTAGATCCAAATTAGTTCAGTGTTTTATATGCAAAGGTCCTCACTATGCCACTGATTGTCCAAAAAAGTATCAGAAAGATAATAAAGTTTATGCCATGATTGCTGATCAGTTCTCACTTGAATGGGATATTGTGCATTCTGCAGATGTGTTAGGTAGAACAGAAGATACTTTATTTGAATTGGTTGAAATCTTGCCTGAGCAATATTCTATGGCTCGTGACAAGCACAAGAAGGTAAAATCTTCTAGTTCTAGCTCTTCATCAGAATCGGACAGTTCTCACTCTTCTGATGCACGTGCAGTATCCAAGACACTCAAAAAAGCTCTACAAGAACTTGAGTTTAAAATCAGTATGGCAAAAGCTAAGGATCCCTACCACATGCCTGGTTCTTTAGATGACCGTAAGCACGCTGCTAAGAAACAGGTAAAGAATCTTAAAGAATGGACCAGGGAAAAAGAGGCTATTCTCCGTAAATTAAAAAAGCCTTCTCATCGATCTGCTTCCAGTTCTCCTTCTCCACCACCAAAGCCTTCCCGTTCTTCTCATGGGTATACAGTTCCTAGATGGTCTACCTCCAAACAGTCTGGCAAATCTTCCAAGTCTCGTAGGTCACCTTCCTCTTCTCCTTCTTTGGGATGTTGTATTGATACTCTCTGTTTAAAAGTTGACCGTTGTACTGAAGCCATTGACATCCTGACTCGTCAGTCTGCCCTCCATGACAAAACTCTTAAACAACTTTCTTCTCAGGTGGGGGAAATTTTGGAACTTTTAACTAAAGCTAATGATTCTCAGTCCACTTCTAAGTCTGAGTCTGAATCTGAACCCGAACTGCTCAGTGAACCAGCGAAAGCCTTGTATATGGTTGAGAATTGTACATACATCCGGACTAATCTTTGTTTTCCTGGATATAAGCCCATACCATTAGATGCTTTTGTAGATTCAGGTTCTTCCAGAAGTTTTGCCAAAACAGGTGCTTTTCCTCCTGAATTCTGGAAACATAAGTCAGACCTCCCCTCTGGATATGCCATAAATGGAAATGAGTTACAAATGGGTAGATATGCACAGGATGTCCAAATAGAAATCCAAGGTCAGAAATTTGTGGTTGATTTCATTGAGTTAGATAGTCTCAGAGAAGACATATTGTTAGGTTATACTTTCCTGACTAAATACCAGCCATTTGTGTTACACACACATGAGATAACTCTCAAACATCCAAATGGCCCTGTCAAAGTTCCTTCTCTGAAAGTGGTTACCCACAAATTGTCTGAAAAAGTCAAGAAACAGAAAGAGTCTCTAAAGTCTCAGGGACCTAAATTGCCTCTGTTATTAGAACCTGTAAAGGCTAGATTTGAAAAAGAATGTTGCAGTCTTAACCCTTTACAGTTTTGGACAAAAGATCACGAAGAATGTGAAATCAGACTCAAGCCAGAATGTCAGTCTGTTATTCCTTTTGACCCTGCTTATTTGATGAGTCCTTCAGAGGTAAAAGAAATTGATGAGCACTTGCAAGAGCTGATTGATGGCAAGTTTATCAGAGACAGTAAAAGTCCTTTTAGCTGCCCAGCTTTTCTGGTAAACAAAAGAGCAAAACAGATCAGAGGTAAGAAAAGATTTTGCATTAATTAAAAACCTCTGAATGATATTATTTTGCCATTCAATTACCTAATTCCATTCAGCACTGATTTGATAATAAGAGCAGCTTCTAAAAAGGTTTTCTCAAAGTTCGACTGCAAGTTAGGTTTCTGGCAGATCAAGGTAAAAGAAGAAGACAGGTACAAAACTACTTTCTCTGTCCCTCAAGGACTTTATGAATGGAATGTCATGCCCTTTGGTTTGAAAACTGCACCTGCTTATTTTCAAAGGTGCATGGATAGAGCATTAAGGAGCCTGAAAGATTTCTGTTCAGTTTATATTGATGATATCATTGTTTATTCTGAAAATGAGACTGAACATTTGGAACATTTAGAGTCTTTGTATAATGCAATTAAAGAAAATGGCATATGTCTTTCTGCTAAGAAAATGGTTATTGGAAAGCAAGAGATTGATTTCTTGGGATTGGTTCTGTCTAATGGCAAGGTAAAACTCCAACCTCATATCCTTAAGCATATCTCAGAGTTTCCAGATGTTCTTATTGGTACTAAGCAGATACAAAGATTTCTGTGTTGTTTAAATTATGTCAGTCCATTCTACAATGGCTTAGCAAAGGACAGAAAGAAATTACAAGCTCAGCTAAAAGAAGGTGCAGGTCCCTGGACTGATGAACTAACTGAAATTGTCCAGAGGATTAAACAAAAATGCCAGTATCTCCCTACATTGCATTTACCTAAAGAAGGAATTTCATTACTTTTGTTTACTGATGCTTCTGACGATGTTTGGGGTGCTGTGCTATTACAGGAGATTCCTTTGAAAGGAACTCAAGTTTGTGGATATAGGTTTGGGACATTCACTGATACAGAATGTCGATATACCATCTATGAAAAAGAAATCTTGGCTATAAAAAAAGGAATAGAAAAGTTTAAGATATTTCTTAAACCTGTGCATTTCATTGTGAAAATAGATAGTCAGCCTATGAGATCTCTCCTCAG